>CM055062.1:16099618-16179233 GCA_029204045.2 Tillandsia leiboldiana | reverse complement strand
TCTCCTGATCAACTAGTAGCAAGCAATTTGATAAAACTTCCTTACTGAGTGAAGACAATACCTAGTGGTCTCGGGGAAATTGCAAATGGGAGCAAGACCTGTCTGGTCATACAGAGTCCCAAATAGTGGAGATCGTGCCTTCAAGGCTTGACATTGACATGTCTTTCGCCAATGCATTCCCTGTTCTCAAAATTCTTGATCCTTGGCATAGCTGATAAAGTCTTGTGGAGGAGGTTGGCTAGCAACAGGTTCCTCAATGGAAATTCCTCGAGCACTCCCTCTCTTGCGGCAACACTTTTTCTTTTTGTTTTCACAGGAGTTTCTTCCATTGGAGCTTTCCTTTTTCAGCAGCAGTGGGCGGAGCCTTTGCCTTTGATGTCTCTGTAGGGGCTTTCCCTTTCGAAGCAGTGGAGTAGTTGCTTCAACTGAAGCTCATCCCAATCAATGGATTCCGTCTCAGAGTCCGATCGGAAATCATCCATTGTTTTCTTCGCCTTCTAGCTTTCTTGGGCTTGATAGCATCTCTTGTATGAACCATAGCAGCCAGAAGAAAGATGATCCAGGTGATCACCATTGCTACAAGTTCCTTGTGAGAAATAAGGTCCTGTGGGCAACAACTCAAGAACACGAAAAATTGTTAGTTTTTAAAAATTTGAAAAATCGTACCCAAACAATCATTATCGTGTAGAGAGACTAAGAATCAAATTATTTTTGCAAAAAGAATTTTAAAAATAGATCAATCGCATGATTTTCGAAAATTCCCATTATATGCCCTAAAACCAAAATTTTTGAAATCGAAGGCCAAAAATCCGTTTATCATGAGAATACCTAGCATATAATCAAAACTAATGTTCCCAGAGTTCTTATTTCAAAAGAAATTTGATCAAAAAAACCATCCACAAACGAAAAAGATGCAGAAATTTCATCACGTTTTGAGGAAGAACATGAAAAATTGTGAAAAACCGAGATTTTGATCAATAAAACTTACTTAGAATCGAAGAACTAGAGTTTGTAAGCTTCCAAGACGGATGAATTCTAGAGAGAGAGCTCTGGAGACTTTGGAACAAAAGATTGAAGTAAAAAGAAATCAAACTCCTTTTGTTCTATATAAAACCCTAGCCGCGATCCGGATCAGTTCGTGAATCCGATCCGGATCGGCTACCCGCAGAGAATACCTGCGTTCGGGATCCGGATCGGCTTGTCCAATCCGGATCGGCTCCAACTTTTCTTCAGAAAATTTCAGAAAAATTCTAGAAAATCCAGAAAAAGATTGTAAGTACTTTTGTGTATCAACTTTAAGCAAAAATCATAATTTCATATCAAAAGAAATAGATTATACTAAATCTATCAATAATAGCCAAATAATGAAATGAAGATTTATATAAATTAAACCCCTTAAAGTTGAACAACTTCAATTACATCTAACTTGATCTTATTAGTAATGTCTTTATCAAATCATCAATTCGGTAAAGAAATGAAATACCAAGATCAATAGATGTCTGAAATCCCAGATAAGTTAGATAATATATCTAGTCAATTTATTGAAGAGAGTGGCTCTTTGAGCATCTTTCATTAAAATTCCCACCTTATACCAACCTTGAAATTTTGACAGAGTCAAGTATTTCAACATGCATTTTATTTAATCAAACTTGAAAAACCTTGCTTGGTATACATGTGGTAGCTGCACACAGTACTCGGACGACCGAGGTGGTAGCTCTTTCCTCCATGTGGTGGTAGTTTTCACACTCCTCATTGGGATGTAACTCTTTCCACATATTTTGAGCATAACACTTTTTCTTTGACTCCCCCTCAATTGGCTATCAATTATTTAAGATATAAAGTATTCAACCAAATATTGATCTCGATTTCATACTCGACTAAATAGTCAAATAAGATAAAAACTATACCAAGAGATCATTGAGAGAGAAATTGACTTTGATCAAAACAAAGATGATTTAATTCACATAAATGATCATTGCATCAAATGAATTATTATGATATCCAAAGCATAATAAATTTCTAAACATATAAAAGGATGCAGTTAAAGTCAATAAAACTAATGCTCAATTAATGTTCTATGTCTAAGCATAGATAATGAACAAAAACACAAAAATAAAACCTAACCTAAACAAGAGTTTCAAAAAGAAGTTATTTCAAGGAAAGCATTCCAATTGCTTTACGCAAATGAATAAAACGTTTTTGATCCAAAGGTTTTGTTAAAAAGTCAGCTAATTGATCTTCAGTTGAAATGTAGGAAATTTGAAGAATATTTGATTCAACTAGCTCTCTACGAAAAGGATATCTAAGTTCAATGTGTTTTGTTCTCGAGTGCAACACAGGGTTTTTTGAAATGTTTATAGCACTAGTGTTGTCACATAAAACAGTTACCGAAGTTGCTGAAATCCGGAAGTCGCTCAACACGCTTTTCATCCAAATGAGTTGAGTTAAACAACTACCCGCTGAGATATATTCCGCTTCGGCAGTCGAGAGTGCAATGCAATTTTGCTTTTTACTATGCCATGCAACAAGGCAATGGCCAAGATAAAAACATGCACCACTCGTACTTTTCCGATCATCCACTGATCCTGCCCAATCGGCATCTGAATATCCTATAATGTCAAGACTTGTTCCCATAGGATACCAAATTCCGAAGTTTACAGTTCCTTTGACGTACCGGATGACCCTTTTCGCCGCTTTCAGGTGATCCTCCTTCGGTGCTGACTGATATCTCGCGCAGATCCCAACACTAAAGGATATGTCCGGGCGACTAGCTGTGAGGTAGAGTAGACTTCCAATCATACTTCGATAGAGTTTCTCGTCTACACTATCACTAAGAGATTCACTTCCTAATCCCTTATTGCTAGTTCCCATAGGAGTAGAAAAATCTTTAGAATCTTCTAATCCGAATTTCTTTACCAACTCCTTTGCATACTTGATTTGACACAGATGGATGCCTTCACCATTTTGTTTCACTTGCAATCCAAGAAAGTATGTCAGTTCGCCCATCATAGACATCTCAAATTCGCTTTCCATGGTTTCTGCGAATTTAGAAGCATCATTATCCTTTGTTGCTCCAAATACAATGTCATCGACATAGATTTGTGCAACAATGAAGTTATTCTGATAATGCTTCACAAAGAGAGTCCGATCTGCTCCTCCTCGAGTATAGCCCTTCTCCAAAAGGTGCTTTGTCAACCTTTCGTACCACGCTCGCGGTGCTTGTTTTAAACCGTAAAGAGCCTTTTTCAAACGAAAACATGGTTAGGTAGTTTACAGTCTACAAAACCTTTCGGTTGAGCCACATAAACTTCCTTATTTAAAAACCCATTTAAAAACGCGCTCTTAACGTCCATTTGAAAGAGTTTTATTTTAAAGTGACAAGCAATAGCGAATAAGATACGAATGGACTCGAGTCTAGCTACAGGGGCGAACGTTTCATCAAAGTCTATACCTTCTATTTGAGAGTAGCCTTGAGCAACTAACCGTGCTTTGTACCTGATGATGGTACCATCCTCATTTTTCTTATTCTTGAAAATCAATTTAGTACCGATCACATTGTGTTGCTTCGGAGGCGTCGTTAATTCCCAGACTTTGTTGCGTTCGAACTGATGGAGCTCTTCCTGCATTGCTTCAATCCAGTAGTCATCCTGAAGAGCTTCATCGACGTTCTTTGGTTCGATCATGGAAACGTAACAAGCGAATCCACAAACCAACTGTCTCCGAGTTCTGACTCTTTCTTGTGGGTCTCCAATAATGTTTGATTCAGGATGATCCTTGGAGATGCGTAACGTTTGAGGTAATGGAGTACTCGGAGGTACATGAGATGATTCCTGCACATCAGATAAACTTGAAGAACCATTAGATGCATCATTAATATTGGAAGTATTATCATGAGAAGATGCATTTACAGGAGTATCATCATCAAGAGAGATATCAGGGGTAGATTTATCAGATGCAAAGTGGAAAGCTTCATCTACTTTAACATTTATGGATTCTACAATCGTTTTAGATTCCAAGTTAAATACCCGATATGCTCTACTATTTGTAGAATAACCCAAGAAAATCCCTTCGTCACTTCGAGAGTCAAATTTTCCAAGATTTTCGCGGTCACGTAAAATGTAACACCGACTCCCAAAGATACGAAAATATTTGATGTTTGGTTTTCTACAAAACCATAGTTCATATGGTGTATTTAAAGTTCCCGGGCGCAAATAAACTCGATTAATAACATAGATTGCAGTGTTCACAGCTTCAGCCCAAAAATATAACGGTAAATTCCGGCTATGAAGCATAACACGTGCCATCTCTTGTACAACCCTATTTTTGCACTCGACTACACCATTCTGTTGAGGTGTATAGGGTGCTGAGAATTCATGTTTAATGCCATTGGAAGTAGAAAAATCAATGAATTTAGAATTTATGAATTCTCCACCTCTATCACTTCTAACATGAATGATCTTTTCATTCTTTTCAATCATAATACGAAGGCAAATCTCGTGAAAAGAATCAAAAGTATCAGCTTTCTCTTTTAAAAATGCTACCCATGAGTATCTAGAGAAATCATCAACCAATAAGAAAATATACCATTTACCTCCCAAGGATGGTTGACGTGTCGGTCCCATAAGATCCATATGCAATAATTCTAAGGGCCGATTAGTACCAACGTGGTTCAAGTTCTTGTGTGCAGTCCTGGATTGTTTTCCCTTTTGACAACCTCCACACACAATGGTTTGTTTAAGTGAAAGTTTTGGAACCCCCTTGACCACGTCTTTGTTTGAAATTCTAGCAAGTTCCTTAAAATTTATGTGACCTAGCCTTTCATGCCAAAGTGTTTCATTATTCAAAGAGGCTAAGTTACAATTTTGAGAAATTTTATTGGGAACAACATAACAATTGTTTTCAGATCTAACCCCCTTTAAAAAGAAAACGTGGTCCTTATCAGTTACAATGCATTCAACGGATGAAAAATTAACTGAAAAACCATTGTCACAAAGATGACTGATACTTATGTGGTTAGTCTTAAGGCCATCAACAAATAACACATTATTCAGAATCGGGCCATCTGGAATAGCTACTGTTCCTTTTCCAACAATTTTGGAAGACTGACCGTCTCCGAAAACTACAAGTCCTCCGGAGATTTTCTCAAAATTTTGAAAGCAGTTTTTGTCACCGGTCATGTGACGGGAACAATCGCTATCCAGATACCAAGACGAATTATCATATGCATGCAAGGAAATATTTGTAACAAGACAAGGGAAGGTTTCACCTTTGCGTACCCAAACCTTTCGAGTTTTGGTGTACGTCGGAAATGATTGTGATGTTGATACCTTTGGTGAGAGCGTCTTGTTTGATCCATCGCTTTTCCTTGACGTCGTCGTCTTGTTTGATGAACTACCGAGGCTTTTTCCTTTCGAATAATTTGCATTTGATTTCCGAGGAATCACCCTTTTGGTAGTCGTTGCAAGAAGTGCTTGAGTTGAGCGTTTGGCTCCCATCTTGCAATTTCTCCTTATGTGCCCTGCAATACCACAACGAAAACATACCTTGGTGCTTGACGATTCCGAAGAGGGGGAAGTAGGATTGTTGTCATTGTTTGTCGTCAATTCCGGTGTCGGAGGAGGAGATACCGACTGGGGCACAAAGACTGTCCCAACCGAACTAAAATTGTCTTCAGTTCGATTGTATCCGAGGCCGAATTTGTTTGATTGACCAAGACCAAGAAGCTTATCCAACTTACTCCTTCCTGATGAAAATCGCTGTAAGTCATCCTTGAGTTAGAGAATGGTCTCTGTTATTTCCAATTTTTCCTGTCGAGCCTCGCCGTTGAGCTTCAAGAAGTAATTCGCTTTGTTCACCATATCTACATAATTCTTCTCGAATTGCTCATTGGGCTCTTGAAGGAATACATTTATTTCAATCAGATTATCCTTTTCCACTTCAAGAGCGTTTGAGAGAGAAGTTGCCCTTTTTGCTTCTTCTTCGAGATCCTGCAATCTCCCTCTCAAACTCTTGTTTTGCTTTGCCAGTTTCTTTGAATCCCTCAAAAGCTTATGGTAGGCAAGAGCAAAGTCTTCACCTTTTGAATTATCCGATTCATCGTCCGTTGCAATTTTTTCAACAGTGGAGTTGGACAATGACTCGGATGTATTAGCCATTAAGCACATGAAGGGTGAAGATGTGGACGCATGGAACGTCGTTGCGTTATCTTCTTCATCACTTGACGATGACTCATTTGACGATGAGGTGTCATCCCAAGTGACGGCTTGCATAGCTTTCTTCTTTGACGGATTCTTATTGGGACACTCCGTTGAGATATGGTCGTACCCTCGGCACTTGAAGCATTGGACTTGTCCTTCTGAGCTTTTCTTATCCTTAGAAAAACCCTCTTGCTTTCTTGGTTTGAAACTTGAAGAACCTTTGCCTTTCTTCAACTTTACGAAGGATGGAGTTTTGCTTGAGTTACCCCTTCGAAAGTTTTGGGGAAATCTTCTTGTCAAGAGAGCGAGCTGCTTCTCAAAATCCTCCATAGATAGGTTTACGTCATCGTTTGAGGAGGATGAATCCGCGTCTTCTTCTTTTGTTGTTTTCAATGCTAAACCTGAAGACTTAGAAGAGGATGCTTTTCCCGAAGAATAGTTAGTAGGAAATGTCATTTCATATGTTTGTAAAGAACCAACTAATTCTTCTACACGGATTTCATCCGGGTGTTTAATAGTTTCAATGGCCGTAACCTTGGATCGAAATCTTTCAGGAAGAGTTCTTAATATTTTTCTTACAACTTTAAATTCTGGAATCTTCTCTCCCAAGTTAGCACATGAGTTTACGATGTCTTGCAATCGTGTGTAATAGTCTGTGAACGATTCATTTTCTGCCATGAAAATAGAGTCAAACTTGCTCGTAAGCATTTGCAGTTTCTGAATCTTCACAAGGTTAGTTCCCTCATGTGTAACTTGAAGAACATCCCAGATTTCTTTCGCAGTCTCACATGTCGAGTCGCGAGAGAACTCAGTTTGAGACAAAGCATTAAATAGAGCATTAATCCCTTTGCCATTGTAAGAAGAAAAATCTATCTCTTCCTTGGTCCATTTCGACCTAGGTTTGATGGTGCGAACATCAGCAATAATTTCAGTTGGATTAGACCATCCTAATTCAATTGATTGCCACACCCGTTCGTCGATGGAAATTAAAAAGGCTTTCATCCGTACTTTCCAGTACGCATAATTTGTTCCATCGAAGAACGGAGGTCTGTTGATGTTTCCACCTTCAACCATTGTTTACAACCCTATTCCCTCTCTGATACCACTTGTTGGGTTAAGTATAATTGGATCTAAATAGGGGAAAAAACACCTAGACGGGGGTGAATAGGTGTAAACAATAAACACTCAAAAATCTTTGCGATATAAAACCCAATGCGGAAAAATAAATAACACGCAGAGATTTTTACGTGAAAAACTTCAAACCGGAGTAAAAAACCACGGGACCGATAACACGGTGAAATCCACTAGAATTATAACACGTACAAAGGTGATATACCATACTCACAGATGACTCAACCTTTTTCTATACGCTCCTAGTTGATCTTCTCCGCTCGCTCCGCAACGCTTCTCGAATCCACGATCTGCGTCCAACGCCGAATCCACGACGTCCGACCGAATCCACGGTCTTCACCCAGTAGCACGTCTCGAATCTACGAACGTACCTCGCTCCGAATCCACGAGAGCGGTAGCACCTTGAATCCACAAGGCCACGCGAGTCCACGCGCCGATTTTGGGAAATCATTGTTTTTGGGTGGTGATGATCCGCCGAATACTTAGATTAGAAATAGATCGGAAATACCATCTAAGTATTCATTAATTTGATTCTACTCAAAATCTGAGTTTGGAAAACCTAGAATCAAATTAATAAAATAGATGAAGAAACATAGAATTAAATCTAGTATTTCCTTTCTTCTCTATCTGTGGATTTTTCTATTTCGGTCGTATTTTTTCCATTTTTCGTCGTACCCTAAAAGATGAATTAAAGGGTCTATTTATAGGTTAGAAACCGTTGGAAGAGGATAAGAATCAAAAACTAACCTTTTTTGGAATTTTTCAGGACGACAATCCGGATCGGATTTAGGCGATCCGGATTGCAGTAACGAGACAGACAGTTTCCAGAAAAACAAAGGTTCGGGATCCGGATCGAAGTGCCTGATCCGGATCGTTCATACAATTCACCAAACACCAATGTTCGGGATCCGGATTGAAATGCCTGATCCGGATCGTTCATATATTACGGTAAAAACCAGTGTTCGGGATCCGGATCAAAGGAGGCTACGATCCGGATTGAATTTGCGTATGAACTAACACCCTTCGGGATCCGGATCGAAGTGTCTGATCCGGATCCTGAACATGTCCCATGTCCAGTTTTTAATTTTTATGCAATTAAAAATTCATCCAAGTGTTTCTACACGATAAGAAGTATTCGGATCACCAAAGATAATTAGTTAAACATACCTGATCCTTTTGAATTCTTCTTTCTTGAGATTGAGTTACATGATCCAACCTTCTTTATCTTCAATCTTCAAGACTTAACCGAATTCACGAAATACGCCAACTCAAATTCCGTAACAGTGGGTACCCCTTTGCAATAAGTGCAATATGTTATCGTAAAAAGTATGTTAATCTGTTTAATAAAGTAGATGAGGTGTTTCGGTTGAATTAACCTTTCGCATGAATATGTACCGTTCCTTCTGTTATTAACTGTGGCGACCAAGTGTCGCGGTGATTGTTACACGCCGTTTTAGGCTATCATGTTCTTGGATGCTTACACGTACACAGGCGGATTGGCCTCCGCATGGGTGTACTTTTCCAGAGAAGTGGTCTGAATGACCCGTGTACCCCACAAAAGTGAAAGTGCCGGGTGGGGACCTCTTCACGGCAGCTAAAAGTGTCGCACTAGCGCCGTGAATGTGTTAAAGGCATTACGTAAGTAAAGTAATTGTTCACGAGGGGAGATCGTCGACTCCCCGACAGGTACCATGTGATTAAATCAAGTAATGTGGACTCATGAGGAGGAAAAGCGAAAGGTTCCGGTGTATTTCGTTTGATTTAAAGTTATTCTTATTTGTTTGAAACATCTACTTTATTTGTCACTAACTTTATCCACTCCGTGACAGGTCCGTCTAGGTGTAGTAACCGGGATGGTGGTGAGGTAGCGTCTAGAGGACCATAGCCGTATGAGGCTTTACTACAGAACTCTTGTTTGGTTTATCTCATTTCTCTTTCTGGTTTAACTGTTAGTTTAATTTGCTTAATTGTGGATCATAATGGATGTTGGTTAGTTAATTAGTTGACACTGTGGATTTAACATACTGTTATGAATTCTTATGCGGTCGTTTTACATTAAACAAAGGCTTCGAAAACGCTTTCCAAAAACCAAGTGTCGTGTGGGCACAATCTTGAAAACTTCTGGATTTATCCATTCAAAAACATGTAGCCGCCTTTTTGTGAATGCGTAGACGTTTTGGAAAAATGGGTGTCGAGTGGACACCGTTTGCAAACCCGTAGTTATCTCTTGATGTGATTGAGTGGAATTACTCTTCTTTACTATGTTCGCTGTGACTGTGTGGTTAAAGAATGTTGCTGTTGTTGTTGTTGTAAATGTGACGCCGTGCATATACAAAGGAGACTCTGTCCGTTTGAAGAGTGAATTTGTATGTGTGGCAGGTCTGACACGCACTGGTGGGCGAGGTCGTTATTTATAAAGAAAAAAAAAATATATATACGCTTTTCCGCTTATCCTTAGACCTCCGGGGCGTGACACTCTATGGTTGTTACTATCGGGTTGTATATTGTGTACTTGGTTACTATGCTCGAGGCTGCAGCACGCGCACCCGTGGTTTGGCCTCCGCAAAGGGTGCCCTTTTCCGGAAAAGTGGTCTATGACCCGTGTGAACCCACGAGGTGACGTAGTGGGGGCCCCCATAGGTGGGGGGTTTTGAGACGCCAAGGTGTGAGCGGTGCTGTTACGGAATTTAAGTTGGCGTATTTCGTGAATTCGGTTAAGTCTTGAAGATTGAAGGTAAAGAAGGTTGGATCATATAACTCAATATCAAGAAAGAAGAATTCAAAAGGATCAGGTATGTTGAACTTAATATCTTTGGTGATCCGAATACTTCTTATAGTGTAGAAACACTTGGATGAACTTGTAATTGCTTAATTATCAAAAACTGGACATGGGACATGTTCAGGATCCGGATCAGGCTTTGCAATCCGGATCCCGAAGGTGGTTCGTTCATACATCAGTTCAATCCGGATCGTAGCTTCCCTTGATCCGGATCCCGAACACTAGGTTTACCATTTTATTTGAGCGATCCGGATCAGGCTTTGCAATCCGGATCCCGAACGTTGATGTTTGGTGAACTGTATGAACGATCCGGATCAAGCACTTCGATCCGGATCCCGAACCTTCGTTTTTCTGGAATCTATTTTTCTCGCTACTGCAATCCGGATCGCCGATCTCCGATCCGGATCATCGTCATGTAAAAATTCCAGAAAAGGATAGTTTTTTATCCTTATCTTTTTCCAAGGGTTTCTAACCTATAAATAGACCCTATGATTCTTTTTCTAGGGCTAATCCACATAATAGAAAAAGTAGCCGTCATCTTTTATACGACCTAAGATCCACATATAGAGAAGAAAGGAAATCATCGATTCTATCTTATGTTTCTTCATCTATGTTGATTGATTTGATTCTAGGTTTTCATAATCACATTTTGAGTTGAATCAAATCAATGAATACTTAGATGGTATTTCCGATCTATTTCTAATCTAAGTATTCGGCGGATCATCACCACCCAAAAAACAACGATTTACCCCAAAATCAGCGCGTGGACTCGCGTGGCCTTGTGGATTCAAGGTGCTACCGCTCTCGTGGATTCGGAGCGAGGTACGTTCGTGGATTCGAAGCGTGCTACTGGGTGAAGACCGTGGATTCGGTCGGACGTCGTGGACTCGACGTTGGACGCCGTGGATTCGGCGTTGGATGCACATCGTGGATTCGAGAAGCGTCGTGGAGCGAGCGGAGAAGATCAACTAGGAGCGTATGGAAAAGGTTGAGTCGTCTGTGAGTACGGTATATCACCTTGTACGTGTTTAATTCTAGTGGATTTCACCGTGTTATCGGTCCCGTGGTTTTTTACTCCGGTTTGGAGTTTTCCACGTAAAAATCTCTGCGTGTTATTTATTTTTCCGCATTGGGTTTTATATCGCAAAGATTTTTGAGTGTTTATTGTTTACACCTATTCACCCCCCCTCTAGGTGTTTTTTCCCCTATTTAGATCCAATTATACATAACCCAACAAGTGGTATCAGAGCGGGAATAGGGTTGTAAACAATGGTTGAAGGTGGAAACATCAACAGACCTCCGTTCTTCGATGGAACAAATTATGCGTACTGGAAAGTACGGATGAAAGCCTTTTTAATTTCCATCGACGAACGGGTGTGGCAATCAATTGAATTAGGATGGTCTAATCCAACTGAATTTATTGGTGATGTTCGCACCATCAAACCTAGGTCGAAATGGACCAAGGAAGAGATTGATATATCTTCTTACAATGGCAAGGGAATTAATGCTTTATTTAATGCCTTATCACAAACAGAGTTCTCTCGCGTCTCGGCATGTGAGACTGTGAAAGAAATCTGGGATGTTCTTCAAGTTACGCATGAGGGAACTAACCTTGTGAAGATTCAGAAACTGCAAATGCTTACGAGCAAGTTTGACTCTATTTTCATGGCAGAAAATGAATCGTTCACAGACTATTACACACGATTGCAAGACATCGTAAACTCATGTGCTAACTTGGGAGAGAAGATTCCAGAATTTAAAGTTGTAAGAAAAATATTAAGAACTCTTCCTGAAAGATTTCGTTCCAAGGTCACAGCCATTGAAACTATTAAACACCCGGACGAAATCCGTGTAGAAGAATTAGTTGGTTCTTTACAAACTTATGAAATGACATTTCCTACTAACTATTCTTCGGGAAAGGCATCCTCTTCTAAGTCTTCAGGTTACGCGTTGAAAACAACAAAAGAAGAAGACGCGGATTCATCCTCCTCAGGCGATGACGAGAACCTATCTATGGACGACTTTGAGAAGCAGCTCGCTCTCTTGACAAGGAAGTTTCGCCGAAGTTTCCGAAGGGGTAATTCAAGCAAAACTCCATCCTTCGGAAAGTGGAAGAAAGGCAAGAGTTCTTCAAGTTACAAGTCAAGAAAGCAAGAGGGTTTTTCTAAGGATAAGAAAAGCACAGAAGGACAAGTCCAATGCTTCAAGTGCCGAGGATACGGCCATATCTCAACGGAATGTCCAAATAAGAATCCGTCCAAGAAGAAGGCGATGCAAGCCGTCACTTGGGATGACACCTCATCGTCAAATGAGTCATCATCACGTGATGAAGAAGACAACGCAACAGCGTTCCACGCGTCCACATCTTCACCCTTCATGTGCTTAATGGCAAGTACATCCGAGTCATTGTCCAACTCCACTGTTGAAAAGAATGCAACGGACAATGAATCGGATGATTCGGAAGGTGAAGATTTTGCTCTAGCCTACCACAGACTTTTAAGGGATTCAAAGAAACTGGCTAAGCAAAACAAGGGGTTGAGAGGGAGATTGCAGGATCTCGAAGAAGAAGTAAAAAGGGTAACTTCTCTCTCGACCGATCTTGAAGTGGAAAGGGATAATCTGATAAAAGCAAATGTTTCCCTTCAAGAGTCCAATGAGCAACTCGAGAAGAATTATATAGATATGGTGAACAAAGCAAATTACTTCTTGAAGCTCAACGGCGAGGCTCGACAGGAAAAACTGGAAATGACAGAGACCATTCTCCAACTCAAGGATGACCTACAGCGATTTTCATCAGGAAGGAGTAAGTTGGATAAGCTTCTTGGTCTTGATCAATCAAACAAGTTCGGCCTCGGATATAATCGAACTGAAGACAATTTTAGTTCGGTTGGGACAGTTTTTGTGCCTCAGTCGGTATCTCCTCCTCCGACACCGAAATTCACGACAAGCAACGACAACAAGCCTACTTCACCCTCCTCGGAATCGTCAAGCACTAAGGTATGCTTTCGTTGTAATTTTGCAGGGCACATAAGGAGAAATTGCAAGATGGGAGCCAAACGGTCAACTCAAGCACTTCTTGCAACGACTACCAAAAGGGTGATTCCTCGGAAATCAAATGCAAATTCCTTGAAGGAAAAGAGCCTCGGTAGTTCATCAAACAAGACGACGACGTCAAGGAAAAGCGACGGATCAAACAAGACGCTTTCACCAAAGGTATCAACCTCACAATCATTTCCGACGTACACCAAAACTCGAAAGGTTTGGGTACGCAAAGGTGAATTCTTCCTTCATACTTGAATCACGTCGGTACCAAACGGCCCTTGGAATTATTGCATATGGATCTTATGGGGCCGACACGTCAACCATCCTTGGGAGGTAAATGGTATATTTTCTTATTGGTTGATGATTTCTCTCGGTATTCTTGGGTAGCTTTTTTAAAAGAGAAAGCTGATACTTTTGATTCTTTTCACGAGATTTGCCTTCGTATTATGATTGAAAAGAATGAAAAGATCATTCGTGTTAGAAGTGATAGAGGTGGAGAATTCATAAATTCTAAATTCATTGATTTTTACACTTCCAACGGTATTAAGCATGAATTCTCAGCACCCTATACACCTCAACAGAATGGTGTTGTCGAGCGCAAAAACAGGGTTGTTCAAGAGATGGCACGTGTTATGCTTCACAGCCGGAATTTACCGCTACATTTTTGGGCTGAAGCTGTGAACACTGCAATCTATGTTATTAATCGAGTTTATTTGCGCCCGGGAACGTTAAATACACCATATGAACTATGGTGTGGTAGAAAACCCAACATCAAATATTTTCGCATCTTCGGGAGTCGGTGTTACATTTTACGTGACCGTGAAAATCTTGGAAAGTTTGACTCTCGAAGTGACGAAGGGATTTTCTTGGGGTATTCTACAAATAGTAGAGCATATCGGGTATTTAACTTGGAATCTAAGACGATCGTAGAATCTATAAATGTTAAAGTAGATGAAGCTTTCCACTTTGCATCTGATAAATCTACCCCTAATATCTCTCTTGATGATGATACTCCTGTAAGTGCATCTTCTCATGATAATACTTCCAATATTAATGATGCATCTAATGGTTCTTCAAGTTTATCTGATGTGCAGGAATCATCTCATGTACCTCCGAGTACTCCATTACAACAAATGTTACGCATCTCCAAGGATTATCCTGAATCAAACATCATTGGAGACCCACAAGAAGGAGTCAAAACTCGGAGACAATTGGTTTGTGGATTCGCCTGTTACGTTTCCATGATCGAACCAAAGAATGTAGATGAAGCTCTTCAGGATGACTACTGGATTGAAGCAATGCAGGAAGAGCTCCATCAGTTTGAACGCAACAAAGTCTGGGAATTAACGACGCCTCCGAAGCAACACAATGTGATCGGTACTAAATGGATTTTCAAGAACAAGAAAAATGAGGATGGTACCATCATCAGTAACAAAGCACGTTTAGTTGCTCAAGGCTACTCTCAAGTAGAAGGTATAGACTTTGATGAAACGTTCACCCCTGTAGCTAGACTCGAGTCCATTCGTATCTTATTCGCTATTGCTTGTCACTTTAAAATAAAACTCTTTCAAATGGACGTTAAGAGCGCGTTCTTAAATGGATTTTTAAATGAGGAAGTTTATGTGGCTCAACCGAAAGGTTTTGTAGACTGTAAACTACCTAACCATGTTTTTCGTTTGAAAAAGGCTCTTTACGGTTTAAAATAAGCACCGCGAGCGTGGTACGAAAGGTTGACAAAGCACCTTTTGGAGAAGGGCTATACTCGAGGGGGAGCAGATCGGACTCTCTTTGTGAAGCATTATCAAAATAACTTCATTGTTGCACAAATCTATGTCGATGACATTGTGTTTGGAGCAACAAAGGATAATGATGCTTCTAAATTCACAGAAACCATGGAGAGCGAATTTGAGATGTCTATGATGGGGGAACTGACATACTTTCTTGGATTGCAAGTGAAACAAAATGGTGAAGGCATCCATCTGTGTCAATCCAAGTATGCAAAGGAGTTGGTAAAGAAATTCGGATTAGAAGATTCTAAAGATTTTCCTACTCCTATGGGAACTAGCAATAAGGGATTAGGAAGTGAATCTCTTAGTGAGAATGTAGATGAGAAACTTTATCGCAGCATGATTGGAAGTCTACTTTACCTCACAGCTAGTCGCCCGGATATATCCTTTAGTGTTGGGATTTGCGCGAAATATCAATCAGCACCAAAGGAGGTTCACCTGAAAGCGGTGAAACGGATCATCCGGTACATCAAAGGAACCATTAATTTCGGAATTTGGTATCCTATGGGAACTAGTCTAGATATTATTGGATACTCAGATGCCGATTGGGCAGGATCTGTGGATGATCGGAAAAGTACGAGTGGTGCATTTTTTTATCTTGGCCATTGTCTTGTTGCATGGCATAGTAAAAAGCAAAACTGCATTACACTCTCGGCTGCCGAAGCGGAATACATCTCAGCGGGTAGTTGTTCAACTCAACTCATTTGGATGAAAAGCGTGTTGAGCGACTTCCGGATTTCAGCAACTTCGGTAACTGTTTTATGTGACAACACTAGTGCTATAAATATTTCAAAAAACCCTGTGTTGCACTCTAGAACAAAACACATTGAACTTAGATATCATTTTCTTAGAGAGCTAGTTGAATCAAATATTCTTCAAATTTCCTACATTTCAACTGAAGATCAATTAGCTGACTTGTTAACAAAACCTTTGGATCAAAAACGTTTTATTCATTTGCGTAAAGCAATTGGAATGTTTTCCATGAAATAACCTCTTTTTGAAACTTTTGTTTAGGTTAGGTTTTGTCTTTGTGTTTTCGTTCATTATCTATGCTTAGACAAAGAACATTAATTGAGCATTAGTTTTTGATTGACTTTAACTGCATCCTTTTATATATTTAGAAATCTATTATGCCTTAGATATCATAATATTTTATTTGATGCAATGATCATTTATGTTAATTAACTCATCTTTGTTTTGATCAAAGTCAATTTCTCTCTCGATGATCTCTTGGTATAGTTTTTATCTTATTTGACTGTTTAGTCGAGTATGAAATCGAGATCAATATTTGGCTAAATACTTTATATCTTAAATAATTGATAGCCAATTGAGGGGGAGTCAAAGAAAAAGTATTATGCTCAAAAGATGTGGAAAGAGTTACATCCCAATGAGGAGTGTGAAAACTACCACCACATGGAGGAAAGAGCTACCACCTCGGTCGTCCGAGTACTGTGTGCAGCTACCACATGTATACCAAGCAAGGTTTTTCAAGTTTGATTAAATAAAATGCATGTTGAAATACTTGACTCTGTCAAAATTTCAAGGTTGGTATAAGGTGGGAATTTTAATGAAAGATGCTCAAAGAGCCACTCTCTTCAATAAATTGACTAGATATATTATCTAACTTATCTGGGATGTTAGACATCTATTGATCTTTGTATTTTATTTTCTTTACCGAATTGATGATTTGATAAAGGCATTACTCATAAGATCAAGTTAGATGTAATTGAAGTTGTTCAACTTTAAGGGATTTAATTTTTATAAATTTTCGTTTCATTTGTTGGATGTTATTGATAGATTTGGTATAATCTATTTCTTGTTGTATGAAACGATGATTTTCATTTAAAAGTTGATACACAAAAGTGCTTACAATCTTTTTCTGGTTTTTCTAGAATTTCTCTGAAATTTTCTAAAGAAAAAGTTGGAGCCGATCCGGATTGGACCTGCCGATCCGGATCCCGAACGCAGATATTCTTCTGCGGGCAGCCGATCCGGATTGGACCTGCCGATCCGGATCCCGAACGCAGATTTTCTCTGAGGGTAGCCGATCCGGATCGTAATCACGAACTGATCCGGATCGCGGCTAGGGTTTTATATAGAACAAAAAGGTTTTGGTTTCTTTTACTCCAATCTTTTGTTCCAAAGTTTCCAGAGCTTCTCTCTCTAGAATTCATCCATCTTGGAAGCTTTCAAACTCAAGTTCTTCGATTCCACGTAAGTTTTATTGATCAAAATCTCAGTTTTTCACAGTTTTTCATATTCTTCCTCAAAACGTGATGAAATTCTTGTATCTATTTCATTTGTGGATGGTTTTTGATCAAATTTCTTTTGAAATAAGAACTCTGGGTAGATTAGTTTTGATTATATGCTAGGTATTCTCAAGATAAACGGATTTTTGGCCTTCAATTTCAAAAATTTCGGTTTTAGGGAATATAATGGGAATTTTCAAAAATCATGCGATTGATCTATTTTTAAAATTCTTTTTGCAAAACTAATTTGATTCTTAGTCTCTCTACACGATAATGATTGTTTAGGTACAATTTTTCTAATTTTTGAAAATTAACAATTTTTTCGTGTTCTTGAGGTGTTGCTCACAGGATTTCTTTTCACAAGAAACCAATAGCAATGGTGATCACCTGGATCATTCTTCTTCTGGCTGCTATGGTACATACTCGAGCAACCAACAAATTAAAGAGGGCAAAGAAACCGTTTCGTAAAGGAGAATGTGATGACCTGGATCTCCGCAGAGCTGTTGCAGTGCGTTGGGGTGGCCATCGGAGGCCTACGCGGTGTGCCGGAGGTGTTTAGGGCACAATTGGACACAAGTGTTGGACTCCAGGCTCAAAGGGATCACATGGGTGATCGGTTGACTCTGTCGGGTCTCTGGAAGTGTTTTCGCGCGAAACGGATATTAAGATTGGGCTCTGGGCGAAATTTGGACCAAGAATACCTTTCCAGGGGCATTTGGCAATTTTCAGAGTGGGAATTTGGCAAAGCGGACGTCAAATTCGGATTCAGCGCGCGAAAACGGTCAAGATGGACTATCTGCTTGATTTTTCTGAGCTTCGGGTACTGTTCACGGCCGGAATAGTAACTCCGGCGATCGCCGGCGGCGGCGGAGGCGGCGGGCAGCGTCGGCGAGCGGCGGCGCGGCCTCGGGCAGGCGGAACGGCGGTGGCACAGGGAGCGGGCAGCGCGCGGGCGCGCGGGCAGGCGCGCGGTCCACGCGGCCGTCGTGCACCAAGGCGGGGACACGTGGCATCACCCCATAGGCCGGCTCGCAGCTCCCGGTCTACGGAGCATGATGGTTGGGTATTGGTTCACGGTGCACCGGGGTGGACACGTGGCAGGGTACCATTGGTTCGGCTTTCGGTGGCTCGTGCACCGGGTGCAGCGGTCAGTGGCAGGGACACGTGGCGCTTCCTTATTGGCTGGTCAACTGTGCGGGCAGGAGGGGCAGCTGGCGCGGGCAGGCGCGCAGGCGCGACGGTACTGTTGACCGGGGACATGTGTCGACTCCCGGGGTTGGCCACGCGGCGCAGCAGGAGTGGAGGTTTTGGCTGTCGCCTGTTCGGGCGACACGTGGCGGGCTCTGAGGTGGGTCGGACGGACCGCGGATCCCGTCCGACGGCGCGCCATGGGCCGGGCCGCACTGTGCGCGCCCGAAAGTCTTGGGCCGGGCCGCACTGTGCGCGCTCGGAAACTTCCGGGCGCCCGAAAGTTGGGACCCGGATGGCATTTTTCTAATTATTTGGGAGGCCTATTTAAACAGCCCGAGCTCCTTTCTTCTCACTTTTTCCACCATTTCCGAGCCTCCTCTCACCAAGGTGTCTTCAGCAAAGTTGTTCCCCTTCGAGTTCTACATCTTCTGGAGGATTTCCAAGATTTGTGGTGGCACACACTCGGAGGTTTGGATTTTACGGCGCGGCGCGACGCTCGTTCCCTTGTGATTCCCTTCATCGCATTTCAGTGCACGGACTCTCCCGAGCTACCCCGGTAGTATTTTTTAGCGATTCTTGCGCCATCGTCTTCACGACAGGTAGGGTTACGTTTTCCGTGTTTACTGGTTTTTCCCATTCCGAGCTTTTCATGGGTTTTTCGGATCATCTTGTGACCTCACTTTCTGGGGTGGGAACTTGGACAGCGCTGTGTTGTTTCGGTGATATCTTCGCGCACAGACCTCGGATTGGGGCGATTCAAAAGGCATTTTGCATCTACACATCACGAGGAATCTCCGCAAATTTTCTTGGAATTTCCTGAATTTTTCCCGAAGGTGAGAAGCCTCTGTTTACAGTACTTTCAGATTCAGTCTTTGCGATCGACTTGCTTCGGGATGGTTCTCTTGTCGAATTTTGTTCTCAGCATAGAAAACTCGTGGGTGAACGTGCAGGTACTCGTTTCGACCGGTTCGTCGCGAGGATCGCGATAGTATTTTTCTGGGAATTTCTTGGGTACTTACCGCAGGTGAAAGTGGCTAAACTATTAAACGGATATTTTGGGACAGATTTTGGTTTGAAACTTGGAATATTAATTGCATGTGTTCTTTGGGGTTGTAGCGCAGTGTTGTGGGGGATTTCCGGATCGGGCGTGGACTTTGCTTCCGGGGACCGGAATTAGCGCTCGAGGTGGGTACCGTTGTTAACACTCCTACTTGTAACATCCCCACTAGGCCTATTTGAGTTGCTACCACGTTATATTGCTAAAAGAACCGGTAAAAGCGATTATTGCATGCTAATTGAGAATTGGGCTTATTGTTAGGACTTGCATCTTCAAAAGGACTAAGTATTAATCAATGATTAACTCTTGTAAATAATATGTCGCCGGAAATCACGGGAAGGGTCTTGCTAAATGGATTATGTTGCTTATACATGTGGGAACCTCTTATACATACACATAAACTGATTTGGGGTAACTTAGTAAAATGGAAGTTTATTTGAACAACATACCTCTACTTTGTGAGAACCAAAATACTGGAATCATGTTTTATTAAAGGACTTTGCATGCTTGTATGGACATCTAGCTAGGCCACCCTTTTCTGCTACACTATTATGCTGGAACTGACTTAGGAGAAACCATGCTTTTATTTTCTCTCCTTTTGTCTAGATTTAGGGGATAGTGCGCTCGGGTTCGAGCAGGGGCTGGGATAGTGTAGTCAGACAGTTGTGGGATTTGGGACAGGCAGGCTGTGAGGGCAGGGCATTGCGGCAACCGTGGATTTTTGGCGGTTGACCGGACAGTGGTTATTGCATCAGATTTGGGGACAGGTTTTGGGCTTCTTTTAGTGGATGGGCTTTCCACTTAGATCAGTGTCGTGATCCAGCCCTGCTGACTTTGATACTTGTTATTGAGGCACTTGACTCGTGTGGGTCGCTCCCCTCGAGTGCCACTCCGGAGTGTGCGGTTTATAGATCTCGAGTCTTCGCGACTCTCATCCCCTATCGGTGTTATGCGTAGGCTGGCATACCCGATTTGGCAGGCAGAGCAGGCGGTACCAGTGCTTACTGGTGTATCGATTGGGTTTAGACAGGCAGGCATTTACATTCTGATGCATCCATTTAGCTATACTTTTAGCTGGCACCTTAGAGGCATGTAGTGGTAGCTCTAATCATCATCCGCAGTCTTATTCACAGCTTACCACCTTTGTTTTATTCTCCGCCTCTTATAGTCCTAGTGGGCATGTCTGAGTAGAGGTTTACCCACTAGGAGGAGGCTACTGTTCTATAGTAGTTCTCACTCCCCACTGTTTTCTTTTTTCTCTTCCCCTTTGTTTTGCAGAGTCGTCTGCGGCAGTTGCAGGCCCCTCCTCAGCAGATTGAGGTAAGAGGATCGCGGACTAGATAGCGGTCTACCCAGGCACCAGTTCAGTTACTAGATGTACCCCGATACTCTCAGATACTCTACTTTTCATTTCTTTTGGGTCTGGCTTTGGCCAGCTGGTTGTATTTGATTTGTGAGCTGGGAGAGATATTTGTATTATTGAGAGTTTACTTCTGCACTTCTACTTTCCAGCTTTATCTGAGATGTATTAGTTCTAGTTTAGCTCTGTTTATGCTCCTTTATTATATCATCTATGTTTGAGCAGGTTACCAGCGCTCCGTATACACGGAAAATCCCGTGTATACGGCGGATCTGTAGACGAGCCCGGGTTCTGGTTTACACCCGTGGCGTGACAGATTAAGTTGGTATCAGAGCTTAGGGATAGGTCAGTTGGGACTTAGGAAACCCTAGGCTTTTGGCAGACCCTAGGAAGGCAAGGCGTGAGTGACGCGACTTTACGCGAAAGTCGGCAATTTGGTCATGCGTTTATTTGACTCTTCCAGTGAGGGAAGAGCAATGCATGTCCTATTTCTGGCGAACTATTATGTTGGCTGCAGACAACATAAGGTTGCAGAAATCGGAGGATGCCTTTGACTTTCGCTAGATTGGGTCGAGTGTGGTTTCGTTACTGATCTGTGGTTTCTTGTGTGGCAGGATGCCTCCCAGGCGGCGGATTCCTACCCGGGGTACCCCCACACCCCCGGAGGGGCCGGAGCAGTCCGGACCTTCAGAGATTGCCGAGTTGAGGGCCATGGTGGCCCAGCTGGCGGAGGGTCACCGCCGGCAGGAGCAGAGGATCGAGCAGCTGCTTACTCAGGTTGGGGCCCCTCCCCCTACTTCTGCTGAGGCCCCTGTACCACCGGTTGTACCACCGACTATACCGCTTGTGCCTGCGGCACCATCCTCGAGCAGCGGGGCCCCGGGAACGATCCGACCATTGACCCCCGTGGAGGAGCAGGAGTTCGCTGATAAACTCACCCGGTTCTGTCAGCGGGGACCGCCTAGGTTTTCGGGGCGGAGCACTCACCCTTGGGAGGTTGGGACTTGGCTTTCAGCAATGGAGAAGTTGTTCCGAGACTTCTTCATCGATCAGAAGTATAGGGTACACATGGCTGTGCATTGTCTGGACGGGGATGCTGATACGTGGTGGCGTCGGGTGGAGCCCCTGGAGTTTCAGATCACCCGGCAGCTACCTTGGGCAGAGTTCAAGAGGATGGTCCTGGACACGTACTTTTCTACCAGCGTAAAGAAAAAGATAGAAGATGATCTGACGAATCTCCAGCAAGGCGACCGGCCGGCATGGGATTACTTTCAGGAGTTTTCGCGGCTGCTCAACTGCGTTCCCTACGTCGCTAGGGACGGACCACATCAGGTGGAGCTCTTCGAGTTGGGCCAGCGCCCGGAGATTTATACTCTAGTGCATGCGCAGAGACTACAGACCCAGGAGGAGGCGGCAGAGCATGCGCAGTGGGTCGAGAGAGGAGACCACGTTGTCGCCAAACGTGGAGGCCTGGTCGCTCAGGGATCTGACAGGAAGCGGCCAGCGCAGGATGATGGGGGACAGGCCAGCTCCTGGAGGCCGCCCCGACCCCCGCCGCCTCAGTTCTCAGGCCGCGGGCGTTCGGAGCGGCGAGGGCCTGGTGGATCCCAAAGGCCCCCACAGCAGCAGCAGAGGTCGCAGTCCCGGCAGCAGGGACCTCAGCGACAGAGGCAGCAGCAGCAGCAGGGGAGACAGCCCCAGACCCCAGCCAGGTGCATTTTCTGCCGGGGACAGCATCCTTCTGACACTTGTGACCAGAGGTTTGGCCGCTGTTACCGGTGTGGACAGTCGGGCCACGTTCGAGCTACTTGCCCCTATGCGCCAGCACCGGCTCCTTCCTCAGCATCAGCCCCATCGGCACCCCAGCAGCGGTCCTATGCTCCAGCGAGCAGGGCCCCTTCTTCTCACCCGGCAGACTACCGACCACCGGCACAGAGCGGGCGGGTCTATGCCGCCCAGGTTGAGGACTCCCTGGCAGCCGACCACGTGGTGGCAGGTATCATTTTACTTTCTGGCAGTAGAGCTCGCACTTTATTTGATACCGGTGCATCACATTCTTTTATCTGTAGAGCATTCGCATTATCCCATGGACTAGAGTTAGGTCGGTTGCCACGTACATTAGAGGTACAGATCCCGGAGCATACTCTGCATGTAGGGGAGTGTTGTTGGTCTTGCCCTGTACAGATCGAGTCGTGGATCTTGCCAGCGGACCTGATGGTCCTGACCCAGTTGCGAGACTTTGATGTAGTCCTTGGGATGGACTGGCTGACTCGCTATTTTGCGACTATTGACTGTGCCGCGAGGACGGTGACTTTTAGCGAGCCGGGCCAGGAGGTGGTTGTGTACAGAGGGTGCCAGAGTGCTTTCTTCGCCTCGATAGTTTCGACTTCTCGTGCGAGGCAGATGATGCGGAGTGGATGCGTGGCCTTTTTGGCCAGTGTGGTTGAGGGGCCTGTGGCGGCACCGGGACTCGCGGATATTCCTATTGTCCACGAGTTCCCGGATGTTTTCCCACCAGAGCTGACTAGTATGCCGCCGGATAGGGAGATTGAGTTTTTGATTGACGTAGTCCCAGGAACTGCGCCAATCTCCAAAGGCCCTTACCGAATGGCACCGGCGGAGTTGCGTGAGTTGAAGGCGCAACTTCAGGACTTATTGGACAAGGGTTTCGTGAGGCCGAGTGTATCGCCTTGGGGAGCGTCGGTGCTGTTCGTAAAGAAGAAGGATGGTTCACTTCGACTTTGTGTGGATTATCGAGAGCTGAATAAAGTGACCATCAAGAACAAGTACCCTTTGCCGCGCATCGATGACTTATTTGATCAGCTGCAAGGGTCTTGTGTCTTCTCTAAGATCGACTTACAGTCTGGTTAACACCAACTGAAGGTGAAGGCCGAGGACGTTCCAAAGACAGCATTCAGGACTCGGTATGGGCATTATGAGTTCACTGTCATGCCTTTTGGATTGACTAATGCCCCTGCCGCATTTATGGATTTGATGAACAGGATCTTTCGACCTTATTTGGATCGGTTCGTGGTAGTGTTCATCGACGACATCCTGGTTTATTCTCGGAGTGATGTGGAGCACGTGGAGCACCTGAGGATTGTGCTGCAACTTCTGAGGGAGAAGAAGTTGTATGCCAAGTTATCTAAGTGCGAGTTTTGGCTTCGAAAGGTTGCCTTTTTGGGCCACATGATCTCAGCTGCAGGAGTGGCGGTAGACCCGGCAAAGATTGAGGCAGTCTGGGATTGGCCCCGACCGACGACGGTAGCAGAGGTTCTGTGACGCCCCACTTCCCAGGGGGTCACCCATCCTAGAACTACTCTAGCTCTAGCACGCTTAACTCTCATGTTCCTCTTGGATCTTGCTACCATCCAAAATGCTATAGCCGGGTTAGAGATTTAGTCCTATTATATCATTTATATATAGGACTAATCCAAATTCCGGGGGTGTCACATTCTTCCCCCCTTTAAGCCCTGACGTCCACGTCAGGCTCAAGCACATTCACAAGCACCAGGCGATGTGAGACTCGTCTCGCTAGCCTTAGCCGACCTTGTAGGGAGCTGCACTCCACCTACAACGGTCATTAGCCGGGGGAGCCACACTCTAGCCGCTATATAACCCTGGCTCAGCCGAGACTCATCTCACATTTTCGGCTGGTGAATGTCTCTGATACCAACTGTGACGCCCCACTTCCCAGGGGGTCACCCATCCTAGAACTACTCTAGCTCTAGCACACTTAACTCTCATGTTCCTCTTGGATCTTGCTACCATCCAAAATGCTATAGCCGGGTTAGAGATTTAGTCCTATTATATCATTTATATATAGGACTAATCCAAATTCCGGGGGTGTCACAGGTTCGTAGTTTTATAGGCTTGGCTGGATATTACCGTCGGTTTGTGGAAGGTTTTGCGAAACTTTCCGCACCCCTCACTCGTTTGACGCGCAAAGGAATTAAGTTTATCTGGAGTGAGGATTGCCAGAGGAGCTTTGAGGAATTGAAGAGCAGATTGATGTCAGCTCCTATCCTTTCCCTCCCTATTATGGGGAAAGGATATGTGATCTATAGTGACGCATCGCACAGTGGACTTGGTTGCGTGCTGATGCAGGAGGGTAAGGTAATCGCTTATGCTTCACGGCAACTTAAGGATTATGAGAAGAATTACCCTACCCATGACTTGGAGCTAGCTGCCGTGATCTTTGCACTGAAGTTGTGGCGCCACTATCTGTATGGGGAGCACTGCGAGATTTACACCGACCACAAGAGCCTGAAATATCTATTCACACAGAAGGAACTTAATTTGAGACAATGCAGATGGTTGGAGCTGTTAAAGGACTATGATGTGGACATACTCTACCATCCTGGCAAGGCTAACGTGGTCGCTGATGCCCTGAGCAAGAGGGCAGTACAGAGCTTATCCTTGATGATCACCGACCAGGCACCATTACTGGAGCAGATGAGGCGATTAGAGCTTGAGGTGGTGTCCCCTGGGGTTTCTGCTAGACTGCTGTCCTTGGTCGTGCAGCCCACTCTGTTAGACAGGATTCGAGAGAAACAGAGTGAGGACCCCCATTTGATGAGGATTCGAGAGCAGATTCAGGCTGGCGAGACAGGAGATTTTTCAGTTGATGCTGCGGGAGTACTACGGTACAGGGACCGAGCTTGCGTGCCTATGGACTCAGAGATTCGAGAGCAGATCTTGCGGGAGGCTCATTATACACCTTATACCATCCATCCTGGTGGGACTAAGATGTATAAGGACCTCAAGGCACAGTTTTGGTGGAGCGGTATGAAAAGAGATATTGGCAGATTTGTGGCGCACTGCTTAACTTGTCAACAAGTAAAGGCTGAGCATCGTGTACCTGCTGGCAAGTTGCAGAGTCTCCCAATCCCTGAGTGGAAGTAGGATCATATCACTATGGATTTTGTCACGGGATTGCCGAGAGCACAGACTGGAGCAGATGCGATATGGGTGGTCGTGGATAGGCTCACCAAATCCGCTCACTTTCTACCGGTTCAGATGACTTGGCCATTGGAGCGACTGGCACAGATGTACTTAGCTGAGGTGGTCAGATTGCACGGGATACCCGTTTCCATTGTATCGGATAGAGACTCGAGGTTTGTCTCGCGCTTCTGGAGGAGTTTACAGACGGCCCTGGGGACACAGCATCGCTTTAGCACAGCATTCCACCCACAGACGGACAGACAGTCAGAGCGCACCATTCAGACTCTCGAGGATATGCTGCGAGCATGCGTTCTGGATTTTGGGGGAGGGTGGCACCGACACCTGGGATTGGTTGAGTTTGCGTACAACAACAGCTATCAAGCGAGCATCCAGATGGCTCCGTTTGAAGCGTTGTATGGGCGCAAGTGTCGGTCACCCCTATATTGGAGTGATGTGGGCGAGAAAAAGACCTTGGGTCCTGATCTACTATTGGAGGCAGAGGAGAAGGTCAGACTGATTCGACGACATCTTGAGACCGCTCAGAGCCGACAGAGGAGTTATGCTGATACCCGACGGCGGGACTTAGAGTTTCAGGTGGGGGATCATGTCTTTTTGAAGGTCTCACCTTCGAAGGGGGTTCGGAGATTTGGGATTCGTGGAAAACTGAGCCCTCGTTATATTGGACCTTTTGAGGTATTGGAGCGCATAGGGCCAGTTGCCTACCGGCTTGCACTCCCTCCCAGATTGGCTGGTGTTCACGATGTGTTTCATGTATCCACCCTGAGGAGATATGTTTATGACCCGTCGCACATCATTGATTTTGCCCCACTGGAGATTGCTGAGGACTTGAGTTATGTCGAGCGACCGTTGCGGATTTTGGACCGTGAGGTTAGAGAGCTGCGCAGCCGGGCCATTCCTTATGTGAAGGTTCTGTGGAGCAACCAGGGCGAGCGCGAGGCTACTTGGGAGCTGGAGTCAGCGTTGAGGGATGCCTACCCCCACTTGTTCGAGGCCCCGGCTTGAGGTATGACTCTAGTTTCGAGGACGAAACTTTCGTTTAGTGGGGGAGGATGTGATGACCTGGATCTCCGCAGAGCTGTTGCAGTGCGTTGGGGTGGCCATCGGAGGCCTACGCGGTGTGCCGGAGGTGTTTAGGGCACAATTGGACACAAGTGTTGGACTCCAGGCTCAAATGGATCACATGGGTGATCGGTTGACTCTGTCGGGTCTCTGGAAGTGTTTTCGCGCGAAACGGATATTAAGATTGGGCTCGGCGTGAAATTTGGACCAAGAATACCTTTCCAGGGGCATTTGGCAATTTTCATAGTGGGAATCTGGCAAAGCGGACGTCAAATTCGGATTCAGCGCGCGAAAACGGTCAAGATGGACTATCTGCTTGATTTTTCTGAGCTTCGGGTACTGTTCACGGCCGGAACAGTAACTCCGGCGATCGCCGGCGGCGGCAGGCAGCGTCGGCGGGCGGCGGCGCGGCCTCGGGCAGGCGGAACGGCTGCAGCACAGGGCGCGGGCAGCGCGTGGGCGCGCGGGCAGGCGCGCGGTCCACGCGGCCGTCGTGCACCAAGGCGGGGACACGTGGCATCACCCCATAGGCCGGCTCACAGCTCCCGGTCTACGGGGCATGATGGTTGGGTATTGGCTCACGGTGCACCGGGGTGGACACGTGGCAGGGTACCATTGGTTCGGCTTTCGGCGGCTCGTGCACCGGGTGCAGCTGTCAGTGGCAGGGACACGTGGCGCTTCGCTATTGGCTGGTCAACTGTGCGGGCAGGAGGGGCAGCTGGCGCGGGCAGGCGCGCAGGCGCGACGGTACTGTTGACCGGGGACACGTGTCGACTCCCGGGGTTGGCCACGCGGCGCAGCAGGAGTGGAGGTTTTGGCTGTCGCCTGTTCGGGCGACACGTGGCCGGCTCTGAGGCGGGTCGGACGGACCGCGGATCCCGTCCGACGGCGCGCCATGGGCCGGGCCGCACTGTGCGCGCCCGAAAGTCTTGGGCCGGGCCGCACTGTGCGGGCCCGGAAACTTCTGGGCGCCCGAAAGTTGGGACCCGGATGGTATTTTTCTAATTGTTTGGGAGGCCTATTTAAACAGCCCGAGCTTCTTTCTTCTCACTTTTTCCACCATTTCCGAGCCTCCTCTCACCAAGCTGTCTTCAGCAAAGTTGTTCCCCTTCGAGTTCTACATCTTCTGGAGGATTTCCAAGATTTTTGGTGGCACACACTCCGAGGTTTGGATTTTACGGCGCGGCGCGACGCTCGTTCCCTTGTGATTCCCTTCGTCGCATTTCAGTGCACGGACTCTCCCGAGCTACCCCAGCAGTATTTTTCAGCGATTCTTGCGCCATCGTCTTCACGACAGGTAGGGCTACGTTTTCCGTGTTTACTGGTTTTTCCCATTCCGAGCTTTTCATGGGTTTTTCGGATCATCTTGTGACCTCACTTTCTGGGGTGGGAACTTGGACAGCGCTGTGTTGTTTCGGTAATATCTTCGCGCACAGACCTCGGATTGGGGCGATTCAAAAGGCGTTTTGCATCTACACATCAAGAGGAATCTCCCCAAATTTTCTTGGAATTTCATGAATTTTTCCCGAAGGTGAGAAGCCTGTGTTTACAGTACTTTCAAATTCAGTCTTTGCGATCGACTTGCTTCGGGATGGTTCTCTTGTCGAATTTGGTTCTCAGCATAGAAAACTCGTGGGTGAACGTGCAGGTACTCGTTTTGACCGGTTCGTCGCGAGGATCGCGATAGTATTTTTCTGGGAATTTCTCGGGTACTTACCGCAGGTGAAAATGGCTAAACTATTAAACAGATATTTTGGGACAGATTTTGGTTTGAAACTTGGAATATTAATTGCATGTGTTCTTTGGGGTTGTAGCACAGTGTTGTGGGGGATTTCCGGATCGGGCGTGGACTTTGCTTCCGGGGACCAGAATTAGCGCTCGAGGTGGGTACCGTTGTTAACACTCCTACTTGTAACATCCCCACTAGGCCTATTTGAGTTGCTACCACGTTATATTGCTAAAAGAACCGGTAAAAGCGATTATTGCATGCTAATTGAGAATTGGGCTTATTGTTAGGACTTGCATCTTCAAAAGGACTAAGTATTAATCAGTGATTAACTCTTGTAAATAATATGTCGCCGGAAATCACGGGAAGGGTCTTGCTAAATGGATTATGTTGCTTATACATGTGGGAACCTCTTATACATACACATAAACTGATTTGGGGTAACTTAGTAAAATGGAAGTTTATTTGAACAGCATACCTCTGCTTTGTGAGAACCAAAATACTGGAATCATGTTTTAATAAAGGACTTTGCATGCTTGTATGGAAATCTAGCTAGGCCACCCTTTTCTGCTACACTATTATGCTGGAACTGACTTAGGAGAAACCATGCTTTTATTTTCTCTCCTTTTGTCTAGATTTAGGGGATAGTGCGCTCGGGTTCGAGCAGGGGCTGGGATAGTGTAGTCAGACAGTTGTGGGATTTGGGACAGGCAGGCTGTGAGGGCAGGGCATTGCGGCAACCGCGGATTTTTGGCGGTTGACCGGACAGTGGTTATTGCATCAGATTTGGGGACAGGTTTTGGGCTTCTTTTAGTGGATAGGCTTTCCACTTAGATCAGTGTCGTGATCCAGTCCTGCTGACTTTGATACTTGTTATTGAGGCACTTGACTCGTGTGGGCCGCTCCCCTCGAGTGCCACTCCGGAGTGTGCGGTTTATAGATCTCGAGTCTTCGCGACTCTCATCCCCTATCGGTGTTATGCGTAGGCTGGCATACCCGATTTGGCAGGCAGAGCAGGCAGTACCAGTGCTTACTGGTGTATTGATTGGGTTTAGACAGGCAGGCATTTACATTCTGATGCATCCATTTAGCTATACTTTTAGCTGGCACCTTAGAGGCATGTAGTGGTAGCTCTATTCATCATCCGCAGTCTTATTCACAGCTTACCACCTTTGTTTTATTCTCCGCCTCTTATAGTCCTAGTGGGCATGTCTGAGTAGAGGTTTACCCACTAGGAGGAGGCTACTGTTCCATAGTAGTTCTCACTCCCAACTGTTTTCTTTTTTCTCTTCCCCTTTGTTTTGCAGAGTCGTCTGCGGCAGTTGCGGGCCCCTCCTCAGCGGATCGAGGTAAGAGGATCGCGGACTAGATAGCGGTCTACCCAGGCACCAGTTCAGTTACTAGATGTACCCCGATACTCTCAGATACTCTACTTTTCATTTCTTTTGGGTCTGGCTTTGGCCAGCTGGTTGTATTTGATTTGTGAGCTGGGAGAGATATTTGTATTTTTGAGAGTTTACTTCTGCACTTCTACTTTCCAGCTTTATCTGAGATGTATTAGTTCTAGTGTAGCTCTGTTTATGCTCCTTTATTATATCATCTATGTTTGAGCAGGTTACCAGCGCTTCGTATACACGGGAAATCCCGTGTATACGGCGGATCTGTAGACGAGCCCGGGTTCTGGTTTACACCCGGGGCGTGACAGAGAATGTGTTCAAATTGAAGATTCAGAGTCTGAACCAGAAAATGATGAGGTCAATTGGGATGAGTTGTTAGATGATGAAACACATCCTGTAAAATCGACACAGAAAACCTCTGTTGTTTCGAAAGGAAAAACTGCAATGGACACTGGAAAAGCACCTATGACTGCCCCGTCCATCTCGGTGAAGAGGAAGAGACTAGCTCGACGCTTTGGACGAGCACGAAATGCTGATGTTAGCAAACCAATAGCTCCTGACTCCCCGCCTCGCATGGAAGAAGTGTTCGTTAACGCTGATCGCCTGAGAGCTTTTGAACATCGTGAATGCATCGGTGAACGACATGTCAACATTGAAGCTCTCCGAAATCACTCACCAGAGTTTGGGATTTTAATTGAACGAACTAATCTGATTCAAGTCTGCCGATTTCCGGAATTACTTGGATATTGTTTGTATCGTGTAAGAACTTTTTACACAAATGCTAGACATCTTCAGGTAGATGAACTTGGCTCGATGCAATTCTACACAAACATCCAAGGGATGAGATTAACAATCACTCCGCAGTTAATCAGCGAGGTCCTAGGAATGGAATCAAACAGATCGGGGATCAACTATTAGATGGGAAGAAGTTTGACGAATGCCATGTGGCAAACTGTGATAGAAGGAATTTGTTTGGAAGGAACTGAATCTGCAGATGGTAAATCTATAAAATCCAAACAACTTCGGCTTGAGTACCGATTTCTTAACTTCATCACGTGTTACAACATTCTCCCTAACTTGCAGACAAAGGTATTGAGATGGGATAGAATGCTGTTCTTATATCTCCTTGGTCATCCTTCTGAGGCCGTAGGGTTGAACATGAACATCCCGTACATAATTTGGAATAGAATGTCTAGATATGTTACGCATCCGCATCCTACTGAATGACTTCCATTCCCATTGATCATCATGACGATCTTGAAAAAGTTTAAGATTGATATCAGCTCGACATCATATCAACATTGTTGGGGGATGATAGATGAATCAACAATTGTGAAGTCTCTTCACAAACTTCCTCATGTCACTTCGACTCCTTCCTCTACAAAGAAACCTTGTGCAGGCACCTCTGCCTCGCCTTCACATCAAGCACCAGGAGCAGATGATGAAGCATCAATAACCGCCATCTACAAACAGCAATAGAGACTGTCTTGTCAACAGGAGCAAATCACCAAAGAGCAGAGGCGAATCTCCGAAGAACTCGAAATAATCACTGCGTCCCAAATCACATTAACTAAGACGGTCTCGTCAATGAAGAAGTTAATACAGAAAATGTTCTCGAAAATGGGATACAGCGCCTCGGATGACTCAAATTCAGATGCTTGAATCGGTTGTCTATAATTCTCTTGTGCAGGAACTTCAGATTTTTAACTTCTTTTGTGCAGGTTTTTACGTTTTAGTTTTTAGTTTTTCGTTCTCAAACTTTTGGTACTTGAACTGTTCACCATTCTCTCCATTTTGGTATTTTTTGGCTAACTTTTGTGACAAAAAGGGGGAGAGAGAGATAAACAATGATACAATATGTGTGAGAAAGAAACTTGAAACTATAGAGGTAAGTAGAACTTCAACTTTCGGTTTTCATTTGTGTTTGAATGCATGTCTCGACTAACTATTCGACTAACTATTTGGGCATGTAATATAACTAACAAGTTGATGTTCACTAACATGACATTTGGATTTTGATTGCATAGAAGATATGTTGGTGTTTTAACTATGATCAATTTACATATCTGAATGTACAAATGTCATGGTAAGTATAAATGAGTATAAACTTCATCTCTGTAGGTGGTTTTTGAATGATATAAAATTCTTGAGGTATCTAACGATTTCTTTTGTCAAGAATGATTTCTTTTGCAGAGAGTACAGATGTCTAAGTCTAGAGTCTGTTTTACGAGTTTAACTCATGTATTTTATTTTGGATCTCCATTGTAAATTTTTGTTGTATGGTGATAGCAACAAAAATATCTTTTTGAATTTTCTTGAGTGGATCTATGTTTTGTCACGAAACCGCCAAAGGGGGAGATTGTTACGGAATTTAAGTTGGCGTATTTCGTGAATTCGGTTAAGTCTTGAAGATTGAAGGTAAAGAAGGTTGGATCATATAACTCAATCTCAAGAAAGAAGAATTCAAAAGGATCAGGTATGTTGAACTTAATATCTTTGGTGATCCGAATACTTCTTATAGTGTAGAAACACTTGGATGAACTTGTAATTGCTTAATTATCAAAAACTGGACATGGGACATGTTCAGGATCCGGATCAGGCTTTGCAATCCGGATCCCGAAGGTGGTTCGTTCATACATCAGTTCAATCCGGATTGTAGCTTCCCTTGATCCGGATCCCGAACACTGGGTTTACCATTTTATTTGAGCGATCCGGATCAGTCTTTGCAATCCGGATCCCGAACGTTGATGTTTGGTGAACTGTATGAACGATCCGGATCAAGCACTTCGATCCGGATCCCGAACCTTCATTTTTCTGGAATCTGTTTTTCTCGCTACTGCAATCCGGATCGCCGATCTCCGATCCGGATCGTCGTCATGTAAAAATTCCAGAAAATGATAGTTTTTTATCCTTATCTTTTTCCAAGGGTTTCTAACCTATAAATAGACCCTATGATTCTTTTTCTTGGGCTAATCCACATAATAGAAAAAGTAGCCATCATCTTTTATACGGCCTAAGATCCACATATAGAGAAGAAAGGAAATCATCGATTCTATCTTATGTTTCTTCATCTATATTGATTGATTTGATTCTAGGTTTTCATACTCACATTTTGAGTTGAATCAAATCAATGAATACTTAGATGGTATTTCCGATCTATTTCTAATCTAAGTATTCGGCGGATCATCACCACCCAAAAAACAACGATTTACCCCAAAATCGGCGCGTGGACTCGCGTGGCCTTGTGGATTCAAGGTGCTACCGCTCTCGTGGATTCGGAGCGAGGTACGTTCGTGGATTCGAAGCGTGCTACTGGGTGAAGACCGTGGATTCGGTCGGACGTCGTGGACTCGACGTTGGACGCCGTGGATTCGGCGTTGGACGCACATCGTGGATTCGAGAAGCGTCGTAGAGCGAGCGAAGAAGATCAACTAGGAGCGTATGGAAAAGGTTGAGTCGTCTGTGAGTACGGTATATCACCTTGTACGTGTTTAATTCTAGTGGATTTCACCGTGTTATCGGTCCCGTGATTTTTTACTCCGGTTTGGAGTTTTCCACGTAAAAATCTCTGCGTGTTATTTATTTTTCCGCATTGGGTTTTATATCGCAAAGATTTTTGAGTGTTTATTGTTTACACCTATTCACCCCCCTCTAGGTGTTTTTTTCCCTATTTAGATCCAATTATACATAACCCAACAGGTGCGACCCGTGGGGGTAGGTGCTCGGCGTGGTTTACCGAGGTAGGTGCTCGGTTGGGTTGCCGGGGCAGGTGCCCGGATTAGGTTATGCAGGGGGTCGTGGTTTGCCCTTTTGGGAGGGTGGTTGCTCCGGATAGTTTTTACGGTTGGATTTATTTACTTTTTCCCTGCTTTCCTTTTTATTCTAGTGTCGCTGACTTCCCACTCCGTGACAGGTTCCTTCAGGGGTGAGAGCTAGGTGACGGTGAGGCCGAGGCAGGAGCTTTTGGGTCCTTCGAGACCCAAGACTGTATTTACTCTTTTATTTCGCATTTCATTTTCTATTAGTAGTCTACTGTGTGGTTCTCGATACCCTCGTGGGGTCGGTGTGGATGTCGACATGTTACTCTCTAGTTATGTGGATGATTGATCTTTTTCCTTCTCCTGTTTGGCCGCTTTCAAAAAGAAAAGGAAAAGAAAGAAAAAAAAGGCATTGCAAAAATGGATTTCAAAATCTGGGTGTCGTGTGGGCACCGTTTTCAAAACCTTGTGGATTTATGGATTTCGAAAACGGATTTAAAAACCTGGGTGTCGTGTGGGCACCGTTTTAAAAACTCTGTTGATTTATGGTTTTCGAAACTGTTTTATAAATCTGGGTGCCGGGTGGGCACCACTTTCAAAACTGTGGATTTATCCTTTCAAATAGATCGGCCTCGAGAATTGTTTAGTCTTGTACGCTCATGTGAATAAAACTGTTGTGATTGAATAAAACTGCTGTGATTGGATGGTTGTATTAGCCGCGACACCGTGCATATACAGAGGAGACTCTGCCCGTTTGCGGGGTGAATCTGTGTATGCGGCGGGTCTAGGTACGCACCAGAGAGAAAGGAATTTCAAAAAAAAAATTATATATGCAATTTCATACCTTCCGTTGACTGTTTCCGCTTAATGAAACCCCCGGGGCGTGACAATAGCCCACTCGGCATACTCCAAGTTGAAAGGATAAAGCCACAAGATTTAAAATTAGTGTCTACCCGACACTCAGTTTTGAAAACAGTTTTCGCAATCATTTTATCATTTGAAAGATCTCCACATTCCACATGCATTTATAACAAGATAAACTGAAATCCAAAAGTTTATTATCCCAAGTGTTACGGCTTTTTGTGTTGGCATATTTCGTGAGTTGAGTCGGAGTCTTGAAGTGATCAAATTGTCAATCAGCAATCGAAGACTCAGAGAAGATTCAACAAGAGCTCAAGTTGACACTCGGTGTTTTGAGTCTTGAAGATTGAAGATGAAGAATTGTGGATCATATACATCAATCTTAAGGAAAATGGATTCGGATTGATCAGGTACGTTTAACTAAATAATTTTGGTGATCCGAATACATTTGTGTAGTTTAGAAACACTTGGATAAGTTTTCATTGCTTAAAAATAAAAAACTGGACATGTTGGATGTTCAGGATCCGGATCAGACCATTCCAGTCCGGACCCCGAACATAGTTTAGTTCATGCGGAATTCCAGTCCGGACCTCCCCTGTTTTAGTCCGGACCCCGAACTATGTGTTTGCTGTAATCGCATGAACAGTCCGGAGTAGGAAATTCCAGTCCGGACCCCGAACTATTTTTTCAGAAAAATTGCTGAAAAAAGATGACAGTCCGGATCAGCCAAATCCAGTCCGGACCGTCGTGCGGAAAAAATTCTGTTAAGTCAGTTTTTGATGCTTATCTCTTTCCAAAGGTTTCTAACCTATAAATAGACACTTAGGGTTTCTTGAGAACTACCGATCAATTTAGAAACACTCGAGAGCAACCCTAGAGGCTGGTTTTTATCGTTCTTCTCTTTAGCCTCTTTTAGGTCAATTTGACGGTTCTTCCAAGATATACTTTTTGTCGAATTGATCTAGTCTTTGCTTAGAGATTCCTTCTATGGTTCTTCAATGATAATCTAAGCAAAGGATCACCATCGAAGCCTAGATATTCTGTATCGGCTGAGTTTGCGTCGTGGATTCGACGTAGCACCGTGGATTCGTTCTGTTGAAGGCGTTTCGTGGATTCGAAACGTGTGCTCGTGGATTCGAGTGGCATTCGTGGATTCGAACGTGTGCAGTGGACGTGCAATCGGTGGAGCGCAAGATCCGAAGAAGTTGAAGGAGGGGTTTGAGTCCGTGGAGTCGGTAATCACCTTGTTATTCTTCTATTCTTAGTGGATTGTTATTGCGTGTTGGTCCCGTGGTTTTTCAACTGGAATGGAGTTTTCACGTAAATCTCGGTGTGCTGTTTTTATTTTCCGCATTGGTTTTTATTTTGCACTGAGATTTGTTTTTTAAGTATTACACCTATTCACCCCCCCTCTAGTTGTTTGATAGTACCTATTTGATCCTTGTGGATCCTTATAAAAACCTACACCAAGGAGTTTATATGTCCCTACATCCACATCACAAAGGTTCACATTACCAAATGTTCATATCTCATGCAATAGAATCAACCGAATGTAATGACCAAACAGAGAGGAGTAAAAATGTCACCGGGATGACGAAAAAGACCCAAGTCACTCCCGCGTCGAAGCCTCTTCTCCATCCCCGCCCGAACCTGTCACATGGTGGGAGTCAGTGACTAAAATATAGAAAAGGAAATACCAATACAACGATAATCATATGCAAGGGATAGGTACAATAAAGTAAACATGACATCAAACCTTAAACCGGAACATCCGAACCATCCATACCGCACCCTCGGTCCGTAGACCTAAGGAAACATCAAACCTGCTCAATACATTGGTGCCCACCAAACCCTTGCTGCTATACCACAGAGGGCCCCTACGAAGTAACCACGTAGAGATCACGGGTCCTTAGACCACATTCCCAAAAAAGTACACCCTTGCTGTGGCCAAATCGCCGGTGCACGTGACTGCGCCATGAGCCTCACGATCCCATAATCGTGAACTAAATCGCGGTAGCTGTACCCGATAAAGTTAAGCGTCCATCATTGTCCTTTTGTATGTACTAATTCACCACATTATTCGTAACGACATCCTTCCTTGCAATTTAAAATAACCATGCCAAAAGAAACAACAAAAGAGAGAGGAGGGTATAACACTGCTGCCCAACACGTCCCCCATCTTGGTTCGGTTACCCAACTCTACTGGTGAAGAAAATAATGTTCAAAAACCCTTCCGAATCTCCTCAACCTTGACCAGACGAAACTACACCAAAAACCGTCGATAAAACTTAATCGGATTAAAATTTCGCAAATCGGGGGTCAAACCGGGGTTTCGACGATAAAAACAGCACGAAAAACCGCTTGACGGAACGAAACGAGCAATGACGCGAAGCAACGGTGGAAAAATGATGCGGCGACAGCTTGCGGAATGGCGGCGGTGTGATGATCCGGATCTCCGCTGAGCTTTTGCAGTGTGTTCAGTGGCCTCTGGAGGCCTTTGTTGTGGGATGGAGATAGTAGTGCGCAAATCGGACCTCAGAATTGAACCCAGCACAAAAATTGGGTAAAGTTTGCCTATTTGGATGCCTTCATCGAATTTTAGAACTAGAATTTGGCAAAACGGACATCGTATTTGGATTCCGCGCGCGAAAATGAAGGAAATAGGCTATTTACATGTATTTTTCGGGATCCCGACGCCCCAAAACGGACTTAGTGTAATATCACGACTTTTCGTGTAACATTTTACCCTCTTGCTAATAAAGCACGAGTTAGAGAAAATCGAATTAACGGGTTTTCTTAAATTGATAATCATGCGGTGCGGGTATTTTCCTGTGATAGAGCTCGAAAAACGATGAACGGCGGTGCGACCAGATCTGATTTCCGACTTACGGATTCCCTGGAAAGGGGTTTTGAAGATCGCAGTAACCGTAGTGTGCATCAGAATCCGTGCAAAAGATCGGGCATGCTTTTCGAGGGGATAAGGAATTATCTCTTGTTATTAAATAATTATTATTTAATATTAAATACCCGGATGTGGGTTTTACGGTACGTATCAAGAGAAAGAAACGAGTGATTCCTGAAAAGAAAAGAGAAAACCCTAGCCGGAGAGAAAAGAAAGAAAAGAGGAGAGAAGACCCTAACCGGAGGAAAAAGAAGGAGAGAAGAAGAAAGCGGAGGAGTCCGATCGCTTCCGATCTGCGTGCCGGAACCGGAAGTGTGAGCAGATCTTCTTCTTCGACGAGATCGTGGTAAGTGATGTTCCTTTTCGGTAATTACTAGGGCTTTGTCGTTTTTTCGTTTAACCACCGCCGCCACCGCCACCGCCGCACCGCGCGGCTTAGGGCCGCGCGGGGCATCGGCCGCGGGCTCCGGTACCCGCGCGGGCTGGTGTCGCGCGGGGCACCGCCCGCGGGCTGCGGCACCCGTGCAGGCGAGCGCCGCGCAGGGTGCCACCAGCAGGCGGCGCGCACCGCGTAGCCTAGTGCCGCGCGGGGCGCCACCCGCAGGCTGCGGCACCCGCATGGGCAAGCGCCGCGCCGCGTGGGGTGCCGCTCGCATGCAAGGGCACCCGCGTGGGCAGGTGCCGCGCGGGGTGACGCCGCGGGCAGCGTATGCGCCGCGCGGCCAAGGCCGCGCCGGGCGCCACCCGCGAGCAGTGCGCGGGGATTTTGGACGCGCAGCCGTGACGCATGCGGCCCCGTTGTCCGTCACTCGGCGACATCGCCGCCGTTGCCAAGTCTCATCGTACTCTTGGGTTTTGGGGTCTGTAACTTACAGAATATCGTTAGTCTGACCGATTGTTCTTTTGGGGGACTTTCTTAGGTCCGGGTGCCGATTGTGAGCGTGTTGCGGCTCCAGGTGTTCCGGTCAGCACATTTCGAGGTGGGTACCTTTTGGCATTTCTGGTGTTTAGTCGTTCCCGTGTATTTCGTGAAAATAAAGTAGATGTTTCTTTGGTAAACTGTCTAACCCCATTGCATGAGAATCCTGTTTTATTTCTAACTGAGGAGACTGAGGTCGCGGTGCCTTGTTACATGCCAGTTTCGGCATTTATGCTCACGATTGCTTACACGCACACCGGCGGTCGGGCCACCGCACAGGGTGTATTTTTCTGGAAAGATGGTACGATTACCCATGTACCCCACAACTAGGGATGATGGGGACCCCTCACGGTGAGGCGACTGCTGCTTGGGCAGTGGAGAGGTTGGAGGCACCAAGGAATGAGCGCAGTATACTGGGGTAGGGGCCCAGCGTGTCTTGGACAAGGGTTATGGCGAATTATGAGGGGAAAGTGGAATGCTCTGGTGTATCGGTTTGTTCATTATAGTATTTATAGCATCTACTTGTTTATAATTTACTTTATTAGTCACTGACTACCCACACTGTGACAGGTCCGTGCAGGGGTGGGAACCGGGACGACGGTGAGGCAGCGTTTAGAGGACCTTAGCCGTTCGAGGCTAATGAACATTTTATTCACTCGCGGTTATCCTTTATTGTTTTTGGTTAGTAAGCTTGTGATTGCTTGTTCGTAGAATAATGTGGATGTTGGGTTGAGATCTTAGCTTAGGGATGACATCTTATATCTGTGCTTTCTGAGACTTAGATTTGCGGCTGGTTTTCAAATATCAAAATGGTTTCGAAAGTGTTTTCAAACTAAGTGTCGTGTGGGCACTGATTTCCAAACCCGTGGATTTATCCTTTCAAGTAATGTTGCCGCTTAAAAGAGATTGCGAAAACGTTTTGTAAAACCGGGTGTCGTGTGGACACTGCCTTTCAAACCTATGGATTTATCCTTTCATTCGTGTTGTGGTGATTATCATTGTGATTATGGTAATGGTTAAGTATAATCTCGTGAAAGAAAAGAATGGAAAAGAAAAAGAAAAAAAAAGATAAGCGCACCACGGGGGTAGAACTCGTATTGGATGGTAGTGGCATGGACCACCTCCTGGGCAATGACCCTATGACAGAGTTCCCCGTTGGGCGGGGTAGCACTTGCGGGTGCTATCAGCAACCTTGAAAATCTTGCCTTATGGTAGCATGACTGCAGGGCTGGAGTTCTTTGGGGAAGAATTCTCGAGGGATGAGTAACTTGAACTAAAGTACAAGAATGTGAAAGAGTAAAAGAGAAAAATAGAATGGCCTAGGTGGCCGGGTTAGTATAACCCTTTTGTAGCGGCATAGTGGCCGAGTTTTGGCTAGTGGCCCTGAGGGGCAAGATTGATAGCAATGAGACAAAGAGCATACACAGATAGTGTAGAGTCAATCATACATAATGATGATCATGTTAGTCAGCATATGCGGTTATTATTGGCATAGATTATCTTGCTATCTTGCTTCCATTGGACCTAGTGGTGTAGAACATTCCTTCTCGGTGGTTGAACCCACTGGGAACTTTAAGTAGTTCTCACACCCTTGGGTGACCATTTTTCCAGGTACAGGTACAGCCAGCGAGGCATGCGACAGGGGCAAGGGCCCAGCAGCATAGAGACCTAGAGGGTCTAGTAGATGTATCCCTTTTTATATTTTGAGTGAACTATGTATTATGAGGAAAAGAATGTAAAACTGTAATATTGTTTAAAGTTCAAGTTGAGAGATGAAAAATGTAATAAATGTCATGTTATGGTTCACTCATGTATGATTTCATTCTTAGTTTAAACTTGTTGTTTATTGGATGAAAGTTTTTAATTAGTAGTGGTTTTAGTACTCTGATATTGAGCTTCCGCATACACTTGATGTATTGTTTTAGATGTTACCGTTCCTTTCGGGTATAGAGAGGTCATGCCTGATTGGCGGGTCTGTTCACATGCCCGAACTGTCCAAATTGGCGGTCTCGGAGGGTGACAGATTAGAGTGGTATCAGAGCGTAGGAATAGTCTTAGGTGGTTAGCAAACCTTAGGGAGACCCTAGGGATTAACACGAGAGAGTGTGTGGATTTTTGGGCGAAAGTACTTGATTGGTACGTATTGCTCCCAAGAAGGATATTGGGACTGATCGGGGGTAATGAGCTTTCATTCTTCAGACAATTACGTTGGCGGCCGACAACGTAATGTTGGAGATGAAAGGGAGTGCCCTCCTATTGTTACGCCCCGGAATCGAAACTGCGATCCGAGCTCGCTAACAGATCCGCCGCCTATACGGGAAGCCCCGCATAGACAAAGCGTCTTGTCACGCCCCGGAGTCGAAACTGCGACCCGGGCTCGCCAACAGATCCGCCGCCTATGCAAAAACCCCGCATAGGCGAAGCGTCCAACCTGCAAGAAAAGGGACTGCAGCTAAACAGATATCAGAGCTAAAAAATTAAACTGCTTTAAAACTAAAAACCAACCATCTGTACAACTGGAAATAATAATAATACAATATCCATCTCCCATAAGTGATAATCATACATTATCCTCAAATACCATAACCCAGAACTCAGCAGGGAGGTAACCTGAAATAATACATCAGTGTACAGGCTCTCAGTACAAGTCAGATCCTCACAATACAATGATCTCTCAAAAGCGGAAATAAAATAATCTACTGCCTGTACTACAAATCTCCAATGTGGGGTTACAGCTACTCTCCAAAGATAGGTAGGGATCTAGTTCGTGACTCCCTCGCCTCGAACAGCAACAGCAGAATCAGCAACCCCCGCTAAGACTCTGCAAAACAAAGGAGAGGAAAGAAAAAGGAGGAGGAAAACCCCCAACGGGTGTGAGAACTACACCAAAAGGGAGTTCTCAGTGGGTACCGCCACCCGGCCCGACGGTCTGCCCACTAAGTCTACTAGAGGCATAAGATAACCATGCAGTAAAAACTGAACGAGAAAGCTGGAGATACACTATAGCTACCATGCCTCTATCTAAATGCTCAATGGGGAAAAACCAATGAAAGGTATGCAACCACTCGCACACGAGGTGCACAATCGACCCAATCGAGCTGACTACCACATCTGGTCCAGTCGAGCCTGTGCCTCCCTAGTGTATCAACGTAGGGTGTCCAACCGGACTAATTCGCTATCGAATAGTGGCACATGCAGGCTATAGTCGAAATCCACGATCTCTCTCTCAGAATGGAAAGACTCAAGATCCTCTACATCTCGCACAATGGTCGAAGTACTCACAACGCCCCTGGGATCACCGTCAACCCAACGGTTCCCAACGACACTAGTACTGGTCTAATCACAGCTACTAGACTCCACTCGGCCCCCAGGCACGAGTGCAATAATTAAACTACCTGCCTAAAATAAACCCAATCAAATGGACCGGTATAGAACCCGGCACTGCCTGCTCTGCTGTCGAACTCAAGAACTCATCCGCGGGATACAGACCGGCTCCTGATCGGCACGGTCGCATCCCAAAATAGTAACAGACCGGCTCCTGACCGGCACGGTCGCACACTCCGGAGTGGCACTCGAGAGGAGCGACCCACACAAGTAAAGTATCACTGTAACAAGTATCATAATATAGCAGGACTGGATCACGACTCTAATCGAAGTGGGAAAATCCATCCACAAAAGAAATCCGATCCCCAATCTGATGCAAAAGTAACCTCCGGTCAACCGCCCAATGTCCGCGGTCGCTGTAATACCCTGCCATCCACAATCTGGTACCATAACCAACATCCGGTCAACCGCCCAATATCCGCGTTTGCCGCAACACCCACAACCCACAATCATGCACAACCTGTCCCTGACTCCAAGATCCCGGCTACACTATCCCAAACCCCCGCTCGAACCCGAGCAACATGAACCACAAGACTGACTAAAAAGAAGAGAGAAGCAAAGATGGTTTCTCCTAAGTCAAGTTCCAACATGATAGTGTAGCAGTAAAAGATGGCCTATCTAGATGTCCATACAAACATACATTTGTCCTCAAGAAAGATAGAAGTAAGAGTATGACAAATAGTAGCTCTACATAGGTATAAACAACATGCCAAATTTGGTAATGAACTACACCTGTCCATAATCCATGATCCATAATAACTCCTCAGAGTAGTACCCGCACATAGATATATCATCCTGTCCCCTCGAATAATCAATCCTCATGAAAGGCTATGTGCTAACATGGCATGCTAATAAATCGCTACTATAATAAATCAATCCCGCAAAATATGCCAATGGATAATCGAGCATGATCTCTATCTCATCTAGTATAAAATGAACATAGCCATCTACAATATGCTAGATCTCAAATCCTCTAAAACATGTACAATGATCAAGTAAGCATCAATCCACACGATCTAGGCCAATTCCCATGCTTACATCTCACTCATATTGGTTGTACATTAATCATGCATGCTTTCAATCACAGAGGGTAACATTCCCTTGGGTAAGCTTACATTAACCATCCACAAGAATATCCACTATTGCAATTGTCATATGACATAACACAAATAATTCATGCAATTCCTTATACAATTACCATTACTAAGCTTACCCCTCAATCACATAAATTGTACCATAAACATGCATGCATTCTAACAGATAGAATTAGAGAACCGTCTACCGGTTCTGAAGACGAAGCAACCCACCTGAATCGCTTTCCGCAGGCAAAGCTGAAGTCGGTGAAGTGCGCTGTAGTAGCCGCTGGTTTAAAATATTTTAAGGGTCTACTTTTGGTTTCGTTATTTCCGCATTTCGTTTCGGGGGACTGGAGGATGAGCGAATAATTCCTTGTTTCCGGACAGACCGTCGGGGCCCGCGGGTATTTTTAGTTAATAGGGCTCGCGAAACGGAGAGTGGCGGCGGAAACGGTCTTGAATTCCGACGCCGGAATCTCCCGGAATAAATTCCGGAAGGTAACTAACGGTTCAGGTGGATAACGCGGTTTTTCAGACATACCGGACTCTAGTTCGCACCTGATTTGGACCCGTTTTAACTTGAACTGGGTTAATTCCCTTTTACCAATTTAACCGCTCCCGCCAACTTAACCGTTCCCGTTATTTTCCCCCGTCGTGCAACTTCCCTTAACTACCGCCACCCCCCATAACTACCCACTCCCCTTTAACTACCGCCACCCCCCATAACTACCCACTCCCCTTTAACTACCCACTCCCCATAACTACCCACTCCCCTTTAACTACCCACTCCCCTTTAACTATCCACCCCCTTTAACCACCGCACTCCCCTTAACTACCCGTATCTTCCCACAATTCCCCACGCCCCACAAGTCCCCTGCGTACGAAACCCCAATTCCCCAACCCTTCAGTTTCCCAAACCGAACCCTTCTGCTTCCTCACCGATTGCGCGGAGGATCCAAGCGGCGAGACCAAGGAAGGAGAGGGAGACGTCCTCACATTCCTTGTAGACGAACTCGCAGGATCGGATCACCTTTCCCTCCGACAACCGAGGTGAGCACGCTAGGGTTTTGCTTTCTCGCTCCGTTCTTGGTTGGAGCGGACGAGGGGGGGGGGGGGGGAAAGGAAGGGGCGTGGGCACCGCCGGAATCCGGCGTGCACGGCGGCACCGCATGCGGGCTGCCGCATGCGGGCGCCGCCGCTTGCGGGCGGCACCGCATGCGGGCTGCCGCATGCGGGCTGCCGCTTGCGGGCGGCACCGCATGCGGGCTGCCGCATGCGGGCGGCACCGCATGCGGGCTGCCGCATGCGGGCGCCGCCGCTTGCGGGCTGCCGCATGCGGGCGCCTCCGCATGCGGGCGCCGCCGCTTGCGGGCGCCTCCGCATGCGGGCGCGGCCGCTTGCGGGCTGCCGCATGCGGGCGCCGCCGCTTGCGGGCGCCTCCGCATGCGGGCGCCGCCGCTTGTGGGCTGCCGCATGCGGGCACCGCCGCTTGCGGGCGCCTCCGCGTGCGGGCGCCGCCGTTTGCGGGCATCGCCGCATGCGGGTGCGGGCGGCACCGCATGCGGACAACACCGAACACGGGCGTCACCGCATGCGGACGGCCGCACGCTGTTAGCCGTGCGGGGCCAGGCGCGTACATGTGCGAATTGTGCGCAAGGTGAGAGGGCGCCGGGCGCTCTAGTCGTTAATCTGACAAAGTCTTAAGTTGCTGACTCCTATATGACAGATTCGTGTAGGTCCGGGCGGGCACCCGAGACGCGAGAGAACTTTACATCAGTCAGGAGCGCGACAACAAGGTGGGTTTATGGTCGAGGCTGAGTATTGTGTTGGTAATCCGAAAGGGACTTTTTATTGCTAATCGGTACTAACACTGATGGTTTCTGTGATGTACTACCTTACCCCGTGACATGGTTACTTGGTTACTTGATTACTTGGTTACTTGGTTACTTATGCTCGAGTTGCGACACGCGCACCCGCGGTTTGGCCACCGCAAAGGGTGCTCTTTTCCGGAAAGGCGGTCTTTGACCCGTGTTACCCCACGAGGTGACGTAGTGGGGGGCCCCTTATTAGTTGTGGGGTTTGAGGCAGCGAGGTGCGAGCGGTGCGACCGCCGGGATTGGATCCCGATGTGGTCAGGTGTGAGACCGCCGGGATTGGATCCCGATGTGGTCAGGTGTGAGACCGCCGGGATTGGATCCCGATGTGGTCAGGTGTGAGACCGCCGGGATTGGATCCCGATGCGGTCAGGTGTTACAGGTGATGCCGGGGTTGCAGGTGTTACAGGTGGTACAGGTGGTTGCGAGTTACCGTTACGAGTAGAGCGGTTATTCCGGCTAGTCTTTCTTTGGTGACTTGGTATTACTTTACTGTTTTAGTACTACTCTTATGATAGTGTCGCTGACTACCCACTCTGTGACAGGTACCTCCAGGGGGTAGAGGTAGGCGACGGTGAGGCCGAGGTGGTAGCAGTCGGGCTGAGGGAGCCCTAGTATGCTGTATCATTTACTTTCTCTGCATTTCATTCAGAACAGTAGGTTATTGTGTGGTTCTCGATACCCTTGTGGGGTCGTGTGGATGTTGAGTACTTTCTTGCTGGTTATGCACTGCTATTTTCTTTATTGTTCCCGTTGGGCCGTTTTTTAAACCTTGTGGATTTATGCCGTTTTCCAATCTGTTTTCAAAACCTAAGGCTGTGTGGGCCTGTTTTCAAACGGTGAGTTTTTACTTTCAACTAGACTGGCCACGGGTATTGTTTAGTCTTCATGCACCGTACTACTTCGAACTGTTGTGATTAAATGGGAAAATGATTGCTTATGACCGACTATTGTAACAGCCGCGACGCCGTGCATATACAGAGGAGACTCTGCCCGATTTTCGAGTAAATCTGTATATGTGGCGGGTCTGGGCACGCGCCGGGGAAGGAGGTTTCTAAACAAAAAAATTAGTACGCACTTTACGCGTACTTTGAAGTATCGTTTCCGCTAAAATAAAACCCCCGGGGCGTGACATGCGCAGTCACTCACTATCAAAATCTGCCGAAACTGCACCCTCGGTACTCAGTCGCACAAGCCTCTGCTCCAACCAACATCACAACCACAACACACTAATCAATACCCTACACACACCAAACAACGTTTGCTATTTTTACAATCCAGCAAAGAGAAAGTGGATTTTCACCTATGTGCAGTCCTCCGAAAAATCCAAAAAAATCACGGTTGCGATCTTCGCGACGAGTAGATGCAAATCGAGTATTTATACATCTCGTTCCGACACCTGTATGCCAAGATACAATTAGAACATCGCCGTAAGCCAAATCCTTCACGAACACAAGCCTGCAGAAAATCAGTCCCAAAGAAGCTTAATTATCACCTTCAAAGAGTCCTCCATAAATTCTAATAAAAATACGGTCGCGTTCCTCTCGAAGCGTACATGTCGATCGAGTCCTTACACGTCCCATTCCGATGCCCGTAGGCTGAGAAATCCCAACAATACTCCACCGCTGTCCTATACCTTGCAGCAGTACAAGAGGGTTAAGATGCCTCGAGAACACCACCAAAAGCTCGAAACGGAGCAAAATGATCAACACGGAAATCAAAGGCGTACCTCTCATGAACGCGCTGCCATGAAAATCGGCTCAAAATTACATCGGGGTAGCCCAGGGGGCCTCGCGCACTGAAAAGCGACCGTAGAAGCCAAAATCGAAGGAGCGTCGAAGTGAGAAACCCAGGAATCCTCCAAAAATCCCAGGAATCCTCCAAAAATCCCAGGAATCCTTCACAAATTGTAGAACTTAAGGAGGAAGAGAATCCTTGAAGACACCTCAGTCAGAAACCGGCCAGGAAACCAAGCAACGAAGCAGTACTGGGCCAATTTATAGGCCCAGCTCGACAAATCCGAAAATACTGGATCTGCCTCGAGAATCGGGCGCTCGGACCACAATCGGGCGCCCGAATCTCCCACGATGTTCCCCGCGATGAGCGCCCGGAACCACCTCCTCGCGCCACATCGCCCATAACAGGCAACAGCCAAACCAACACCTCACGCCACGCCGCGTGGCCAGCGCGGGCGCTGACGCGTGGCGCGCCCACGCGCGGGTACCCGCGCATCAGCGCATCGGGCGTCGCGCCCACACCGCGCTGCCAGGCCCTGCCACGCACGCTTCCCGAGGCACCCTCACTTGACACCGTGGACCGCGCCTGATGCGCCAGCCACGTGTCACGCCCCGGAGGTTTAAGGATTTGCGGAAAATGTACATATATTTTTTTTCTTAACAACCCCTCCTGCCGGTGCGCGTCAGACCCGCCACATATACAAATTCACTTTTAAACGGACAGAGTCTCCTTTGTATATGCACGGCGTCACATTTACAACATTATTCTTTAACCACATAGTCACAATGAATACATTGATGGAGAGTACTACTTTTATCCATAAACTTAAGGTTTCATTCACAACATCAAGATGAGACTGCAGATTTACGAACGGTGTCTAAATGACACCTAAATTCCCAAAGTAATTCCGCGAGTCTCAATTAGGCGGCTGCATCTTTTGAAAGGATAAATCCAGAGGTTTTCAAGATAGTGCCCACACGACACTTGGTTTTGGAAAGCATTTTCGAAACCCTTTTGTTTAGTGTAAAACATGCCGCATATAAGTCCATACGAGTATATCAAGTCCACAATACCAAATTAACTATCCATCCAACATCCATAATGGTCCACAATCAAGCAAATGAAACTTAACAGTTAAACAAGAAAGGAAATGAGATAACCCAAACAAACGATAATGTGAAGCCTCAATTGGCTAATGTCCTCTAGACGCTGCCTCGCCTTCGTCCCGGCTACTACACCTAATCGGACCAGTCACAGTGTGGGAAAGTCAGTGACAAATAAAGTAGATGATCAAAGCAATAAGACAAACCGAATACACCGAAACCTTTCGCTTTTCCCCTCATGAGTCACCACATCCCTTGATTTAATTACATGATACCTGTCAGAAGGTCTAAAGACCCCCTCGTGAACGACCACTTTACTTGCGTAATGCTTTTAACCCCTCCACGGTGCTAGTGCTGCACCTATAGCGAGCGCGAGGGTTCCCCACTCGACACCTTTACTTTCGTGGGGTACACGGGTCAACGTACCATAATTATGAAAAAGTACACCCAATCGGTGGCCAAACCGCCGGTGTGCGTGTAAGCATCTAAGAACATAATAGCCGAAACCGGCGTGTAACAATCACCGCGACACTCAGTCACCATAGTTAATAATGGAAGAACGGGAAATACTCAAGCGATAGGTTTAAACAGTTAATACAATTCATCTACTTTATTAGGCTTGTTATTATACTTGTTATAATGATGACATTCAGCACTTATTGCGAGGGTACCCACCATGTTGAATGACGATCGGGACACCTTGAACTTTGACACCCTCCCGCTCAGCACCTGGACCTAAAGAAGTCCCCAAAAAGAACGATAAATCAAACCATGCCGCAAAACGACACCCAAAACCTGACGACGTAACGGAAATTCCGTAGCGGCGTGTTCACGACGCACGGTTGCTCCCCGCGCGATGCTGCCCGCGCGGCGTCACCGCCCGCGGGTGCCCCGCGCGTCATGAAGCCGCGCGGCGCGCACACCCGCGGGTGGTGCCCGTGCGGTGGCGCCCGCACGGGCGCCGCCGCCCGCGGGTGCCCCGCGCGGCGTGAAGCCGCGCGGCGCGCGTACCCGCGGGTGGCGCCCGTGCGGTGCCGCCCGCGCTGGCGCCGCCGCCCGCGGGTGCCCCGTGCGGCGTGAAGCCGCGCGGCACGCGCACCCGCGGGTGGCGCCCGTGCGGTGCCACCCGCGGGTGCCCCGCGCGGCATGCGGTGTTGCCCGCGGGCACCCCGCGCGGCATGAGGCCGCGCGGCACGCGCGCCCGCTGTCGCGCTGCGGCGGTAGCAGCGGCGGCGGTGACGGCGTCAGCGACGATGAAGAAGACGCCGAAAAAGACACGAAACCCTAAGAAGATTACAATAAACCAAAACCACTCACCGTTTGCGTCGGGGGAAGACGATCCGATTGTACTCCCGGTTCCAACACGTCAATCGGGGTGTTCGGACTCATCCGCCTTCGCCCTTCCTTTTCTCTTTTTCCTCCGGATTGGGTTCCGTTCTTTTCTTTTCTCTCTCAATCTCTCCGGTTAGGGTTTCTCTTTTGCGAAACATGGGATTTTCTCTCGTACGTACGAATAATTCCCACATTTAAATATTTATTAACAAATAACTAATTAATTGATTAATTAATTATACGGGATAAACCCATAATTTCCTCAAAAAGCGTGCGGGATATCTTGCACGGATTCCGATGCGCACCAAGTCACCGCAACCCTATAAACCCTGTTCCGGGAGATCCCAAGGTCGGATTTCAGATCCGATCGCACCGTCGGTCATCGTTTTTCGAGCCCTTTCACAGAAAAATATCCGTGCAACACATCGGCCGACTTAAGAAAACTCGAGTCATTACACCACTCACACTTTATAAGAAGTTTCGTCCTCGAAACTTATTCTCAACCCTTGCTAAACAATTCGGGAAAACACTCCCTCATCTTCGTTTCCAGTTCCCACGTTGCTTCGCGCTCTTCGTGATTGCTCCACTGGACCTTTACATAGGGGATGGTCCGATTGCGCAATTTCTTGTCCTCTCATGCTAAGATTCGCACTGGTCTTTCCTCGATGCTTATGTCTTCCCGTAGCTCGATCGTGGAAACATCAAGTGTGTGAGAGGGGTCGGAATGGTACTTCCGAAGCATCGAGACGTGAAACACGTTGTGGACTCGATCAAGAGTCGGCGGCAAAGCCAACCGGTATGCCACTGGGCCCACGCGTTCTAGGATTTCGAACGGTCCCACGTACCTCGGGCTTAACTTCCCCCTCAGGCCGAAACGTCGGGTCCCCTTTGAAGGCGAGACTCGAAGCAACACGTGCTCGCCCACCGTAAATTCCAAATCCCGTCGTCTGTGGTCCGCGTAACTTTTCTGTCGGCTCTGGGCAGTCAGCAGCCGTTGCTTGATAAGGCGCACTTTCGCTTCGGTCTCCTCCACCAGATCTGGTCCCAAAAACTTGCGCTCTCCCAAGTCGTCCCAGCATATTGGAGACCGACAGCGGCGCCCGTACAGGGCCTCGTATGGCGCTATTTGAATGCTGGCGTGGTAGCTGTTGTTGTAGGCGAACTCCACAAGGGGTAGATATCGAAACCACCCCTCACCCAAGTCAAGTACGCATGCTCGGAGCATTCTTCGAGGATCTGGATCACTCGCTCCGATTGCCCGTCGGTTTGCTGGTGAAATGCCGTACTAAAATGTAGTTTAGTCCCCATTGCCTGTTGCAGGCTCTGCCAAAAGTTTGACACAAAATGCGTGTCCCTATCCGAAGTAATGGACGCCGGTACCCCATGCAACCTTACCACCTCATTGATGTAGGTTTGCGCTAGTCGGTCTCGGGTCCATGTCGTATGAATGGGCAGGAAGTGGGCCGATTTCGTCAACCGATCCACTATGACCCATATCGCATCATGTCCTTGTAGGGATCTCGGAAAGCCGGTCACAAAATCCATCGTAATCACCTCCCATTTCCATTCCGGCACAGGTAACGGTTGTAACTTCCCCGCTGGGCGTTGATGTTCGGCCTTTACTTGTTGGCACACTAGGCAATGCGCCACGAATCGTGTCACGTCCCTCTTTAATTTAGGCTACCATAAGGTTTGTTTAATATCCTTATACATCTTCGTCCCCCCAGGGTGCGCTGAGTAGGGAGCACTATGCTCTTCCCTCAGGATTTCTTCCTTGAGTTCCCTTAGGTCAGGCATGCAAATTCGCCCTCGGAATCGGATTGTGCCATCAGAGCCTATTGCGAAATCGCCTCCTTGGTCTGAAGGTATTCTGTCTCGCACCAGCTGCAACTGTGTGTCTGTCGATTGTCCTTCCAAGATCTTGTCGAGCAAAGTAGGCCTAACTACCAGGGTCAGGAGTTGTGCGACCGTCCCTGCCGGTACTACCTCCAGTCTTAGTTGCAAGAACTCCGCAATCAGACGATCTTGTTGGGTAATGGCACTTGTCATTGATTCTACTGTCTGCCCTTTGCGGCTCATGGCGTCGGCCACCACGTTTCTCTTTCCAGGGTGGTAGTGGATCGACAAATCGTAGTCTTTTAGCAGCTCGAGCCAACGCCTTTGCCGTAAATTTAACTCCTTCTGAGTAAAAAAGGTACTTGAGGCTCTGGTGACCGGAATACACATTACAGTGTGTCCCGTATAGGTAGTGTCTCCACAGCTTGAGGGCAAACATGACTGCTGCAAGCTCCAAGTCGTGTGTGGGGTAATTCCGTTCGTACTCATTAAGTTGTCATGACGCGTAGGCTATGACCTTACCCCGTTGCATAAGCACACCTCCAAGACCGCTCCGCGACGCGTCACAATAAATTTCATTGACCTCCCCGGGCTCCGATAAAGCGAGCACAGGGGCCCGCGTCAATTTGTCCTTGAGTTCCTCAAAACTCTTCTGGCATTGGTCCGTCCAGATAAATTTCTCCCCTTTCCGGGTTAGACGATTTAAGGGGGTGGCTATTTTGGAGAAGTCTTCCACGAAGCGCCTATAATACCCTACCAGACCCAGGAAGCTTCGAATCTCTGTTACTGTTGTTGGTCGGTGTAGGACCCCCGAACCCCATGCAGCACTTTTCCGATGGATCCAATGTTAGAACACCTGTTGTTGGTGTATCTGGCCCATGGTGCATCAATGGGATGCCACAGATGGACCCTGTAAGGTTTTTTTAGCTGTGTTGGCTTTCGGCTGGGTTTGCCGAAATTTTGAAAAAAAATTAGGCCAAATAGACGGCGGAAATGGATTCAGCACGGAAAAACGCTTGGAAATGGCTTTTTGTTTGCCAAATTCTGAGTCCGGATGCCCAAAAACGGACTCCCGGAAAATTTACTGGATTTCTGGTGCATGGGGGAGCCGTGGACCGGCGGGGGAGCCACGTGGCAGGCCCTGATTGGCCGGCGCACGCAGCTGGGTCCACGGAGCGCTGGGGTTTGGACCGGGGTGCACCGGGAGGCGCGTGGACCGGCAGGTGTCCACGTGGCAGCGCCTGTTTGGGCGGCTCTGGTGCGCTCGGTCTGCGGGAGCGTGCGGGGTGGCGTGGACCGGGGTGCGCCACGTGGCGGCACCCGGTTGGCGGGCGCATGCGCGCGCGGTCCACGCAGCGCGCGGGGCAGGTGCCGCGGGCAGGTGGCCGTACGCGGGGCAGGCGCGGGCGACGTGGGCGTGCCACGTGGCGCCCGCTGATTCGCGGGCGCCACCTACCGCGTTGACGCGGGCAGGGACACGTGGCGCTCCCCGTGGCGGCTTGCACGGCTGCGGCGTGTTCGGGGGACACGTGGCGGGCGCCGGCGCGGGTCGGACCAAGCAAGCGTCCGGCTGGATCCCGTGTGCGGGCTGGGCCGGGCCGGGCCGCACTGTGCGCGCCCGAAACCGGCCGGGCCGGGCTGCACTGTAGCCGCCCGAATTCGGGCTGGGCCGCACTGTAGCCGCCCGAATCTGGGCTGGGCTGCACTGTAGCCGCCCGAATCTTGGGACAATTTCGGTATTTCTTCAATTGTTTTTTGGGGCCTTTATTTAGCAGCCCGAGCCTCTTTCTTCTCCCCTTTTCTCCTCTTTACGAGCCTCCTCTGCCCGAGCACCCTTAAGAAGATTTCTTCATCTTCAAGCTCTGGATCCACCTGCAAAGTTTTGGGATTTTATGGGCACGCATCCCGAGGTTCTCTATTTTACGGCGCGGCGCGACGTGGTGGTTCCTGTGTTCTTCTTCGGCGCAGCAGCAGTGTTTTAGCTCCCCTGGTCTACTCCGACGATCTTTTCGAGCGATTTCTTCGCTGCTGGATTCGTAGCAGGTGAGGCTACGATTTTGGGTTTCTCGCACATTTTCAGATTTCGCGTTTTTCGAGGAGTTTTCTCGTGCTCACTGGGACCCTTCTTGCTGTGAGATTTTGGTGAGGGCAGCACCTTCTCTTGAGGAGATCTTCGCGCACGAGTCTCGGATCAAGACGTGCTTATAGACTTTTTTCATCTACTCGACGCGAGGATCATCGTGGATTTTTCTTGGAATTTTTGGAGACCTCCCCGAAGGTATACACTTTTCCTTTTATCTGTACAAGAGGTTACAGTTGAATGGTTTTGGGATTGTGCGCACCGATACTGTAGAATTTGTAACTTGGCCTACGGTGCTCGGAATTGGACGTGCAGGTACCCGTTTCGAAGCTATCGACGCGAGGATCGCTGTGGTATTTTTATCAGAATTTTTGGAGTTCGTTTTACAGGTGAAAATTTCGCAGTAAGTGGACTGTTCCCAGCAGATTTGTAAAACCTGGATTTTAATGGAGTTAAAGTGTAACTGTAGCCTTATGTTGTACCCAGGAGGGATTGTGGACTGTGCTGGACCTGTTGGACCTAGAGTGGTTATTTTCCTGGTTTTCGCAGCTGTACGGCTCCGGACAGTTAGCGTCTTCAGGTGGGTGGCTTGCTTTCAAGATCTATGGACTGTACTCTAATTCTATTGATATAGAATCATGCATGATAGTGATTGGACTTGGGTAGCATGCTAGAGCGTAGGAATTGTTGATCCTTGTTTTATCTGTCGATCTTGTGATCTCTTGCTTCCTACTATCATGTTAAATATTTGTTATATTGGAACCTGACCTAGCACCCCCGTCATATGTTGCATGTGTAACCAGACCAGTAGAAAACCCTCACTTGGGCTAGGGTTATTTATGTTTAGACATCCACACTTTATGTCGCATTCCTGGACTTAGTGTTATCCTCGCCCGGGTAGTGGGCCGAGCGGTCGGGACTTCTCTATAGTGTGGGATGCATTGCACTCGTGCTTGGGAGCAGAGTGGAGTCTGGTAGATGTAGTGGTTCGCTTGTCTGTATCGGGAACCGTTTGGGGTAAACGGTGGACCCGAGAGATCTTGTTTTCCCCTGTTTGGGTCGTCGCCACTGTGTTAGTGGCAGTAGTTTACTAGTGTTAGCCGGACCTAGAACCCAGAACCCTTTTCGACATATACATGATTTTAGTCTACCAATGTTTTCTTCCAAACATCGAAGGGCCGCTGGAGTCTGTTCTTGTTTGATTGGACAAAGGCATCAGCCCTTCGGGGTTTGGGTAAAACACTTGTTTTCTAACTGTTTTTCTAAAAAGAACTAAAATCATTAAATATGGATTTCTTCCAGATCAAATTAGTTTTCAATAACAAATGTCACCTTTTCCCGTAAATCTCCCCACTCGAAAGGATTCGAGTGGCCTGGGTTCTAGGGGTCGTTCCTCTGTCGGGACGAAAGCCATGGGGGCCGAGCCTGGAACCTGTTCTTGTTTGATAGGGTTGTAGGGGTAGGTCTCCCGGGACTTTCGGGCCCTGTTGGTGTCTTCTGCGAGTGGTACTGTGATTATTGCTTTCCCGAACTATAAGGGATCGGGAACTTCGATAGTCGGAGCCTAGAGTCTGTTCTTGTTTGATAGGGTTCTTAGCGCCGGTCTATCGGGTTTCCGAACCCTTATGGTGTCGGTCTTTCTGGAGAGTTTAGTGTTCTGTTGTGGGAGCCGTCTGGTGGACGGTGGCCCCAGCTGTGTGACTTCCAGCTTGTGGTTGAGAGTTGGTGTTGTTGGTCGATCTTGTTGATCGTGGTTTGGACTATAGCCTGCATGAGCCATATTTGAGCTCGACAGAGATATGCGGATACTTTCCTCGGTGGGGTCGCTCCCCTCGAGAGCCACTCCGGAGTTGGGCCTGTTACTTGCTATCGCGACTTGTCGACGCCGTCCCTCTGACTAGCCCGGATGGCGGCAGTCACGGACACCCTACGGTAGACCCGTCCTGTTGAGGATATGCGGCAGTAGGTGGGCGCAGGTTTGACTGGACCCTTTGAGGCAGTCAGTTTAGATTTGGTGAGTTTACTGTGTGTGTTAGTAGATGCATCATGTTTCATCTGTTCCTTTTCTTGAGCATCTAGATAGAGGCATAGTAGCTGTTGAGTTACTTTTCCAGCCTTTCATTTCAGTTTTATATTGTTACTTTATGCCTCTAGTAGACTTAGTGGGCAGACCGTCGGGCTTGTTGGCGGCACCCACTGAGAACTACTTGGGACGTAGTTCTCACACCCGTCGTGGTGTATTTTCCCACAGGGACTTCTACTCCGGTTCCTGCTGCTCCTGTTGCCGCTTCTTCTGATCGAGGTAAGGGAGTCGCGAGATAGTTCCCCACCAGTCGTCGTCCAGAGAGTAGATGTACCCTTATTACTTTTGAGAGTTCCTGTTGAGAGAACTTTGTAGTGAGGTATAGAGTTGTATTTATTTTCTTCTGCTCGAGTGACTTTTGTACTTTTGGTGAGGACTTGTGTTGTATATAGTTTTTATTTCTAGCAGTTTTACTTTCAGCTCTGATATCTACATAGTATAGATGCTCTTTTGCAGGTTAGTCGCTTCGTCTATACGGGCTTCCCGTATGGGCGGCGGATCTGTTGGCGAGCCCGGGTCGCAGTTTCGATGCCGGGGCGTGACAGATGAGAGTGGTATCAGAGCCTAGGTTGTAGGTCATTATGGACTTAGAAACCCTAGGCTTGTGGTTGGACATTAGGATGACTACGTGAGAGTCGTGACTGTTAGCGAGAGTCCTGATTGAGTTTTACCTCTCCCAAGGGATGGGAGGAGTGACTGGCATGTTTATTCTCCTAAGCGATTATGTTGGCTGCAGACAACATAATGCTAGGGAATGGATGACATGTCCTAGACTTTCGCTGGATTGGGTCGTGTGTTGTTTGGTACTGTCCTGATGTTTCCATGTGTGTTGCAGGTGGGCACGATGCCTCCCCGACGCGGGGTGCAGACGCGTTCTCAGCCTTTTCCCTCCGATGAGCCTGGGCAGGAGGAGCCAGCACAGGGTCAGCAGAGTGAGGTGCAGGAGCTTCGGGCTCAGTTGGCCCAGTTGTCTGAGGCGGTGCAGCGCCAGGAGGAGGCTTCTCAGCGCTAGGAGGAGGCTTCTCGGCGCCAGGAGGAGGCCTTTGGTCGGATGATGCTTCTTTTAGAGCAGAGGACGCAGCCTGTGGTAGCACCCCCTGTGTGTTCGCCTGTGCCTTCTTCGCCAGCTGTGGCGCCCCCTGTGGTCCCGTCAGCGCCGGCTATTCCTGTCGAGCCGGTTTCTAGCATACCACCGCCTGGATCGATGGGACCTTTGACTTTGGCTGAGCAGAGTGCGGTGGTGGATCTGTTGATGAGGTTCCGCCGGTTTGATCCACCCCGTTTTTCTGGTATGAGTGCTGAGCCGTGGGAGGCAGAGTCTTGGATCACGGCCATGGAGCGTCATTTTGAGAGTTTGTTCGTTGAGGATCGATTTCGAGTCTTTTTGGCTACACACTACTTGGAGGGCAACGCCGAGGCTTGGTGGCGGCGTGTGCGGCCTGCTGGTCCGCCTGGGATGCGGATTCTTCCCTGGGCGGAGTTTCGCAGACTTCTGTTAGGGGCCTTCTTTCCTGAGAGTGTTCGTCAGAGATTGGAGGAGCAGCTGAGAAATCTCCGCCAGGGAGATCGGCCCGTGAATGCATACATAGCCGAATTCAATCAGCTGTTGGCTAGTATGCCTCACGTGGCCAGGGACGAGTCTCACCGGATCTACATGTTTGAGCGGGGGCTGCGCCGGGATATTTATCAGCTTGTTCGCTCACGCAGATTACAGACTTTGGAGGCATCGATGGAGCAGGCGTTATATATTGAGTCTGGAGAGGCAGTGATGTCAGAGGTGGCTCTAGCCCCCGTAGTGATTCCTGGGGCGAAGCGCCCAGCACCGGGTGATGAGGGTCAGACGAGCGGGCAGGGACCTCCGAGACCTCCACGATCTCATCCTGAGGGTCGTGGGTTTCGTAGGCGCCGGAGATCTGGTGAGCCCCAGCAGCAGCAGCATCAGCGGTATCGGCAGCAGCGGCAGGAGCGGTGTGTCATCTGTGGCGGGCCTCATCCACCGTCGCAGTGTGATCAGAGACAGGGGCGGTGTTTCCTCTGTGGAGAGTTGGGACATTTCCGCGCAGCTTGCCCCCAGGCCATTTTGTCAGTGCGGCCGATTGCGACAGCACCCCCCTTGCCCATCCATGCAGCGGGAACCCCTCCGGCACACCAGCGGACAGAGTGGGCCACGACGTCGGGACAGACGGGACGACGACCTGCAGCACCCAGTGGACGGGTTTATGCAGCCCTGTTGGAGGACACCCCGGCAGCGGATCTTGCCGTGGCAGGTATGATTTTATTTCTGTTAGCTGAGTTGAGCATTTTGTTACCGCTGCATTCTCCTGCTTTATTAGTTGAGTATCGGCATCGGCATCCTTGCATGGGTATGGGTTAGGAATTTCTGCTACATGTTTTAGCGATTGGATTCTTCCCAGTATCCTATGAGTAGAGGAGGATCGCGGTGTATGATCAGTGCAGTTGAGACTTGGGACTTCGCTTGCTGTTGTGACGATTCAAGGACAGCTCCAGGACTTGGATTGAGCACCCAGGTTGGGCTGATTGATGCGGTGCTGTGCTACGACTGATGATGGAATGAAAGCAGTTATCCTTCTGCGAGTTGGACTGGAGGAGTTCGTTTTCTCGGATTGTCGGCGTATCCTTCCAACAGCATGGGCTTCAGCGACTGTGGACAGACGCCACCTCGGGAGCATACGTGATGTTAGGACTAGTGGTTATGTCCTTAGGAGTCTCGGTTAGTGATAGCTTTCTTTTGTGGCCACAGTAGGAACGACACCAACACTTCTCCCCCTTTTCTCACCTTGTACTGAAATTTACGAACAGGACGGAAACTTCGAAAGATTGCTCCAGAAATGGAGACAGTGCCCGAACCTGTTCTTGTTTGATTGGGGCGAAGGCACTGATTTTTCGAAATTTTTGGACTTTTCGCTAATTTCAGCTGTTTTCTAAATCGAGGGTTGGAGTTGATGACTTTCCTGCTGGTGGAGCCGTATCTTTCTTGTTAGTTTAGTGCTGCGTTCTTGGTTGTTTTGATTGTTTTGTTTTTGTTGTGGCGTGTTTTGTTTCGGGGACGAAACTTCCTTTTAGTGGGGGAGGATGTAGGACCCCCGAACCCCATGCAGCATTTTTCCGATGGATCCACTGTTAGAACACCTGTTGTTGGTGTATCTGGCCCATGGTGCATCAATGGGATGCCACAGATGGACCCTGTAAGGTTTTTTTAGCTGTGTTGGCTTTCGGCTGGGTTTGCCGAAATTTTGAAAAAAAATTAGGCCAAATAGACGGCGGAAATGGATTCAGCACGGAAAAACGCTTGGAAATGGCTTTTTGTTTGCCAAATTCTGAGTCCGGATGCCCAAAAACGGACTCCCGGAAAATTTACTGGATTTCTGGTGCATGGGGGAGCCGTGGACCGGCGGGGGAGCCACGTGGCAGGCCCTGATTGGCCGGCGCACGCAGCTGGGTCCACGGAGCGCTGGGGTTTGGACCGGGGTGCACCGGGAGGCGCGTGGACCGGCAGGTGTCCACGTGGCAGCGCCTGTTTGGGCGGCTCTGGTGCGCTCGGTCTGCGGGAGCGTGCGGGGTGGCGTGGACCGGGGTGCGCCACGTGGCGGCACCCGGTTGGCGGGCGCATGCGCGCGCGGTCCACGCAGCGCGCGGGGCAGGTGCCGCGGGCAGGTGGCCGTACGCGGGGCAGGCGCGGGCGACGTGGGCGTGCCACGTGGCGCCCGCTGATTCGCGGGCGCCACCTACCGCGTTGACGCGGGCAGGGACACGTGGCGCTCCCCGTGGCGGCTTGCACGGCTGCGGCGTGTTCGGGGGACACGTGGCGGGCGCCGGCGCGGGTCGGACCAAGCAAGCGTCCGACTGGATCCCGTGTGCGGGCTGGGCCGGGCCGGGCCGCACTGTGCGCGCCCGAAACCGGCCGGGCCGGGCTGCACTGTAGCCGCCCGAATTCGGGCTGGGCCGCACTATAGCCGCCCGAATCTGGGCTGGGCTGCACTGTAGCCGCCCGAATCTTGGGACAATTTCGGTATTTCTTCAATTGTTTTTTTGGGGCCTTTATTTAGCAGCCCGAGCCTCTTTCTTCTCCCCTTTTCTCCTCTTTTCGAGCCTCCTCTGCCCGAGCACCCTTAAGAAGATTTCTTCATCTTCAAGCTCTGGATCCACCTGCAAAGTTTTGGGATTTTATGGGCACGCATCCCGAGGTTCTCTATTTTACGGCGCGGCGCGACGTGGTGGTTCCTGTGTTCTTCTTCGGCGCAGCAGCAGTGTTTTAGCTCCCCTGGTCTACTCCGACGATCTTTTCGAGCGATTTCTTCGCTGCTGGATTCGTAGCAGGTGAGGCTACGATTTTGGGTTTTCGCACATTTTCAGATTTCGCGTTTTTCGAGGAGTTTTCTCGTGCTCACTGGGACCCTTCTTGCTGTGAGATTTTGGTGAGGGCAGCACCTTCTCTTGAGGAGATCTTCGCGCACGAGTCTCGGATCAAGACGTGCTTATAGACTTTTTTCATCTAATCGACGCGAGGATCATCGTGGATTTTTCTTGGAATTTTTGGAGACCTCCCCGAAGGTATACACTTTTCCTTTTATCTGTACAAGAGGTTACAGTTGAATGGTTTTGGGATTGTGCGCACCGATACTGTAGAATTTGTAACTTGGCCTACGGTGCTCGGAATTGGACGTGCAGGTACCCGTTTCGAAGCTATCGACGCGAGGATCGCTGTGGTATTTTTATCAGAATTTTTGGAGTTCGTTTTACAGGTGAAAATTTCGCAGTAAGTGGACTGTTCCCAGCAGATTTGTAAAACCTGGATTTTAATGGAGTTAAAGTGTAACTGTAGCCTTATGTTGTACCCAGGAGGGATTGTGGACTATGCTGGACCTGTTGGACCTAGAGTGGTTATTTTCCTGGTTTTCTCAGCTGTACGGCTCCGGACAGTTAGCGTCTTCAGGTGGGTGGCTTGCTTTCAAGATCTATGGACTGTACTCTAATTCTATTGATATAGAATCATGCATGATAGTGATTGGACTTGGGTAGCATGCTAGAGCGTAGGAATTGTTGATCCTTGTTTTATCTGTCGATCTTGTGATCTCTTGCTTCCTACTATCATGTTAAATATTTGTTATATTGGAACCTGACCTAGCACCCCCGTCATATGTTGCATGTGTAACCAGACCAGTAGAAAACCCTCACTTGGGCTAGGGTTATTTATGTTTAGACATCCACACTTTATGTCGCATTCCTGGACTTAGTGTTATCCTCGCCCGGGTAGTGGGCCGAGCGGTCGGGACTTCTCTATAGTGTGGGATGCATTGCACTCGTGCTTGGGAGCAGAGTGGAGTCTGGTAGATGTAGTGGTTCGCTTGTCTGTATCGGGAACCGTTTGGGGTAAACGGTGGACCCGAGAGATCTTGTTTTCCCCTGTTTGGGTCGTCGCCACTGTGTTAGTGGCAGTAGTTTACTAGTGTTAGCCGGACCTAGAACCCAGAACCCTTTTCGACATATACATGATTTTAGTCTACCAATGTTTTCTTCCAAACATCGAAGGGCCGCTGGAGTCTGTTCTTGTTTGATTGGACAAAGGCATCAGCCCTTCGGGGTTTGGGTAAAACACTTGTTTTCTAACTGTTTTTCTAAAAAGAACTAAAATCATTAAATATGGATTTCTTCCAGTTCAAATTAGTTTTCAATAACAAATGTCACCTTTTCCCGTAAATCTCCCCACTCGAAAGGATTCGAGTGGTCTGGGTTCTAGGGGTCGTTCCTCTGTCGGGACGAAAGCCACGGGGGCCGAGCCTGGAACCTGTTCTTGTTTGATAGGGTTGTAGGGGTAGGTCTCCCGGGACTTTCGGGCCCTGTTGGTGTCTTCTGCGAGTGGTACTGTGATTATTGCTTTCCCGAACTATAAGGGATCGGGAACTTCGATAGTCGGAGCCTAGAGTCTGTTCTTGTTTGATAGGGTTCTTAGCGCCGGTCTATCGGGTTTCCGAACCCTTATGGTGTCGGTCTTTCTGGAGAGTTTAGTGTTCTGTTGTGGGAGCCGTCTGGTGGACGGTGGCCCCAGCTGTGTGACTTCCAGCTTGTGGTTGAGAGTTGGTGTTGTTGGTCGATCTTGTTGATCGTGGTTTGGACTATAGCCTGCATGAGCCATATTTGAGCTCGACAGAGATACGCGGATACTTTCCTCGGTGGGGTCGCTCCCCTCGAGAGCCACTCCGGAGTTGGGCCTGTTACTTGCTATCGCGACTTGTCGACGCCGTCCCTCTGACTAGCCCGGATGGCGGCAGTCACGGACACCCTACGGTAGACCCGTCCTGTTGAGGATATGCGGCAGTAGGTGGGCGCAGGTTTGACTGGACCCTTTGAGGCAGTCAGTTTAGATTTGGTGAGTTTACTGTGTGTGTTAGTAGATGCATCATGTTTCATCTGTTCCTTTTCTTGAGCATCTAGATAGAGGCATAGTAGCTGTTGAGTTACTTTTCCAGCCTTTCATTTCAGTTTTATATTGTTACTTTATGCCTCTAGTAGACTTAGTGGGCAGACCGTTGGGCTTGTTGGCGGCACCCACTGAGAACTACTTGGGACGTAGTTCTCACACCCGTCGTGGTGTATTTTCCCACAGGGACTTCTACTCCGGTTCCTGCTGCTCCTGTTGCCGCTTCTTCTGATCGAGGTATGGGAGTCGCGAGATAGTTCCCCACCAGTCGTCGTCCAGAGAGTAGATGTACCCTTATTACTTTTGAGAGTTCCTGTTGAGAGAACTTTGTAGTGAGGTATAGAGTTGTATTTATTTTCTTCTGCTCGAGTGACTTTTGTACTTTTTGTGAGGACTTGTGTTGTATATAGTTTTTATTTCTAGCAGTTTTACTTTCAGCTCTGATATCTACATAGTATAGATGCTCTTTTGCAGGTTAGTCGCTTCGTCTATACGGGCTTCCCGTATGGGCGGCGGATCTGTTGGCGAGCCCGGGTCGCAGTTTCGACGCCGGGGCGTGACAGTCGGGGCCAGTCGGTCACAGAGTCTATCTTCCTCGGGTCTACTGCAATTCCAGACGCCGAAACAATATGCCCCAAAAAGTCCACCTCGCGGAGCCAGAACTCACACTTTTTGAGTTTGGCATATAGTTTCTGGTCCCGGAGGGTCTGAAGGACTATACGTAGGTGCTCCTCATGTTCCTCATCTGTGCGGGAGTAGATGAGGATGTCATCAATGAAGACCACTACGAATAGATCTAAGGAGGGTTTAAACACCCTATTCATCATGTCCATGAATACCGCTGGGGCGTTGGTGAGCCCGAACGGCATTACCGTGAATTCGTAGTGGCCATAACGTGCCCGGAAAGCTGTCTTGGGGATATCCTCACCCCTGACTCTGAGCTGATGATAGCCGGACTGCAGATCAATCTTTGAGAACACCGTTGCTCCTTGTAACTAGTCGAACAGATCGTCGATCCGCGGCAAGGGGTATTTGTTCTTGATGGTGACCTTGTTTATTTCCCGATAGTCTATGCACAAGCGAAGGCTTCCGTCCTTCTTCCTTACGAACAGAACGGGCGTGCCCCATGGCGACACGCTCGGTCTGATGAAGCCTTTATCCAAAAGATCTTCCAGTTGTGCTTTGAGTTCCTTCAACTCGGCGAAGGCCATCCTGTACGGTGCTTTGGTAATGGGTTGAGTGCCTGGGAGTAGTTCAATAGGGAAGTTGACCTCTCATTCGGGTGGCATCCCAGGGAGTTCCGTCGGGAACACATCCGAAAATTCCCTTACGACTGGGATGTCGGAAAGTGAGGGAGTGGGTCAAGCTGTTAGGTCCACCGAGGCCAAATAAGCCACGCACTCGCTATCTATTAGTTTCCTGGCTTGAGACGCTAGGGTCACGTAACCAGCTCACTTAAAGCGTACAGACATAGTGCCCACGATCTCGACCGAACTCAACCCACCTGGATGTTGGGTCTACAGTGGGCCGCAGCCCCACTCAACTTATCAGTCTCCTGGGCCTATTGCCACGAGGTAGGAAGTTGGACCCATTTAATAGCCAACACCAAGGACAACTGAGTCTCCCCCGCCTTATTGCACTAGAAACTTACTCGCCCGTGCAGGCTGGGGAGGGCTCAACTAAACGCCTAAGAGGGCTTCTCCTCCCCGCTAGCGTACATCTACCCTAAAACGGGATTCGGGAAAAGGACAAGTGCAGGTGGGAAGAAAGAATTTCCCTCCTAACAACGCCGGGCAAGATAAGAAATAGGGGAGAGGAAGAGAGTTGGACAAGGGTAGTATGCTTAGGTGTTTGAGGTCAGCCTCCATCTGTCGCTTAACGCTGTTGGAGAAGAACGCTATGAACAATTCCTCTCCGAACGTGGACCGCGACGGAAGTGCAGTGGCCTTCGACGGGTCCGGGCGTACCGTCTTTCACCAAATACGAGCATTTCCTTTAAGATAGTGGACAGCCAAGGGAACCCGTTCATGCTCCTCCATCATTAGGTCTTCAAAAAGCTTTTCCATAGTATCCACCCACTTCTCTACGACCCAAGGGTCGGTCGTTTCACCCTCAAAGGTGGGCGGATCATGCTTCTTGAACTCTGCTAGGTTCGTCCTCACTCTTTCCCGCTTGGTTCGCTGATCTGTTGCTTCTCCTGCAGCTGCGGACACCCCGGGAGTAGGGGTCGTCACCGCTTCCCTTGCTGAGTCTCCCGCAGCCGCTCCCAGTACGGGCCCTGATGCCGCCGGGGTGGGTATGTCCAAAGGTGTTGTAGGTTGCTCTGCCGACACACCCGTCATCGAGGTCTGAAGGGGTGTGGCTGCAGTTGCACCACCTGCCCCTGGCGGTCCCGTAGTGGGGCGGTCGATTCGGGCGGAGGGATCGTGTCACGCCCTGACTTCAAAAACCAGTGTATAAATTTTTTTTTTTTTTTTTAATCAGAGTTGCAAAACATTCAGGGCAATGACAGACCGCCACATATATAGAAGAGTCCCAATCCCCAATGGAATTGAGCCTTTTCTATATATGCACGGCTAGCTTGGCAACAAAATCAAAGTACTAACTACGTACTACAAACAACAGTAACAAGTAAACTTTACAACTATCTTTACAAATATACAACTGAAGCACAATTTCCTTTCTCTTAAACACCTATTACATAACTTTTCGGCTGTCCAGGGTCAACCTCTATATCGATACCTCGCCCATTCGTCCCGACATCCCAACACCCGCTCGACCTGAAAAACAGTCACCCGAGGGTGTGAGACACACCGGAGTGTATCCCAGTGGGCACGACGAGCCGAGAAATAGCAGATCGTACCTACTGGTATACAATACTAGCGGATAGTAAAGATCACATTAGGTAAGCATTTATGAAGTGAATGAATAACCAACAGGAATTAGTATAATCTTGACAGGAATATAATGAACCAAGCATGCTGAATAATTGTATAGGCAGGTATCAAACAAATGAATATCTTCAAACCGAAATCAGGAATCATGAGATATGATAAAAGCAGGCTAAACAGGCAACATATGCAATAGGTACTGATCATGCTAGAATATGGAAGTATAAAAGCTATGCATCAATCATAAGAATATCAATGTCCCCAATCAATGCCACTATTGGTCACGAAGACCTCAGGCTCATGCCACTATCTGGCACCTATCGGGCTGACATAACCCCGCACCCACAAGTGCTATCAGGGGGCTCACGGGCCTTTCTCTATACCACTTTACCGGTAAAGAACACTGTGACGGTGGCCAAACCGTCAGTGTACGTGAAGTACAGCGGTGCGTGGCGATCATAATGCTATGCTCAAGCTCGCGGTCCACTGACCGGGTAATCGGCAACAAGCTGGGAAATCCCTACTGGGATGCAATAACAAAGTCAACTGAATCTCAACTCTCATGCAGAAATAATCAACTAAATCTCAACTCTTATGCAAGATCAAAGGAAAATTTCAACTCAACATAAGATCAACAGCAAATCTCAACTCAATCATACAGACCAACCAAACATACAAAACTAAACACATATTTTTGAGAAAACTATTTTGAAAACAGGTTTTAGGCCCAAACTTTGAAGAGCAATGCCTTTGTCCTATCAAACAAGAACAGACTCGGGCGACCCTACGTCGTTCAGTAAAACATTTAATTGATTAAAATTATGTGTTCAGCAGTGTAATATTTGATCAACAGAAAAGCAGGCTCAATCATAATGCAAATGCTCAAGCTCTCGGTCCACTGACCGGGTAATCGGCAACACGCCGGAAAATCCCCACTGGGATGCAATATCAGAATCAACTGAGTCTCAACTCATATGCAAGAATAAGCAGCAGCTATATATCATGGATCATATATAATCAGGAAGTACTGATAATCAGGTATATTACCTAGAAAATGACCAATCAGGCATAGCAAATGTCCAGAATAATGATATGAATACTGGAAGCACTATGTAAAGCAACAGATAACTGCTAAAAATCATAACTCAGGCATGAAGCGGTATAAACTGAATCAAAAGGAAGGCAGGCTTCAATATCATCTAGGCTAACAAGAACAGGGGTCCAACCAATACCGTACACAGAGGGCCGAAATGATAAAGCCCGGACCGAAGATAAACCCACCTGTCAAATCGCAGGCGACTAGACTGAATCAATTATACGCTCAGAACCAGATGCAAACCGGACAGACCTGAATCAAACATTTTGATCAGGGATCGATTTTAACTCTAACTTATTTCAAGTCAAATTAACACTTTTTAGCACTGTTTTCGCTCGTTCTTTCTACTGGAAACTCATTTTAATGAGCCGTCACTTCCAGCAGGTGACTTTTAACTTGCTGAACACCGTGCTCACCAATTTGCGGCAGCACGGGACCCGAGAAAAACTTCGGGCCATAAAATACCTTACTAACATAGACTTAATGCAAATTTTATTTCTCTGGCTCATCGAAACTCAAATTAAACGTGAGCATCGCGTTCAGTGACCCCAAATTAGCTAGGAGCTCACTGTCGCTGCTTCGCAAACAGCCCAGAACAACCTTTGGGCCATAACATTCCTTTTAGAGCTTGTTTAACTATATCTTTTAATCTAACAGTGCAACCATGAAATAATTTGGAACATAAGTCTTCTGGGAACTCAAGAACACCTAGGCTCACCATTAGGCAGCCCAGAACCTGCTGGATCAAAGAGATCCATGACCTAGCTCACTAACCATTCTCACAATGCTCCAAACATCAGTCCACACAGATCCATCTCGATCTGAAGTGAGCATCAAGCTCAGGGAACCATTTGAAGCAACTTTCATATTTACATCGAAGCCTAAATCCAATTAAAAACTCACTGTGGCATTTCCACAAACAGGTGGTGTGCATCTTATATAAACAATCACATACAACCTTGCCCGAGTTGGTTCTCTGCAATTACTGGACCAAAAGCTTCCAAACTTGGAAGGAAATGTTCTAAGTAGGTTACTCTACATTTCCTGCAAGTTTGGGCCATGTTTGCATGAATGGATTGGCCGGAGCAACGAAGAAGATGAAGTGTTTTTGCTTTGAAAATCGTGACCATCCAACCAGAGGCTTCAAGGCTCAACTACTTGATCAATTGGATGCTAAATACCATAACCAACTCACCTGGACCCGTGCCTGTCGACAGGACACGGCGGCGACGCGGCGGCCACAAGCTCGGTTTGGAGCTTCCCACCTTTAATGGCGGATTTTCACAGAAGCAATTTGAAGCTCCCCAACATGGATGGAAAGTTTCTAATAGACCATAGGAAGCTTCCCGACCAACCCTCCCCGGCCGGAGGTGGCCGGAGTGCCAGCGGCCGCATTTGGATCCCATCTCGGTTCATCCATGGCATCATGACTTTCATGATGCATGGAAGCCATGCAACAGCATGGTTGCACTCCCCTTGGTTCCAGCAACATCTCTGGGCATGTGGCCGGCGGCGGGTAAGCGCGCCGGCGCCGGAGCAAGAAGCTCGGCCGAATGCACAAAACCCGAATTTTAGGGTTTCGATCTGCGAGATGGATACTCAACCAAACTCCACCAAATTTGAAGGAGATGGTCCTTACTTCCTACAGATTCTTCCCATGATTTTATTTTTCAATTTGGTTCAGTGGTTGCCGAGTTCTCTCGAGGTGGAGCTAGGTTAGGTTTCCGGCCAACTATATCTCCCGCCGGCCATGCAACGTGCATGGGAAGCTCAGGCTTGGCAGGGAACATTACAAAGACCTAACTAACCTACTGCTAAGGGTCTTGGGCTAAATCATTCATTGGTTAAGTGCACTCACCTTTGCCGAACTCGAGGAAGATAGGAAGAAGCCGGGTTCCCTCTTCTTCTTCCTCTCGCGACTTCGGCTAACTCCAGCAGAGTCCTCAGTCACCAGGAAAACCTCAGAGCACTCCAACTTCACCTTGGAAGAGCTTTGGTCCCAACCTTTCTTTTCTCTCTCTCTCTCTCGGGTTATCTCACTTGGGCTTGTGTCCTCGGCTACCCCCGTGCACAGGCAATGGTATGGGAGAAATCAGAGAAGGTTTGTGATGTATTAAAACCCATATGTCCCCTCGAGCTCACCCCCAAGGATACCAAAAGCCATATACATTTAATACTAGATTCCTTTTGCAACTAATACCTAAACCCGGTTCACACTCAAACCCTAGGCTCTGGAATCTTCACAGGAGATGAAAATTACATCCAACACCCCATAGTTTAATACCCTAAATGTTTGATACACAAAAAATATTGATTTTTCGGTACTTTTCATGCAATTCGAGAAAATCCGCTCAGCGAATTGCGAAACAGACTTCGCCACGACGTCCGGCTCGTCGAGACCTGTCAGGTAGCGTATTTGTTTGTTTAGTTTGGTGCTCGGATAAAATCTCGGGCCAACTAGTTCTTGTAGGTCGCAATCCGATGCACTTCGATGCACTCGGATCGCCAAACGCGAAATCCGTCAGTGCCATTGCGCTCAGAACGTCGAAATTAGCTAGGTTCGACTACTCATACCCCTATGTCAGGGTTCCAGATAGTAGATCGGCCGTTAGTGGTCGAAAGGGGTTTTAAAACATAGGGTTACTATTCACAAATTAAGTTGTGGGACCCGTTCTTCTCCGCTATTTTGCGGAAGATTCGACCGTCAGATCATCGACAAGTGAATATGAAACTTTCATGTTTCGTCGAAACGATCGCAATGGTGCTCTCGGATTTTCGAGATCAGGCTCCGATCAAAAGTCCATATTTCTGGTCCACTATTGATCCACTAAGTTCCAAATTTTGCTAAAAATTATTAATTAAATAAATTTCAAAAGTATTTCAAAGTCTTTAAATTTTTAGAGTAGTACATTACCCACAACTTCTAAGAAGTTTCGTCCCCGAAACTTAAACTTAACTAATCCACTATTAAACCTCTAAAAGGTTCGCAGAGATGACAATTAGTCACAAAGCGTCGTTAACTCTCAGGCTACTCATTGAAACCCAATCTGAATATTCCCCATTACAGGGCAGAGTATTTCTCAGTTCTTTCGAAAGTACGTTGTCGGCCGCCAACGTGCTTACCAAAAGAAAGGCGAAATACCATAGATATGTCGCCAACAACTAGTTGGGGACACAACTCACATCTGAAGGTACATCACATACCTCCCTACACAGTCACTATGCCAATGACATAACCTCTACCAAAGGTCACTACCATCACGTGGTCAGGAATGCCACCCTGTCTATCCCCAAGAAACTAGAACCATAATTCACTATTTTCCAACTTTTTATTAAAATTGACACATAGGCCAAAATTTAAATCCAACCCAAACCAGGATTATCATTGGGCACACAAGCCACTGAATTATGACACGGGAATACTGAAAAGTCAACCCTTCAACCACATGTATTGTAACTGATCTGAGCCCTCTGGCTCCACTGAAACATCAAGCCCACGGCCGAAACCATGACCGCGGCTAACCTTGTACTAACAATGATTCTCAAAACCCGAATACGAAACACATCTAAGTTTCAAACCGCTATGCCAAAACCCAGCGCTCTCTCGCGAACACAAGTCATCCAAGGGTTCGTTCCTAGCCAAACCTAGGCATCGTATTCCTATTTCTCTGATACCATCTAATCTGTCACGCCCCGAGTTTAAAAACCAGTGTATAAATTTTTTTTTTTTTTTTTTTAATCAGAGTTGCAAAACATTCAGGGCAATGACAGACCGCCACATATATAGAAGAGTCCCAATCCCCAATGGAATTGAGCCTTTTCTATATATGCACGGCTAGCTTGGCAACAAAATCAAAGTACTAACTACGTACTACAAACAACAGTAACAAGTAAACTTTACAACTATCTTTACAAATATACAACTGAAGCACAATTTCCTTTCTCTTAAACACCTATTACATAACTTTTCGGCTGTCCAGGGTCAACCTCTATATCGATACCTCGCCCATTCGTCCCGACATCCCAACACCCGCTCGACCTGAAAAACAGTCACCCGAGGGTGTGAGACACACCGGAGTGTATCCCAGTGGGCACGACGAGCCGAGAAATAGCAGATCGTACCTACTGGTATACAATACTAGCGGATAGTAAAGATCACATTAGGTAAGCATTTATGAAGCGAATGAATAACCAACAGGAATTAGTATAATCTTGACAGGAATATAATGAACCAAGCATGCTGAATAATTGTATAGGCAGGTATCAAACAAATGAATATCTTCAAACCGAAATCAGGAATCATGAGATATGATAAAAGCAGGCTAAACAGGCAACATACGCAATAGGTACTGATCATGCTAGAATATGGAAGTATAAAAGCTATGCATCAATCATAAGAATATCAATGTCCCCAATCAATGCCACTATTGGTCACGAAGACCTCAGGCTCATGCCACTATCTGGCACCTATCGGGCTGACATAACCCCGCACCTACAAGTGCTATCAGGGGGCTCACGGGCCTTTCTCTATACCACTTTACTGGTAAAGAACACTGTGACGGTGGCCAAACCGTCAGTGTACGTGAAGTACAGCGGTGCGTGGCTGTCACGCCCCGGGGTCGAAACTGCGACCCGGGCCCGCTAACAGATCCGCCATCTGTACGGAAACTGCCGTACAGACGCAGCGTCTAGCCTGCAAAAGACAAAACTACAGCTACACAGATATCAGAGCGGATAAAAAGCTGTACTATAAAATTTTTCTCAACTACAGAGCTGCAACAACTCATAGCCTATCTCCCCAAAATCAGAAGATACAAATAGAAGTCCACCTATACAACATCTACGAATCCAAATGGGAGATAGCTAAACAGGAAACATAACCAACTCCCACAATCCGGGATGGTACATCTACCTCTCTCTAAAGTAACAATGCCGGTAGGGAACTATCACGCGACTCCCTGTCCTCGGTCCGTCCAGTCAAGCACAGCAGGAACGGAAGAAAGCCTCAGCAACATGTCACCGACAGAGGGTGTGAGAACTACATCCTACAGTAGTTCTCAGTGGGTACCGTCTCCAAGAACCACGGTCTGCCCACTAAGTCTACCAGAGGCATAAGATAGAGAAAAGACTGATGATAAGTATAATAAGCTGGAAAAGAATCAACAGCTATCATGCCTCTATCTACTATGCTCAATAAGAAGAGACTAAGGATGATGGTATGCAGTCACTCACTGCTGACAATATGTCACAAGTACTAAGCCCAAGACGCTCTACTATGACACATGCTACGCCATCACTCTCTCAGAGTACCTCGAATCTCAGCGACTGCCCACCCGGGTCCAGTCGAGTCAAGCCTGCGCCCCCTGGTGTATCAACCAGGGTGTCCAAACGGACAAACTCGATATCTCACACAGTGACCCCATGGTAGCACGGCCAGGGGTATCAAGCGACCTCTAGTATATGAACTAGGCGCATCATCGCAGCCTCGTCAGGCTCGGTATCATCATCGCAGCCTCATCAGGCTCGGAATCATCAACGCACCCGGGGCGTGGTTCGAGGGGTGCGACCCCACCGAACTCAAGTATCTCATCAGTATCACCGTCTCACAAGTGGCTCCTGCAGGCTGTGGTCCTCGATCAAACAGATCGGTATCTCGATGCTCAAAGCACAAACTCAGTCGGAGAACCCTCCACGACTCAATCTCACAACACAGACCCACTCAACGAAGGTACTACACAGCTGGGACCACCGTCTCTCCCACGGCTCCCACAACACAACTCCACTGAACTCAACACTCAACTCACGGCCGGAGCTACTCCACGGCCAGATCTACGAAGGGTCCGAAACCCAGGGAGACTAACATCTACGTCCCCAAGAGAGAAAGCAGCCCTTAGAACCCAGATCACTCGAATCCACTCGGGTGGATAAGTTTATAAGAAACCATGTCATTTATTTCAGAAAATCATTCGATCTGAGAGAAAGCCATCTTTATAATGATTTTTAGTCTTTTTAGGAAAACCCTTTGAAATCAAGTTTTATGCCCAAGCCTCGAAGAGCTGATGCCTTCGTCCCAACGGACGAGAACAGACTCAGACAACCTTGCGAGGCTTGGAAGAAACATTGGCTGACTAAAATCATGTATTTATCCAAAAAGGTTCTAGGTTCAAGGTCCTGCTAACACACGTGCACCACGATCCCAACCTGGTGGTGACGAGAAGAACAGTGGAAAGGAAAACCCCCGGGACCACCGTTTATCTGAAACGGTTCCCCAAAACACTAACACTGGCCTAACCCAGCCACCAGACCCCACTCGGCCCCCCGGGCCCGAGTGCAACACCCGTCCCACACACTCTGACCACTCCGCCCACTACCCGGGCGAGGAAACTCTAAGTCCCGAAGGATATGAAAAGTGCGGGATGTCTAAAGCATAAAGGAACCTAGCCCAAATTAAGGTTCACAAATGGTCTGGTCAAACTCATGCACATATGACGGGGGTGCTAGTTAAGTTCCAAGAAAACACTTAAACTAGCATGCAATCCTATCACAATAGAATTAGAAGAAAGTCCGTAGACTTGGAGAGAAAACCAACCCACCTCAAAAAGCCACCAATTGCTCGTCGACACTTGCAATTGGCACAGCGGGCTTACCTGGCCTCCAAGGGGTCCGCACGCAACACGAAGCCCGATGCCAGAAACCGCACGCAAAACGGAGCACGCGGCGACCCACCACACGACCGCGCGCTCCGCGGAAGCTAAACCGCACCGCAAGCTGTCAGAAGCGAAGAAATCGCAAAATCAATCCACACAGTCAAAACCGAGCATCCGACGGCGAAAAACAGCCTCCGTCGGCGAAAACAGCCTCCGTCAGCGAAAATCAGCGCCCGACGGTGAAAAACAGCCCGTCGGCGAAAACCAGCGCCCGACGGCGAAAACAGCTCCGTCTGCGCAAAAACTGCTCAAAAACAGCTTGCGAAAAGCCAGCGAAAACTGCTCAAACCGCTCGCGAAATCTGCTCAAAAAACGCGCTAACCCGCTCGCAAACTGCTCGCGAAAAACGGCGGAAACCTGCGCGAAAACCTGCGCAAAACTGCGCGAAATCTGCGAGCGAAAACAGCGAAACCGCTTGCGAAACTGCTCGCAACCTGCTCGCGAAAAACGGCGAAAAACTGCGCAAAAAACAGCGAGCGAAACAGCGGAACCGCTTGCGAAACTGCTCGCAACCTGCTCGCGAAAAACGGCGAAAAACTGCGCAAAAACAGCGAGCGAAACAGCGGAACCGCTTGCGAAACTGCTCGCAACCTGCTCGCGAAAAACGGCGAAAAACTGCGCAAAAACAGCGAGCGAAACAGCGGAACCGCTTGCGAAACTGCTCGCAACCTGCTCGCGAAAAACGGCGAAAAAACTGCGCAAAACAGCGAGCGAAAACAGCGGCCGACGGCGGCCCACGGCTCCGACGGCGAAAACACGGCGAAAACCCGCGAAAAGACAGCGGCCGACGGTGGGAAACAACGGTTGACGGCGAAAAACGGTGCCGGCACGCAAACCGAGGCGCCACCGCTGTCCCGGGAGCACGCCGAGCGGCGAAAATCCAGCCGCGCGACGAGGGAGGCCCGCCGCACGCCGCCCAACCAAGCGGCGCCGCGCAGCGACCTGCTGCGCGGTGCCGGAGCGCACCGCGCAGCGCCCAGCGGCGCTGCGCACAGCGCCCAGCGGCGCTGCGCGCAGCGCCCAGAGGCGCTGCGCGCGGGGCCCGCGCGCAGCCAACTGCGCTGAGCGCGGCCGCGCGCCTGCGCAGGCCCGCGCGCGGCCCGCGCGGCCCGCGCAGGCCCGCGAGCGGCCCTGCCGCGCGCGCCTGCGCGCTGCCAGAAGGTGCCGCGCGCACGCGCGCGGCCCTGCCGCGCGCCCCTGCGCGCGGCCAGAAGGTGCCGCGCGCCCCTACGCGCGGCCCTGCCGCGCACACCCGCGCGCGGCCAGGAGATGCCGCGCGCGCCTGCGCGCGGCCAGGAGGTGCCGCGCGCACGCGCGCGGCCCTGCCGCGCGCTCCTGCGCGCGGCCCTGCCGCGCGCGCCTGCGCGCGGCCAGGCAGCGCCGCGTGCTGCCCTTTGATGCACGCGGCGCCGCGCCCAGCGGCAAGTCGCCGCAGGGTGCTGCCAATAGCAGCACCCTGGCGCCGCGCGTGGCGCCGTTGCGCGCGCGCGCGGCCGCCGGCGACGGCAAATCCAAGAAAAGCCCCGAAAAATCCGATAAAATCCAAAAATCCCAAAAATCCAAGAATCCATATTTTTCATGATTTTTAAACACCAATTAAAAATCCTCAAAGCTCCAAAACACCGAAAAAAAACCCCAAAAACTGAAATTACTTACCTCGTTGTCGCACGTCGCACGCCCACGAGCTTCGCACGGCCTCCAACGGCGAGTCCAAAAATCCAAGAAGCTCCAATCCCTTTCCTTTCTTTTCTTTTTCCCTTTTCCTCTCTTTTCTTTTCCTTTCTTTCTTTCTCTTTTTCTTTCTTTCTTCTCTCTGCTGCAGAGGAGGGGTGGAGGCAGCTTTTATAAAGCAAAAAGCTTTATTAATTAAATCCATTAATTAATTAACTCCAAAAACTCCAACTCCAACTCACTTTTTGCCTTCGGGCTCTCCGCCGCTGCCCGGAACTTCCCGAACTCCGCTGTAAATCGAAAATACACGCGCTCGCAGCTTTTTCTCTTCAAAAAGCTCATCCGTTGAGGCGGGGTGCTCAAATCAATTACCGGCTCCAAATTTGCCAGTTCCAACTCACTTTTTGCCTCCGGGTCCTCCGCGTCAGTCCGGAACCTCCCGAACCTCGCTTTAAATCAAAAGTACACGTGTCCACAGCTTTTTCTCTTCAAAAAGCTCGTCCGTTGAGTCGGGGTGCTCAAATCAATTACCGGCTCCAAAATTGCCAGTTCCGACTCACTTTTTGCCTCCGGGTCCTCCGCGTCGGTCCGGAACCTCCCGAACCTCGCTGTAAACTGAAAGTACACCTGTTCCACGCGTTCCTGAATTTCCGGCACTCCACGGTGAAGTCTGAAATTCCCAATCTCATCCTCAATCGGCCTACAAAGCCCGGAAAAACCCCGAATCGAGCTGGAGCTTCCGCGTTGATCCGAATCTACCCGGCATCAACTGTAACCTCAGATACAACATGCTCAAGGCAACTCTCTGCTCCAAGCCATCTGTGTGGTCGGCGCGCTATCCAATGCCCCGGTACTTTACATTCTCCCCTCCTTCAAAAGGTTTCGTCCTCGAAACCAAAACACACACCCTACCACAAGAAACCCACATTAGGAATATTATCAACTCCAACTGTCTCTCAAAAGAAAAGCAACCGAAAATAGCGAAAAGTCCGAAATTTCCAAAGGACCGATGCCTTCACCCCGATCAAACAAGAACCGGTTCCCGCATCGCCTCCATTTCCGGAGTAGTCCTTCGAAATTTTTCATTCCGCTGCTATTTTCGGCGTTAAAACGGGGAAAACAAGGAGAGAGAGATGTTGAAGCTGCCCCTGCTGTGGCCGCCACCCCAAAACCACAATCCACCAACTCAACCATGTAGGGGTGCAACACTCTGATCTCAACCACTAGGAAAGGAAGTCATACCAAGTACCAAGCGATCCGCTAACCCGGCGCCCACCAATCAGCAACCCAAACTCATCCTCTTGGCTCTCAGGTGGTCGCTCTAACTCGACATACAGGCACCACCGAACCTTCACTGGGTAAACTCAACCGTAAATTCCATAACTTCACAAGCAAGAACTTCTTCGGTTGCTTCAGATAGCTCAAATCCTTGTTCGACTCCAATGAAGAAAAGCCGATAAAGTGCGAGGATTCCATTACACCTCCTCCTATCAGACGAAAATCACGGTCCAAACTCCCCGCGTAAACTCAAGTCTATAAACATAAACCTCTGCGGCTGGTGGCTTCCAAAGATCGAAGTCTCCAAAAGGCAAAAATCCTCCGTTGCTCCTCAGCAACCAAAACAATCAAGTTCCGCAGGTACATCTCTCGATTAGGCAACCAACATCTCCCCTCTTGGGAGTTGCTGCACAATCCTCCAGTGATCTTGAAGCTCTAAGCCACCTCGGAAATAAATCCAAATGTCCACGACGGGCCCGGCTGCTAACCCGTTCAACACAGCTGGAGAACTCAATCCTTCAAATACTAACAATCGCAGGCCTCAGTCAATCCACTTGACCGCAAGGCAGCTCAGAAAGCCCCTACCGGGTTCTGAACACTAGCCGGGCACAACCTCGACTGCAAGGTTCCATAACCATGTCGACCACTATCACGGTCTCCAATCCAGTATCCTGGCGCCTCGACTGCCGAGACCTCCAGGTCTCTGTCTCCTCTGAGACACATGATCCTGAGGTTGGCACCATGGCAAACCTCGATCCACTCCACTATCCCGAAATCAGGCAATACTGGAAGACTCTCTCTCTGGAGCTGGTCCCCTCGATCTCCGTCCCTCTGGACGTGATCAGTGATCCCCGGTCAATCCATCGCACATGCCCAATCGCTGCATCAAACGGTCGGCCCTCGCCGAGAATATACAATGAGAAAGATATCCAGGTGCAGTCCCCTCTCAACATAAACGACCCCGAAGCCTCAACCTGGGGGACAAGGGGCCCACTGCTCAACCATCGCGGAAACTCGCTCTCGGGGGTCCAACAGGACGAACCCGACGCCACCAACTCTCGGCGTCCCAAACAAAGGCGCAAGATCAAGCGCCCTGATGCTTCTCCTGGATGAACAATCCTTGAACAGCTTTTCCATAGCAGCGATCCAGTTCTCGGTCTCCCAAGGCCCCCAACTTAAATCCCAAAATCTGCAGGGGATGGACTGGATGAAGTAGAATAACCGGTTGGCAACCTCTCGCTACTCCTGCACCATCAGTGGTGTGACCAGGGTCGAAATCGACAATGTCGCGGCTGGAGTACTACTGGCGATACCCCGGGAGATGCCTCTCAGCTCAAACATGCGCAACACACGCTCCATTTCTTCTCCTGGCGCCGCAACGCCTCCGACATCTGGGCCCCCCTGAGCCCGCAGATCCTGTACCTCACCCTGCCTAGCCTGCTCGGCAGCACGCCGTCCGGGCTCCTCAGCTGAGGACAAACGCCCGCTCGTCGCCGCACGACGTCTCGGCGGCATCGCAAGTAACTGAAACAAAACAAACATCAGGACACAACAACCAACGACCCAATCCAGCGAGAGTCTACAAATTTGTTATCCTTCCTAAAGTATTATGTTGTCTGCAAGCCAACATAATCACTTTGAGAGAATAACATATCAAATCACTCGTCCCAACCCGAGGGAGAGGTAAAAACTCGATCTGGACTCTCGCTAAAAGTCACGACTCTCTCGTAGTCATCCTAATGTCCAACCACAAGCCTAGGGTTTCTAAGTCCTCAATGACCTATAACCTAGGCTCTGATACCACCTCTAATCTGTCACGCCCCGGGGTCGAAACTGCGACCCGGGCCCGCTAACAGATCCGCCATCTGTACGGAAACTGCCGTACAGACGCAGCGTCTAGCCTGCAAAAGACAAAACTACAGCTCCTACACAGATATCAGAGCGGATAAAAGCTGTACTATAAAATTTTTCTCAACTACAAAGCTGCAACAACTCATAGCCCTATCTCCCCAAAATCAGAAGATACAAATAGAAGTCCACCTATACAACATCTACGAATCCAAATGGGAGATAGCTAAACAGGAAACATAACCAACTCCCACATCCGGGATGGTACATCTACCTCTCTCATAAAGTAACAATGGCCGGTAGGGAACTATCACACGACTCCCTGTCCTCGGGTCCCGTCCAGTCAAGCACAGCAGGAACGGAAAGAAAGCCTCAGCAACCTGTCACCGACAGAGGGTGTGAGAACTACATCCTACAGTAGTTCTCAGTGGGTACCGTCCTCCAAGAACCACGGTCTGCCCACTAAGTCTACCAGAGGCATAAGATAGAGAAAAGACTGATGATAAGTATAATAAGCTGGAAAAGAATCTACAGCATATCATGCCTCTATCTACTATGCTCAATAAGAAGAGACTAAGGATGATGGTATGCAGTCACTCACTGCTGACAATATGTCACAAGTACTAAGCCCAAGACGCTCTACTATGACACATGCTACGCCATCACCTCTCAGAGTACCATCGGAATCTCAGCGACTGCCCACACGGGTCCAGTCGAGTCAAGCCTGCCCCCCTGGGTGTATCAACCAGGTGTCCAAACCAACAACTCGATATCTCACACAGTGACCCCATGGTAGCACGCCAGGGGTACAAGCGACCTCTAGTATATGAACTAGGCGCATCATCGCAGCCTCGTCAGGCTCGATATCAGATCGCAGCCTCATCAGCTCGGAATCATCCAACGCACCCGGGGCGTGGTTCGAGGGGGTGCGACCCCACCGAAACTCAAGTATCTCATCAGTATCACCGTCTCACAAGTGGCTCCTGCAGGCTGTGGTCCTCGATCAAACAGATCGGTATCTCGATGCTCAAAGCACAACTCAGTCGGAGAACCCTCCACGACTCAATCTCACAACACAGACCCACTCAACGAAGGTACTACACAGCTGGGACCACCGTCTCTCCACGGCTCCCACAACACAACTCCACTGAACTCAACACTCAACTCACGGCCGGAGCTACTCCACGGCCAGATCTACGAAGGGTCCGAAACCCAGGGAGACTAACATCTACGTCCCCAAGAGAGAAAGCAGCCCTTAGAACCCAGATCACTCGAATCCACTCGGGTGGATAAGTTTATAAGAAACCATGTCATTTATTTCAGAAAATCATTCGATCTGAGAGAAAGCCATCTTTATAATGATTTTTAGTCTTTTTAGGAAAACCCTTTGAAATCAAGTTTTATGCCCAAGCCTCGAAGAGCTGATGCCTTCGTCCCAACGACGAGAACAGACTCAGACAACCTTGCGAGGCTTGGAAGAAACATTGGCTGACTAAAATCATGTTTTCCAAAAAGGTTCTGGGTTCAAGGTCCTGCTAACACACGTGCACCACGATCCCAACCTGGTGGTGACGAGAAGAACAGTGGAAAGGAAAACCCCCGGACCACCGTTTATCTGAAACGGTCCCAAAAACTAACACTGGCATAACCCAGCCACCAGACCCCACTCGGCCCCCCGGGCCCGAGTGCAACACCCGTCCCACAACACTCTGACCACTCCGCCCACTACCCGGGCGAGGAAACTCTAAGTCCCGAAGGATATGAAAAGTGCGGGATGTCTAAAGCATAAAGGAACCTAGCCCAAATTAAGGTTCACAAATGGTCTGGTCAAACTCATGCACATATGACGGGGGTGCTAGTTAAGTTCCAAGAAAACACTTAAACTAGCATGCAATCCTATCACAATAGAATTAGAAGAAAGTCCGTAGACTTGGGAGAAAAACCAACCCACCTCAGAAAGCCACCAATTGCTCGTCGACACTTGCAATTGGCACAGCGGGCTACCTGGCCAAGGGGTCCGCACGCAACACGAAGCCCGATGCCAGAAACCGCACGCAAAACGGAGCACGCGGCGACCAACCACACGACCGCGCGCTCCGCGGAAGCTAACCGCACCGCAAGCTGTCAGAAGCGAAGAAATCGCAAAATCAATCAACACAGTCAAAACCGAGCATCCGACGGCGAAAAACAAGCCTCCGTCGAAAACAGCCTCCGTCAGCGAAAATCCGCCCACCGGCGAAAACAGCCCGTCGGCGAAAACCAGCGCCCGACGGCGAAAACAGCTCCGTCGGCGCAAAAACTGCTCAAAAAAGTGCGAAAAGCCATGCGAAAACTGCTCAAACCGCTCGCGAATTCTGCTCAAAAACGCGCTAAACGCTCGCAACTACTGCTCGCGATAAACGGCGGAAAACCTGCGCGAAACTGCGCGAAATCTGCGAGCGAAAACAGCGAAACCGCTTGCGAAACTGCTCGCAACCTGCTCGCGAAAAACGGCGAAAAACTGCGCAAAAACAGCGAGCGCAACAGCGGAACCGCTTTGCGAAACTGCTCGCAACCTGCTCGCGAAAAAACGGCGAAAAACTCGCAAAAACAGCGAGCGAAACAGCGGAACCGCTTGCGAAACTCTGCTCGCAACCTGCTCGCGAAAAACGGCGAAAAAACTGCGCAAACAGCTAGCGAAAACAGCGGCCGACGGCGGCCCACGGCTCCTACGGCGCGAAAACACGGCGAAAAACCGCGAAAGACAGCGGCCGACGGTGGGAAACACGGTTGCGGCGAAAAATGGTGCCAGGCACGCAAA
>CM055062.1:16065622-16099518 GCA_029204045.2 Tillandsia leiboldiana | reverse complement strand
GATCCCCATCTGTACGGAAACTGCCGTACAGACGCAAGCGTCTAGCCGCAAAAGACAACGACTAGACAGCTACACAGAAATCAGAGCGTATAAAAACGCTGTCCTATAAAAATTTTCCAAGCCACTACAGAGCCTGCAACACCTCCATAGCCTATCTCCCCAAAATCAGAAGATACAAATCAGAAAGTCCACCTATACAACCTCTAGAATCCAATGGGAGATGCTAAACCGGAACCATAACCAACTCCCCCAATCCGAGGGTACATCTCCTCTCTCTTAAAGTAACATGCCGGTAGAACTATCCACGCGACTCCACGTCCTCGTCCGTCCATTCAAGCACAACCGCAGGAACGGAAGAAAACTCATCACATGTCACCGCAGAGGTTGTGAGAACTACATCCTACAGTAGTTCTCAGTGGGTACCGTCTCCAGAACCACGGTCTGCCCACTAAGTCCTGCAGAGGCTAAGATAGAGAAACAACTGATGATAAGTTAATAAGCCGGAAAAAATCAACAGCTACATGACCTATATCTACTATGCTCAATAGAAGAGACTAAGGATGATGGATGCAGTCACTCACTGCTGACAAATGTTCCCAAGTACTAAGCCCAAGACGCTCTACTATGACACTGCTACGCCATCACTCTCTCCGAGTACCTCGAATCTCAGCGACTGCCCCCCCGGGTCCAGTCGAGTCAAGCCTGCGCCCCCTGGTGTATCAACCAGGGTGTCCAAACGGACAAACTCGATATCTCACACAGTGACCCCCTGGTTAGCACGGCCAGGGGTATCAAGCGACCTCTAGTATATGAACTAGGCGCATCATCGCAGCCTCGTCAGGCTCGGTACTCATCACGCAGCCTCATCAGGCTCGGAATCATCAACGCACCCGGGGCGTGGTTCGAGGGGTGCGACCCACCGAACTCAAGTATCTCATCAGTATCACCGTCTCACAAGTGGCTCCTGCAGGCTGTGGTCCTCGATCAAACAGATCGGTATCTCGATGCTCAAAGCACAACTCAGTCGGAGAACCCTCACGACTCAATCTCACAACACAGACCCACTCAACGAAGGTACTACACAGCTGGGACCACCGTCTCTCCCACGGCTCCCACAACACAACTCCACTGAACTCAACACTCACTCACGGCCGGAGCTACTCCACGGCCAGATCTACGAAGGGTCCGAAACCCAGGGAGACTAACATCTACGTCCCCAAGAGAGAAAGCAGCCCTTAGAACCCAGATCACTCGAATCCACTCGGGTGGATAAGTTTATAAGAAACCATGTCATTTATTTCAGAAAATCATTCGATCTGAGAGAAAGCCATCTTTATAATGATTTTAGTCTTTTTAGGAAAACCCTTTGAAATCAAGTTTTTATGCCCAAGCCTCGAAGAGCTGATGCCTTCGTCCCAAACGGACGAGAACAGACTCAGACAACCTTGCGAGGCTTGGAAGAAACATTGGCTGACTAAAATCATGTATTTATCCAAAAAGGTTCTAGGTTCAAGGTCCTGCTAACACACGTGCACCACGATCCCAACCTGGTGGTGACGAGAAGAACAGTGGAAAGGAAACCCCCGGGACCACCGTTTATCTGAAACGGTTCCCCAAAACACTAACACTGGCCTAACCCAGCCACCAGACCCCACTCGGCCCCCCGGGCCCGAGTGCAACACCCGTCCCACACACTCTGACCACTCCGCCCACTACCCGGGCGAGGAAAACTCTAAGTCCCGAAGGATATGAAAGTGCGGGATGTCTAAAGCATAAAGGAACCTAGCCCAAATTAAGGTTCACAAATGGTCTGGTCAAACTCATGCACATATGACGGGGTGCTAGTTAAGTTCCAAGAAAACACTTAAACTAGCATGCAATCCTATCACAATAGAATTAGAAGAAAGTCCGTAGACTTGGAGAGAAAACCAACCCACCTCAAAAAGCCACCAATTGCTCGTCGACACTTGCAATTGGCACAGCGGGCTTACCTGGCCTCCAAGGGGTCCGCACGCAACACGAAGCCCGATGCCAGAAACCGCACGCAAAACGGAGCACGCGGCGACCCACCACACGACCGCGCGCTCCGCGGAAGCTAAACCGCACCGCAAGCTGTCAGAAGCGAAGAAATCGCAAAATCAATCCACACAGTCAAAACCGAGCATCCGACGGCGAAAAACAGCCTCCGTCGGCGAAAACAGCCTCCGTCAGCGAAAATCAGCGCCCGACGGTGAAAAACAGCCCGTCGGCGAAAACCAGCGCCCGACGGCGAAAACAGCTCCGTCTGCGCAAAAACTGCTCAAAAACAGCTTGCGAAAAGCCAGCGAAAACTGCTCAAACCGCTCGCGAAATCTGCTCAAAAAACGCGCTAACCCGCTCGCAAACTGCTCGCGAAAAACGGCGGAAACCTGCGCGAAAACCTGCGCAAAACTGCGCGAAATCTGCGAGCGAAAACAGCGAAACCGCTTGCGAAACTGCTCGCAACCTGCTCGCGAAAAACGGCGAAAAACTGCGCAAAAACAGCGAGCGAAACAGCGGAACCGCTTGCGAAACTGCTCGCAACCTGCTCGCGAAAAACGGCGAAAAACTGCGCAAAAACAGCGAGCGAAACAGCGGAACCGCTTGCGAAACTGCTCGCAACCTGCTCGCGAAAAACGGCGAAAAACTGCGCAAAAACAGCGAGCGAAACAGCGGAACCGCTTGCGAAACTGCTCGCAACCTGCTCGCGAAAAACGGCGAAAAAACTGCGCAAAACAGCGAGCGAAAACAGCGGCCGACGGCGGCCCACGGCTCCGACGGCGAAAACACGGCGAAAACCCGCGAAAGACAGCGGCCGACGGTGGGAAACAACGGTTGACGGCGAAAAACGGTGCCGGCACGCAAACCGAGGCGCCACCGCTGTCCCGGGAGCACGCCGAGCGGCGAAAATCCAGCCGCGCGACGAGGGAGGCCCGCCGCACGCCGCCCAACCAAGCGGCGCCGCGCAGCGACCTGCTGCGCGGTGCCGGAGCGCACCGCGCAGCGCCCAGCGGCGCTGCGCACAGCGCCCAGCGGCGCTGCGCGCAGCGCCCAGAGGCGCTGCGCGCGGGCCCGCGCGCAGCCAACTGCGCTGAGCGCGGCCGCGCGCCTGCGCAGGCCCGCGCGCGGCCCGCGCGGCCCGCGCAGGCCCGCGAGCGGCCCTGCCGCGCGCGCCTGCGCGCTGCCAGAAGGTGCCGCGCGCACGCGCGCGGCCCTGCCGCGCGCCCCTGCGCGCGGCCAGAAGGTGCCGCGCGCCCCTACGCGCGGCCCCTGCCGCGCACACCCGCGCGCGGCCAGGAGATGCCGCGCGCGCCTGCGCGCGGCCAGGAGGTGCCGCGCGCACGCGCGCGGCCCTGCCGCGCGCTCCTGCGCGCGGCCCTGCCGCGCGCGCCTGCGCGCGGCCAGGCAGCGCCGCGTGCTGCCCTTTGATGCACGCGGCGCCGCGCCCAGCGGCAAGTCGCCGCAGGGTGCTGCCAATAGCAGCACCCTGGCGCCGCGCGTGCGCCGTTGCGCGCGCGCGCGGCCGCCGGCGACGGCAAATCCAAGAAAAGCCCCGAAAAATCCGATAAAATCCAAAAATCCCAAAAATCCAAGAATCCATATTTTTCATGATTTTTAAACACCAATTAAAAATCCTCAAAGCTCCAAAACACCGAAAAAAAACCCCAAAAACTGAAATTACTTACCTCGTTGTCGCACGTCGCACGCCCACGAGCTTCGCACGGCCTCCAACGGCGAGTCCAAAAATCCAAGAAGCTCCAATCCCTTTCCTTTCTTTTCTTTTTCCCTTTTCCTCTCTTTTCTTTTCCTTTCTTTCTTTCTCTTTTTCTTTCTTTCTTCTCTCTGCTGCAGAGGAGGGGTGGAGGCAGCTTTTATAAAGCAAAAAGCTTTATTAATTAAATCCATTAATTAATTAACTCCAAAAACTCCAACTCCAACTCACTTTTTGCCTTCGGGCTCTCCGCCGCTGCCCGGAACTTCCCGAACTCCGCTGTAAATCGAAAATACACGCGCTCGCAGCTTTTTCTCTTCAAAAAGCTCATCCGTTGAGGCGGGGTGCTCAAATCAATTACCGGCTCCAAATTTGCCAGTTCCAACTCACTTTTTGCCTCCGGGTCCTCCGCGTCAGTCCGGAACCTCCCGAACCTCGCTTTAAATCAAAAGTACACGTGTCCACAGCTTTTTCTCTTCAAAAAGCTCGTCCGTTGAGTCGGGGTGCTCAAATCAATTACCGGCTCCAAAATTGCCAGTTCCGACTCACTTTTTGCCTCCGGGTCCTCCGCGTCGGTCCGGAACCTCCCGAACCTCGCTGTAAACTGAAAGTACACCTGTTCCACGCGTTCCTGAATTTCCGGCACTCCACGGTGAAGTCTGAAATTCCCAATCTCATCCTCAATCGGCCTACAAAGCCCGGAAAAACCCCGAATCGAGCTGGAGCTTCCGCGTTGATCCGAATCTACCCGGCATCAACTGTAACCTCAGATACAACATGCTCAAGGCAACTCTCTGCTCCAAGCCATCTGTGTGGTCGGCGCGCTATCCAATGCCCCGGTACTTTACATTCTCCCCTCCTTCAAAAGGTTTCGTCCTCGAAACCAAAACACACACCCTACCACAAGAAACCCACATTAGGAATATTATCAACTCCAACTGTCTCTCAAAAGAAAAGCAACCGAAAATAGCGAAAAGTCCGAAATTTCCAAAGGACCGATGCCTTCACCCCGATCAAACAAGAACCGGTTCCCGCATCGCCTCCATTTCCGGAGTAGTCCTTCGAAATTTTTCATTCCGCTGCTATTTTCGGCGTTAAAACGGGGAAAACAAGGAGAGAGAGATGTTGAAGCTGCCCCTGCTGTGGCCGCCACCCAAAACCACAATCCACCAACTCAACCATGTAGGGGTGCAACACTCTGATCTCAACCACTAGGAAAGGAAGTCATACCAAGTACCAAGCGATCCGCTAACCCGGCGCCCACCAATCAGCAACCCAAACTCATCCTCTTGGCTCTCAGGTGGTCGCTCTAACTCGACATACAGGCACCACCGAACCTTCACTGGGTAAACTCAACCGTAAATTCCATAACTTCACAAGCAAGAACTTCTTCGGTTGCTTCAGATAGCTCAAATCCTTGTTCGACTCCAATGAAGAAAAGCCGATAAAGTGCGAGGATTCCATTACACCTCCTCCTATCAGACGAAAATCACGGTCCAAACTCCCCGCGTAAACTCAAGTCTATAAACATAAACCTCTGCGGCTGGTGGCTTCCAAAAGATCGAAGTCTCCAAAAGGCAAAAATCCTCCGTTGCTCCTCAGCAACCAAAACAATCAAGTTCCGCAGGTACATCTCTCGATTAGGCAACCAACATCTCCCCTCTTGGGAGTTGCTGCACAATCCTCCAGTGATCTTGAAGCTCTAAGCCACCTCGGAAATAAATCCAAATGTCCACGACGGGCCCGGCTGCTAACCCGTTCAACACAGCTGGAGAACTCAATCCTTCAAATACTAACAATCGCAGGCCTCAGTCAATCCACTTGACCGCAAGGCAAGCTCAGAAAGCCCCTACCGGGTTCTGAACACTAGCCGGGCACAACCTCGACTGCAAGGTTCCATAACCATGTCGACCACTATCACGGTCTCCAATCCAGTATCCTGGCGCCTCGACTGCCGAGAACCTCCAGGTCTCTGTCTCCTCTGAGACACATGATCCTGAGGTTGGCACCATGGCAACCTCGATCCACTCCACTATCCCGAAATCAGGCAATACTGGAAGACTCTCTCTCTGGAGCTGGTCCCTCGATCTCCGTCCCTCCTGGACGTGATCAGTGATCCCCGGTCAATCCATCGCACATGCCCAATCGCTGCATCAACGGTCGGCCCTCGCCGAGAATATACAATGAGAAAGATATCCAGGTGCAGTCCCCTCTCAACATAAACGACCCCGAAGCCTCAACCTGGGTGACAAGGGGCCCACTGCTCAACCATCGCGGAAACTCGCTCTCGGGGGTCCAACAGGACGAACCCGACGCCACCAACTCTCGGCGTCCCAAACAAAAGGCGCAAGATCAAGCGCCCTGATGCTTCTCCTGGATGAACAATCCTTGAACAGCTTTTCCATAGCAGCGATCCAGTTCTCGGTCTCCCAAGGCCCCCAACTTAAATCCCAAAATCTGCAGGGGATGGGACTGGATGAAGTAGAATAACCGGTTGGCAACCTCTCGCTACTCCTGCACCATCAGTGGTGTGACCAGGGTCGAAATCGACAATGTCGCGGCTGGAGTACTACTGGCGATACCCCGGGAGATGCTCTCAGCTCAAACATGCGCAACACACGCTCCATGTTCTTCTCCTGGCGCCGCAACGCCTCCGACATCTGGGCCCCCTGAGCCCGCAGATCCTGTACCTCACCCTGCCTAGCCTGCTCGGCAGCACGCCGTCCGGGCTCCTCAGCTGAGGACAAACGCCCGCTCGTCGCCGCACGACGTCTCGGCGGCATCGCAAGTAACTGAAACAAAACAAACATCAGGACACAACAACCATACGACCCAATCCAGCGAGAGTCTAAAATTTGTTATCCTTCCTAAAGTATTATGTTGTCTGCAGCCAACATAATCACTTTGAGAGAATAACATATCAAATCACTCGTCCCAACCCGAGGGAGAGGTAAAAACTCGATCTGGACTCTCGCTAAAAGTCACGACTCTCTCGTAGTCATCCTAATGTCCAACCACAAGCCTAGGGTTTCTAAGTCCTCAATGACCTATAACCTAGGCTCTGATACCACTCTAATCTGTCACGCCCCGGGGTCGAAACTGCGACCCGGGCCCGCTAACAGATCCGCCATCTGTACGGAAACTGCCGTACAGACGCAGCGTCTAGCCTGCAAAAGACAAAACTACAGCTACACAGATATCAGAGCGGATAAAAAGCTGTACTATAAAATTTTTCTCAACTACAAAGCTGCAACAACTCATAGCCTATCTCCCCAAAATCAGAAGATACAAATAGAAGTCCACCTATACAACATCTACGAATCCAAATGGGAGATAGCTAAACAGGAAACATAACCAACTCCCACAATCCGGGATGGTACATCTACCTCTCTCTAAAGTAACAATGCCGGTAGGGAACTATCACACGACTCCCTGTCCTCGGTCCGTCCAGTCAAGCACAGCAGGAACGGAAGAAAGCCTCAGCAACCTGTCACCGACAGAGGGTGTGAGAACTACATCCTACAGTAGTTCTCAGTGGGTACCGTCTCCAAGAACCACGGTCTGCCCACTAAGTCTACCAGAGGCATAAGATAGAGAAAAGACTGATGATAAGTATAATAAGCTGGAAAAGAATCTACAGCTATCATGCCTCTATCTACTATGCTCAATAAGAAGAGACTAAGGATGATGGTATGCAGTCACTCACTGCTGACAATATGTCACAAGTACTAAGCCCAAGACGCTCTACTATGACACATGCTACGCCATCACTCTCTCAGAGTACCTCGAATCTCAGCGACTGCCCACCCGGGTCCAGTCGAGTCAAGCCTGCGCCCCCTGGTGTATCAACCAGGGTGTCCAAACGGACAAACTCGATATCTCACACAGTGACCCCATGGTAGCACGGCCAGGGGTATCAAGCGACCTCTAGTATATGAACTAGGCGCATCATCGCAGCCTCGTCAGGCTCGATATCATCATCGCAGCCTCATCAGGCTCGGAATCATCAACGCACCCGGGGCGTGGTTCGAGGGGTGCGACCCCACCGAACTCAAGTATCTCATCAGTATCACCGTCTCACAAGTGGCTCCTGCAGGCTGTGGTCCTCGATCAAACAGATCGGTATCTCGATGCTCAAAGCACAAACTCAGTCGGAGAACCCTCCACGACTCAATCTCACAACACAGACCCACTCAACGAAGGTACTACACAGCTGGGACCACCGTCTCTCCCACGGCTCCCACAACACAACTCCACTGAACTCAACACTCAACTCACGGCCGGAGCTACTCCACGGCCAGATCTACGAAGGGTCCGAAACCCAGGGAGACTAACATCTACGTCCCCAAGAGAGAAAGCAGCCCTTAGAACCCAGATCACTCGAATCCACTCGGGTGGATAAGTTTATAAGAAACCATGTCATTTATTTCAGAAAATCATTCGATCTGAGAGAAAGCCATCTTTATAATGATTTTTAGTCTTTTTAGGAAAACCCTTTGAAATCAAGTTTTATGCCCAAGCCTCGAAGAGCTGATGCCTTCGTCCCAACGGACGAGAACAGACTCAGACAACCTTGCGAGGCTTGGAAGAAACATTGGCTGACTAAAATCATGTATTTATCCAAAAAGGTTCTGGGTTCAAGGTCCTGCTAACACACGTGCACCACGATCCCAACCTGGTGGTGACGAGAAGAACAGTGGAAAGGAAAACCCCCGGGACCACCGTTTATCTGAAACGGTTCACCAAAACACTAACACTGGCATAACCCAGCCACCAGACCCCACTCGGCCCCCCGGGCCCGAGTGCAACACCCGTCCCACACACTCTGACCACTCCGCCCACTACCCGGGCGAGGAAACTCTAAGTCCCGAAGGATATGAAAAGTGCGGGATGTCTAAAGCATAAAGGAACCTAGCCCAAATTAAGGTTCACAAATGGTCTGGTCAAACTCATGCACATATGACGGGGGTGCTAGTTAAGTTCCAAGAAAACACTTAAACTAGCATGCAATCCTATCACAATAGAATTAGAAGAAAGTCCGTAGACTTGGAGAGAAAACCAACCCACCTCAGAAAGCCACCAATTGCTCGTCGACACTTGCAATTGGCACAGCGGGCTTACCTGGCCTCCAAGGGGTCCGCACGCAACACGAAGCCCGATGCCAGAAACCGCACGCAAAACGGAGCACGCGGCGACCCACCACACGACCGCGCGCTCCGCGGAAGCTAAACCGCACCGCAAGCTGTCAGAAGCGAAGAAATCGCAAAATCAATCCACACAGTCAAAACCGAGCATCCGACGGCGAAAAACAGCCTCCGTCGGCGAAAACAGCCTCCGTCAGCGAAAATCAGCGCCCAACGGCGAAAAACAGCCCGTCGGCGAAAACCAGCGCCCGACGGCGAAAACAGCTCCGTCGGCGCAAAAACTGCTCAAAAACAGCTTGCGAAAAGCCAGCGAAAACTGCTCAAACCGCTCGCGAATTCTGCTCAAAAAACGCGCTAAACCGCTCGCAAACTGCTCGCGAAAAACGGCGGAAACCTGCGCGAAACTGCGCGAAATCTGCGAGCGAAAACAGCGAAACCGCTTGCGAAACTGCTCGCAACCTGCTCGCGAAAAACGGCGAAAAACTGCGCAAAAACAGCGAGCGAAACAGCGGAACCGCTTGCGAAACTGCTCGCAACCTGCTCGCGAAAAACGGCGAAAAACTGCGCAAAAACAGCGAGCGAAACAGCGGAACCGCTTGCGAAACTGCTCGCAACCTGCTCGCGAAAAACGGCGAAAAAACTGCGCAAAACAGCTAGCGAAAACAGCGGCCGACGGCGGCCCACGGCTCCGACGGCGAAAACACGGCGAAAACCCGCGAAAGACAGCGGCCGACGGTGGGAAACAACGGTTGACGGCGAAAAATGGTGCCGGCACGCAAACCGAGGCGCCACCGCTGTCCCGGGAGCACGCCGAGCGGCGAAAATCCAGCCGCGCGACGAGGGAGGCCCGCCGCACGCCGCCCAACCAAGCGGCGCCGCGCAGCGACCTGCTGCGCGGTGCCGGAGCGCACCGCGCAGCGCCCAGCGGCGCTGCGCACAGCGCCCAGCGGCGCTGCGCGCGGTGCCCAGCGCCGCTGCGCGCAGCGCCCAGAGGCGCTGCGCGCGGCCGCGCGCCTGCGCAGGCCCGCGCGCGGCCCGCGCGGCCCGCGCAGGCCCGCGCGCGGCCCTGCCGCGCGCCCCTGCGCGCGGCCAGAAGGTGCCGCGCGCACGCGCGCGGCCCTGCCGCGCGCCCCTGCGCGCGGCCAGGAGATGCCGCGCGCACGCGCGCGGCCCTGCCGCGCGGCCCTGCCGCGCGCGCCTGCGCGCGGCCAGAAGGTGCCACGCGCACGCGCGCGGCCCTGCCGCGCGCCCCTGCGCGCGGCCCTGCCGCGCGCCCCTGCGCCGTTGCCGCCGGCGACGGCAAATCCAAGAAAAGCCCCGAAAAATCCGATAAAATCCAAAAATCCCAAAAATCCAAGAATCCATATTTTTCATGATTTTTAAACACCAATTAAAAATCCTCAAAGCTCCAAAACACCGAAAAAAACCCCAAAAACTGAAATTACTTACCTCGTTGTCGCACGTCGCACGCCCACGAGCTTCGCACGACCTCCAACGGCGAGTCCAAAAATCCAAGAAGCTCCAATCCCTTTCCTTTCTTTTCTTTTTCCCTTTTCCTCTCTTTTCTTTTCCTTTCTTTCTTTCTCTTTTTCTTTCTTTCTTCTCTCTGCTGCAGAGGAGGGGTGGAGGCAGCTTTTATAAAGCAAAAAGCTTTATTAATTAAATCCATTAATTAATTAACTCCAAAAACTCCAACTCCAACTCACTTTTTGCCTTCGGGCTCTCCGCCGCTGCCCGGAACTTCCCGAACTCCGCTGTAAATCGAAAATACACGCGCTCGCAGCTTTTTCTCTTCAAAAAGCTCATCCGTTGAGGCGGGGTGCTCAAATCAATTACCGGCTCCAAATTTGCCAGTTCCAACTCACTTTTTGCCTCCGGGTCCTCCGCGTCAGTCCGGAACCTCCCGAACCTCGCTTTAAATCAAAAGTACACGTGTCCACAGCTTTTTCTCTTCAAAAAGCTCGTCCGTTGAGTCGGGGTGCTCAAATCAATTACCGGCTCCAAAATTGCCAGTTCCGACTCACTTTTTGCCTCCGGGTCCTCCGCGTCGGTCCGGAACCTCCCGAACCTCGCTGTAAACTGAAAGTACACCTGTTCCACGCGTTCCTGAATTTCCGGCACTCCACGGTGAAGTCTGAAATTCCCAATCTCATCCTCAATCGGCCTACAAAGCCCGGAAAAACCCCGAATCGAGCTGGAGCTTCCGCGTTGATCCGAATCAACCCGGCATCAACTGTAACCTCAGATTCAACATGCTCAAGGCAACTCTCTGCTCCAAGCCATCTGTGTGGTCGGCGCGCTATCCAATGCCCCGGTACTTTACAGTGGCGATCATAATGCTATGCTCAAGCTCGCGGTCCACTGACCGGGTAATCGGCAACAAGCTGGGAAATCCCTACTGGGATGCAATAACAAAGTCAACTGAATCTCAACTCTCATGCAGGAATAATCAACTAAATCTCAACTCTTATGCAAGATCAAAGGCAAATTTCAACTCAACATAAGATCAACAGCAAATCTCAACTCAATCATACAGACCAACCAAACATACAAAACTAAACACATATTTTTGAGAAAACTATTTTGAAAACAGGTTTTAGGCCCAAACTTCGAAGAGCAATGCCTTTGTCCTATCAAACAAGAACAGACTCAGGCGACCCTACGTCGTTCAGTAAAACATTTAGTTGATTAAAATTATGTGTTCAGCAGTGTAATATTTGATCAACAGAAAAGCAGGCTCAATCATAATGCAAATGCTCAAGCTCTCGGTCCACTGACCGGGTAATCGGCAACACGCCGGAAAATCCCCACTGGGATGCAATATCAGAATCAACTGAGTCTCAACTCATATTCAAGAATAAGCAGCAACTATATATCATGGATCAGATATAATTAGGAAGTACTGATAATCAGGTATATAACCTAGCAAATGACCAATCAGGCATAGCAAATGTCCAAAATAATGATATGAATACTGGAAGCACTATGTAAAGCAACAGATAACTGCTAAAAATCATAACTCAGGCATGAAGCGGTATAAACTGAATCAAAAGGAAGGCAAGCTTCAATATCATCTAGGCTAACAAGAACAGGGGTCCAACCAATACCGTACACAGAGGGCCGAAATGATAAAGCCCGGACCGAAGATAAACCCACCTTTCAAATCGCAGGCGACTAGACTGAATCAATTATACGCTCAGAACCAGATGCAAACCGGACAGACCTGAATCAAACATTTTGATCAGGGATCGATTTTAACTCTAACTTATTTCAAGTCAAATTAACACTTTTTAGCACTCTTTTCGCTCGTTCTTTCTACTGGAAACTCATTTTAATGAGCCGTCACTTCCAGCAGGTGACTTTTAACTTGCTGAACACCGTGCTCACCAATTTGCGGCAGCACGGGACCCGAGAAAACTTCGGGCCATAAAATACCTTACTAACATAGACTTAATGCAAATTTTATTTCTCTGGCTCATCGAAACTCAAATTAAACGCGAGCATCGCGTTCAGTGACCCCAAATTAGCTAGGAGCTCACTGTCGCTGCTTCGCAAACAGCCCAGAACAACCTTTGGGCCATAACATTCCTTTTAGAGCTTGTTTAACTATATCTTTTAATCTAACAGTGCAACCATGAAATAATTTGGAACATAAGTCTTCTGGGAACTCAAGAACACCTAGGCTCACCATTAGGCAGCCCAGAACCTGCTGGATCAAAGAGATCCATGACCTAGCTCACTAACCATTCTCACAATGCTCCAAACATCAGTCCACACAGATCCATCTCGATCTGAAGTGAGCATCAAGCTCAGGGAACCATTTGAAGCAACTTTCATATTTACATCGAAGCCTAAATCCAATTAAAAACTCACTGTGGCATTTCCACAAACAGGTGGTGTGCATCTTATATAAACAATCACATACAACCTTGCCCGAGTTGGTTCTCTGCAATTACTGGACCAAAAGCTTCCAAACTTGGAAGGAAATGTTCTAAGTAGGTTACTCTACATTTCCTGCAAGTTTGGGCCATGTTTGCATGAATGGATTGGCCGGAGCAACGAAGAAGATGAAGTGTTTTTGCTTTGAAAATCGTGACCATCCAACCAGAGGCTTCAAGGCTCAACTACTTGATCAATTGGATGCTAAATACCATAACCAACTCACCTGGACCCGTGCCTGTCGACAGGACACGGCGGCGACGCGGCGGCCACAAGCTCGGTTTGGAGCTTCCCACCTTTAATGGCGGATTTTCACAGAAGCAATTTGAAGTTCCCCAACATGGATGGAAAGTTTCTAATAGACCATAGGAAACTTCCCGACCAACCCTCCCCGGCCGGAGGTGGCCGGAGTGCCGGCGGCCGCATTTGGATCCCATCTCGGTTCATCCATGGCATCATGACTTTCATGATGCATGGAAGCCATGCAACAGCATGGTTGCACTCCCCTTGGTTCCAGCAACATCTCTGGGCATGTGGCCGGCGGCGGGTAAGCGCGCCGGCGCCGGAGCAAGAAGCTCGGCCGAATGCACAAAACCCGAATTTTAGGGTTTCGATCTGCGAGATGGATACTCAACCAAACTCTACCAAATTTGAAGGAGATGGTCCTTACTTCCTACAGATTCTTCCCATGATTTTATTTTTCAATTTGGTTCAGTGGTTGCCGAGTTCTCTCGAGGCGGAGCTAGGTTAGGTTTCCGGCCAACTATATCTCCCGCCGGCCATGCAACGTGCATGGGAAGCTCAGGCTTGGCAGGGAACATTACAAAGACCTAACTAACCTACTGCTAAGGGTCTTGGGCTAAATCATTCATTGGTTAAGTGCACTCACCTTTGCCGAACTCGAGGAAGATAGGAAGAAGCCGGGTTCCCTCTTCTTCTTCCTCTCGCGACTTCGGCTAACTCCAGCAGAGTCCTCTGTCACCAGGAATATAATGAACCAAGCATGCAGAATAATTGTATAGGCAGGTATTAACCAAATGAATATCTTCAAACCGAAATCAGGAATCATGAGATATGATAAAAGCAGGCTAAACAGGCAACATATGCAATAGGTACTGATCATGCTAGAATATGGAAGTATAAAAGCTATGCATCAATCATAAGAATATCAATGTCCCCAATCAATGCCACTATTGGTCACGAAGACCTCAGGCTCATGCCACTATCTGGCACTTATCGGGCTGACATAACCCCGCACCCACAAGTGCTATCAGAGGGCTCACGGGCCTTTCTCTAGACCACTTTACCGGTAAAGAACACTGTGACGGTGGCCAAACCGTCAGTGTACGTGAAGTACAGCAGTGCGTGGCGATCATAATGCTATGCTCAAGCTCGCGGTCCACTGACCGGGTAATCGACAACAAGCTGGGAAATCCCTACTGGGATGCAATAACAAAGTCAACTGAATCTCAACTCTCATGCAGGAATAATCAACTAAATCTCAACTCTTATGCAAGATCAATGGCAAATTTCAACTCAACATAAGATCAACAGCAAATCTCAACTCAATCATACAGACCAACCAAACATACAAAACTAAACACATATTTTTGAGAAAAATATTTTGAAAACAGGTTTTAGGCCCAAACTTCGAAGAACAATGCCTTTGTCCTATCAAACAAGAACAGACTCAGGCGACCCTACGTCGTTCAGTAAAACATTTAGTTGATTAAAATTATGTGTTCAGCAGTGTAATATTTGATCAACAGAAAAGCAGGCTCAATCATAATGCAAATGCTCAAGCTCTCGGTCCACTGACCGGGTAATCGGCAACACGCCGGAAAATCCCCACTGGGATGCAATATCAGAAACAACTGAGTCTCAACTCATATGCAAGAATAAGCAGCAACTATATATCATGGATCAGATATAATCAGGAAGTACTGATAATCAGGTATATAACCTAGCAAATGACCAATCAGGCATGGCAAATGTCCAGAATAATGATATGAATACTAGAAGCACTATGTAAAGCAACAGATAACTGCTAAAAATCATAACTCGGGCATGAAGCGGTATAAACTGAATCAAAAGGAAGGCAGGCTTCAATATCATCTAGGCTAACAAGAACAGGGGTCCAACCAATACCGTACACAGAGGGCCGAAATAATAAAGCCCGGACCGAAGATAAACCCACCTGTCAAATCGCAGGCGACTAGACTGAATCAACTATACGCTCAGAACCAGATGCAAACCGGACAGACCTGAATCAAACATTTTGATCAGGGATCGATTTTAACTCTAACTTATTTCAAGTCAACTTAACACTTTTTAGCACTGTTTTCGCTCGTTCTTTCTACTGGAAACTCATTTTAACGAGCCGTCACTTCCAGCAGGTGACTTTTAACTTGCTGAGCACCGTGCTCACCAATTTGCGGCAGCACGGGACCCGAGAAAAACTTCGGGCCATAAAATACCTTACTAACATAGACTTAATGCAAATTTTATTTCTCTGGCTCATCGAAACTCAAATTAAACGCGAGCATCGTGTTCAGTGACCCCAAATTAGCTAGGAGCTCACTGTCGCTGCTTCGCAAACAGCCCATAACAACCTTTGGGCCATAACATTCCTTTTAGAGCTTGTTTAACTATATCATTTAATCTAACAGTGCAACCATGAAATAATTTGGAACATAAGTCTTCTGGGAACTCAAGAACACCTAGGCTCACCATTAGGCAGCCCAGAACCTGCTGGATCAAAGAGATCCATGACCTAGCTCACTAACCATTCTCACAATGCTCCAAACATCAGTCCACACAGATCCATCTCGATCTGAAGTGAGCATCAAGCTCAGGGAACCATTTGAAGCAACTTTCATATTTACATCGAAGCCTAAATCCAATTAAAAACTCACTGTGGCATTTCCACAAACAGGTGGTGTGCATCTTATATAAACAATCACATACAACCTTGCCCGAGTTGGTTCTCTGCAATTACTGGACCAAAAGCTTCCAAACTTGGAAGGAAATGTTCTAAGTAGGTTACTCTACATTTCCTGCAAGTTTGGGCCATGTTTGCATGAATGGATTGGCCGGAGCAACGAAGAAGATGAAGTGTTTTTGCTTTGAAAATCGTGACCATCCAACCAGAGGCTTCAAGGCTCAACTACTTGATCAATTGGATGCTAAATACCATAACCAACTCACCTGGACCCGTGCCCGTCGACAGGACACGGCGGCGACGCGGCGGCCACAAGCTCGGTTTGGAGCTTCCTACCTTTAATGGCGGATTTTCACAGAAGCAATTTGAAGCTCCCCAACATGGATGGAAAGTTTCTAATAGACCATAGGAAGCTTCCCGACCAACCCTCCCCGTCCGGACGTGGCCGGAGTGCCGGCGGCCGCATTTGGATCCCATCTCGGTTCATCCATGGCATCATGACTTTCATGATGCATGGAAGCCATGCAACAGCATGGTTGCACTCCCCTTGGTTCCAGCAACATCTCTGGGCATGTGGCCGGCGGCGGGCAAGCGCGCCGGCGCCGGAGCAAGAAGCTCGGTCGAATGCACAAAACCCGAATTTTAGGGTTTCGATCTGCGAGATGGATACTCAACCAAACTCCACCAAATTTGAAGGAGATGGTCCTTACTTCCTACAGATTCTTCCCATGATTTTATTTTTCAATTTGGTTCAGTGGTTGCCGAGTTCTCTCGAGGCGGAGCTAGGTTAGGTTTCCGGCCAACTATATCTCCCGCCGGCCATGCAACGTGCATGGGAAGCTCAGGCTTGGCAGGGAACATTACAAAGACCTAACTAACCTACTGCTAAGGGTCTTGGGCTAAATCATTCATTGGTTAAGTGCACTCACCTTTGCCGAACTCGAGGAAGATAGGAAGAAGCCGGGTTCCCTCTTCTTCTTCCTCTCGCTACTTCGGCTAACTCCAGCAGAGTCCTCAGTCACCAGGAAAACCTCATAGCACTCCAACTTCACCTTGGAAGAGCTTTGGTCCCAACCTTTCTTTTCTCTCTCTCTCTCTCGGGTTATCTCACTTGGGCTTGTGTCCTCGGCACCCCCGTGCACAGGCAATGGTATGGGAGAAATCAGAGAAGGTTTGTGATGTATTAAAACCCATATGTCCCCTCGAGCTCACCCCCAAGGATACCAAAAGCCATATACATTTAATACTAGATTCCTTTTGAACCTAATACCTAAACCCGGTTCACACTCAAACCCTAGGCTCTGGAATCTTCACAGGAGATGAAAATTACATCCAACACCCCATAGTTTAATTCCCTAAATGTTTGATACACAAAAAATATTGATTTTTCGGTACTTTTCATGCAATTCGAGAAAATCCGCTCAGCGAATTGTGAAACAGACTTCGCCACGACGTCCGGCTCGTCGAGACCTGTCAGGTAGCGTATTTGTTTGTTTAGTTTGGTGCTCGGATAAAATCTCGGGCCAACTAGTTCTTGTAGGTCGCAATCCGACGCACTTCGATGCACTCGGATCGCCAAACGCGAAATCCGTCAGTGCCATTGCGCTCAGAACGTCGAAATTAGCTAGGTCCGACTACTCATATCCCTATGTCAGGGTTCCAGATAGTAGATCGGCCGTTAGTGGTCGAAAGGGGTTTTAAAACATAGGGTTACTATTCACAAATTAAGTTGTGGGACCCGTTCTTCTCCGCTGTTTTGCGGAAGATCCGACCGTCAGATCGTCGACAAGTGAATATGAAACTTTCATGTTTCGTCGAAACGATCGCAATGGTGCTCTCGGATTTTCGAGATCAGGCCCCGATCAAAAGTCCATATTTCTGGGCCACTATTGATCCACTAAGTTCCAAATTTTGCTAAAAATTATTAATTAAATAAATTTCAAAAGTATTTCAAAGTTTTTAAATTTTTAGAGTACTACAGATCGGGGCGTCCTCCGCTGGCGCGGTTGCCTGCCGCTGCGTTAACTGATGGACTTGTTCTGTCAGCGTTGCCAGTTGCCCGGCCATTTCTCGCAATTGCTGTCGGAGGAGTTGGCTCTCCGCGGTGGTCGGGGCCGTACTTTCTGCACCCGCGTTATCGGCCGATGACCTGGTCCGGGCCATTATCTGCTGTATACAAAGAAACCGCGTTAACCCTAAGGTTACTAGCCTAGCACTTTGACCTATGGACGCACCGAAATTAAATCCCCCATTTTTCCCTCGCACACTCACGGTCTACCGCACCTATACCTTGGTTATCTCATGTTCAGTTGCTTGTGGCGTTATGCACTGTGGATGTTGGTCACTGACTACTGTGGTTAAAGTTGTTTTTCTCTGATACCATATAATCTGTCAGGCCCCGGAGGTTTAAGGATTAGCGGAAAACGTACATATATTTTTTTTCTTAACAACCCCTCCTGCCAGTGCGCGTCAGACCCGCCACATATACAAATTCACTCTTTAAACGGACAGTGTCTCCTTTGTATATGCACGGCATCACATTTACAACATTATTCTTTAACCACACAGTCACAATGAATACATTGATGGAGAGTGTTGGATCACCTCTGTAATAAGGATCTAAATAGGGGAAAAACCACCTAGAGGGGGGGTGAATAGGTGTAAATGATAAACACTCAAAAATTTTTGCGCAATAAAAACCCAATGCGGAAATGAAAATAACACACAAGATTTTTACGTGGAAAACTCCAAAACCAGGAGTAAAAAACCACGGGACCGATAACACGGTGAAATCAACTAAGATTATAACACGTACAAAGGTGATATAACGCACTCACAGACGACTCATCCTTTTTCCATACGCTCCGAGTTGATCTTCTCCGCTCGCTCCGCAACGCGCCTCGAATCCACAATTTGCGTCCAACGCCGAATCCACGGCGTGTGACGCCCCACTTCCCAGGGGGTCACCCATCCTAGAACTACTCTAGCTCTAGCATGCTTAACTCTCATGTTCCTCTTGGATCTTGCTACCATCCAAAATGCTATAGCCGGGTTAGAGATTTAGTCCTATTATATCATTTATATAGAGGACTAATCCAAATTCCGGGGGTGTCACATTCTTTCCCCCTTTAAGCCCTGACGTCCACGTCAGGCTCAAGCACACTCACAAGCACCAGGCGATGTGAGACTCGTCTCGCTAGCCTTTGCCGACCTTGTGAGGAGCTGCACTCCACTCACAACGGTCATTAGCCGGGGAGCCTCGCTCTACCCGCTATATAACCCTGGCTCAGCCGAGACTCATCTCACATTTCCGGCTGGTGAATGGCTCTGATACCAACTGTGACGCCCCACTTCCCAGGGGGTCACCCATCCTAGAACTACTCTAGCTCTAGCACGCTTAACTCTCATGTTCCTCTTGGATCTTGCTACCATCCAAAATGCTATAGCCGGGTTAGAGATTTAGTCCTATTATATCATTTATATAGAGGACTAATCCAAATTCCGGGGGTGTCACACACTGTGTGAGATATTGAGTTTGTCCGTTGGGACACCCTGGTTGATACACCAGGGGGCGCAGGCTTGACTCGACTGGACCCGGGTGGGCAGTCGCTGAGATTTGTGATGTGCTGAGAGAGTGATGGTGTAGCATGTGTCATAGTAGAGCGTCTTGGGCTTAGTACTTGTGACATGTTGTCAGCTGTGAGTGACTGCATACCATCATCCATAGTCTCTTCTTGTTGAGCATTGTAGATAGAGGCATGATAGCTGTAGATTCTTTTCCAGCTTATTTATATTTCTCATCAGTCTTTTCTCTATCTTATGCCTCTGGTAGACTTAGTGGGCAGACCGTGGTTCTTGGAGACGGTACCCACTGAGAACTACTGTAGGATGTAGTTCTCACACCCTCTGTCGGTGACAGGTTGCTGAGGCTTTCTTCCGTTCCTGCTGTGCTTGATTGGACGGACCGAGGACAGGGAGTCGCGTGATAGTTCCCTACCAGCATTGTTACTTTAGTGAGAGGTAGATGTACCACCCCGGATTGTGGGAGTTGGTTATGTTTCCTGTTTAGCTATCTCCCCTTGGATTTGTAGATGTTGTATAGGTGCACTTCTTTTTGTATCATTTGATTTTGGGAGATAGGCTATGTGTTGTAGCAGCTTTGTAGTTGAGAAAAAAATTTATAGTACAACTTTTTATCCGCTCTGATATCTGTGTAGCTGTAGTTTTGTCTTTTGCAGGCTAGACGCTTCGTCTGTACGGCAGTTTCCGTACAGATGGCGGATCTGTTAGCGAGCCCGGGTCGCAGTTTCGACCCCGGGGCGTGACAGATTAGAGTGGTATCAGAGCCTAGGTTATAGGTCATTGAGGACTTAGAAACCCTAGGCTTGTGGTTGGACATTAGGATGACTACGTGAGAGTCGTGACTTTTAGCGAGAGTCCAGATTGAGTTTTTACCTCTCCCTCGGGTTGGGATGAGTGATTTGATATGTTATTCTCTCAAAGTGATTATGTTGGCTGCAGACAACATAATACTTTAGGAAGGATAGCAAATTTTAGACTCTCGCTGGATTGGGTCGTATGGTTGTTGTGTCCTGATGTTTGTTTTGTTTCAGTTACTTGCGATGCCGCCGAGACGTCGTGCAGCGACGAGCGGGCGTTTGACCTCAGCTGAGGAGCCCGGACGGCGGGCTGCCGAGCAGGCTAGGCAGGGTGAGGTACAGGATCTGCGGGCTCAGGGGGCCCAGATGTCGGAGGCGTTGCGGCGCCAGGTGAAGAACATGGAGCGTGTGTTGCGCATGTTTGAGCTAAGAGCATCTCCCGGGGTATCGCCAGTAGTACTCCAGCCGTGACATTGTCGATTTTGACCCTGGTCACACCACTGATGGTGCAGGAGCAGCGAGAGGTTGTCAACCGGTTGTTCTACTTCATCCAGTCCCATCCCCTGCAGATTTTGGGATTTAAGTTGGGGGCCTTGGGAGGCCGAGAACTGGATCGCTGCTATGGAAAAGCATCAGGGCGCGGGATCTTGCGCCTTCCGTTTGGGACGCCGAGAGTTGGTGGCGTCGGGTTCGTCCTGTTGGACCACCGAGAGCGAGTTTCCGCGATGGTTGAGCAGTGGGCCCCTTGTCACCCAGGATGAGGTTTAGAGGTTGATTTTGTTGAGAGGGGACTGCACCTGGATATTTATCTCATTGTGTATTCTCGGCGAGTGCCGACCGTAGATGCAGCGATTGGGCATGTGCGATGGATTGACCGGGGATCGCTGATCACGTCCAGGAGGGACGGAGATCGAGGGACCAGCTCCAGAGAGAGAGCCTTCCAGTATTGCCTGATTTCGGGATAGTGGAGTGGATCGAGGTTGCCTTGGTGCCAGCCTCAGGGTCGTGTGTCTCAGAGGAGACAGAGACCTGGAGGTTCTCGGCAGTTGAGGCGCCAGGATACTGGATTGGAGACCGTGTTAGTGGTCGACATGGTTATGGAACCTTGCAGCCGTGGGCCGTGCCCGGTTAGTGTTCGGAACCCGGTAGAGGCTTTTTGAGCTTGCCCTGCGGTCAAGTGGATGGACTGAGGCCTGCGATTGTTAGTATTTGAAGAATCGAGTTCTCCAGCTGTGTTGGAACGGGTTAGCAGCCAGACCCGTCGTGGACATTTGGATTTGCTTCCGAAGTGGCTTAGAGCTTCAAGATCACTGGAGGTTAGGGCAGCAACTCCGAGAGGGGAGTTGTTGGTTGCCTAATCGAGGGATGTACCTGCGAGACTTGATTGTTTTGGTTGCTAAGGAGCAACGGAGGAGTTTTGCCTTTTTGGAGACTTCGATCTTTTGGAAGCCACCAGCCGCAGAGGTTTATGTTTATAGACTTGAGTTTACGCGGGGAGTTTGGACCGTGATTTTCGGCTGATGGGAAGAAGTGTAATTGAACCCTCGCACTTTATCGGCTTTTCTTCGTTGGAGTCGAACAAGGATTTGAGCTATCTGAAGCAACCGAAGAAATTCTTACTTGGGAAGTTTTGGAATTTACGGTTGAGTTTACCCAGTGAAGGTTCGGCGATGCCTGTTTGTTGAGTTAGAGCGACCACCTGAGAACCGAGAGGATGAGTTTGGGTTGCCGATTGGTGGGCGCCAGGTTAGCGGATCGCTTGGTACTTGGTATGACTTCCTTTCCTTGTGGTTGAGATCAGAGTTTTGCACCCCTACTTGGTTGAGTTGGTGGACTGTGGTTTTGGGTTGCGGCCACAGCTGGGACAGCTTCAACATCTCTCTCTCCTGGTTTTTCCGTTTTAACGCCGAAAATAGCAGCGGAATGAAAAATTTCGGAGGACTACTCCAGAAATGGAGGCGATGCGGGAACCTGTTCTGTTTTGATCGGGGCGAAGGCATCGGTCCGTTGGAAATTTTGGACTTTTCGCTATTTTCGGCTGCTTTTCTTTTGAGAGAGAGTTGGAGTTGATGTTTTTCCCGATGTTTGTTTCTTGGGGTAGGGTGTGTGTCTTGGTTTCGAGGACGAAACCTTTTGAAGGAGGGGAGAATGAAAAGTACCGGGGCATTGGATAGCGCGCCGACCACACAGATGACTTGGAGCGGAGAGTTGCCTTGAGCATGTTGTATCTGAGGTTACAGTTGATGCCGGGTTGATTCGGATCAACGCGGAAGCTCCAGCTCGATTCGGGGTTTTTCCGGGCTTTGTAGGCCGATTGAGGTTGAGATTGGGAATTTCAGACTTCACCGTGGAGCGCCGGAAATTCAGGAACACGTGGAACAGGTGTACTTTCTGATTACAGCGAAGTTCGGGAGGTTCCGGACTGACGTAGAGGGCCCGGAGGCAAAAAGTGAGTCGGAACTGGCAATTTTGGAGCCGGTAATTGATTTGAGCACCCCGACTCAACGGACGAGCTTTTTGAAGAGAAAAAGCTGTGGACACGTGTACTTTTGATTTACAGCGAAGTTCGGGAGGTTCCGGACTGACGCAGAGGGCCCGGAGGCAAAAAGTGAGTCGGAACTGGCAATTTTGGAGCCGGTAATTGATTTGAGCACCCCGACTCAACGGACGAGCTTTTTGAAGAGAAAAAGCTGTGGACACGTGTACTTTCAGATTACAGCGAGGTTCGGGAGGTTCCGGACTGACGCGGAGGACCCGGAGGCAAAAAGTGAGTTGGAACTGGCAATTTTGGAGCCGGTAATTGATTTGAGCACCCCGCCTCAACGGATGAGCTTTTTGGAGAGAAAAAGCTGTGAGCGCGTGTATTTTCGATTTACAGCGGAGTTCGGGAGGTTCCGGGCAGCGGCGGAGAGCCCGAAGGCAAAAAGTGAGTTGGAGTTGGAGTTTGGAGTTAATTAATTAATGGATTTAATTAATTAAAGCTTTATGCTTTATATAAAGCTGCCTCCACCCTCCTCTGCAGCAGAGAGAAGAAAGAAAGAAAAAGAGAAAGAAAGAAAGGAAAGGAAAAGAGAGGAAAAGGAAGAAGAAAAGGAAGAAGAGGAGTTTTGAGCCGATCGTGGATTTTTGGACTCGCCGTTGGAGGCCGTGCGAAGCTCGTGGGCGTGCGCCGTGCGACGACGAGGTAAGCAATTTCTCCTTTTTGAGGTTTCTTGGAGTTTTTGAGCTTTAGGGATTTTTATAATTGGATTTTAATTGCTAAAAAAATAGATTTATGGATTTTTGGGATTTTCGGATTTATCGGATTTTATCGGGGCCTTTTTCTGATTTTTTTGCCGTCGCCGGCGGCCGCGCGCGCGCGCAGCGGCGCACGAGCGGCGCCAGGGTCTGCTGTGGCAGCACCTGTGGCGGTGCCGCTGGGCGCGGCGCCGCGTGCAGCAAAGTGCTGCACGCGGCGCATGCCTGGCCGCGCGCAGGCGCGCGCGGCAGGGCTGCGCGCAAGTGCGCGCGCGCTGCTTGGCCGCGCGCAGGTGCGCGCGGCACCTCCTGCCGCGCGCAGGCGCGCGCGTGCAGGGCCGCGCGCAGGGGCGCGCGGCAGGGCCGCGCGCGTGCGCGCGGCACCTCCTGGCGCGCTGCACGGGTGCGCGCGGCAGGGACGCGCGCAGGGCGCGCGGCACCTCATGTGCCGCGCGCGGTGCGCGCGGCAGGGCCGTAGCGCAGGGCGCCGGGGCAGGCCCGCGCGCAGTGCCATGCAGACCCTTCTGGCCGCGCGCAGGTGCGCGCGGCAGGGCCGCGCGCAGGGGCGCGCGGCAGGGCCTGCGCGGCGGTGCGCGCGCACCTTCTGGCCGCGCGCAGGGGCGCGCGGCAGGGCCGCGCGCGTGCGCGCGGCATCTCCTGGCCGCGCGCGGGTGCGCGCGGCAGGGCCGTGCGCGTGCGCGCGGCACCTTCTGGCCGCGCGCAGGGGCGCGCGGCAGGGCCGCGCGCGGGCCTGCGTGGGCCGCGCGGGCCTGCGCAGGCGCGCGGCCGCGCGCAGCGCAGAGGGCTGCGCGCGGGCCCGCGCGCAGCGCCGCTGGGCGCCGCGCGCAGCGCCGCTGGGCGCCGCGCGCAGCGCCGCTGGGCGCTGCGAGGTGCGCTCCGGCACCGCGCAGCGGGTCGCTGCGCGGCGCCGCTTGGTTGGGCGCCGTGCGGCGGGCCTCCCTCGTCGCGCGGCTGGTTTTTCGCCGCTCGGCGTGCTCCCGGGACAGCGGTGGCGCCTCGGTTTGCGTGCCGGCGCCGTTGGTTCCCACCGTCGGCCGCTGTTTTTCGCGGGGAGGTTTTCGCGCCGTTTTGCGCAGGTTTTCGCGCAGTTTTTGCGCAGGTTTTCGCGCCGTTTCGCGCAGGTTTTCGCGCAGTTTTTGCGCAGGTTTTCGCGCCGTTTCGCGCAGATTTCGCGCAGGTTTTCGTCGTTTTTCGCGAGCAGGTTGCGAGCAGTTTTGCGCAGTTTTCGCTGGTTTTTCGCAAGCTGTTTTTGAGCAGTTTTCGCGCCGACGGAGCTGTTTTCGCCGTCGGGCGCAGGTTTTCGCCGACGGGCTGTTTTTCGCCGTCGGGCGCTGATTTTTCGCTGACGGAGGCTGTTTTCGCCGACGGAAGCTGTTTTTCGCCGTCGGATGCTCGGTTTTGACCTTTTTGATTGATTTTGCGATTTCTTCGCTTCTGGCAGCTTGCGGTGCGGTTTTGCTTCCGCGGAGCGCGCGGTCGTGTGGTTGGTCGCCGCGTGCTCCGTTTTGCGTGCGGTTTCTGGCATCGGGCTTCGGGTTGCGTGCGGACCCCTTGGAGGCCAGGTAAGCCGCTGTGCCAATTGCAAGTGTCGACGAGCAATTGGTGGCTTTCTGAGGTGGGTTGGTTTTCTCTCCAAGTCTACGGACTTCCTTCTAATTCTAATGTGTTAGGATTGCATGCTAGTTTAAGTGTTTTCTTGGAACTTAACTAGCACCCCCGTCATATGTGCATGATTTTGACCAGACCAATTGTGAACCTTAATTTGGGCTAGGTTCCTTATGCTTTAGACATCCCGCACTTTTCATATCCTTCGGGACTTAGAGTTTCCTCGCCCGGGTAGTGGGCCGAGTGGTCAGTGTGTTGTGGGACGGGTGTTGCACTCGGGCCCGGGGGGGGCCGAGTGGGGTCTGGTGGCTGGGTTAGGCCAGTGTTAGTGTTTTGGGGAACCGTTTCAGATAAACGGTGGTCCCGGGGGTTTTCCTTTCCACTGTTCTTCTCGTCACCACCAGATGGGGATCGTGGTGCACGTGTGTTAGCAGGACCTTGAACCCAGAACCTTTTTGGATAAATACATGATTTTAGTCAGCCAATGTTTCTTCCAAGCCTCGCAAGGTTGTCGGAGTCTGTTCTCGTCCGTTGGGACGAAGGCGTCAGCTCTTCGAGGCTTGGGCATAAAACTTGATTTCAAAGGGTTTTCCTAAAAAGACTAAAAATCATTATAAAGATGGCTTTCTCTCAGATCGAATGATTTTTCTGAAATAAATGACATGGTTTCTTATAAACTTATCCACCCGAGTGGATTCGAGTGATCTGGGTTCTAAGGGCTGCTTTCTCTCTTGGGGACGTAGATGTTAGTCTCCCTGGGTTTCGGACCCTTCGTAGATCTGGCCGTGGAGTAGCTCCGGCCGTGAGTTGAGTGTTGAGTTCTGTGGAGTTGTGTTGTGGGAGCCGTGGGTGAGACGGTGGTCCCAGCTGTGTAGTACCTTCGTTGAGTGGGTCTGTGTGGTGAGATTGAGTCGTGGAGGGTTCTCCGACTGAGTTTGTGCTTTGAGCATCGAGATACCGATCTGTTTGATCGAGGACCACAGCCTGCAGGAGCCACTTGTGAGACAGTGATACTGATGAGATACTTGAGTTCGGTGGGGTCGCACCCCTCGAACCACGCCCCGGGTGCGTTGATGATTCCGAGCCTGATGAGGCTGCGATGATGATACCGAGCCTGACGAGGCTGCGATGATGCGCCTAGTTCATATACTAGTGGTCGCTTGATACCCCTGGCCGTGCTACCATGGGGTCACTGTGTGAGATATTGAGTTTGTCCGTTGGGACACCCTGGTTGATACACCAGGGGGCGCAGGCTTGACTCGACTGGACCCGGGTGGGCAGTCGCTGAGATTTGTGATGTGCTGAGAGAGTGATGGTGTAGCATGTGTCATAGTAGAGCGTCTTGGGCTTAGTACTTGTGACATGTTGTCAGCTGTGAGTGACTGCATACCATCATCCATAGTCTCTTCTTGTTGAGCATTGTAGATAGAGGCATGATAGCTGTAGATTCTTTTCCAGCTTATTTATATTTCTCATCAGTCTTTTCTCTATCTTATGCCTCTGGTAGACTTAGTGGGCAGACCGTGGTTCTTGGAGACGGTACCCACTGAGAACTACTGTAGGATGTAGTTCTCACACCCTCTGTCGGTGACAGGTTGCTGAGGCTTTCTTCCGTTCCTGCTGTGCTTGATTGGACGGACCGAGGACAGGGAGTCGCGTGATAGTTCCCTACCAGCATTGTTACTTTAGTGAGAGGTAGATGTACCACCCCGGATTGTGGGAGTTGGTTATGTTTCCTGTTTAGCTATCTCCCCTTGGATTTGTAGATGTTGTATAGGTGCACTTCTTTTTGTATCATTTGATTTTGGGAGATAGGCTATGTGTTGTAGCAGCTTTGTAGTTGAGAAAAAAATTTATAGTACAGCTTTTTATCCGCTCTGATATCTGTGTAGCTGTAGTTTTGTCTTTTGCAGGCTAGACGCTTCGTCTGTACGGCAGTTTCCGTACAGATGGCGGATCTGTTAGCGAGCCCGGGTCACAGTTTCGACCCCGGGGCGTGACACGGCGTCCAACGTCGAGTCCACGACGTCTGACCGAATCCACGGTCTCCTCCAGGTAGTACGTCTCGATCACACGAATGTACCTCGCTCCGAATCCACGAGAGCGGTTGCACCTTGAATCCACAAGGCCACGCGAATCCACGCGCCGATTTTGGGGAAAATCGTTGTTTTGTTGGTGGTGATGATCCGCCGAATACTTAGATCAAAGATAGATCGGAAATGCCATCTAAGTATTCATTAATTTGATTCTACTCAAAATCTGAGTATGAAAACCTAGAATCAAATTAATTAATATAGATGAAGAAACATAGAATCAGATCTAGTTATTTCCTTTCTTCTCTATATGTGGATCTCTAAGTTTTTCTCCGTTAATTTTTATCCATCATTTCCCAGAGATAAAACTTATGTGGATTACCCTAAAAAGTAGAATTAGGGTTTACTTATAGGTTAGAAACCATTGGAAGAGGATAAGAATCAAAAACTGATTGTAACAGATTTGATCCCGCACGACGGTTCGGACCGGATTAGTCTCGTTCAGGACTGTCGTTGTTTTTCAGAGAATTCCTGAAAAATCAAGGTTCGGGGTCCGGAATGAAATCCACGGTCCGGACTGCTCATGCAGTTTCAGTAAACTCCACGTTCGGGGTCCGGAACAAAATCCTATGGTCGGACTGTTCATGCAGTTTCACCAAAGTCCACATTCGGGTCCGGAACAAAACAGGGATGTTAGGACTGGATTTGTTGCATGAACTACCAACGTTCGGGGTCCGGACTGTAGTTCCCTGTTCCGGATCCTGACATATAACTTGTCCAGTTTTTATTTTTTATGCGATTAAATCCCATCCAAGTGTTTCTACATTATAGAAGTATTCAGATCACCAAAAATGTTTAGTTAAACTTACCTGATCATTTGAATTCTCTTTCTTGAGATTGAGGTATATGATCCAAGTTTCTTTATCTTCAATCTTCCAGACTCTAAATACTTTCACGAAATACGCCAAAACTAAAATCCTTAACAATCTCCCCCTTTGGCGGTTTCGTGACAAAACGGAGATCCCTTAAGAAAATTCAAAAAGATATTTTTGTTGCTATCACCATACAACAAAAATTTACATTAGAGATCCAAGTAAAACAAATACATGAGATAAACTCCTAAACAGACTCTAGACTTAGAACATCTGTACTCTCTGCAAAAGAAATCATTCTTGACAAAAGAGATCGTTAGATACCTCAAGAATTTTTAGCATTCAAAAACCAAACAGAGATAGAGTTATACTCACCATGACATTTATGAACTCATATATGTAATAAGATCATAATCAGAAATAGACACTATCATCTAAGCAATAAAATCCAAATGTCATAAACTTGTTAGTAATCAAGCAACTTGTTAGTAATAATACATGCCCAAATAGTTAGTCAAATAGTTAGTCGAGGCATGCATGCAATCACAATACAAAACCAAAAGTTGCTTGATACTTACCTTTCCAGAGTTCAAAGTTCAAAGTTCTCACAAACCATTGTACCCATTGTTTCCAATTGTTCATATCTCTCTCCTCCTTTTTGTCACTAAAGTAGCCAAAATTACAAAATAAAGGGAGTGTTAAAAGTTCAAAAGATAGAGAACTAAGACTAAAACCTGCAAAACAAAATAGAAAGAAAATAAAGATTACTCAGAATCCTCCGAACTAATGCATCCGAGTTTTTGGAAAATTTTCTTTATGCGCTTGTTCATGGATGCCTGTTCCTTTTTGACTTCTCGTATCTCGTCCTTCATTTCAATAAATTCATTCGACATGCGTTCCTGTTCAGAGGAAAGTCGTTGTGCTCTCTATAAATAGAGTAACTAAAGCATCATCCTCTGAAGTTGAAGGAGGTGCAGGTGTGCTGTGGTGCTGGTGGTACTGAAGCTGGGCTGTGTTTGTGCTATTGATGTTGAGGGTCAGCGTCTGCGAGGAGGTGAAGGAGGCTCATCTTGTTTTGTTGAGAGTGACTTTACGATAGTTGTATCGTTGATTGTTCCCAAGCTATGCATATAAGCCGATGATGAAATATCGACTTTGAATTTCTTCAAAATGCGCATAATTATAACTGGGTAGGGAAGTCGCTCTGTGGGATGCGCATGTTCTACATACCGCGTCATCCTTGACCAAATGAGAAATGGAATGTTTAAGTTTGATCCCATAGCCGCTGTGGGATTTCAAGAAGATAAAGAAATAACATCCTATCCCATCTAAGAATTTTTGTTTGCATGTTAGGAAGAATGTTGTAGCAAAAATAAAATTCAAATAGCGATACTCCGGTCGAAGTTCTTTTGAAAAGACTGAGTTCCCCGTCGACCGAGTATCTGGAAGACAAATTCCATCTACAACCACTCTCCATGAGGTGGTGGAGAAGGTTTGACTTTTCACGTAATGTGCTCCTTCAACCCGTGCCTTCATCCCTAACACCTCTCCAATCAATTGAGGTGCGACCTTAATCTTAACATTTCTAACCATTGTTAGAAATTCTCGATGTCCGTCCTCTTGATCAACTAACCTTGATGCATTCTGATAAAACATCCTCACCGAGTGAAGACAATACCAGTAGGTTCAGGGAAATGACAAATGGGGGCAAGTCTCGCATGGTCAAAAAGAGTGCCAAAAAGTGCAGATCGCTCCTTCAGAGCTTTGACATTGACATGTCTCTCACCAATGCATTCCCTCTTTTCGAAGTCCTTAATTCTTTCCGAGCTTATAAAGTCTTGTGGAGGAGGCTGGCTGGCTAGTGGCTCTTCAATTGAAATTCCTCGAGCACTCCCTCTTTTGCGTGCAACGCTCTTCCTTTTTGTTTTGAGAGGATTTCTTCCATTGGAGCTTTGCCCTTTTCTGCGGCGGTTGGGGGAGTCTTTGCCTTTGAGGATGCAGCAGGGGCTTTCCCCTTTGAAGTAGTAGGAGCAGTTGCTTCTACCAATAGCTCATTCAATCAATAGATTCAGTCTCAGATTCCGTCTCGGAATCATCCCTAGTTTTCTTCGTCTTCTTAGCCCTCTTTGGCTTGTTTGTAGCTCTAGTGTGAACCATAGCAGCCAAAGAAAGATTACCCAAGTGATCACCATCTCTGCTATTTCTTGTGAATGAGAAATCCTGCGAGCAACAACTCAAGAACACGAAAAAATTGTTTATTTTCAAAAATTTGAAAAATTGTACCTAAACAATCATATCATGTAGAGAGACTAGGAATCAAATTAGTTTTGCAAAAAAAATTTTAAAAATAGATCAATCACATAATTTACAAAAATTCCATTATATGCCCTAAAACCGAATTTTCAGAAATCGAAGCCCAAAAATCCGTTAATCAAGAGAATACCTAGCATATAATCAAAACTAATCTACTCAGAGTTCTTATTTCAAAAGAAATTTGACCAAAAACCAATCTCAAACGAAAAATTACACGATTTCATCCACGTTTTGAGCAAAATAGAGAAAAACTGTGAAATACCGATTTTGATCATGAAAACTCACTTTGATTCGAAGAACTCTAGTTGGAAAGGCTCCAAATTGAATGATTTCTAGAGAGAGACTCTGGAGACATGGAAACAAAAGATTGAGATGAAATAAACTAAAAACCCTTTTGTTTTATATAAACCCTAGCCGCGGTCCGGAACGCCCTATGAATGCAGTCCGGAACTGCTACCCAGGAAATTCCTACGTTCGGGATCCGAAGGGATGTTCAGGTCCGGATCGGCTCCAAACTTTTTCTTCAGAAAAATTTAGAAAAATTCCAGAAAATCCAAAAAAAGTATGTAAGCACTTTTGCATGTCAACTTTAAACAAAAATCATCATTTCACATGAAAAGTAATAAATTGTGCAAAATCTATCAATAATATCCAAATAATGAAATGAAAATTTATAAAAATTAAAATCTTTAAGTTGAACAAGTTCAATGACATCTATCTTGATCTTATGAGTAATGCGTTTATCAAATCATTAACATAGTAAAGAAAATGAAAGTACCAAGATCAATAGATGTTTGAAATCCCAAATATGTAGATAATGTATCTAATCAATTTGTTGTAAGGAGTGGCTCTTTGAGCATCTTTCAATAAAATTCCCACCTTATACCAACCTTGGAATTTGACAGGGTCAAGTATTCCAAAAAGCATTTTATCTAATCAACTTGAAAACCATGCTTGGTATACATGTGGTAGCTGCACACAGTACTCGGACGACCGAGGTGGTAGCTCTTTCCTCCATGTGGTGGTAGTTTTCACACTCCTCATTGGGATGTAACTCTTTCCACATCTTTTGAGCATATCAACTTAAATGAACACTCCCCCTCAATTGGCTATCAATTATTTAATATATAAGGTATTCAACAAAAAATTGATCTCGATTTCATACTCGACTCAATCGTCAAAGATAAAAACTATACCAAGAGATCATTTGAGAGGAAATTGACTTTGATCAAAACAAAGATGACTTAATTGACATAAATGATCATTGCATCAAATGAATTTATGATATCCAAAGCATAATAAATTTTCTAAATATATGAAAGGACGCAAGTAAAGTCAATTACATATGCTCAATTAATGTTCTATGTACAAACATAGACAAGGAACAAAAACACAAACAAAACCTAACCTAAGCAATTGTCACGCGCCCGGTGTAAACCAGAACCCGGGCTCGCCACAGATCCGCCGTGCACACGGAATTTTCCTGTACACGAAGCGCTGGTAACCTGCTCAGATATGAAGATATAATAAATGAGCATAAAACAGAGCTAAACTAAAAACTAGTACATCTCAGAAGAATACTGGAAAGTAAAGTACAACATAACTCTCAAAAATATACATGTGTCTCTCCCAGCTCACTAAATAAAATACATCCAGCTGGCCGAAGCCAGACCCAAAATAAAAGGGAAAACAACCGTCTGAGTGTACTGGGGGTACATCAAACCTACTGTGATGCTGTATCAGGAAGAAGCTACACTAGTCAACGATCTCTTACCCTCGATCCTGGGAAGAGGGACCCGCAGCTCCTGCCGAGGACTCTGCAAAACACAGGGGAAAAGAAAAAGGAGAAAGGGTGGGGGTGAGAACTACTATAAAGACAGTAGCCTACCCTAGTGGGTAAACCTCACTCGAACCTGCCCACTAGGACTACCAGAGGCGAAAGGATAAAAGTGGTAAACTGAAAATAAAACTACTGATAAAAGCTACACTAGTATGCCTCTACATGCCCAGCTAAAAGATATCTACAATATGCATCAGAATAACAAAGCCTGCCTGACCAAACCAATCTATACCCCAGTAAACACTGGTACTGCCTGCGATGCCTGCCAATCGGGTATGCCAGCCTACGCATAACCGGATAGGGATAGGAGTCTCAAGGACTCAAGTCTGCCATAACGCGCACTCCGGAGTGGCACTCGAGGGAGCGACCCACGAGTAAAATGCCTGAGTAAAAAGTCCGCAGGACTGGATCATGACACGATCTAAATGGAAAAACCATCCACTAAAAGAAGCCCAAATCCTCTCCCCGATCTGATGCAATAACAACTGTCGCGTCAACCGCCCAAATCCGCGATTGCCGCAATACCCTGCCATCACAGCCTGTCCGTCCCGAATCCCAAGTATCTGACTACACTATCCCAGCCCTGCTCTGACCTGAGCATGATATCCCCTATGTCTAGATACTGGAGAAAGTAAGATCATGGTTTCTCCTAAGTCAATTCCAGCAACATGATAGTGTAGCAGAAGAAAAGTTGGCCTAACTAGGTGACAATTCAAGCATGCAAGAGTCCTTTACTTATCAAAATAATTTCAGTGTTCCAATTCTACAAGAATTACAGTATGCCTTTGTTTGAAATATCTGAGGTACTACATGCCATAAGCTAATTTATACCGTGCATAGGTTTCTCAATTAAACAAAAAGCAAGATAATGGGTTAAGGCCGATAATTATCAACAGATTTAAGCAATTGTTCCAAGGGATTTAATCAACTAACATTTGCAAGAATTTACCATTTATTAGTATCTAGCCCTCTAAAGATACAAATCAGTTACAAGCCCTTTTCTTTTCATGGCATGCTATGTTCATTCAACTAGTATAATAGCAACATTACAACCGATTGACTCCAATATGCCTAGGGGGTATCCCAATAAGAGGTTAACAACAGTACCCCCTCGAGTGCTAAAATCCGTGTCCCAAATGTGAAAATCCGTGCTCGCAACAAAAGTCCGCCGCAACACTGTACCAATCTCCATAAGGACACACTATCACTTTAGTTCTACACTCATCACAAAATCTGTCCCCCAAATAATGCGGTCTAAAGTTTACAGATTTTCACACTGCGAAGGTTGCTCAGAAAATTCCACGAAAAATACCGTCGCGTTTCCCTGCGTCGAACCCGTCGAAACGAGTGCCTGCACGCCGAAAACCGAGCTACCATTGCTGAGATAACAAATTCGGCAAGGGGAACACCCCAAACAAAACTGTGCAGGAATTCTGTTACCAAAAGATACAGAGAAAGGAAATTTCACCTTCGAAAATATTCAGAAAAATCTGAGAAATTCCAGGAGATTCCACGCGAGATGGAGATGAGAAATGCCTTTTGAATCGCCTCGATCGTCGCCTGAGCGAGAAGTTATAGCCAAATCAAGCAGGTGCTGTCCAAAACTCCGAGAGGAAAAATGGGTCACAAAGAAGCTCGGGAAAACTCAAAATCCACATGAAAACCAGGCAACGCAAAATATCAAAAATGAAGCCCTCCTCTTCGAGAGTCCACGGCGTCAAGAATTACACCCCCCAAATCGGAGGTCGGGGTGAGCCGGGGGCCGAAACACTGCGAAGGACGAACGGGGCGTCGAAGAACGAGTGTCGCGCCGCGCCGGAAAATGGCCAACCTCGAAAAACT
>CM055062.1:16017302-16065522 GCA_029204045.2 Tillandsia leiboldiana | reverse complement strand
TCTTCTTGTTGAGCATTTAGATCGAGGCATGTAAGCTGTAGATTTTTTCTTTCCAGTTATTTATATTTCCTCATCAGTTTTTCTCTATCTTATGCTCTGGTAGATTAGTGGGCAGACCGTGGTTCTGGGGGACGGTTACCCACTGAGAATAGTAGGATGTAGTATCACAACCCTCTGTCGGTGACAGGTTGCTGGGTTCTTCCGTTCCTGAGGTGCTGATGGACGGCAAACCGAGCGACAGGGCGCGTCGGTGATAGTTCCCTACCAGCATTGTTACTTTAGAGAGAGGTAGATGTACCCACCCGGATTGTCGGGAGTTGGTTATGTTTCCTGTTTAGCTATCTCCCTGGGATTTGTAGCATGTTGTATAGGTGCACTTCTTTTGTATCATTTGATTTTGGGAGAAGCTATTGTGTGTAGCAGCTGTGTAGTTGAGAAAAAAAATTTATAGTACAACTTTTTATCCGCTCTGATATCGTGTAGCTGTAGTTTTGTCTTTGCAGGCTAGACGCTTCGTCTGTACGGCAGTTTTCGTACAGAGGGGCGGATCTGTTAGCGAGCCCGGGTCGCAGTTTCGACCCGGGGCGTGACGATTAGAGTGTATCCAGAGCCTAGGTTATAGGTCATTGAGGACTTAGAAGACCCTAGGCTTGTGGGTTGGGACATTAGGATGACTACGTGAGAGTCGTGACTTTTAGCGAGAGTCCAGATTGAGTTTCTTACCTCTCCTGGGTTGGGATGAGTGATTTGATATGTTATTCTCTCAAAAGTGATTATGTTGGTGCAGACAACATAATACTTTAGGAAGGATTAGCAAATTTAGACTCTCGCTGGATTGGGTCGTATGGTTGTTGTGTCCTGATGTTGGTTTGTTTCAGTTACTTGCGATGCCGCCGAGACGTCGTGCAGCGACGAGCGGGCTTTTGAACCTCAGCTGAGGAGCCCGGACGGCGGGGCCGGAGCAGGCTGGCAGGGTGAGGTAAAGGATTGCGGGCTCAGGGGGCCCAGATGTCGGAGGCGTTGCGGCGCCAGGTGAAGAACATGGAGCGTGTGTTGCGCATGTTTGAGTGAGAGCATCTCCGGGGTATCGCCAGTAGTAAGCAGCCGCGACATTGTCGATTTCGACCCTGGGCAACACCCTGATGGTGCAGGAGCAGACGAGAAGGTTGCCAACGGTTATTCTACTTCATCCAGTCCCATCCCCTGCAGATTTTGGGATTTAAGTTGGGGCCTTGGGAGACGAGAACTCGGATCGCGCCTCTATGGAAAAAAGCACAGGCGCGGGATCTTGCGCCTTCCGTTTGGGGACGCCGAAGAGGTTGGGGAGTCGGGTTCGTCCTGTTGGACCACGAGAGCGAGTTTCCGCGATGGTTGAGCAGTGGGCCCCTTGTCACCCGGTTGAGTTTAGAGGTTGATTTTGTGAAGGGGACTGCACCTGGATATTTATCTCATTGTGATTCTCGGCGAGTGCCGACCGTAGATGCAGCGATTGGGCATGTGCGATGGATTGACCGGGGATCGCTGATCACGTCCAGGAGGGACGGAGATCGAGGGACCAGCTCCAGAGAGAGAGCCTTCCAGTATTGCCTGATTTCGGGATAGTGGAGGGATCGAGGTTGCCTTGGTGCCAGCCTCAGGTCGTGTGTCTCAGAGGAGACAGAGACCTGGAGGTTCTCGGCAGTTGAGGCGCCAGGATACTGATTGGAGACGTGTTAGTGGTCGACATGGTTATGGAACCTTGCAGCCGTGGCCGTGCCCGGTTAGTGTTCGGAACCCGTAGAGGCTTTTGAGCTTGCCTGCGGTCAAGTGGATGACTGAGGCCCTGCGATTGTTAGTATTTGAAGAATCGAGTTCTCCAGCTGTGTTGGAACGGGTTAGCAGCCAGACCCGTCGTGGACATTGATTTGCTTCCGAAGTGGCTTAGAGCTTCAAGATCACTGGAGGTTAGGGCAGCAACTCCGAGAGGGGAGTTGTTGGTTGCCTAATCGAGGGATGTACCTGCGAGACTTGATTGTTTTGGTTGCTAAGGACAGAGTTCGTTGCCTTTTTGGGGACTTCGATCTTTTGGAAGCCACCAGCCGCAGAGGTTTATGTTTATAGACTTGAGTTTACGCGGGGAGTTTGGACCGTGATTTTCGGCTGATGGGAAGAAGTGTAATTGAACCCTCGCACTTTATCGGCTTTTCTTCGTTGGAGTCGAACAAGGATTGAGCTATCTGAAGCAACCGAAGAAATTCTTACTTGGGAAGTTTGGAATTTACGGTTGAGTTTACCCAGTGAAGGTTCGGCGATGCCTGTTTGTTGAGTTAGAGCGACCACCTGAGAACCGAGAGGATGAGTTTGGGTTGCCGATTGGGTGGCGCCAGTTAGCGATCGCTTGGTACTTGTATGACTTCCTTTCCTGTGGTTGAGCTCAGAGTTTTGCACCCCTACTTGGTTGAGTTGGTGGACTGTGGTTTTGGGTTGCGGCCACACAGCTGGGACAGCTTCAAACATCTCTCTCTCTGGGTTTTTCGTTTTAACGCCGAAAATAGCAGCGGAATGAAAAATTCGGAGGACTACTCCAGAAATGGAGGCGATGCGGGAACCTGTTCTGTTTGATCGGGGCGAAGGCATCGGTCCGTTGGAAATTTTGGACTTTTCGCTATTTCGGCTGCTTTTCTTTTGAGAGAGAGTTGGAGTTGATGTTTTTCCCGATGTTTGTTTCTTGGGGTAGGGTGTGTGTCTTGGTTTCGAGGACGAAAACCTTTTGAAGGAGGGGAGAATGAAAAGTACCGGGGCATTGGATAGCGCAGCCGACCACACGATGACTTGGGCGGGAGTTGCCTTGAGCATGTTGTATCTGAGGTTACAGTTGATGCCGGGTTGATTCGATCAACGCGGAAGCTCCAGCTCGATTCGGGTTTTTTCGGGCTTTGTAGGCCGATTGAGGTTGAGATTGGGAATTCAGACTCACCGTGAGCGCCGGAAATTCAGGAACACGTTGGAACATTGTACTTTCTGATTACAGCGAAGTTCGGGAGGTTCCGGACTGCGTAGAGGGCCCGGAGGCAAAAAGTGAGTCGGAACTGGCAATTTTGGAAGCCGGTAATTGATTGAGCACCCCGACTCAACGGACGAGCTTTTTGAAGAGAAAAAGCTGTGGACACGTGTACTTTTGATTTACAGCGAAGTTCGGGAGGTTCCGGACTGACGCAGAGGGCCGGAGGCAAAAAGTGAGTCGGAACTGGCAATTTGGAGCCGGTAATTGATTTGAGCACCCCGACTCAACGGACGAGACTTTTTGAAGAGAAAAAGCTGTGGACACGTGTACTTTCAGATTACAGCGAGGTTCGGAGGTCCGGACTGACGCGGAGGACCCGGAAGGCAAAAAGTGAGTTGGAACTGGCAATTTGGAGCCGGTAATTGATTTGAGCACCCCGCCTCAACGGATGAGCTTTTTGGAGAGAAAAAGCTGTGAGCGCGTGTATTTTCGATTTACAGCGGAGTTCGGGAGGTTCCGGGCAGCGGCGGAGAGCCGAAGGCAAAAAGTGAGTTGGAGTTGGAGTTTGGAGTTAATTAATTAATGGATTTAATTAATAAAGCTTTATGCTTTATATAAAGCTGCCTCCACCCCCCTCTGCAGCAGAGAGAAGAAAGAAAGAAAAAGAGAAAGAAAGAAGGAAAGGAAAAAGAGGGAAAAGGAAGAAGAAAGAAGGAAGAGAGAGGAGTTTTGAGCCGATCGTGGTTTTTGGACTCGCCGTTGAGAGGCCGTGCGAAGCTCAGGGGCGTGCGCCGTGCGACGACGAGGTAAGCAATTCTCCTTTTTGAGGTTTCTTGGGTTTTTGAGCTTTAGGGATTTTATAATTGGATTTTAATTGCTAAAAAAATAGATTTATGGATTTTGGGATTTTCGGATTATCGGATTTATCGGGGCCTTTTTCTGTTTTTTTTTGACACGTCGCCGGGGCCGGCGCCGCAGCGCAAGCGGCGCACAAGAGCGGCGCCAGGGTCTGCTGTTGGCAGCACCCTGTGGCGGTGCCGCTGGGCGCGGCGCCGCGTGCAGCAAAGTGCTGCACGCGGCGCTGCCTGGCCGCGCGCAGCGCTCGCGGCAAGGGCTGCGCGCAAGTGCGCGCGCCGGCGCTTGGCCGAGCGAGAAGGTGCGCGCGGCACCTCCTGGCGCCGCGCGCAGGCGCCGGCAGGCGCGCGCAGGGGAGCGCGAAGGCGCAGGCGTGAGCGTGCGCGGCACCTACTGGACGCGCACGGGTCCGCGCGCGGCAGGGCCGCGCGCGTCGCGCGCGGCACCTCCTGGCCGCGCGCGGTCGCGCGCGGCAGGCCCCGCGCGAAGGGCGCGCGGCAGGGCCGCGCGAGTGCTGCGCGCAGCACCTTCTGGGCGCGCGCAGGTGCGCCGCGGCAGGGCCGCGCGCAGGGGCAGCGCACGGCAGGGCCGAGCGCGTGCGCGCGGAACTTCTGGCGCGCGCAGGGGCGCGCGGCAGGGCCGCGCGCGTGCGCGCGGCATCTCCTGGCCGCGCGCGGGGTGCGCGCGCAGGGCCGTGCGCGTGCGCGCGGCACCTTCTGGCCGCGGCGCAGGGGCGCGCGGCAGGGCCGCGCAGGGGCCTGCGTGGGCCGCGCGGCCTGCGCAGGCGCGCGGCCGCGCGCAGCGCAGAGGGCTGCGCGCGGGCCCGCGCGCAGCGCCGCTGGGCGCCGCGCGCAGCGCGCTGGGCGCCGCGCGCAGCGCCGCTGGGCGCTGCGAGGTGCGCTCCGGCACGCGCAGCGGGTCGCTGCGCGGCGCCGCTTGGTTGGGCGCCGTGCGGCGGGCCTCCCTCGTCGCGCGGCTGGTTTTTCGCCGCTCGGCGTGCTCCCGGGACAGCGGTGGCGCCTCGGTTTGCGTGCCGGCGCCGTTGGTTCCCACGTCGGCCGCTGTTTTCGCGGGGAGGTTTTCGCGCCGTTTTGCGCAGGTTTTCGCGCAGTTTTTGCGCAGGTTTTCGCGCCGTTTCGCGCAGGTTTTCGCGCAGTTTTTGCGCAGGTTTTCGCGCCGTTCGCGCAGATTTCGCGCAGGTTTTCGTCGTTTTTCGCGAGCAGGTTGCGAGCAGTTTGCGCAGTTTTCGCTGGTTTTCGCAAGCTGTTTTTTGAGCAGTTTTCGCGCCGACGGAGCTGTTTTCGCCGTCGGGGCGCAGGTTTTCGCCGACGGGCTGTTTTTCGCCGTCGGGCGCTGATTTTTCGCTGACGGAGGCTGTTTTCGCCGACGGAAGCTGTTTTTTCGCCGTCGGATGCTCGGTTTTGACCTTTTGATTGATTTTGCGATTTCTTCGCTTCTGGCAGCTTGCGGTGCGGTTTTGCTTCCGCGGAGCGCGCGGTCGTGTGGTTGGTCGCCGCGTGCTCCGTTTTGCGTGCGGTTTCTGGCATCGGGCTTCCGGGTTGCGTGCGGACCCCTTGGAGGCCAGGTAAGCCGCGCATGTGCCAATTGCAAGTGGTCGACGAGCAATTGGTGGCTTTCTGAGGTGGTTGGTTTTCTCTCCAAGTCTACGGACTTCCTTCTAATTCTAATGTGTTAGGATTGCATGCTAGTTTAAGTGTTTTCTTGGAACTTAACTAGCACCCCCGTCATATGTGCATGATTTTGACCAGACCAATTGTGAACCTTAATTTGGGCTAGGTTCCTTATGCTTTAGACATCCCGCACTTTTCATATCCTTCGGGACTTAGAGTTTCCTCGCCGGGTAGTGGGCCGAGTGGTCAGTGTGTTGTGGGACGGGTGTTGCACTCGGGCCCGGGGGGGGCCGAGTGGGGTCTGGTGGCTGGGTTAGGCCAGTGTTAGTGTTTTGGGGAACCGTTTCAGATAAACGGTGGTCCCGGGGGTTTTCCTTTCCACTGTTCTTCTCGTCACCACCAGATGGGGATCGTGGTGCACGTGTGTTAGCAGGACCTTGAACCCAGAACCTTTTTGGATAAATACATGATTTTAGTCAGCCAATGTTTCTTCCAAGCCTCGCAAGGTTGTCGGAGTCTGTTCTCGTCCGTTGGGACGAAGGCGTCAGCTCTTCGAGGCTTGGGCATAAAACTTGATTTCAAAGGGTTTTCCTAAAAGACTAAAAATCATTATAAAGATGGCTTTCTCTCAGATCGAATGATTTTTCTGAAATAAATGACATGGTTTCTTATAAACTTATCCACCCGAGTGGATTCGAGTGATCTGGGTTCTAAGGGCTGCTTTCTCTCTTGGGGACGTAGATGTTAGTCTCCCTGGGTTTCGGACCCTTCGTAGATCTGGCCGTGGAGTAGCTCCGGCCGTGAGTTGAGTGTTGAGTTCTGTGGAGTTGTGTTGTGGGAGCCGTGGGTGAGACGGTGGTCCCAGCTGTGTAGTACCTTCGTTGAGTGGGTCTGTGTGGTGAGATTGAGTCGTGGAGGGTTCTCCGACTGAGTTTGTGCTTTGAGCATCGAGATACCGATCTGTTTGATCGAGGACCACAGCCTGCAGGAGCCACTTGTGAGACAGTGATACTGATGAGATACTTGAGTTCGGTGGGGTCGCACCCCTCGAACCACGCCCCGGGTGCGTTGATGATTCCGAGCCTGATGAGGCTGCGATGATGATACCGAGCCTGACGAGGCTGCGATGATGCGCCTAGTTCATATACTAGTGGTCGCTTGATACCCCTGGCCGTGCTACCATGGGTCACTGTGTGAGATATTGAGTTTGTCCGTTGGGACACCCTGGTTGATACACCAGGGGGCGCAGGCTGACTCGACTGGACCCGGGTGGGCAGTCGCTGAGATTTGTGATGTGCTGAGAGAGTGATGGTGTAGCATGTGTCATAGTAGAGCGTCTTGGGCTTAGTACTTGTGACATGTTGTCAGCTGTGAGTGACTGCATACCATCATCCATAGTCTCTTCTTGTTGAGCATTGTAGATAGAGGCATGATAGCTGTAGATTCTTTTCCAGCTTATTTATATTTCTCATCAGTCTTTTCTCTATCTTATGCCTCTGGTAGACTTAGTGGGCAGACCGTGGTTCTTGGAGACGGTACCCACTGAGAACTACTGTAGGATGTAGTTCTCACACCCTCTGTCGGTGACAGGTTGCTGAGGCTTTCTTCCGTTCCTGCTGTGCTTGATTGGACGGACCGAGGACAGGGAGTCGCGTGATAGTTCCCTACCAGCATTGTTACTTTAGTGAGAGGTAGATGTACCACCCCGGATTGTGGGAGTTGGTTATGTTTCCTGTTTAGCTATCTCCCCTTGGATTTGTAGATGTTGTATAGGTGCACTTCTTTTTGTATCATTTGATTTTGGGAGATAGGCTATGTGTTGTAGCAGCTTTGTAGTTGAGAAAAAAATTTATAGTACAGCTTTTTATCCGCTCTGATATCTGTGTAGCTGTAGTTTTGTCTTTTGCAGGCTAGACGCTTCGTCTGTACGGCAGTTTCCGTACAGATGGCGGATCTGTTAGCGAGCCCGGGTCACAGTTTCGACCCCGGGGCGTGACACGGCGTCCAACGTCGAGTCCACGACGTCTGACCGAATCCACGGTCTCCTCCAGGTAGTACGTCTCGATCACACGAATGTACCTCGCTCCGAATCCACGAGAGCGGTTGCACCTTGAATCCACAAGGCCACGCGAATCCACGCGCCGATTTTGGGGAAAATCGTTGTTTTGTTGGTGGTGATGATCCGCCGAATACTTAGATCAAAGATAGATCGGAAATGCCATCTAAGTATTCATTAATTTGATTCTACTCAAAATCTGAGTATGAAAACCTAGAATCAAATTAATTAATATAGATGAAGAAACATAGAATCAGATCTAGTTATTTCCTTTCTTCTCTATATGTGGATCTCTAAGTTTTTCTCCGTTAATTTTTATCCATCATTTCCCAGAGATAAAACTTATGTGGATTACCCTAAAAAGTAGAATTAGGGTTTACTTATAGGTTAGAAACCATTGGAAGAGGATAAGAATCAAAAACTGATTGTAACAGATTTGATCCCGCACGACGGTTCGGACCGGATTAGTCTCGTTCAGGACTGTCGTTGTTTTTCAGAGAATTCCTGAAAAATCAAGGTTCGGGGTCCGGAATGAAATCCACGGTCCGGACTGCTCATGCAGTTTCAGTAAACTCCACGTTCGGGGTCCGGAACAAAATCCTATGGTCCGGACTGTTCATGCAGTTTCACCAAAGTCCACATTCGGGGTCCGGAACAAAACAGGGATGTTCAGGACTGGATTTGTGCATGAACTACCAACGTTCGGGGTCCGGACTGTAGTTCCCTGTTCCGGATCCTGAACATATAACTTGTCCAGTTTTTATTTTTTATGCGATTAAAATCCCATCCAAGTGTTTCTACATTATAAGAAGTATTCAGATCACCAAAAATGTTTAGTTAAACTTACCTGATCATTTGAATTCTTCTTTCTTGAGATTGAGGTATATGATCCAAGTTTCTTTATCTTCAATCTTCCAGACTTAAATACTTTCACGAAATACGCCAAAACTAAAATCCTTAACAATCTCCCCCTTTGGCGGTTTCGTGACAAAACGGAGATCCACTTAAGAAAATTCAAAAAGATATTTTTGTTGCTATCACCATACAACAAAAATTTACATTAGAGATCCAAGTAAAACAAATACATGAGATAAACTCCTAAAACAGACTCTAGACTTAGACATCTGTACTCTCTGCAAAAGAAATCATTCTTGACAAAAGAGATCGTTAGATACCTCAAGAATTTTTAGCATTCAAAAACCAAACAGAGATAGAGTTTATACTCACCATGACATTTATGAACTCATATATGTAATAAGATCATAATCAGAAATAGACATATCATCTAAGCAATAAAATCCAAATGTCATAAACTTGTTAGTAATCAAGCAACTTGTTAGTAATAATACATGCCCAAATAGTTAGTCAAATAGTTAGTCGAGGCATGCATGCAATCACAATACAAAACCAAAAGTTGCTTTGATACTTACCTTTCCAGAGTTCAAAGTTCAAAGTTCTCACAAACCATTGTAACCATTGTTCCAATTGTTCATATCTCTCTCCTCCTTTTTGTCACTAAAGTAGCCAAAATTACAAAATAAAGGGAGTGTTAAAAGTTCAAAAAGATAGAGAACTAAGACTAAAACCTGCAAAACAAAATATTAGAAAGAAAATAAAGATTACTCAGAATCCTCCGAACTAATGCATCCGAGTTTTTGGAAAATTTTCTTTATGCGCTTGTTCATGGATGCCTGTTCCTTTTTGACTTCTCGTATCTCGTCCTTCATTTCAATAAATTCATTCGACATGCGTTCCTGTTCAGAGGAAAGTCGTTGTTGCTCTCTATAAATAGAGGTAACTAAAGCATCATCCTCTGAAGTTGAAGGAGGTGCAGGTTGTGCTGTTGGTGCTGGTGGTACTGAAGCTGGAGCTGCTGTTTGTGCTATTGATGTTGAGGGTCAGCGTCTGCGAGGAGGTGAAGGAGGCTCATCTTGTTTTGTTGAGAGTGACTTTACGATAGTTGTATCGTTGATTGTTCCCAAGCTATGCATATAAGCCGATGATGAAATATCGACTTTGAATTTCTTCAAAATGCGCATAATTATAACTGGGTAGGGAAGTCGCTCTGTGGGATGCGCATGTTCTACATACCGCGTCATCCTTGACCAAATGAGAAATGGAATGTTTAAGTTTGATCCCATAGCCGCTGTGGGATTTCCAAGAAGATAAAGAAATAACATCCTATCCCATCTAAGAATTTTTGTTTGCATGTTAGGAAGAATGTTGTAGCAAACAATAAAATTCAAATAGCGATACTCCGGTCGAAGTTCTTTTGAAAAGACTGAGTTCCCCGTCGACCGAGTATCTGGAAGACAAATTCCATCTACAACCACTCTCCATGAGGTGGTGGAGAAGGTTTGACTTTTCACGTAATGTGCTCCTTCAACCCGTGCCTTCATCCCTAACACCTCTCCAATCAATTGAGGTGCGACCTTAATCTTAACATTTCTAACCATTGTTAGAAATTCTCGATGTCCGTCCTCTTGATCAACTAACCTTGATGCATTCTGATAAAACATCCTCACCGAGTGAAGACAATATCCAGTAGGTTCAGGGAAATGACAAATGGGGGCAAGTCTCGCATGGTCAAAAAGAGTGCCAAAAAGTGCAGATCGCTCCTTCAGAGCTTTGACATTGACATGTCTCTCACCAATGCATTCCCTCTTTTCGAAGTCCTTAATTCTTTCCGAGCTTATAAAGTCTTGTGGAGGAGGCTGGCTGGCTAGTGGCTCTTCAATTGAAATTCCTCGAGCACTCCCTCTTTTGCGTGCAACGCTCTTCCTTTTTGTTTTGAGAGGAGTTTCTTCCATTGGAGCTTTGCCCTTTTCTGCGGCGGTTGGGGGAGTCTTTGCCTTTGAGGATGCAGCAGGGGCTTTCCCCTTTGAAGTAGTAGGAGCAGTTGCTTCTACCAATAGCTCATTCCAATCAATAGATTCAGTCTCAGATTCCGTCTCGGAATCATCCCTAGTTTTCTTCGTCTTCTTAGCCCTCTTTGGCTTGTTTGTAGCTCTAGTGTGAACCATAGCAGCCAGAAGAAAGATTACCCAAGTGATCACCATCTCTGCTATTTCTTGTGAATGAGAGAATCCTGCGAGCAACAACTCAAGAACACGAAAAAATTGTTTATTTTCAAAAATTTGAAAAATTGTACCTAAACAATCATTATCATGTAGAGAGACTAGGAATCAAATTAGTTTTGCAAAAAAAATTTTAAAAATAGATCAATCACATAATTTACAAAAATTCTCATTATATGCCCTAAAACCGAATTTTCAGAAATCGAAGCCCAAAAATCCGTTAATCAAGAGAATACCTAGCATATAATCAAAACTAATCTACTCAGAGTTCTTATTTCAAAAGAAATTTGACCAAAAACCAATCTCAAACGAAAAAGTTACACGATTTCATCCACGTTTTGAGCAAAATAGAGAAAAACTGTGAAATACCGAAGTTTTGATCATGAAAACTCACTTTGATTCGAAGAACTCTAGTTGGAAAGGCTCCAAATTGAATGATTTCTAGAGAGAGAAGCTCTGGAGACATGGAAACAAAAGATTGAGATGAAATAAACTCAAAAACCCTTTTGTTTTATATAAACCCTAGCCGCGGTCCGGAACGCCCTATGAATGCAGTCCGGAACTGCTACCCGCAGGAAATTCCTACGTTCGGGATCCGGAAGGGATGTTCAGGTCCGGATCGGCTCCAAACTTTTTCTTCAGAAAAATTTAGAAAAATTCCAGAAAATCCAAAAAAAGTATGTAAGCACTTTTGCATGTCAACTTTAAACAAAAATCATCATTTCACATGAAAAGTAATAAATTGTGCAAAATCTATCAATAATATCCAAATAATGAAATGAAAATTTATAAAAATTAAAATCTTTAAAGTTGAACAAGTTCAATGACATCTATCTTGATCTTATGAGTAATGCGTTTATCAAATCATTAACATAGTAAAGAAAATGAAGTACCAAGATCAATAGATGTTTGAAATCCCAAATATGTTAGATAATGTATCTAATCAATTTGTTGTAAGGAGTGGCTCTTTGAGCATCTTTCAATAAAATTCCCACCTTATACCAACCTTGGAATTTGACAGGGTCAAGTATTCCAAAAAGCATTTTATCTAATCAACTTGAAAAACCATGCTTGGTATACATGTGGTAGCTGCACACAGTACTCGGACGACCGAGGTGGTAGCTCTTTCCTCCATGTGGTGGTAGTTTTCACACTCCTCATTGGGATGTAACTCTTTCCACATCTTTTGAGCATATCAACTTAAATGAACTCCCCCTCAATTGGCTATCAATTATTTAATATATAAGGTATTCAACAAAAAATTGATCTCGATTTCATACTCGACTCAATCGTCAAATAAGATAAAAACTATACCAAGAGATCATTTGAGAGGAAATTGACTTTGATCAAAACAAAGATGACTTAATTGACATAAATGATCATTGCATCAAATGAATTATTATGATATCCAAAGCATAATAAATTTCTAAATATATGAAAGGACGCAAGTAAAGTCAATTACATATGCTCAATTAATGTTCTATGTACAAACATAGACAAGGAACAAAAACACAAAACAAAACCTAACCTAAGCAATTGTCACGCCCCGGGTGTAAACCAGAACCCGGGCTCGTCCACAGATCCGCCGTGCACACGGAATTTTCCGTGTACACGAAGCGCTGGTAACCTGCTCAGATATGAAGATATAATAAATGAGCATAAAACAGAGCTAAACTAAAACTAGTACATCTCAGAAGAATACTGGAAAGTAAAGTACAACATAACTCTCAAAAATATACATGTGTCTCTCCCAGCTCACTAAATAAAATACATCCAGCTGGCCGAAGCCAGACCCAAAATAAAAGGGAAAAACAACCGTCTGAGTGTACTGGGGGTACATCAAAACCTACTGTATGCTGTATCAGGGAAGAAGCTACACTAGTCAACGATCCTCTTACCTCGATCCTGGGAAGAGGGACCCGCAGCTCCTGCCGAGGACTCTGCAAAACACAGGGGAAAAGAAAAAGGAGAAAGGGTGGGGGTGAGAACTACTATAAAGACAGTAGCCTACCCTAGTGGGTAAACCTCAACTCGAACCTGCCCACTAGGACTACCAGAGGCGAAAGGAATAAAAGTGGTAAACTGAAAATAAAACTACTGATAAAAGCTACCACTAGTATGCCTCTACATGCCCAGCTAAAAGATATCTACATATATGCATCAGAATAACAAAGCCTGCCTGACCAAACCAATCTATACCCCAGTAAACACTGGTACTGCCTGCGATGCCTGCCAAATCGGGTATGCCAGCCTACGCATAACACCGATAGGGGATAGGAGTCTCAAGGACTCAAGTCTGCATAACGCGCACTCCGGAGTGGCACTCGAGGGGAGCGACCCACACGAGTAAAATGCCTGAGTAAAAAGTCCGCAGGACTGGATCATGACACTGATCTAAATGGAAATAACCATCCACTAAAAGAAGCCCAAATCCTCTCCCCGATCTGATGCAATAACAACTGTCCGGTCAACCGCCCAAAATCCGCGATTGCCGCAATACCCTGCCATCACAGCCTGTCCGTCCCGAATCCCAAGTATCTGACTACACTATCCCAGCCCCTGCTCTGACCTGAGCATGATATCCCCTATGTCTAGATACTGGAGAAAGTAAGAATCATGGTTTCTCCTAAGTCAATTCCAGCATGATAGTGTAGCAGAAAAAGGTGGCCTAACTAGGTGACAATTCAAGCATGCAAGAGTCCTTTACTTATCAAAATAATTTCAGTGTTCCAATTCTACAAGAATTACAGTATGCCTTTGTTTGAAATATCTGAGGTACTACATGCCATAAGCTAATTTATACACGTGCATAGGTTTCTCAATTAAACACAAAGCAAGATATGGGTTAAGCCGATAATTATCAACAGATTTAAGCAATTGTTCCAAGGGATTTTAATCAACTTAACATTTGCAAGAATTTACCATTTATTAGTATCTAGCCCTCTAAAGATACAAATATCAGTTACAAGCCCTTTTCTTTTCATGAAGCATGCTATGTTCATTCAACTAGTATAATAGCAACATTACACCGGATTGACTCCAATATGCCTAGTGGGGTATCCCAAGTAAGAGGTTAACAACAGTACCCACCTCGAGTGCTAAAATCCGTGTCCCAAATGTGAAAATCCGTGCTCGCAACAAAAGTCCGCCGCAACACTGTACCAATCTCCAATAAGGACACACATCACTTTAGTTCTACAATCATCACAAAATCTGTCCCCAAATAATGCGGTCTAAAGTTTACAGATTTTCACCTGCGAAGGTTGCTCAGAAAATTCCACGAAAAATACCGTCGCGTTCCCTGCGTCGAACCCGTCGAAACGAGTGCCTGCACGCTCGAAACCGAGCTACCATTGCTGAGATACAAATTCGGCAAGGGGAACACCCCAAACAAAACTGTGCAGGAATTCTGTACCAAAAGATTACAGAGAAAGGAAATTTCCACCTTCGAAAATTATTCAGAAAAATCTGAGAAAATTCCAGGAGATTCCACGCGAGATGTAGATGAGAAATGCCTTTTGAATCGCCTCGATCCGTCGCCTGAGCGAGAAGTTATAGCCAAATCAAGCAGGTGCTGTCCAAAACTCCGAGAGGAAAAATGGGTCACAAAGAAGCTCGGGAAAACTCAAAATCCACATGAAAACCAGGGGCAACTCAAAATATCAAAAATGAAGCCCTACCTGTCGAGAGTCCAACGGCGCAAGAATTACCCAAATCGGAGGTCGGGGTGAGCCGGGGGAGCCTAAACACTGCGAAGGGACGAAACGGGTCGTCGAAGAACGAGTGTCGCGCCGCGCCGGAAAATGGCCAACCTCGAAAAACGCACTCCTAAAATCCCAGGAATGCTCAGAAAGGAAGGTCTCAGGTAGAGGAATATTTTTTCTTAAGGTTGCTCTGTGAAAATCTCTACAGAAAAGGGTCAAATGGCCCTCCAACAGCCTATTTATAGGCAAAGAAACCACCCCCAAACCTTATCGGAATCGGGCGCCTCATTTGAGCGCCCGAATCCGAAAAAGGGTCGGACGGGGGGTCCGTCCGACCGCCCGGATGCATGCGGTGCGGCCACGTGTCCCCCGCACAGTAAATAGCTGTGCGGGGCGACCGGCCGCACGCCGCGTGGCACAGACCCGTTGGGGGCGGTGCATGCACCCGCCCCCCGGTCGGCCGACACGTGGCCCGCACTCGAGTGCGGGCCATGTGCGGCCGACCGGCCGCACTGTGCTCCTGCACTGGCGCGCGCCCCAAGGCGCCGCCTAGCGCACCCGTGGACCGGGCCCAGCTGAGCCCACCAAACCCCGGGCGACACGTGTCGTGCGCCCGGTCCACTAGTGCCGCGCCTTTTCCCTGGACCGCGCCGCGTGCTCCCTCCAATCCGGAAGCGCCACGTGGCCACCCGCGCGGTCCATGCACCGCCGCGCCTCCTCCGTGGACCGAGCGACGTGAGCCGCCCAATAATGGGCCGCCACGTGGCACTGTCCGGTCCACGGAGCACCCCCATGCACCAGAATCCCCCCGAAACCTCCGGAAGCCCCTTTTTGGTCATCCGGACTCCAAATTCGACAAATAAATAGTCGTTTTCAAGCGTTTTTCCGCGCTGAATCCAAATCCGAACTCCGCTTGGCCCAATTCCTTCTCTAAAATTCAGGAAACACAGTCGAAGGCCAAAACAGCGAAAAAAGTCACACAGGGTCCATCTGTGGCACCCCTTTGATGCACCATGGGCCAGACACACCAACACTAGGTGTTTTACACCATGGATTCAACGGAAAAGCTGCATGGGGTAAAACCAGAACATTACAGCAATGATTTCAAAAAGTGTTATTTCAAGGAAAGCATTCCAATTGCTTTACGTAAATGAATAAACCGTTTTTGATCCAAAGGTTTTGTTAAAATGTCAGCTAATTGATCCTCAGTTGAAATATAAGATATTTGAAGAATATTTGATTCAACTAGCTCTCTTAGAAAATGATATCTAAGTTCAATGTGTTTTGTTCTCGAGTGCAACACAGGATTTTTAGAAATATTTATAGCACTTATGTTGTCACAAAGAATAGTTACCGAAGTTGCTGAAATTCGGAAGTCGCTCAACATGCTTTTCCTCCAAATGAGTTGAGTTGAACAACTACCCGCTGAAATATATTCCGCTTCGGCAGTCGAGAGTGCAATGCAGTTTTGCTTTTTACTATGCCATGCAACAAGGCAATGGCCAAGATAAAAACATGCACCACTCGTACTTTTCCGATCATCCACAGATCCTGCCCAATCGGTATCTGAATATCCTATAATGTCAAGAGATGTTCCCATAGGATACCAAATTCCGAAATTCACGGTTCCTTTGACGTACCGGATGATCCTTTTCACCGCTTTCAGGTGAACCTCCTTTGGTGCTGATTGATATCTCGCGCAGATCCCAACACTAAAGGATATATTCGGGCGACTAGCCGTGAGGTAGAGTAGACTTCCAATCATGCTAGGATAAAGCTTCTCGTCTACACTCTCACTAAGAGATTCACTTCGTAATCCCTTATTGCTAGTTCCCATTGGAGTCGGAAAATCTTTAGAGTTTTCTAAATCGAATTTGTTCACCAACTCCCTTGCATACTTGGATTGGCACAAATGGATCCCTTCTTCATTTTGTTTCACTTGCAATCCAAGAAAGTATGTCAGTTCGCCCATCATAGACATCTCAAATTCGCTCTCCATGGTTTCTGTGAATTTAGAAGCATCATTGTCTCTAGTTGCACCAAATACAATGTCATCGATATAGATTTGTGCTACAATGAAATTATCCTGATAATGCTTCACAAAGAGAGTCCGGTCTGCTCCCCCTCGAGTATAGCCCTTTTCCAATAGGTGCTTTGTTAACCTTTCGTACCACGCTCGCGGTGCTTGCTTTAGACCGTAAAGAGCCCTTTTCAAACGAAAAACATGGTTAGGTTGTTTATAGTCTACAAAACTTTTCGGTTGAGCGACATAAACTTCCTCGTTCAAAAACCCATTAAAAAACGCGCTCTTAACGTCCATTTGAAAGAGTTTGATTTTAAAATGACAAGCAATCGCTAACAACATACGAATTGACTCGAGTCGAGCAACTGGGGCGAACGTCTCATCAAAGTCTATACCTTCTATTTGTGAGTAGCCCTGAGCAACTAGGCGTGCTTTGTTCCTGATGATGGTACCATCCTCATTTTTCTTATTCTTGAAAATCCATTTAGTACCAATCACATTGTGTTGCTTCGGTGGCTTCGTTAGTTCCCAGACTTTGTTTCTTTCGAACTGATGGAGCTCTTCCTGCATTGCTTCAATCCAGTAGTCATCCTGAAGAGCTTCATCGACGTTCTTTGGTTCTATCATGGAGACGTAACATGCGACTCCACAAACCAATTGTCTCCGAGTCCTGACTCCTTCTTGTGGGTCTCCAATAATGTTCGATTCCGGATGATCCTTGGAGATCCATAGCGTTTGAGGTAACGGAGTACTCGGAGGTACATGTGATGATTCCTGTATTTCAGATAAACTAGAAGAACCATTAGATGCATCAACTTTATCAAAAGAGTTATTATGAGAAGATGCATTTACAGGAGTATCATCATCTAGAGACATATCAGGGGTAGATTTATCAGATGCAAAATGGAAAGCTTCATCTACCTTAACATTTATAGATTCTACCATCGTTTTAGATTCCAAGTTAAATACCCGATATGCTCTACTGTTTGTAGAATAACCCATGAAAATCCCTTCGTCACTTCGAGAGTCGAACTTACCAAGATTTTCGCGATCACGCAAAATAAAACAACGAGTCCCAAAGATACGAAAATATTTGATATTCGGTTTTCTACAGAACCACAGCTCATATGGTGTATTTAAAGTTCCCGGGCGCAAATATACTCGATTAATTACATAGACGGCAGTGTTCACAGCTTCAACCCAAAAATGTAACGGGAGTTTCCGGCTATGAAGCATCACACGCGCCATCTCTTGAACAACTCTGTTTTTGCGCTCGACTACACCATTCTGCTGAGGTGTATAGGGTGCTGAGAATTCATGTTTTATGCCGTTGGAAGTGCAAAAATCAATGAATTTAGAATTAATGAATTCTCCACCTCTATCACTTTGAACACGAACGATCTTTTCATTTCTTTCAATCATAATACGATGACAAACCTCATGAAAAGAGTCGAAAGTATCCGCTTTCTCTTTTAAAAATGTTACTCATGAATATCTAGAGAAATCATCAACCAAAAGAAAAATATACCATTTACCTCCCAAAGATGGTTGACGAGTCGGCCCCATTAAGTCCATGTGCAGTAATTCCAAGGACCGATTGGTACCAACGTGGTTCAAGGACGAAGAAAGAATTCACCTTTGCGTATCCAAACCTTTTGAGTTTGGGAGTACGTCGGCAATGATTGTGAAGTTATTATCTTTGGTGAAAGCGTCTTGATTAATTCATTGCTTTTCCTTGACGTCGTCGTCTTATTTGATGTACTACCAATGTTCCTTTCTTTTGAAAAATCCTTCTTTGATTTTCGGGGAGTGAACTCATTGGTAGTAGTTGCAAGAGGTGCTTGATGTGATCTTTTAGCTCCAATCTTGCAATTTCTTCTTATGTGCCCTGCATAACCACAACGAAAACATACCTTTGTACTTGACGATCCCGAAGTAGGTGAGGTAAGGTTGTTGTCGTTGATTCCAGTGAATTCCGTCGTCGTCGGAGGAGATACCGACTGGGGCACAAAAACTGTCCCAACCGAACTAGAATTGTCTTCAGTTCGATTGTATCCAAGGCCGAAACGGTTTGTTTGACCAAGACCAAGCATCTTATCCAACATGCTCCTTCCTGAAGAAAATTGCTTTAAATCATCCTTAAGTTGGAAAATGGTCTTCGTCATCTCCATTTTTTCCTGTCGAGCCTCGGAGTAGAGCTTCAAGAAGTAACCAGCATTATCAACCATTTTTACATGTTCCTTCTCGAAATGCTCATTTTTCTCTTGAAGTGAAATATTTGCTTTTATCAGGTTATCCCTTTCCACTTCAAGACCGTTTGAGAGAGAAGTTGCCCTTTTTACTTCTTCTTCGAGATCCTGCAATCCCCCTCTCAACCCCTTGTTTTTGTTTTGCCAGTTTCTTTGAATCCTTTAAAAGTTTATGGTAGGCAAAAGCAAAGTCTTCAACTTCGGAATTACTCGATTCGTTGTCCATTGCATTCTTTTCAACTTGGGAGGAGTTGGACAAGGAATCGGATGTACTTGCCATAAAGCACACGAAAGGTGAAGTTGTGGACGCGTGGAACGCCATTGCGTTATTTTCTTCATCACTGGAAGATGACTCATTTGACGTTGAGGTGTCATTCCAAGTGACGGCTTGCATCGCTTTCTTCCTTGACGGATTCTTAGTGGGATACTCCGTTGAGATATGGCTGTATCCTCAGCACTTGAAGCATTGGACTTGTCCCTCTGAGCTTTTCTTACCCTTTGAAAAACTCTCTTGCTTTCTTGACTTGTGGCATGAAAAACCTTTGCCTTTCTTCGACTTTACGAAGGATGAAGTTTTACTTGAATTACCCCTTCGAAAGTTTCGGCGAAATTTTCTTGTCAAGAGAGCAAGTTGCTTCTCAAAGTCCTCCATAGATAGGTTGTCACGCCTCGGCGTCGAAACTGCGACCCGAGCTCGCCAACAGATCCGCCGCCCATACGGGAAGCCCCGTATAGACGAAGCGACTAACCTGCAAAAGATCAACTATGCTATACAGATATCAGAGCTGAAAGAAAACTGCTAGAAATAAAACAATAGACAAACCAAAACCTCACCAAAAAACAACAGTCTCTCGAGAAGTAGAAAATAAATACAACTCTATACCTCACTACAAAGTTCTCTCTACATGAACTCTCAAAAGTAATAAGGGTACATCTACTCTCTGGACGATGACTGGTAGGGAACTATCTCGCGACTCCCTTACCTCGATCAGAAGAAGCAGCAACAGGAGCAGCAGGAACAGGAGTCCCTGCGGGAAAATACACCACGACGGGTGTGAGAACTACGTCCCAAGTAGTTCTCAGTGGGTGCCGCCAACAAGCCCGACGGCCTGCCCACTAAGTCTACTAGAGGCATAAAGTAACAATATAATACTGAAATGAAAGGGCTGGAAAAGTAACTCTACAGTTACTATGCCTCTATCTAGATGCTCAAGAAAAAGAAACAGATGGAACATGATGCATCTACTAACCCACACAGTAAACTCACCAAATCTAAACTGACTGCCTCAAAGGGTCCAGTCAAACCTGCGCCCACCTACTGCCGCACATCCTCAACAGGACGGGTCTACCGTAGGGTGTCCGTGACTGCCACTAACTGGCCCAGTCAGAGGGACGGCGTCGACAAGTCGCGATAGCAAGTAACAGGCCTAACTCCGGAGTGGCTCTCGAGGGGAGCGACCCCACCGAGGAAAGTATCCGCGTATCTCTGTCGAGCTCAAATATGGCTCATGCAGGCTATAGTTCAAACCACGGTCAACAAGATCGACCAACAACACCAACTCTCAACCACAGGCTGGAAAACCACACAGCTGGGGCCACCGTCCACCAGATGGCTCCCACAACAGAACACTAACTCACAGGAAAGACCGACACCATAAGGGTTCGGAAACCTGATAGACCGGTGCTAAGAACCCTATCAAACAAGAACAGACTCTAGGCTCCGCCTATCGAAGTTCCCGATCCCCTTATAGTTCGGGAAAGCAAAACCTCGGCACGACACGCAGAAAACACCAACAGGGCCCGAAAGTCCCGGGAGACCTACACCTACAACCCTATCAAACAAGAACAGGTTCCAGGCTCGGCCCCCGTGGCTTTCGTCCCGACAAAGGAACGGCCCCTAGAACCCAGATCACTCGAATCCTTTCGAGTGGGGAGATTTACAAGAAAAATGTGACATTTGTTATTGAAAATCATTTGATCTAGAAGAAATCCATATTTAATGATTTTAGTTCTCTTTAGAAAAACAGTTAGAAAAATAAGTGTTTTACCCAAGCCCCGAAGGGCTGATGCCTTTGTCCAATCAAACAAGAACAGACTCCAGCGGCCCTTCGATGCTTGGAAAAAAGCATTGGTAGACTAAAAATCATGTGTATGTCGAAAAGGGTTCTGGGTTCTAGGTCCGGCTATCACTAGAAAACTACCGCCACTAACACAGTGGCGACAACCCAAACAGGGGAAAACCAGATCTCCCGGGTCCACCGTTTACCCCAAACGGTTCCCGGTACAGACAAGCGAACCACTGGATCTACCAGACTCCACTCTGCTCCCAAGCACGAGTGCAAATGCATCCCACACTAAAGAAGTCCCGACCGCTCAGCCCACTACCCGGGCGAGGATAACACTAAGTCCAGGAATGAAACATAAAGTGTGGATGTCTAAACATAAATAGCCCTAGCCCAAGTGAGGGTTTTCTACTGGTCTGGTTACACATGCAACATATGATGGGGGTGCTAGGTCAGGTTCCAACATAACAAATATTTAACATGATAGAAGGAAGCAAGAGATCACAAGATCGACAGATAAAACTAGGAACAACAATTCCTATACTCTAGCATGCTACCAAAGTCCAATCACTATCATGCATGATTCTATATCCATAGAATTAGAGCACAGTCCATAGATCTTGAAAGCAAAGCCACCCACCTGAAGGTGCACAACTGTCCAGGGTCGTACAGCTGAAAATACCAGGAAATCCAAATCTCCTACTCCAAAAGATCCAGCAACACTCGTAACTCTCCTGGGTACAACACAAAGTCCACAAATACACATCAATTCCAAAACTACCCATAAAAACATACACAGAATTTCAGTCCCAAAGATGTCCCTTTTTCACCTACTGAAAATGCCCAGAAAAATCCAATAAAAATATCACAGCGATCCTCGCGTCGATATCTTCGAAACGGTACCCTGCACGCCCAAATCCGAGTTCCGAGGGTCAAGATACAAATTCGGCAAGGTGGTGTACTCGAAAGATTTCTGCACCAAAACTGTAGCACTGAATACAGGAAAAATGGGATTTTCACCTCCAATAGAAACTCTAGAAAAATCCAAGGAAAATACGAGCTTGTTCCTTGTGATCTGTAGATGAAAAACTTGTATAAGCACGCCTCAATCTGACGCTCGTACGCAAAGATATCGCCTCCCCAATCCGCTGCTGTCTCAAAATTCCTCACAGAAAAAGGGGGACCACTGTTACCTCGGGGTCCGAGCCAAGGAGTCAAAATACGAATGCGCGATCAAAATGAAAGATGAAGCCCTACCTGTTAGGAGTGTGTCGGCGCAAGAATCACCAAAAATCAGTGTCGGGGTAGCCCAGGGTAACCTTTACACTGAACTTGCGACGAAGAGGAACACCGAGAAGGAAACGTCGCTCCGCGCCGTAAAATCCAAAACCTCGGGATGCGTGCACTCAAAAATTCCGAAACTCTGCAGCAAGAACCAGCACTCGAAGATGAAAATCTTCACTGAAGGGAGCTCGGGGAGATGGGGCTTCGAAGTGGCAAAAATGGCTAAGTGAAACTCCCTCGGATTGCATTCAAGAAGAAAACCAAACCAACAATTCACAAAATACCTTCCACGTCCCCGAAACAGGAAACACCCATAGAAGTCCACCTAGAGCTCGCCACGTGTCCACCAAAGTCAACAGCGCACAGTGCCGCGCGCGTCAGCGCGGCATGGCGCCCGCGCGCGCACGCGGCCCGAGGCACCGACACCTGCTCCGTGGACCGAGCGCGCTAGACCGCACCAATCCAGAACCGCCACATGTCCACCCCGGTCCACCGTGCACCCGACCCGCAGCATGGACCACGAGCACCAAGACCGGCCAATGCCATCATGCCACGTGGCATGACCACGGTCCACCGTGCACCCCGCCAAGGCCCATGGACCGTGACTGCTGCGCCGGCCAACCGGAGCGCGCCAAGTGGCCAGCGCCCGGTGCACGCCTCCCGCGGTGGACCGCGCGCCTGCGTTGCCGCCCGCCGCCGCGCTCCGCCGCCGCCGCCGCCGTTCCGGCCGCCGGAACAGTAACCCTTGCCTCGAAAAACGTGTTTTCGCATCCGGGCTCCGAAAAAATCAAGTAAATAGTCCATCTTTACCGTTTTCGCGCGCTGAATCCAAATCCGAAGTCCGATTGGCCAAATTCCACTTCTAAAATTTCCCAAAAATTCCCGGAAAAGTAAACTTGATCCGTTTTTCATGCCGGGTCAAATCGTTGGTTCCAATAAGCGCGCAAAACCCTCGATCACCCTAATGGGCTTCTAGAAAAGCAAACAAGCTCCAATTTGACCCGAAATTCAATTTTTGGGCCCGACACGTGCACAAACACCTCCCGAAGACACTAATCCAACCACAACCCTTAAGCGGGGATTCGGGTCCCCACATCCTCCCCCACTAAAAGAAAGTTTCGTCCTCGAAACAAACACGGCTCAAAAGGGGAGTTCCAAAGCCAAAGGTAAGTATCCATCAACACCGTCTCCATCTCCCCAGTCGCTACGCACACTCCGCGAAGCGAGTCCAAAAGCTGGAAAAGAACTCAAGAATTCCAAAAGACAGGGGACAAGGAAGAACGACCAACTCTACTCGTCCGAAACTACACGAATTACGCCAACACAACCAACAAGAAAGGTAAAGGCCCCACCAGCAGGAAGGCCGTCAACCACAACTCTCAATTTAGAAAACGGCTGAAATTAACGAAAAGTCTAAAAATTCCGAAAGGACCAGTGCCTTCGCCCCAATCAAACAAGAACAGGTTCGGGCACCGTCTCCATTTCTGGAGCAGTCTTTCGAAGTTTTCGTCCTGTTCGAAAATTTCGGCACAAGGGCGAGAAAATGGAGAGAAGTGTTTGAAGTCGTTCCTGCCGTGGCTACGAAACGGATGCTACGATGAAACCGAGACCCCTAAGGACACAACCTCTAGTCCTAAACAAACAAACAAACAGACCAACAAACAAACAACAATGCTCCCGAGGTGGCGTCTGTCCAAAGCCGCTGAAGCCAACGTCGCAGGAAGAAAACTTCGACAACCATGGGGATGAACTCCTCCTGTCCAGCTCGCGGAAGGGTGACTGCTCTCATTCCACAGTCAGCCTTGCACGGCACCGCACCAACCAGTCCAACCTGTGTGCTCAATCCAAGTCCTAGAGCTATCCTTGAATCGTCATATCAGCAGGTGAAGTCCCAAGTCTCAACTGCATTGATCACAACCCACTAGGCTCCCCCAACATGCACAACACCAACATGAACATGTACCTCTAGTGCACGGGGTAACAACTCTACCTCCAGTCCAGACAGGAAAGCCAAAAACACCCAACTCAGACTGCTGTAGAGAAATCATGCTCGCGACAACCTGGTCCACTGCCGTAGCGCCCTCCAACCGGGCGGTACAGACTCATCCGCTCGATGTAGGTGGTCGTCGCTCAGTCTGCCTCTGCTCACACTAGGGTGACAAATGCGATACTCTGTAGATAACCAATCCATGCTACCGCCGCGCCACTCTGATGTAGGTGCTGACGCTGCCATCGGGATCCACCCGATCTCTGGCATCTCAAAAATCCGCTACCCTGGAAAAAGAAATCAGCACTGTCTCTGCCGACCGATCTACCCTCCAACACCCGGCGCGAAGCACCAAAGTCTAGAACTCGCTTCTGGCGGCAGATCCCTATCCAAAGGAACTGCAACGCCACGCTCCATACACCACGCCTACTCCATCGAAGCGTCAATAATCCGTAATGGAGGGACCAACTAAACTGGAAGGTAACATGGCGCAACCTATTCCCAGTCAAACATATCCTATGCGCCTCGTCCCTCGAACCCTGGAGCGTGTAGTTCAACAACTGTATAAACTCCCTAGAGCAGGGAGGCTCTCAACTAGTCTCTCCATCACCACCAACCCCAATTCTGCCAACAAGGGCTCCAACTCAAACCTATGAATCGGGATAGTTCAGACTGCCGGGACTGACTTCATCGATCAACGAAGTCCCTACGCTCAGCTACTATTCACTATCCATCCTGCCTCGGTGCCTCGGCACTACACGTCGGCACGGGGGGGGGGGGGGGAGCTGCTCGCTCAATCGGTGCCACTGATATAGCTGAACATGCCACTGCATAGGAAGAAAGTGCTGGAGGACACTCAAGCGGTACAGCAACTGGTTGTGCTCTCTGCTCCAACAAGCGCATCAAATGTTCCATTGCCTCCTCCTGGCATCGGACAGCCTCTGACAACTGTGCCATCTGAATCCATAACTCCTGGGTCTCGCTCTGCTCTGATAGCTCTGCCTCCCGCTGCTCGGGTTACTCATCAGATGCGGGATGTGCCCTCTTCACAACACGACGTCTCAGGGGCATCGTAGTCCACTGCACAATAACAAACATCAGGACACAAAACCATACGACCCAATCCAGCGAAAGTCTAAGACATGCCATCCATTCCATAGCATTATGTTGTCTGCAGCCAACATAATCGCTTAGGAGAATAAACATGCCAATCACTCATCCCATCTCTTGGGAGAGGTATAAAACTCAATCAGGACTCTCGCTAAAAGTCACGACTCTCACGTAGTCATCCTAATGTCCAACCACAAGCCTAGGGTTTCTAAGTCCACCATGACCTACAACCTAGGCTCTGATACCACCTAATCTGTCACGCCTCGGCGTCGAAACTGCGACCCGAGCTCGCCAACAGATCCGCCGCCCATACGGGAAGCCCCGTATAGACGAAGCGACTAACCTGCAAAAGATCAACTATGCTATACAGATATCAGAGCTGAAAGAAAACTGCTAGAAATAAAACAATAGACAAACCAAAACCTCACCAAAAAACAATAGTCTCTCGAGCAGTAGAAAATAAATACAACTCTATACCTCACTACAAAGTTCTCTCTACATGAACTCTCAAAAGTAATAAGGGTACATCTACTCTCTGGACGATGACTGGTAGGGAACTATCTCGCGACTCCCTTACCTCAATCAGAAGAAGCAGCAACAGGAGCAGCAGGAACAGGAGTCCCTGCGGGAAAATACACCACGACGGGTGTGAGAACTACGTCCCAAGTAGTTCTCAGTGGGTGCCGCCAACAAGCCCGACGGCCTGCCCACTAAGTCTACTAGAGGCATAAAGTAACAATATAATACTGAAATGAAAGGGCTGGAAAAGTAACTCTACAGTTACTATGCCTCTATCTAGATGCTCAAGAAAAAGAAACAGATGGAACATGATGCATCTACTAACCCACACAGTAAACTCACCAAATCTAAACTGACTGCCTCAAAGGGTCCAGTCAAACCTGCGCCCACCTACTGCCGCACATCCTCAACAGGACGGGTCTACCGTAGGGTGTCCGTGACTGCCACTAACTGGCCCAGTCAGAGGGACGGCGTCGACAAGTCGCGATAGCAAGTAACAGGCCTAACTCCGGAGTGGCTCTCGAGGGGAGCGACCCCACCGAGGAAAGTATCCGCGTATCTCTATCGAGCTCAAATATGGCTCATGCAGGCTATAGTTCAAACCACGGTCAACAAGATCGACCAACAACACCAACTCTCAACCACAGGCTGGAAAACCACACAGCCGGGGCCACCGTCCAGCAGACGGCTCCCACAACAGAACACTAACTCACAGGAAAGACCGACACCATAAGGGTTCGGAAACCCGATAGACCGGTGCTAAGAACCCTATCAAACAAGAACAGACTCTAGGCTCCGCCTATCGAAGTTCCCGATCCCCTTATAGTTCGGGAAAGCAAAACCTCGGCACGACACGCAGAAAACACCAACAGGGCCCGAAAGTCCCGGGAGACCTACACCTACAACCCTATCAAACAAGAACAGGTTTCAGGCTCGGCCCCCGTGGCTTTCGTCCCGACAAAGGAACGGCCCCTAGAACCCAGATCACTCGAATCCTTTCGAGTGGGGCGATTTACAAGAAAAAGGTGACATTTGTTATTGAAAATCATTTGATCTAGAAGAAATCCATATTTAATGATTTTAGTTCTCTTTAGAAAAATAGTTAGAAAAATAAGTGTTTTACCCAAGCCCCGAAGGGCTGATGCCTTTGTCCAATCAAACAAGAACAGACTCCAGCGGCCCTTCGATGCTTGGAAAAAAGCATTGGTAGACTAAAAATCATGTGTATGTCGAAAAGGGTTCTGGGTTCTAGGTCCGGCTATCACTAGAAAACTACCGCCACTAACACAGTGGCGACAACCCAAACAGGGGAAAACCAGATCTCCCGGGTCCACCGTTTACCCCAAACGGTTCCCGGTACAGACAAGCGAACCACTGCATCTACCAGACTCCACTCTGCTCCCAAGCACGAGTGCAAATGCATCCCACACTAAAGAAGTCCCGACCGCTCGGCCCACTACCCGGGCGAGGATAACACTAAGTCCAGGAATGAAACATAAAGTGTGGATGTCTAAACATAAATAGCCCTAGCCCAAGTGAGGGTTTTCTACTGGTCTGGTTACACATGCAACATATGATGGGGGTGCTAGGTCAGGTTCCAACATAACAAATATTTAACATGATAGAAGGAAGCAAGAGATCACAAGATCGACAGATAAAACTAGGAACAACAATTCCTACACTCTAGCATGCTACCAAAGTCCAATCACTATCATGCATGATTCTATATCCATAGAATTAGAGCACAGTCCATAGATCTTGAAAGCAAAGCCACCCACCTGAAGGTGCACAACTGTCCAGGGTCGTACAGCTGAAAATACCAGGAAATCCAAATCTCCTACTCCAAAAGATCCAGCAACACTCGTAACTCTCCTGGGTACAACACAAAGTCCACAAATACACATCAATTCCAAAACTACCCATAAAAACATAAACAGAATTTCAGTCCCAAAGATGTCCCTTTTTCACCTGCTGAAAATGCCCAGAAAAATCCAATAAAAATATCACAGCGATTCTCGCGTCGATATCTTCGAAACGGTACCCTGCACGCCCAAATCCGAGTTCCGAGGGTCGAGATACAAATTCGGCAAGGTGGTGTACTCGAAAGATTTCTGCACCAAAACTGTAGCACTGAATACAGGAAAAACGGGATTTTCACCTCCAATAGAAACTCTAGAAAAATCCAAGGAAAATACGAGCTTGTTCCTTGTGATCTGTAGATGAAAAACTTGTATAAGCACGCCTCAATCTGACGCTCGTACGCAAAGATATCGCCTCCCCAATCCGCTGCTGTCTCAAAATTCCTCACAGAAAAAGGGGGACCACTGTTACCTCGGGGTCCGAGCCAAGGAGTCAAAATACGAATGCGCGATCAATGAAAGATGAAGCCCTACCTGTTAGGAGTGTGTCGGCGCAAGAATCACCAAAAATCAGTGTTGGGATAGCCCAGGGTAACCTTTACACTGAACTTGCGACGAAGAGGAACACCGAGAAGGAAACGTCGCTCCGCGCCGTAAAATCCAAAACCTCGGGATGCGTGCACTCAAAAATTTTGAAACTCTGTAGCAAGAACCAGCACTCTACGATGAAAATCTTCACTGAAGGGAGCTCGGGGAGATGGGGCTTCGAAGTGGCAAAAATGGCTAAGTGAAACTCCCTCGGATTGCATTCAAGAAGAAAACCAAACCAACAATTCACAAAATACCTTCCACGTCCCCGAAACAGGAAACACCCGTAGAAGTCCACCTAGAGCTCGCCACGTGTCCACCAAAGTCAACAGCGCACAGTGCCGCGCGCGTCAGCGCGGCATGGTGCCCGCGCGCGCACGCGGCCCGAGGCACCGACACCTGCTCCGTGGACCGAGCGCGCTAGACCGCACCAATCCAGAACCGCCACGTGTCCACCCCGGTCCACCGTGCACCCGACCCGTAGCATGGACCGCGAGCACCAAGACCGGCCAATGCCATCATGCCACGTGGCATGACCACGGTCCACCGTGCACCCCGCCAAGGCCCATGGACCGTGACTGCTGCGCCGGCCAACCGGAGCGCGCCACGTGGCCAGCGCCCGGTGCACGCCTCCCGCGGTGGACCGCGCGCCTGCGTTGCCGCCCGCCGCCGCGCTCCGCCGCCGCCGGCGCCGTTCCGGCCGCCGGAACAGTAACCCTTGCCTCAAAAAACGTGTTTTCGCATCCGGGCTCCGAAAAAATCAAGTAAATAGTGCATCTTTACCGTTTTCGCGCGCTGAATCCAAATCCGAAGTCCGATTGGCCAAATTCCACTTCTAAAATTTTCCAAAAATTCCCGGAAAAGTAAACTTGATCCGTTTTTCATGCCGGGTCAAATCGTTGGTTCCAATAAGCGCGCAAAACCCTCGATCACCCTAATGGGCTTCTAGAAAAGCAAACAAGCTCCAATTTCACACGAAATTCAATTTTTAGGCCGGACACGTGCACAAACACCTCCCGAAGACACTAATCCAACCACAACCCTTAAGCGGGGATTCGGGTCCCCACATAGGTTCTCGTCATCGTCTGAGGAGAATGAATCCGCGTCTTCTTCTTTCGTTGTTTTCAATGCATAACCTGAAGACTTAGAAGAGGATGCTTTTCTAGAAGAATAGTTAGTAGGAAATGTCATTTCATATGTTTGAAGTGCACCAACTAATTCTTCTACACGGATTTCGTCCGGGTGTTTAATAGTTTCAATGGCCGTAACCTTGGAACGAAATCTTTCAGGAAGAGTCCTTAAAATCTTTCTTACAACTTTAAATTCTGGAATTTTCTCTCCCAAGTTAGCACATGTGTTTACGATGTCTTGCAATCGTGTATAGTAATCTGTGAAAGATTCATTTTCTGCCATGAAAATAGAGTCAAACTTGCTCGTAAGTATTTGCAGTTTCTGAATCTTCACAAGGTTTGTTCCCTCATGTGTAACTTGTAGAACACCCCAGATTTCTTTCCCAGTCTCACATACCGAGACGCGAGAGAACTCAGTTTGTGACAAAGCATTAAATAAGGCGTTAATTCCTTTGCCATTGTAAGAAGATGAGTCAATCTCTTCCTTGGTCCATTTCGACCTAGGGTTGATGGTGTGAACATCAACAATAACTTCAGTTGGATTTGACCATCCAAACTCGATAGATTGCCACACCCGTTCGTCGATGGAAATTAAAAAGGCTTTCATCCGTACTTTCCAGTAGGCATAGTTTGTTCCATCGAAGAACGGGGGTCTGTTGATGTTTCCACCTTCAACCATTGTTTACAACCCTATTCCCGCTCTGATACCAGTTGTTGGGTCACCTCTGTAATAAGGATCTAAATAGGGGAAAATCCACCTAGAGGGGGGGTGAATAGGTGTAAACGATAAACACTCAAAAATCTTAGCGCAATAAAAACCCAATGCGGAAATGAAAATAACATGCAAGATTTTTACGTGGAAAACTCCAAAACCAGGAGTAAAAAACCACGGGACCGATAACACGGTGAAATCAACTAAGATTATAACACGTACAAAGGTGATATAACGCACTCATAGACGACTCATCCTTTTTCCATACGCTCCGAGTTGATCTTCTCCGCTCGCTCCGCAACGCGCCTCGAATCCACGATTTGCGTCCAACGCCGAATCCACGGCGTCCAACGTCGAGTCCACGACGTCTGACCGAATCCACGGTCTCCACCAGGTAGTACGTCTCGATCACACGAACGTACCTCGCTCCGAATCCACGAGAGCGGTTGCACCTTGAATCCACAAGGCCACACGAATCCACGCGCCGATTTTGGGAAAAATTGTTGTTTTGTTGGTGGTGATGATCCGCCGAATACTTAGGTCAAAGATAGATCGGAAATGCCATCTAAGTATTCCTTAATTTGATTCTACTCAAAATCTGAGTATGAAAACCTAGAATCAAATTAATTAATATTGATGAAGAAACATAGAATCAGATCTAGTTATTTCCTTTCTTCTCTATAAGTGGATCTCTAAGTTTTTCTCCGTTAATTTTTATCCGTCATTTCCCAGAGATAAAACTTAGTGTGGATTACCCTAAAATGTAGAATTAGGGTTTACTTATAGGTTAGAAACCATTGGAAGAGGATAAGAATCAAAAACTGATTGTAACAGATTTTATCCCGCACGACGGTCCGGACCGGATTAGTCTCGTTCAGGACTGTTGTTGTTTTTCAGAGAATTCATGAAAAATCAAGGTTCGTGGTCCGGAACGAAATCCAGGGTCCGGACTGTTCATGCAGTTTCAGTAAACTCCACGTTCGGGGTTCGGAACAAAATCCTATGGTCCGGACTATTCATGCAGTTTCACCAAAGTCCACATTCGGGGTCCGGAACAAAACAGGGATGTTCAGGACTGGATTTGTGCATGAACTACCAACGTTCGGGGTCCAGACTGTAGTTCCCTGTTCCGGATCTTGAACATATAACTTGTCCAGTTTTTGATTTTTATGCGATTAAAATCCCATCCAAGTGTTTCTACATTATAAAAGTATTCGGATCACCAAAAATGTTTAGTTAAACTTACCTGATCATTTGAATTCTTCTTTCTTGAGATTGAGGTATATGATCCAAGTTTCTTTATCTTCAATCTTCAAGACTTAAATACTTTCACGAAACACGCCAAAACTAAAATCCTTAACAGAGAGTACTACTTTTATCCATAAACTTAAGGTTTCATTCACAACATCAAGATGAGACTGCAGATTTACGAACGGTGTCTAAATGGCACCTAAATTCCCAAAGTAATTCCGCGAGTCTCAATTAGGCGGCTGCATCTTTTGAAAGGATAAATCCAGAGGTTTTCAAGATAGTGCCCACACGACACTTGGTTTTGGAAAGCATTTTCGAAACCCTTTTGTTTAGTGTAAAACATGCCGCATATAAGTCCATACGAGTATATCAAGTCCACAATACCAAATTAACTATCCATCCAACATCCATAATGGTCCACAATCAAGCAAATGAAACTTAACAGTCAAACAAGAAAGGAAATGAGATAACCTAAACAAACGATAATGTGAAGCCTCAATGGCTAATGTCCTCTAGACGCTGCCTCACCATCGTCCCGGCTACTACACCTAGTCGGACCTGTCACAGTGTGGGAAAGTCAGTGACAAATAAAGTAGATGATCAAAGCAATTAAAGTATTGTTAAGACAAACCGAATACACCGGAACCTTTCGCTTTTCCCCTCATGAGTCACCACATCCCTTGATTTAATTACATGATACCTGTCGGAAGGTCTAAAGACCCCCTCGTGAACGATCACTTTACTTGCGTAATGCTTTTAACCCCTCCACTGTGCTAGTGCTGCACCTATAGCGAGCGCGAGGGGTCCCCACTCGACACCTTTACTTTCGTGGGGTACACGGGTCAACGTACCACAATTTCGAAAAAGTACACCCAATCGGTGGCCAAACCGCCGGTGTGCGTGTAAGCATCTAAGAACATAATAGCCGAAATCGGCGTGTAACAATCACCGCGACACTCAGTCGCCACAGTTAATAATGGAAGAACAGAAAATACTCATGCGATGGGTTTAAACAGTTAATACAATTCATCTACTTTATTAGGCTTGTTATTATACTTGTTATAATGATGACATTCAACACTTATTGCGAGGGTACCCACCTTGTTCCGTGACGATCGGCACACCTTGAGCTTTGACACCCTCCCGCTCAGCACCTGGACCTAAAGAAGTCCCCAAAAAGAACGATAAATCAAACCATGCCGCAAACTGTGATGACCTGGATCTCTGCAGAGCTGTGGTGGAGTCATTGGTGGCTTCTGGGAGCCTGTTTTGTGTGTTGGAGGTGTTTGTGCACCAATTGGACACAAGTGGCGGACTTCGGGCTTATTGGATCACGTGGGTGATCGGTGGACTCCGTCGGATCTTTAGAAGTGGTTTCGCGCGAAGCGAATATTAAAAATGGACTCAGCGCGAAGTTTGGACCAAGGAACACCTTTCCGGATGCCTTCGGCAAATTTTGGAGTTGGAATTTGGCGAAATGGACATCAAATTCGGATTCAGCGCGCGAAAACGGTCAAAACGGACTACCCACTAGTTATTTTTGAGCACCGGTCACTATTCATGCCGGAACAGTGTTTCCGGCCGCCGGCGGGCGGCGGCGGCGGCGGCGGGCAGCGGCGGAGCACGGCGGACGGGCTCGGGCAGGCAGCGGAGCGGCCGCGGGCAGCGCGCGGGCGCGGGCAGCGCGCGGGTAGGCGCGCGGGCGCGCGGGCAGGCGCGCGGTCCACGGGCCGTCGTGCACCAGGGGCTGGACACGTGGCAGTGTCGGAGTGGTCGGTTTAGTGGACTTGGACCACGGAGCAGGCGGGCGTGGTGCATGGACCGGCGGGACACGTGGCGTCTTGCGGTTGGTGGGCTCATGGAGGCTAGGTCCACGGAGGTGCACCGGGGTGCCTCGGGTTCCGTGCCTGGCAGGGGCGCCAGGCGGCGCGTCAGGCTAGCATGTGGGCGCGGCAGGCGGGCGCTGACCGGGTGCGCGCCACGTGTCGACGTCCGCTGGTGGCCACGCGGCGCAGCGGGAGTGGTGGCTCCCGCTGTTGCCTGTTTTGTGGGCGACGTGGAGGGCCGAGGGACTTCCGGGCGCGCACAGTGTTGGGTCAGGCCCGACACTGTAGCCGCCCGAAAGTCCGGAGCGCCCGGAAATGGGGACAGGATGGGTATTATTTGAATTGTTTCTTCCTTCCTATAAATAGGCCGAGTTCAACTGAAGAGAGCTTCTTCCCTGTTCATCCTTTCACTGTGCAACCTTCAGGAGATTTCCTCCTCTCCCTGGGATGGATCCATCTGCAGATTCTAGGATTTTTCGGCGGCACGCATCCCAAGGTTTGCATTTTTACGGTGCGGCGCGACGCTCGTTCGTTTGTGGTCTTCTTGGTCGCATTTTGGTGCGAGGACTCCCCCGGCTTACCCCGAGCACTTTTTTCTGTGATTCTTGCGCCATCGTCTTCAAGACAGGTAGGGCTACGTTCCCCATGTTTACTGGTTTTTCCCATTCTGAGCTTTTCATGGGGTTTTCGGATCATCTTGTGACCTCATTTTCTGGGGCGGAGTTTTGGGACAGCGGTACGGTATTTTGGCGATATCTTCGCGCACAGGCATCGGATTGGGGTGATTCAAAAGGCGTTTTGCATCTACACATCACGAGCAATATCCCCAAATTTTCTTGGAATTTTCTGAATATTTTTCGAAGGTGAAAAATATTTGTGTACAGAAGTTATTGCTACAGTTTTTTTGAGCAGTTTAGTTCGAGGTGATTCCCTTGTCGGATTTGTTTCTCAGTGTAGGAAACTCGGATTTGAGCGTGCAGGTAGTCGTTTCGACGGGTTCGTCGCGAGGATCGTGACAGTATTTTTCTTGGATTTTTCTAGGCACTTCTCATAGGTAAAAACAGGGAAACATTGGACTGTTGTGTTTGGGGCAGATTTTTGTGTGAGCATTGTATGTTATTTATGTATGTTCTTTTGGGAATTTTGTACAGCGATCGCGGCGGCTTATCGGTTTGGGCGAGAGCACTATTTGGACTTGGAATTAGCGATCGAGGTGGGTGGTTGTTGTTTACCTCTATTTTGACATGCTCACTAGGAATATTAGAGTGATCCCTTTATTTGGACATGCATGCTTAAGTAATATAAATTGTGAGCCTATCATATGGAAAATACTATTGTGGATATTGATAGTGGTTGGGACTTATACATGTGGGTATGGATGGAATGTTAGCGTTTAACCTTGCATGTGGATTGGAATATTTATTTTGGACTTTATGATTATCCTGTTAGTGGTTGGTACTATTTGAGGACTTTATGACATGCATAGGTGGATAGTGATGCTTTATCATGGAACATGGATTATAGACATGTGTGGTTGGATAATGTTTTAGCATGATGGTTATATCTATGCGGAGTTATTAATTGTTACACATGTGGAACCACTATTGGACACCTTTTCCTCTATTTTCCTTGAGAACACTTGCATGCTTGTTTGGACATCTAGATAGGCCATCTTTTATTGTTACACTTTCATGCTGGAACTTGACTTAGGAGAAACCTTGTTTGTTTCTTTTCTCCTTTCGTTAGTCAGGTGGTAATTGTTGCTCGGGTTTGAGCAGGGGTTTGGGATAGTGTAGCCGGGGCCTGGATTATGGATCATGGGTTTTGGCGGCGACCGCGGATATTGGGCGGTTGACCGGATGTCGGATATAGGACATCGGTGATAGGGCATGATTATGGACTAGAGGGTTTTGTGGCAACCGCGGATAGTAGGCGGTTGACCAGATGTCGGATGTGGGACATGATTGTGATTGTGGGTTATTCCGGCGACCGCGGATATTGGGCGGTTGACCGGAGGTCGGTTGTTAGACCTGGTCGTGGATTGTGGGGTATTGCGGCAATCGCGGATATTGGGCGATTGACCGGATGGTTACTCTTGCATCTGATTGGGAATCAGTTTTCTTTTAGTGGAGGGTTGTGTTCCACTGGGGCTTTATAGTTGTGATCCAATCCTGCTTTTATCACACCGGCGCGGTTATTGCCCGGTGATGCTTTTACCACACCGGCGCGGTTATTGCCCGGTGATGCTTTCCTCGTGTGGGTCGCTCCCCTCGAGTTCCCCTCCGGAGGCCGGGGCCAGACAGTTATGGACAGTTTTGCTATCACATCGGCGCGGCTTATTTGCCCGATGATGAGGGCGGTACAGATTGGGTTCATCTGGGACGGTTGGTTATTGTTGCACACGGTTATTCCAGTCTAGGACTGTATTTTAGAGGCATTGTAGTGGTAGATTTCCCTTTTGCAGCGGTTTCATTTCTTACCACTCTTCTTTCCTTTTTGCCTCTGGTAGACCTAGTGGGTGTGTCAGAGTTTGAGGTTTTACCCACTAGGGGAGGCTACTGGTTTACTAGTAGTTCTCACCCCCATTCTTCTTTTCTCTTTTTCTTCTTCCTTGTTTTGCAGTGTCTTCTGCGGGTGCTGCTGGGCTTTCAGCGGCGGGTCGAGGAGAGAGGACGGCTGAGTAGATAGATCTCGAGGCAGGATGAGCGTGTTAGCTGGACTGTTGGTGTACCCAGGTTTCCTCAGACGGTTGTACTTTTACATTTGGGACTGGCTTTTGCCAGCAGGTTGTATTTATTTTTGGTGAGCTGGGAGAGACAGATGTATCATTTATACAGATGTATTGTATTTTATTTCCAGCTTCAGACTGAGATGTATTAGTTTTAGTTCAGCTCTATTTTTATTGCTCTTTTATTGTTATCTCTTATATCTGAGCAGGTTTGACGCTTCGTGTACACGGGAAATACCGTGTGCACGGCGGATCTGTGGACGGGCCCGGGTTCTGGTTTACACCCGGGGCGTGACACAAACCGAGACCCAAAACCTGACGACGTAACGGAAATCCCGTAGCGGCGTGTTCACGACGCATGGTAGCTCCCCGCGCGATGCTGCCCGCGCAGCGTCACCGCCCGCGGGTGCCCTGCGCGGCATGAAGCCGCGCGGCGCGTACACGGCGCCCGTGCGGTGCCGCCCGTGCGGGTGCCGCCGCCCGCGGGTGCCCCGCGCGGCGTGAAGCCGCGCGGCGCGCACACCCGCGGGTGGCGCCCGTGCGGCTCCGCCCACGCGGGCGCTGTTACGGAATTTGAGTTGGCGTATTTCGTGAATTCGGTTAAGTCTTGAAGATTGAAGATAAAGAAGGTTGGATCATGTGACTCAATCTCAAGAAAGAAGAATTCAAAAGGATCAGGTATGTTTAACTAATTATCTTTGGTGATCCGAATACTTCTTATAGTGTAGAAACACTTGGATGAATTTCTAATTGCATAAAAATCAAAAACTGGACATGGGACATGTTCAGGATCCGGATCAGACACTTCGATCCGGATCCCGAAGGGTGTTAGTTCATACGCAAATTCAATCCGGATCGTAGCCTCCTTTGATCCGGATCCCGAACACTGGTTTTTACCATAATTTATGAACGATCCGGATCAGGCAGTTCAATCCGGATCCCGAACATTGGTGTTTGGTAAATTGTATGAACGATCCGGATCAGGCACTTCGATCCGGATCCCGAACCTTTTTTTTTTTGGAAACTGTCTGTCTCGTTACTGCAATCCGGATCGCCTAAATCCGATCCGGATCGCCGTCCTGTAAAATTCCAGAAAAGGTTAGTTTTTTATTCTTATCCTCTTCCAATGGTTTCTAACCTATAAATAGACCCTTTAATTCAACTTTTAGGGTAACGACAAAAATGGAAAAAATACGACCGAAATAGAAAAATCCACAGATAGAGAAGAAAGGAAATACTAGATTTAATTTTATGTTTCTTCATCTATTTTATTAATTTGATTCTAGGTTTTCCAAACTCAGATTTTGAGTAGAATCAAATTAATGAATACTTAGATGGTATTTCCGATCTATTTCTAATCTAAGTATTCGGCGGATCATCACCACCCAAAAAACAACGATTTCCCCAAAATCGGCGCGTGGACTCGCGTGGCCTTGTGGAGTCAAGGTGCTACCGCTCTCGTGGATTCGGAGCGAGATACGTTCGTGGATTCGAAGCGTGCTACTGGGTGAAGACCGTGGATTCGGTCGGACGTCGTGGAGTCGACGTTGGACGTCGTGGATTCGGCGTTGGACGCAGATCGTGGATTCGAGAAGCGTTGCAGAGCGAGCAGAGAAGATCAACTAGGAGCGTATGGAAAAAGGTTGAGTCGTCTGTGAGTACGGTATATCACCTTTGTACGTGTTATAATTCTAGTGGATTTCACCATGTTATCGGTCCCGTGGTTTTTTACTCCGGTTTGGAGTTTTCCACGTAAAAATCTCTGCGTGTTATTTATTTTTCCGCATTGGGTTTTATATCGCAAAGATTTTTGAGTGTTTATTGTTTACACCTATTCACCCCCCTCTAGGTGTTTTTTCTCCTATTTAGATCCAATTATACATAACCCAACAAGTGGTATCAAAGAGGGAATAGGGTTGTAAACAATGGTTGAAGGTGGAAATATCAACAGACCCCCGTTCTTCGATGGAACAAATTATGCCTACTGGAAAGTACGGATGAAAGCCTTTTTAATTTCCATCGACGAACGGGTGTGGCAATCAATTGAATTAGGATGGTCTAATCCAACTGAAATTCTTGCTGATGTTCGCACCATCAAACCTAGGTCGAAATGGACCAAGGAAGAGATAGATTCTTCTTCTTACAATGGCAAAGGGATTAATGCTCTATTTAATGCTTTGTCTCAAACTGAGTTCTCTCGCGTCTCGGCATGTGAGACTACGAAAGAAATCTGGGATGTTCTTCAAGTTACACATGAGGGAACTAACCTTGTGAAGATTCAGAAACTGCAAATGCTTACGAGCAAGTTTGACTCTATTTTCATGGCAGAAAATGAATCGTTCACAGACTATTACACACGAATGCAAGACATCGTAAACTCATGTGCTAACTTGGGAGAGAAGATTCCAGAATTTAAAGTTGTAAGAAAAATATTAAGAACTCTTCCTGAAAGATTTTGATCCAAGGTTACGGCCATTGAAACTATTAAACACCCGGACGAAATCCGTGTAGAAGAATTAGTTGGTTCTTTACAAACATATGAAATGACATTTCCTACTAACTATTCTTCTGGAAAAGCATCCTCTTCTAAGTCTTCAGGTTTAGCATTGAAAACAACAAAAGAAGAAGACGCGGATTCATCCTCCTCAGACGATGACGTAAACCTATCTATGGAGGACTTTGAGAAGCAGCTTGCTCTCTTGACGAGAAGATTTCGCCGAAACTTTCGAAGGGGTAACTCAAGCAAAACTCCATCCTTCGTAAAGTCGAAGAAAGGCAAAGGTTCTTCAAGTTACAAACTAAGAAAGCAAGAGGGTTTTTCTAAGGATAAGAAAACTCAGAAGGACAAGTCCAATGCTTCAAGTGCCGAGGGTACGGCCATATCTCAACGGAGTGTCCCAATAAGAATCCGTCAAAGAAGAAAGCGATGCAAGCCGTCACTTGGGATGACACCTCATCGTCAAATGAGTCATCGTCAAGTGATGAAGAAGATAACGCAACGGCGTTCCACGCGTCCACATCTTCACCCTTCATGTGCTTAATGGCTAATACATCCGAGTCATTGTCCAACTCCACTGTTGAAAAAATTGCAACGGACGATGAATCGGATAACTCAGAAGGTGAAGACTTTGCTCTTGCCTATCATAAGCTTTTGAGGGATTCAAAGAAACTGGCAAAGCAAAACAAGAGTTTGAGAGGGAGATTGCAGGATCTCGAAGAAGAAGCAAAAAGGGCAACTTCTCTCTCAAACACTCTTGAAGCGGAAAGGGATAACCTGATTAAAGCAAATGTTTCCCTTCAAGAGTCCAATGAGCAATTCGAGAAGAATTATGTAGATATGGTGAACAAAGCGAATTACTTCTTGAAGCTCAACGGCGAGTCTCGACAGGAAAAATTGGAAATGACAGAGACCATTCTCCAACTCAAGGATGACTTACAGCGATTTTCATCAGGGAGGAGTAAGTTGGATAAGCTTCTTGTTCTTGGTCAATCAAACAAATTTGGCCTCGGATACAATCGAACTGAAGACAATTTTAGTTCGGTTGGGACAGTCTTTGTGCCCCAGTCGGTATCTCCTCCTCCGACACTGGAATTGACGACAAACAACGACAACAAACCTACTTCCCCTTCTTCGGAATTGTCAAGCACCAAGGTATGTTTTCGTTGTGGTATTGCAGGGCACATAAGGAGAAATTGCAAGATGGGAGCCAAACGCTCAACTTAAGCACTACTTGCAACGACTACCAAAAGGGCGATTCCTCGGAAATCAAATGCAAATTATTCGAAGGAAAAGAGCCCCGGTAGTTCATCAAACAAGACGACGACGTCAAGGAAAAGCAATGGATCAAACAAGACGCTTTCACCAAAGGTATCAACATCACAATCATTTCTGACGTACACCAAAACTCGAAAGGTTTGGGTACGCAAAGGTGAAATCTTCCCTTGTCTTGTTGCAAATATTTCCTTGCATGCATATGATAATTCGTCTTGGTATCTGGATAGCGGTTGTTCCCGTCACATGACTGGTGACAAAAACTGTTTTCAAAATTTTGAGAAAATCTCCGGAGGACTTGTAGTTTTCGGAGACGGTCAGTCTTCCAAAATTATTGGAAAATGAACAGTAGCTATTCCAGATGGCCCGATTCTGAATAATGTGTTATTTGTTGATGGCCTTAACACTAACCTCATAAGTATCAGTCAACTTTGTGACAATGGTTTTTCAGTTAATTTTTCATCTGTTGAATGCATTGTAACTGATAAGGACCATGTTTTCTTTTTAAAGGGGGTTAGATCTGAAAACAATTGTTATGTTGTTCCCAATAAAATTTCTGAAAAGTGTAACTTAGTTTCTTTGAATAATGAAACTCCTTGGCATGAAAGACTAGGTCGCATAAACTTTAAGGAACTTGCTAGAATTTCAAACAAAGACGTGGTCAAGGGGGTTCCAAAACTTTCACTTAAACAAACCATTGTGTGTGGTGGTTGTCAAAAGGGAAACAATCCAGGACTGCACACAAGAACTTGAACCACGTTGGTACTAATCGGCCCTTAGAATTATTGCATATGGATCTTATGGGGCCGACACGTCAACCATCCTTTGGAGGTAAATGGTATATTTTCTTATTGGTTGATGATTTCTCTAGATACTCATGGGTAGCATTTTTAAAAGAGAAAGCTGATACTTTTGATTCTTTTCTCGAGATTTGCCTTCGTATTATGATTGAAAAGAATGAAAAGATCATTCGTGTTAGAAGTGATAGAGGTGGAGAATTCATAAATTCTAAATTCATTGATTTTTGCACTTCCAATGGCATTAAACATGAATTCTCAGCACCCTATACACCTCAACAGAATGGTGTAGTCGAGCGCAAAAATAGGGTTGTACAAGAGATGGCACGTGTCATGCTTCATAGCCGGAATTTACCGTTATATTTTTGGGCTGAAGCTGTCAACACTGCAATCTATGTTATTAATCGAGTTTATTTGCGCCCGGGGAACGTTAAATACACCATATGAACTATGGTTTTGTAGAAAGCCAAACATCAAATATTTTCGTATCTTTGGAGTCGGTGTTACATTTTACGTGACCGCAAAAATCTTGGAAAATTTGACTCTCGAAGTGACGAAGGGATTTTCTTGGGTTATTCTACAAATAGTAGAGCATATCGGGTATTTAATTTGGAATCTAAACGATTGTAGAATCCATAAATGTTAAAGTAGATGAAGCTTTCCACTTTGCATCTGATAAATCTACCCCTGATATCTCTCTTGATGATGATACTCCTGTAAATGCATCTTCTCATGATAATACTTCCAATATTAATGATGCATCTAATGATTCTTCAAGTTTATCTGATGTGCAGGAATCATCTCATGTACCTCCGAGTACCCCTTTACCACAAACGTTACGCATCTCCAAGGATCATCCTGAATCAAACATTATTGGAGACCCACAAGAAGGAGTCAAAACTCGGAGACAGTTGGTTTGTGGATTCGCTTGTTACGTTTCCATGATCGAACCAAAGAACGTTGATGAAGCTCTTCAGGATGACTACTGGATTGAAGCAATGCAGGAAGAGCTCCATCAGTTTGAACGCAACAAAGTCTGGGAATTAACGACGCCTCCGAAGCAACACAATGTGATCGGTACTAAATGGATTTTCAAGAACAAGAAAAATGAGGATGGTACCATCATCTGGAACAAAGCACATTTAGTTGCTCAAGGCTACTCTCAAATAGAAGGTATAGACTTTGATGAAACGTTCGCCCCAGTAGCTAGACTCGAGTCCATTCGTATCTTATTCGCTATTGCTTGTCACTTTAAAATAAAACTCTTTCAAATGGACGTTAAGAGCGCGTTTTTAAATGGGTTTTTAAATGAGGAAGTTTATGTGGCTCAACCGAAAGGTTTTGTAGACTGTAAACTACCTAACCATGTTTTTCGTTTGAAAAAGGATCTTTACGGTTTAAAACAAGCACCGCGAGCGTGGTACGAAAGGTGACAAAGCACCTTTTGGAGAAGAGCTATACTCGAGGGGGTGCAGACATGACTCTCTTTGTGAAGCATTATCAAAATAACTTCATTGTTGCGCAAATCTATGTCGATGACATTGTATTTGGAGCAACAAAGGATAATGATGCTTCTAAATTCGCAGAAACCATGGAAAGTGAATTTGAGATGTCTATGATGGGCGAACTGATATACTTTCTTGGATTGCAAGTGAAACAAAATGGTGAAGGCATCCATCTGTGTCAATCCAAGTATGCAAAGGAGTTGGTAAAGAAATTCGGATTAGAAGATTCTAAAGATTTTCCTACTCCTATGGGAACTAGCAATAAGGGATTAGGAAGTGAATCTCTTAGTGATAGTGTAGACGAGAAACTCTATCGAAGTATGATTGGAAGTCTACTCTACCTCACAGCTAGTCGCCCGGACATATTCTTTAGTGTTGGGATCTGCGCGAGATATCAGTCAGCACCAAAGGAGGATCACCTGAAAGCGGTGAAACGGATCATCCGGTACGTCAAAGGAACTGTAAACTTCAGAATTTGGTATCCTATGGAACAAGTCTTGACATTATAGGATATTCAGATGCCGATTGGGCAGGATCAGTGGATGATCGGAAAAGTACGAGTGGTGCATGTTTTTATCTTGGCCATTGTCTTGTTGCATGGCATAGTAAAAAGCAAAACTGCATTGCACTCTCAACTGCCGAAGCGGAATATATCTCAGCGGGTAGTTTGTTCAACTCAACTCATTTGGATGAAAAGCGTGTTTGAGCGACTTCCGGATTTCAGCAACTTCGGTAACTGTTTTATGTGACTACACTAGTGCTATAAACATTTCAAAAAACCCTGTGTTGCACTCAAGAACAAAACACATTGAACTTAGATATCATTTTCTTAGAGAGCTAGTTGAATCAAATATTCTTCAAATTTCCTACATTTCAACTGAAGATCAATTAGCTGACATTTTAACAAAACCTTTGGATCAAAAACGTTTTATTCATTTGCGTAATGCAATTGGAATGCTTTCCTTGAAATAACCTCTTTTTGAAACTCTTGTTTAGGTTAGGTTTTGTTTTTGTGTTTTTGTTCATTATCTATGCTTAGACATAGAACATTAATTGAGCATTAGTTTTATTGACTTTAACTGCATCCTTTTATATGTCTAGAAATTTATTATGCTTTTGATATCATAATAATTCATTTGATGCAATGATCATTTATGTGAATTAAATCATCTTTGTTTTGATCAAAGTCAATTTCTCTCTCAATGATCTCTTGGTATAGTTTTTATCTTATTTGACTATTTAGTCGAGTATGAAATCGAGATCAATATTTGGTTGAATACTTTATATCTTAAATAATTGATAGCCAATTGAGGGGGAGTCAAAGAAGTATTATGCTCAAAAGATGTGGAAAGAGTTACATCCCAATGAGGAGAAAGAGTTACATCCCAATGAGGAGTGTGAAAACTACCACCACATGGAGGAAAGAGCTACCACCTCGGTCGTCCGAGTACTGTGTGCAGCTACCACATGTATACCAAGCAAGGTTTTTCAAGTTTGATTAAATAAAATGCATGTTGAAATACTTGACTCTGTCAAAATTTCAAGGTTGGTATAAGGTGGGAATTTTTATGAAAGATGCTCAAAGAGCCACTCTCCTCAATAAATTGACTAGATATATTATCTAACTTATTTGGGATTTCAGACATCTATTGATCTTGGTATTTCATTTTCTTTAGCAAATTGATGATTTGATAAAGGCATTACTCATAAGATCATGTTAGATGTGATTGAAGTTGTTCAACTTTAAGGGATTTAATTTTTATAAATTTTCGTTTCATTTGTTGGATGTTATTGATAGATTTGGCATAATCGATTTCTTGTTGTATGAAACGATGATTTTCATTTAAAGTTGATACACAAAAGTGCTTACAATCTTTTTCTGGATTTTCTAGAATTTTTCCGAATTTTTCTGAAGAAAAAGTTGGAGCCGATCCGGATTGACAAGCCGATCCGGATCCCGAACGCGGGTATTCTCTGCGGGTAGCCGATCCGGATCGGATTCACGAACTGATCCGGATCGCGGCTAGGGTTTTATATAGAACAAAAGGGTTTTGATTTCTTTTTACTTCAATCTTTTGTTCAAAAGTCTCCAGAGCTTCTCTCTCTAGAATTCATCCGTCTTGGAAGCTTACAAACTCAAGTTCTTCGATTCTATTGTAAGTTTTATTGATCAAAATCTCGGTTTTTCACAGTTTTTCATATTCTTCCTCAAAACGTGATGAAATTTCTGTATCCTTTTCGTTTTGTGGATGGTTTTTTGATCAAATTTCTTTTGAAATAAGAACTCTGGGTAGATTAGTTTGATTATATGCTAGGTATTCTCATGATAAACAGATTTTTGGCCTTCGATTTCAAAAATTTCGATTTTAGGGCATATAATGGGAATTTTCGAAAATCATGCGATTGATCTATTTTTAAAATTCTTTTTGCAAAACTAATTTGATTCTTAGTCTCTCTACACGATAATGATTGTTTGGGTACAATTTTTCAAATTTTGAAAATTAACAATTTTTTCGTGTTCTTGAGTTGTTGCTCATAGGATTTCTTTTCACAAGTAATAGCAATAATGACGTTTTCATGGATCATCTTTCTGCTAGTTGCAATGGTACACACTCGAACAACAAACAAACTGAAAAGAGCTAAGAAAACTCAACGGAAAGGTGAGTTTCTTCTTGTCAGCGATTCAGAGGCTGAAGCAGATAATCAAGAAGTAGATTGGGACAAATTGTCGGATGATGAATCAATGCCTGTTCAACCTAAGCAAAAGACTTTCGACACTTCAAAAGGTAAAGCGCCAATGGCATCCTCTATCTCTATGAAAAGAAAGAGACTGGCTCGACGATTTGGACGAGCACGAGGTTTCGAGATTAACGAACCAATAGTTCCGGATTCTCCACCCCGTGAGGAACAAGTGTTCGTTAATGCGGATCGCCTAAGGGCATTTGAGAATCGTGAATGCATTGGCGAGAGGCATGTTAATATTGAGGCTCTACGAGACCACTCCCCTGAGTTTGGTGTTCTGATTGAACAAGCAAACCTTATTCAAGTATGCCGATTCCCAGAAATGCTTTGGATACTGTCTGCATCACGTGAGGACCTTCTATACAAATGCACGGCACCTTTCGAGAAAATGAAAACGGTCCGATGGAGTTTTACACGAATATCCAAGGCACAAGGTTTAAAATTACTCCATAATTGATTGGCGAGGTTTTGGGAATACAAGCCAGCAAGATAGGAGTTAATTACTTGAAGGGAAAGAGTTGACAAACACGATGTGGCAAATGGTTATAAAGGAAATTTGTTTAGGAGGGAACTCAATCAACGGAGAAATCTGTCAATCCAAAGAACTTCGTCTTGAGTACCGGTTCCTAAACTTCATCACCATGTTACAATATCCTTCCAAATATGCAGACGAAACGTCTTGAGATGGGATCGAGTGCTGTTTTTGTATCTCTTAGGACATCCGTCAGAGGGCCAATGGGATTAAATATCAACATTCCATACATTATTTGGAATAGAATGACGAGATATGTGAGCATCCTCATCCCACTGAAAGAATTCCAGTTCCTTTGATATAATGAGGATCTTAAAGAAATTTCAGGTTGATATTAGTTCAACGACTTATATCACTGCTTGGGCATGATCGATGAGTCCACCATTGTTAGTCCCTTCATAAGTTGCCCCATGTCACTCCAGTCCCTCCATGCGGACGAAACCTAGTACCGGCACTTCCGCGTCACCATCACCACCAGCACCCGCACCAGCGGATGAAGCATCAGTCTACAGCATCTACAAAGAACAACAACGATTATCCTTTGAGCAGGAACAGATTTCGAAGGAACAGAAGAGATTCCAATGAGCTTGAGCTCATCACGGCAAGATCATATTACCATAACTAAGAAGGTCAATTCAATGAACAAGCTGGTGAAAAAGATGTTCTCTAAGATGGGCTGCACGAGCTCTGAGACTCTGACTCAGATGATTGATTTGTGCTCAAACTTTTCTTTTTCTTGTGTAGATTTTTAATCTTTTCTTGTGCAGGTTTAAGTTTTAGTTTTTAGTTTTAGTTCTCACATTTTTGGTTCTTGAACTTGTTAACTTTTCTCTCCATTTTGGTAATTTTGGCTAAGTTTGTGACAAAAAGGGGGAGAGAATATTAGAACAGTTGAACAATGAAACTTCGATTGTCCAGTTGTGAACCATGAAAGGTAAGTATAACTTCAACTTTTGGTTTTTCTTTGTGATTGCATGCAGCCTCGACTAACTATTTGCTAACTATTTGGGCATGTAATATAACTAACAAGTTGATGTTGACTAACAATGTTGTGACATTTGGTTTTTGAATGCATAAAGATATGTTTTTAACTATGATCCAATTACATATCTGAATGTATAATGAGTATAACTTCATCGCTGTGTGTGTTTTTGAATGACATAAAATTCTTGAGGTATCTAACGATTTCTTTTGTCAAGAAGATGTTTCTTTTGCAGAGAGTACAGATGTCTAAGTCTAGAGTCCTGTTTTAGGAGTTTAACTCATGTATATATCTTTATTTGGATCTCATTGTAAATTTTTGTTGTATGAGTGATATCAACAAAAATATCTTTTTGAATTTCTTGAGTGGATTTGTGTTTTGTCACGAAACCGCCAAAGGGGGAGATTGTTACGGAATTTGAGTTGGCGTATTTCGTGAATTCGGTTAAGTCTTGAAGATTGAAGAAAGAAGGTTGGATCATATAACTCAATCTCAAGAAAGAAGAATTCAAAGGATCAGTATGTTTAACTAATTATCTTTGGTGATCCGAATACTTCTTATAGTGTAGAAACACTTGGATGAATTTTTAATTGCATAAAAATCAAAACTGGACATGGGACATGTTCAGGATCCGGATCAGACATTCAATCCGGATCCCGAAGGGTGTTAGTTCATACGCAAATTCAATCCGGATCGTAGCCTCCTTTGATCCGGATCCCGAACACTGGTTTTACCATAAATTTATGAACGATCCGGATCAGGCAGTTCAATCCGGATCCCGAACATTGGTGTTTGTTAAATGTATGAACGATCCGGATCAGGCACTTCGATCCGGATCCCGAACCTTTGTTTTTCTGGAACTGTCTGTCTCGTTACTGCAATCCGGATCGCCTAAATCCGATCCGGATCGCCGTCCTGAAAATTCCAGAAAAGGTTAGTTTTTGATTCTTATCCTCTTCCAATGGTTCTAACCTATAAATAGACCCTTAATTCATCTTTTAGGGTACGACAAAAATGGAAAAAATACGACCGAAATAGAAAAATCCCAGATAGAGAAGAAAGAAAATACTAGATTTAATTTATGTTTCTTCATCTATTTTATTAATTTGATTCTAGGTTTTCCAAACTCAGATTTGAGTAGATCAAATTAATGAATACTTAGATGGTATTTCCGATCTATTTCTAATCTAAGTATTCGGCGGATCATCACCACCAAAAAACCGATTTCCCCAAATCGGCGCGTGGACTCGCGTGGCCTTGTGGAGATCAAGGTGCTACGCTCTGTGGATTCGGAGCGAGGTGGTGGCACGTCGTCGTGGATCGAAGCGTGCTACTGGGTGAAGACCGTGGATTCGTCGGAAGTCGTGGAGTCGACGTGGACGCCGTGGATTCGGCGTTGGACGCAGATCGTGGATTCGAGAAAGCGTTGCGGAGCGAGCGGAGAAGATAATTAGGAGCGTATGGAAAAAGGTGAGGCGTCTGTGAGTACGGTAATCACCTTTGTACGTGTTCTAATTCTAGTGGATTCACCGTGTTATCGGGTCCCGTGGTTTTTTACTCCGGTTTGGAGTTTTCCACGTAAAAATCTCTGCGTGTTATTTATTTTTCCGCATTGGGTTTTATATCGCAAAGATTTTTGCAGTGTTTATTGTTTAACTATCACCCCTTCTAGGTGTTTTTTCCCCTATTTAGATGCTAATTATACATAACCCAACAGGCGCGCCGCCCGTGGGTGCCCTGCGCGGTTGTGAAGCCGCGCGGCGGCGCACACACGCGGGTGGCGCCCGGCGGTGCTCGCCCGCGGGTGCCCTGCGCGTGGCCGCCGCTCGAGGGTGCACCGTCGCGGCATGAAGCCGCGCGGCATGCGCACCCGAGCCACGACGCGGGTGAAGCGCGCGGCTGCGCACACCGCGGGGGCCGCCCGTGCGGTGCCGCGCGGGTGCCTGCGCGGACCGCCGCTCGGGGTGTCCCCGTCGCGGCATGAAGCGCGCGGCGTGCAACCCGCGGGTGGCGCAGTGACCCGGTGTTGCCCCAGCCGGGCGCCCCGCGCGGCACGACCGGGCGCGCGGCTTGAGGGCACGAGCCCGGGTCGCGGGGCGGCCGGGACGGCGCGGCGCCGACGCAGAAGAAGCCGAAAAAAGACACGAAACATCAGAAGTTACAATAAAACCAACACCACTCACGTTGCCATCTGGGGATGACGATCCGATGTAACTCCCGGTGCCAAAACGTCATTCGGGGTGTTCGGACTCCTC
>CM055062.1:15962142-16017202 GCA_029204045.2 Tillandsia leiboldiana | reverse complement strand
CCAGACAGTTATGGACAGTTTTGCTATCACATCGGCGCGGCTTATTTCCCGATGAGGAGGCGGTACAGATGTGGTTCATCTGGGACGTTTGGTTATTGGTTGCACACGTTATTCCAGTCTAGGACTGTATTTTAGAGGCATTGTAGTGGTAGATTTCCCCGTTTTGCAGCGGTTTCATTTCTTACACACTCTTCTTTCCTTTTTGCCTCGGTATACCTAGTGGTGTGTCGAGTGTGATGTTTTACCCACTAGGGGAGGCTACTGTTTTTACTAGTAATTCTCACCCCCATTCTTCTTTTCTCTTTTTCTTCTGCTTGTTTTGCAGTTGTCTTCTTCGGGTGCTCGGGCTTTTCAGCGGCGGGTCGAGGAGAGATGACGCGTAGTAGATAGATCTCGAGGCAGATGAGCGTGTTAGCTGGATGTTGGTGTACCCAGGTTTCCCTCAGACGGTTGTACTTTTACATTTGGGACTGCTTTTGCCACAGGGTTCGTATTTAGTTTTTGGTGAGCTGGGAGAGACAGATGTATCATTTATACAGATGTATGTCATTTTATTTTCCAGCTTCCAGACTTAAGATGTATTGTTTTCAGTTCAGCTCTATTTTTATTGCTCTTTTATTGTTTATCTCTATATCTGAGCAGTTTGACGCTTCGTGTACACGGGAAATAACCTGTGCACTCGGATCTGTGGACGGCCCGGTTCTGTTTACACCCGGGGCGTGACACAAACCGAGACACCAAAACCTGACGACGTAACGGAAATCCCGTAGGGGGTGTTCACGACGCATGGTAGCTCCCCGCGCGATGCTGCCCATCACGCACGTCACCGTCCCGCGTCGTGCCCTGCCCGGCATGAAGCCGCCGCGCGTACACGGCGCCCGTGCGGTGCCGCCCTGTTATTCGGGTGACCAGCCCGCCCGCGGGTGCCCACGCGCGGGCGTGAAGCCGGCGGCGCCGCACACCAGATCACCCGCGAGAGTGGTGCCCGTGCGGCTCCGCCCCGCTTGCGCTGTTACGGAATTTGAGTTTGCGTATTTCCTTGAATTCGTTAATCTTGAAGATTGAAGATAAAGAAGGTTGGATCATGTGACTCAATCTCAAGAAAGAAGATTCAAAAGGATCAGGTATGTTAACTAATTATCTTGGTGATCCGAATACTTCTTTTGTGAAACTCTTGGATGAATTTCTAATTGCATAAAAATCAAAAACTGGACATGGACATGTTCAGATCCGAGGATCAGACACTTCGATCCTGAATCCCGAAGGTTTTTATTCATACGCAAATTCAATCCGGATCGTAGCCTCCTTTGATCCGGATCCCGAACACTGTTTTTTACCATAATTTATGAACGATCCGGATCAGGCAGTTCAATCCGGATCCCGAACATTGGTGTTTGGAAATTGTATGAACGATCCGGATCAGGCACTTCGATCCGGATCCCGAACCTTTTTTTTTTTGGAAACTGTCTGTCTCGTTACTGCAATCCGGATCGCCGAAATCCGATCCGGATCGCCGTCCTGTAAAAATTCCAGAAAAGGTTAGTTTTTGATTCTTATCCTCTTCCAATGGTTTCTAACCTATAAATAGACCCTTTAATTCATCTTTTAGGGTAACGACAAAATGGAAAAATACGACCGAAATAGAAAAATCCACAGATAGAGAGAAAGGAAATACTAGATTTAATTTATGTTTCTTCATCTATTTTATTAATTTGATTCTAGGTTTTCCAAACTCAGATTTTGAGTAGAATCAAATAATGAATACTTAGATGGTATTTCCGATCTATTTCTAATCTAAGTATTCGGCGGATCATCACCACCCAAAACAACACGATTTCCCAAATCGGCGCGTGGACTCGCGTGGCCTTGTGGATTCAAGGTGCTACCGCTCTCGTGGATTCGGAGCGAGGTACGTTCGTGGATTCGAAGCGTGCTACTGGGTGAAGACCGTGGATTCGGTCGGACGTCGTGGAGTCGACGTTGGACGCCGTGGATTCGGCGTTGGAGCAGATCGTGGATTCGAGAAGCGTTGCGGAGCGAGCGGAGAAGATCAACTAGGAGCGTATGGAAAAAGGTTGAGTCGTCTGTGAGTACGGTATATCACCTTGTACGTGTTATAATTCTAGTGGATTTCACCGTGTTATCGGTCCCGTGGTTTTTTACTCCGGTTTGGAGTTTTCCACGTAAAAATCTCTGCGTGTTATTTATTTTTCCGCATTGGGTTTTATATCGCAAAGATTTTTGAGTGTTTATTGTTTACACCTATTCACCCCCCTCTAGGTGTTTTTTCCCCTATTTAGATCCAATTATACATAACCCAACAAGTGGTATCAGAGCGGGAATAGGGTTGTAAACAATGGTTGAAGGTGGAAACATCAACAACCCCCGTTCTTCGATGGAACAAATTATGCCTACTGGAAAGTACGGATGAAAGCCTTTTTAATTTCCATCGACGAACGGGTTGCAATCAAGTGAATAGGATGGTCTAATCCAAATGAAATTCTTGCTGATGTTCGACACCATCAAACCTAGGTCGAAATGGACCAAGGAAGAGATAGATTCTTCTTCTTACAATGGCAAAGGGATTAATGCTCTATTTAATGCTTTGTCTCAAACTGAGTTCTCTCGCGTCTCGGCATGTGAGACTACGAAAGAAATCTGGGATGTTCTTCAAGTTACACATGAGGGAACTAACCTTGTGAAGATTCAGAAACTGCAAATGCTTACGAGCAAGTTTGACTCTATTTTCATGGCAGAAAATGAATCGTTCACAGACTATTACACACGAATGCAAGACATCGTAAACTCATGTGCTAACTTGGGAGAGAGATTCCAGAATTTAAAGTTGTAAGAAAAATATTAAGAACTCTTCCTGAAAGATTTTGATCCAAGGTTACGGGCCATTGAAACTATTAAACACCCCGACGAAATCCGTGTAGAAGACATTAGTTGGTTCTTTACAAACATATGAAATGACATTTCCTACTAACTATTCTTCTGGAAAAGCATCCTCTTCTAAGTCTTCAGGTTTAGCATTGAAAACAACAAAAGAAGAAGACGCGGATTCATCCTCCTCAGACGATGACGTAAACCTATCTATGGAGGACTTTGAGAAGCAGCTTGCTCTCTTGACGAGAAGATTTCGCCGAAACTTTCGAAGGGGTAACTCAAGCAAAACTCCATCCTTCGTAAAGTCGAAGAAAGGCAAAGGTTCTTCAAGTTACAAACTAAGAAAGCAAGAGGGTTTTTTCTAAGGATAAGAAAACTCAGAAGGACAAGTCCAATGCTTCAAGTGCCGAGGGTACGGCCATATCTCAACGGAGTGTCCCAATAAGAATCCGTCAAAGAAGAAAGCGATGCAAGCCGTCACTTGGGATGACACCTCATCGTCAAATGAGTCATCGTCAAGTGATGAAGAAGATAACGCAACGGCGTTCCACGCGTCCACATCTTCACCCTTCATGTGCTTAATGGCTAATACATCCGAGTCATTGTCCAACTCCACTGTTGAAAAAAATTGCAACGGACGATGAATCGGATAACTCAGAAGGTGAAGACTTTGCTCTTGCCTATCATAAGCTTTGAGGGATTCAAAGAAACTGGCAAAGCAAAACAAGAGTTTGAGAGGGAGATGCAGGATCTCGAAGAAGAAGCAAAAAGGGCAACTTCTCTCTCAACACTCTTGAAGCGGAAAAGGGATAACCTGATTAAAGCAAATGTTCCCTTCAAGAGTCCAATGAGCAATTCGAGAAGAATTATGTAGATATGGTGACAAAGCGAATTACTTCTTGAAGCTCAACGGCGAGTCTCGACAGGAAAAATTGGAAATGACAGAGACCAGTCTCCAACTCAAGGATGACTTACAGCGATTTTCATCAGGGAGGAGTAAGTTGGATAAGCTTCTTGTTCTTGGGTCAATCAAACAAATTTGGCCTCGGATACAATCGAACTGAAGACAATTTTAGTTCGGTTGGGACAGTCTTTGTGCCCCAGTCGGTATCTCCTCCTCCGACACTGGAATTGACGACAAACACGACACAAACCTACTTCCCCTTCTTCGGAATTGTCAAGCACCAAGGTATGTTTTCGTTGTGGTATTGCAGGGCACATAAGGAGAAATTGCAAGATGGGAGCCAAACGCTCAACTTAAGCACTACTTGCAACGACTACCAAAAGGGCGATTCCTCGGAAATCAAATGCAAATTATTCGAAGGAAAAGAGCCCCGGTAGTTCATCAAACAAGACGACGACGTCAAGGAAAAGCAATGGATCAAACAAGACGCTTTCACCAAAGGTATCAACATCACAATCATTTCTGACGTACACCAAAACTCGAAAGGTTTGGGTACGCAAAGGTGAAATCTTCCCTTGTCTTGTTGCAAATATTTCCTTGCATGCATATGATAATTCGTCTTGGTATCTGGATAGCGGTTGTTCCCGTCACATGACTGGTGACAAAAACTGTTTTCAAAAATTTTGAGAAAATCTCGCGGAGGACTTGTAGTTTTCGGAGACGGTCAGTCTTCCAAAATTATTGGAAATGAACAGTAGCTATTCCAGATGGCCCGATTCTGAATAATGTGTTATTTGTTGATGGCCTTAACACTAACCTCATAAGTATCAGTCAACTTGTGACAATGGTTTTTCAGTTAATTTTCATCTGTTGAATGCATTGTAACTGATAAGGACCATGTTTTCTTTTAAAGGGGGTTAGATCTGAAAACAATTGTTATGTTGTTCCCAATAAAATTTCTGAAAAAGTGTAACTTAGTTTCTTTGAATAATGAAACTCCTTGGCATGAAAGACTAGGTCGCATAAACTTTAAGGAACTTGCTAGAATTTCAAACAAAGACGTGGTCAAGGGGGTTCCAAAACTTTCACTTAAACAAACCATTGTGTGTGGTGGTTGTCAAAAGGGAAACAATCCAGGACTGCACACAAGAACTTGAACCACGTTGGTACTAATCGGCCCTTAGAATTATTGCATATGGATCTTATGGGGCCGACACGTCAACCATCCTTTGGAGGTAAATGGTATATTTTCTTATTGGTTGATGATTTTCTCTAGATACTCATGGGTAGCATTTTTAAAAGAGAAAGCTGATACTTTTGATTCTTTTCTCGAGATTTGCCTTCGTATTATGATTGAAAAGAATGAAAAGATCATTCGTGTTAGAAGTGATAGAGGTGGAGAATTCATAAATTCTAAATTCATTGATTTTTGCACTTCCAATGGCATTAAACATGAATTCTCAGCACCCTATACACCTCAACAGAATGGTGTAGAGTCGAGCGCAAAAATAGGGTTGTACAAGAGATGGCACGTGTCATGCTTCATAGCCGGAATTTACCGTTATATTTTTGGGCTGAAGCTGTCAACACTGCAATCTATGTTATTAATCGAGTTTATTTGCGCCCGGGAACGTTAAATACACCATATGAACTATGGTTTTGTAGAAAGCCAAACATCAAATATTTTCGTATCTTTGGGAGTCGGTGTTACATTTTACGTGACCGCAAAAATCTTGGAAAATTTGACTCTCGAAGTGACGAAGGGATTTTCTTGGGTTATTCTACAAATAGTAGAGCATATCGGGTATTTAATTTGGAATCTAAAACGATTGTAGAATCCATAAATGTTAAAGTAGATGAAGCTTTCCACTTTGCATCTGATAAATCTACCCCTGATATCTCTCTTGATGATGATACTCCTGTAAATGCATCTTCTCATGATAATACTTCCAATATTAATGATGCATCTAATGATTCTTCAAGTTTATCTGATGTGCAGGAATCATCTCATGTACCTCCGAGTACCCCTTTACCACAAACGTTACGCATCTCCAAGGATCATCCTGAATCAAACATTATTGGAGACCCACAAGAAGGAGTCAAAACTCGGAGACAGTTGGTTTGTGGATTCGCTTGTTACGTTTCCATGATCGAACCAAAGAACGTTGATGAAGCTCTTCAGGATGACTACTGGATTGAAGCAATGCAGGAAGAGCTCCATCAGTTTGAACGCAACAAAGTCTGGGAATTAACGACGCCTCCGAAGCAACACAATGTGATCGGTACTAAATGGATTTTCAAGAACAAGAAAAATGAGGATGGTACCATCATCTGGAACAAAGCACATTTAGTTGCTCAAGGCTACTCTCAAATAGAAGGTATAGACTTTGATGAAACGTTCGCCCCAGTAGCTAGACTCGAGTCCATTCGTATCTTATTCGCTATTGCTTGTCACTTTAAAATAAAACTCTTTCAAATGGACGTTAAGAGCGCGTTTTTAAATGGGTTTTAAATGAGGAAGTTTATGTGGCTCAACCGAAAGGTTTTGTAGACTGTAAACTACCTAACCATGTTTTTCGTTTGAAAAAGGATCTTTACGGTTTAAAACAAGCACCGCGAGCGTGGTACGAAAGGTTGACAAAGCACCTTTTGGAGAAGAGCTATACTCGAGGGGGTGCAGACATGACTCTCTTTGTGAAGCATTATCAAAATAACTTCATTGTTGCGCAAATCTATGTCGATGACATTGTATTTGGAGCAACAAAGGATAATGATGCTTCTAATTCGCAGAAACCATGGAAAGTGAATTTGAGATGTCTATGATGGGCGAACTGATATACTTTCTTGGATTGCAAGTGAAACAAAATGGTGAAGGCATCCATCTGTGTCAATCCAAGTATGCAAAGGAGTTGGTAAAGAAATTCGGATTAGAAGATTCTAAAGATTTTCCTACTCCTATGGGAACTAGCAATAAGGGATTAGGAAGTGAATCTCTTAGTGATAGTGTAGACGAGAAACTCTATCGAAGTATGATTGGAAGTCTACTCTACCTCACAGCTAGTCGCCCGGACATATTCTTTAGTGTTGGGATCTGCGCGAGATATCAGTCAGCACCAAAGGAGGATCACCTGAAAGCGGTGAAACGGATCATCCGGTACGTCAAAGGAACTGTAAACTTCAGAATTTGGTATCCTATGGGAACAAGTCTTGACATTATAGGATATTCAGATGCCGATTGGGCAGGATCAGTGGATGATCGGAAAAGTACGAGTGGTGCATGTTTTTATCTTGGCCATTGTCTTGTTGCATGGCATAGTAAAAAGCAAACTGCATTGCACTCTCAACTGCCGAAGCGGAATATATCTCAGCGGGTAGTTGTTCAACTCAACTCATTTGGATGAAAAGCGTGTTGAGCGACTTCCGGATTTCAGCAACTTCGGTAACTGTTTTATGTGACTACACTAGTGCTATAAACATTTCAAAAAACCCTGTGTTGCACTCAAGAACAAAACACATTGAACTTAGATATCATTTTCTTAGAGAGCTAGTTGAATCAAATATTCTTCAAATTTCCTACATTTCAACTGAAGATCAATTAGCTGACATTTTAACAAAACCTTTGGATCAAAAACGTTTTATTCATTTGCGTAATGCAATTGGAATGCTTTCCTTGAAATAACCTCTTTTTGAAACTCTTGTTTAGGTTAGGTTTTGTTTTTGTGTTTTTGTTCATTATCTATGCTTAGACATAGAACATTAATTGAGCATTAGTTTTATTGACTTTAACTGCATCCTTTTATATGTCTAGAAATTTATTATGCTTTTGATATCATAATAATTCATTTGATGCAATGATCATTTATGTGAATTAAATCATCTTTGTTTTGATCAAAGTCAATTTCTCTCTCAATGATCTCTTGGTATAGTTTTTATCTTATTTGACTATTTAGTCGAGTATGAAATCGAGATCAATATTTGGTTGAATACTTTATATCTTAAATAATTGATAGCCAATTGAGGGGGAGTCAAGAAGTATTATGCTCAAAAGATGTGGAAAGAGTTACATCCCAATGAGGAGAAAGAGTTACATCCCAATGAGGAGTGTGAAAACTACCACCACATGGAGGAAAGAGCTACCACCTCGGTCGTCCGAGTACTGTGTGCAGCTACCACATGTATACCAAGCAAGGTTTTTCAAGTTTGATTAAATAAAATGCATGTTGAAATACTTGACTCTGTCAAAATTTCAAGGTTGGTATAAGGTGGGAATTTTTATGAAAGATGCTCAAAGAGCCACTCTCCTCAATAAATTGACTAGATATATTATCTAACTTATTTGGGATTTCAGACATCTATTGATCTTGGTATTTCATTTTCTTTAGCAAATTGATGATTTGATAAAGGCATTACTCATAAGATCATGTTAGATGTGATTGAAGTTGTTCAACTTTAAGGGATTTAATTTTTATAAATTTTCGTTTCATTTGTTGGATGTTATTGATAGATTTGGCATAATCGATTTCTTGTTGTATGAAACGATGATTTTCATTTAAAGTTGATACACAAAAGTGCTTACAATCTTTTTCTGGATTTTCTAGAATTTTTCCGAATTTTTCTGAAGAAAAAGTTGGAGCCGATCCGGATTGGACAAGCCGATCCGGATCCCGAACGCGGGTATTCTCTGCGGGTAGCCGATCCGGATCGGATTCACGAACTGATCCGGATCGCGGCTAGGGTTTTATATAGAACAAAAGGGTTTTGATTTCTTTTTACTTCAATCTTTTGTTCAAAAGTCTCCAGAGCTTCTCTCTCTAGAATTCATCCGTCTTGGAAGCTTACAAACTCAAGTTCTTCGATTCTATGTAAGTTTTATTGATCAAAATCTCGGTTTTTCACAGTTTTTCATATTCTTCCTCAAAACGTGATGAAATTTCTGTATCCTTTTCGTTTGTGGATGGTTTTTGATCAAATTTCTTTTGAAATAAGAACTCTGGGTAGATTAGTTTTGATTATATGCTAGGTATTCTCATGATAAACAGATTTTTGGCCTTCGATTTCAAAAATTTCGATTTTAGGGCATATAATGGGAATTTTCGAAAATCATGCGATTGATCTATTTTTAAAATTCTTTTTGCAAAACTAATTTGATTCTTAGTCTCTCTACACGATAATGATTGTTTGGGTACAATTTTTCAAATTTTTGAAAATTAACAATTTTTTCGTGTTCTTGAGTTGTTGCTCATAGGATTTCTTTTCACAAGTAATAGCAATAATGACGTTTTCATGGATCATCTTTCTGCTAGTTGCAATGGTACACACTCGAACAACAAACAAACTGAAAAGAGCTAAGAAAACTCAACGGAAAGGTGAGTTTCTTCTTGTCAGCGATTCAGAGGCTGAAGCAGATAATCAAGAAGTAGATTGGGACAAATTGTCGGATGATGAATCAATGCCTGTTCAACCTAAGCAAAAGACTTTCGACACTTCAAAAGGTAAAGCGCCAATGGCATCCTCTATCTCTATGAAAAGAAAGAGACTGGCTCGACGATTTGGACGAGCACGAGGTTTCGAGATTAACGAACCAATAGTTCCGGATTCTCCACCCCGTGAGGAACAAGTGTTCGTTAATGCGGATCGCCTAAGGGCATTTGAGAATCGTGAATGCATTGGCGAGAGGCATGTTAATATTGAGGCTCTACGAGACCACTCCCCTGAGTTTGGTGTTCTGATTGAACAAGCAAACCTTATTCAAGTATGCCGATTCCCAGAAATGCTTGGATACTGTCTGCATCACGTGAGGACCTTCTATACAAATGCACGGCACCTTCGAGAAAATGAAAACGGTCCGATGGAGTTTTACACGAATATCCAAGGCACAAGGTTTAAAATTACTCCATAATTGATTGGCGAGGTTTTGGGAATACAAGCCAGCAAGATAGGAGTTAATTACTTGAAGGGAAAGAGTTTGACAAACACGATGTGGCAAATGGTTATAAAGGAAATTTGTTTAGAGGGAACTCAATCAACGGAGAAATCTGTCAAATCCAAAGAACTTCGTCTTGAGTACCGGTTCCTAAACTTCATCACATGTTACAATATCCTTCCAAATATGCAGACGAAAGTCTTGAGATGGGATCGAGTGCTGTTTTTGTATCTCTTAGGACATCCGTCAGAGGCAATGGGATTAAATATCAACATTCCATACATTATTTGGAATAGAATGACGAGATATGTTGAGCATCCTCATCCCACTGAAAGAATTCCATTTCCTTTGATTATAATGAGGATCTTAAAGAAATTTCAGGTTGATATTAGTTCAACGACTTATCATCACTGCTTGGGCATGATCGATGAGTCCACCATTGTTAAGTCCCTTCATAAGTTGCCCCATGTCACTCCAGTCCCTCCATGCGGAACGAAACCTAGTACCGGCACTTCCGCGTCACCATCACAACCAGCACCCGCACCAGCGGATGAAGCATCAGTCTCATGCATCTACAAAGAACAACAACGATTATCCTTTGAGCAGGAACAGATTTCGAAGGAACAGAAGAGAATTTCCAATGAGCTTGAGCTCATCACGGCAGCTCATATTACCATAACTAAGAAGGTCAATTCAATGAACAAGCTGGTGAAAAAGATGTTCTCTAAGATGGGCTGCACGAGCTCTGAAGACTCTGACTCAGATGATTGATTTGTGCTCAAACTTTTCTTTTTCTTGTGTAGATTTTTAATCTTTTCTTGTGCAGGTTTTAAGTTTTAGTTTTTAGTTTTAGTTCTCACATTTTTGGTTCTTGAACTTGTTAACTTTTCTCTCCATTTTGGTAATTTTGGCTAAAGTTTGTGACAAAAAGGGGGAGAGAATATTAGAACAGTTGAACAATGAAACTTCGATTGTCCAGTTGTGAACCATGAAAGGTAAGTATAACTTCAACTTTTGGTTTTTCTTTTGTGATTGCATGCATGCCTCGACTAACTATTTGCTAACTATTTGGGCATGTAATATAACTAACAAGTTGATGTTGACTAACAATGTTGTGACATTTGGTTTTTGAATGCATAGAAGATATGTTTTTAACTATGATCCAATTACATATCTGAATGTATAAATGAGTATAAACTTCATCGCTGTGTGTGGTTTTTGAATGACATAAAATTCTTGAGGTATCTAACGATTTCTTTTGTCAAGAATGATTTCTTTTGCAGAGAGTACAGATGTCTAAGTCTAGAGTCTGTTTTAGGAGTTTAACTCATGTATCTATCTTTATTTGGATCTCATTGTAAATTTTTGTTGTATGGTGATATCAACAAAAATATCTTTTTGAATTTTCTTGAGTGGATTTGTGTTTTGTCACGAAACCGCCAAAGGGGGAGACTGTTACGGAATTTGAGTTGGCGTATTTCGTGAATTCGGTTAAGTCTTGAAGATTGAAGATAAAGAAGGTTGGATCATGTAACTCAATCTCAAGAAAGAAGAATTCAAAAAGATCAGGTATGTTTAACTAATTATCTTTGGTGATCCGAATACTTCTTATAGTGTAGAAACACTTGGATGAATTTCTAATTGCATAAAAATCAAAAACTGGACATGGGACATGTTCAGGATCCGGATCAGACACTTCAATCCGGATCCCGAAGGGTGTTAGTTCATACGCAAATTCAATCCGGATCGTAGCCTCCTTTGATCCGGATCCCGAACACTGGTTTTTACCGTAATTTATGAACGATCCGGATCAGGCAGTTCAATCCGGATCCCGAACATTGGTGTTTGGTAAATTGTATGAACGATCCGGATCAGGCACTTCGATCCGGATCCCGAACCTTTGTTTTTTCTGGAAACTGTCTGTCTCGTTACTGCAATCCGGATCGCCTAAATCCGATCCGGATCGCAGTCCTGTAAAATTCCAGAAAAGGTTAGTTTTTGATTCTTATCCTCTTCCAATGGTTTCTAACCTATAAATAGACCCTTTAATTCATCTTTTAGGGTAACGACAAAAATGGAAAAAATACGACCGAAATAGAAAAATCCACAGATAGAGAAGAAAGAAAATGCTAGATTTAATTTTACGTTTCTTCATCTATTTTATTAATTTGATTCTAGGTTTTCCAAACTCAGATTTTGAGTAGAATCAAATTAATGAATACTTAGATGGTATTTCCGATCTATTTGTTACCTAAGTATTCGGCGGATCATCACCACCCAAAAAACAACGATTTCCCCAAAATCGGCGCGTGGACTCGCGTGGCCTTGTGGAGTCAAGGTGCTACCGCTCTCGTGGATTCGGAGCGAGGTACGTTCGTGGATTCGAAGCGTGCTACTGGGTGAAGACCGTGGATTCGGTCGGACGTCGTGGAGTCGACGTTGGACGCCGTGGATTCGGCGTTGGACGCAGATCGTGGATTCGAGAAGCGTTGCGGAGCGAGCGGAGAAGATCAACTAGGAGCGTATGGAAAAAGGTTGAGTCGTCTGTGAGTACGGTATATCACCTTTGTACGTGTTATAATTCTAGTGGATTTCACCGTGTTATCGGTCCCGTGGTTTTTTACTCCGGTTTGGAGTTTTCCACGTAAAAATCTCTGCGTGTTATTTATTTTTCCGCATTGGGTTTTATATCGCAAAGATTTTTGAGTGTTTATTGTTTACACCTATTCACCCCCCTCTAGGTGTTTTTCCCCCTATTTAGATCTAATTATACATAACCCAACAGGCGCCGCCGCCCGTGGGTGCCCTGCGCGGCGTGAAGCCGCGCGGCGCGCACACCCGCGGGTGGCGCCCGTGCGGTGCCGCCCGCGGGTGCCCTGCGCGGCCGCCGCTCGAGGGTGCCCCGCGCGGCATGAAGCCGCGCGGCATGCGCACCCGCGCCCCGCGCGGCGTGAAGCCGCGCGGCGCGCACACCCGCGGGTGGCGCCCGTGCGGTGCCGCCCGCGGGTGCCCTGCGCGGCCGCCGCTCGAGGGTGCCCCGCGCGGCATGAAGCCGCGCGGCGTGCACACCCGCGGGTGGCGCCCGTGCGGTGTTGCCCGCGGGCGCCCCGCGCGGCACGAGGCCGCGCGGCGCGCGCGCCCGGGGTCGCGCGGCGGCGGTGACGGCGACGGCGACGACGAAGAAGACGCCGAAAAAGACACGAAACCCTAAGAAGATTACAATAAACCAAAACCACTCACCGTTTGCATCTGGGGATGACGATCCGATTGTACTCCCGGTTCCAACACGTCATTCGGGGTGTTCGGACTCCTCCGCCTTCTCCCTTCCTCTTCTCTTTTTCCTCCGGTTAGGGTTCCGTTCTTTTCTTTTCTCTCTCGATCTCTCCGGTTAGGGTTTCTCTTTTGTGAAACGTGGGATTTTCTCTCGTACGTACGAATAATTCCCATATTTAAATATTTATTAACAAATAACTAATTAATTGATTAATTAATTATACGGGATAAACCCATAACTTCCTCAAAAGGCGTGCGGGCTATCTTGCACGGATTCCGATGCGCACCAAGTCACCGCAACCCTAAAAACCCTGTTCCGGGAGATCCCAAGGTCGGATTTCAGATCCGATCGCACCGTCGGTCATCGTTTTTCGAGCCCTTTCGCAGAAAAATATCCGTGCAACACATCGACCAACTTAAGAAAACACGAGTCATTACACCACGGCTTTGCTGCCACGCGTCCAATGCGAACCACTAGAAATACACCACATGGCACACACCCCCGCTGCACCGCGGTCGCCCGCCCGCCTGCCCGGCCCGCGCCTGCTCGCGTGGGCCGGGCCCACTGCGCCGCGCCTCCAGCTCCGCCATGTGGCGTACGGCGCCAATGAGGAGCCGCCATGTGGCACCCCCCCTACGTCCACCGGTCCACCGTGCACCTGAAAATCCTGAAATCTTCCGGGTATCCGTTTTCGGGCGTCCGGACTCCGAAAAATACACGGCGTCACTCAGTCCATCACTTGTGTCCAATTTGCGCTCAAACACCGCCGACATACCACATAGGCCTCCATAAGCTGCTGATGCAACAGTAATCCTTACGTGGGAATTCGGGTCCTCACACGTCTTACCTGCAAAAGATAAAACTACAACTATACAAATATTAGAGTTGTAAAATAAACTAATAAAACATAAATGTACAACTCCAAATAGTACAGGTCTGCACCTCACAATACAAAAGTCTCTCAAAAATAAAACTCTCAAAAATAACTATCTACTAAAATCCAGCAGACTGTACTACAAAGCTCCAAAAAGGGTACCACTATACTCCAAGGACGGGTAGGGAGCTAGCTCGCGACTCCCTCACCTCGATCAGCAGCAGAATGATCAGCAACTCCCGCAGAAGACTTTGTAAAACAAAGGAAAGGAAAGAGGAAGGGGGGAAGAACCCCCAGCGGGTGTGAGAACTACACCAACACGTAGTTCTCAGTGGGTACCGCCACCAAGCCCGACGGTCTGCCCACTAAGTCTACTAGAGGCATAAATTAATAAGTGCAGTACTATGAAGGAAAGGCTGAAAATAACTCTACAACTATCATGCCTCTATCTAGATGCTCAAGGGGTAATACAGAAGAAATATGATGCATCTACTATCTATCGATAAAATAATCACCCAATCTACACTGACTGCCACATAGGGTCCAGTCAAACCTGCGCCCACCTACTGCCATGATATCCACGGAGGACTGGACTTACGTAGGCGTCCGTGACTGCCCAAGAAGGGCCAGTCAGAGGGGCTGCGTCGACAAGTCGCGATAGCAAAGTAACAGGCCCAGCTCCGGAGCGGCACTCGAGGGGCGCGACCCCACCGAGGAAAGTATCCGTGCATCTCTGTTGAGCTCAATATGGCTCATGCAGGCTATAATCCAATCCACGATCAACAAGATCGACAGTACCCATATCACATCTCTAACTCACGGGCTGGAAATACTCGACAGCCAAGACCGTCGTTAATCCAACGGCTCCCCAAATAGGGCATCAACTCAACATGCAACTCACTAGCTGGGTATACTCCACAGCCGACAATAATGAAGGGTCCGAAAATCCCAAAAGACTAGAACCTACAATCCAAATCAAACAAGAACATGCTCTAAGCATAGCCTCTTGTTGTTCTCGACCCAAAGAAAAAGACAGCCCTTAGAATCCAGATCACTCGAGCTCTCTCTCGGGTGAAGAAGTTTACAGAAAAGGTGACATTTATTACCAAAAACCATTTTCACTCGAACCCACGAAGGGTGAGGACTAAAAGTAGTTTTTTTCTGTAAAACCATCTTGATTTAAGGAAACCCATTTTAATGAATTTTAGCTATTTTAGGAAAATCACTTAGAAAACAAGTTTTTATTCCCAAACCCCGAAGGGCTAATGCCTTCGCCCAATCAGACAAGAACAGACTCCGGCGACCCTTCGACATTTGGAAGGAAAATATTAGTTTACTGAAATCATGTGTGTCCAAAAAGATTTTGAATTCAAGGTCCTGCTCTCACTGGTACACCACTGCCACGAACACCGTGGCGACAAATAAATCGGAGAACTCGACGAACACCGTGGCGACAAATAAATCGGAGAACTCGACAACCTGGGACCACCGTTTACCCAAACGGCTCCCGCCACTGGTACAAGACTAGCTATATCTATTAGACTCCACTCGGCCCCCAAGCACGAGTGTAACATTCATCCTACACTAAGGGAAATCCCGACCACTCGGCCCACTACCCGGGCGAGGAAAACACTATGCCCAAGGATATAATGTAAAGTGTGGATGTCTAAAGTATAAAAGAACCTAGCCCAAGTGAAGGTTCTCTACTAGTCTGGTTAAACATGCAGTATATGACGGGGTGCTAGGTCAAGTTCCAATAATAGCATTTAATTTAACTAAAACATGATCAGGGAACAATAACCAACATGATCTCAATAATGACACAAGAAGGACATCATCACTCTCTCTCTAACTTGCATTCTAACACATCCCACAATCATGCATGCTTACTATTCAAGAGAATTAGGGAACCGTCCACCGGTTTTGGAGACGAAGCAACCCACCTGAAAGTGCACGTCGGTCGAAGGTCCAAACTGAACGTGGATAATCCTCAAGTTCCCAAGATTCCAACGAGCCCAAAAATACCCAAAAACTCCCCCCGGTCGCTGCGATACAAACCGAACACCGCGGTAAGTGCAAATTCCCAAAATCTCAACTCTGTGCACAAACAATCCGGAAGAAGTCAAAATATCACCTTTGGGATGACCTCCAAAAATTCCAATAAAAATACGGCTGCAATCCTCGCGAAGCGTAGATGTCGATCGAGTCCTTATAGGCTGAAATCCGATAATCGAGCACCAAGATAAAAATCAAACATGCGCCACTGTCCAAAACATTATTGCAGAAAAAGGGGGTCAAAAGCAGCCTAGAAAACCCCACCAAAAACTCAAAATGGAGCAAGGTAATCAGCGCGGAAAACGAAGGCCTACCTCTCATGAACACATTGCCACAAAAATCGGCTCAAAACTCCTTCGGGGTGGCCTAGGGGAGCCCTCGGACTGAACTGCGACGGTAAAGGCCACCGAAAGAGGAACGTCGAAGTGCACTGAATCGCCGAAGACGTCGATGTCGCGGCCTTCTAAAATCCCACAAATCCGTTGAGAGATGGGAAACAAGGTGAGGAACAACTTTGCTTAAGCCCTCCTCTCGGAAAAACCCCAAAAAAATAGAGAAAGGAGGAGGAGGAGGCCTATTTATAGGCCCAGCCCAAAAAAGAGGGTTACTTCGGTTTTGGGCCGAAGTTTCGGGCGCCCAAAAGTTTCGGGCGCCAAAAATGCGCCCAGGGATGCCAAATGACGAGCGCCCGAATCTTCCAGCGCCCGACACGATATCCCGAATAGGGAACAGCGTGTGCGGGGCTGCTCCGGCGCGGACACGTGACCCGATCGGGTCAGCGGGGTGGGTGGCGCTCATCAATCGCAGGGCGGCACGTGGCGCCCCACGTACGGCTGCCACCTGCCTCGCACCTGCCCGAACGTCGCCCATGCCCCGCCGTACACCTGCCCCACCTGCCCCCTGCGCTGCGTGCACCGCGCGCACGTGAGCCAGCCAACCCGAGGCCGCCACTGACCTGCCACGGTCCACTGCACCCGCCGCGCGCCTCCGTGGACCGTGCCGCGTGAGCCAGCCAACCAGGAGCTGCCATGCGTCCCCGCGCCCGGTCCACTGCACCCGCGCGGCTCCCGTGGACCGCACTACGTGCCGGCCAATCAGCGGCCGCCACGTGGCACCCCAGCCGGTCCACGGCTCCCCCGTGCACCCAAATGCACCGAAAACTTTCGGGTGCCCGTTTTTGGGCGTCCGGACTCAGAAAAATACAAGTAAATAGCCATTTTTCAATTTTTTCCACGCTGAATCCAAATCCGACCTCCGATTAGCCTGAAACCACTTCAAAAATTCGGCGAAAGCAGCCGGAAGACGGGCTTGATCCAGAAACCTCACTGAGTCCGTCTAACACGTCCAATTGACGCGCTGTGGGCCCGACACACCAATAATAGGTGTTTCATACTGCGGATCACGGGGGAAAGCTACACGGGGATCAGGGCCACTACATTCACCCCCACTAAAAAAAAGTTTCATCCTCGAAACTAAAATGCACCACAACCACAAAACCAACTCGTCCAAATCTACTCGAAGTACGCCATCACAACCAAACAAGAAAGGTAAAGGCCCCACCAGCAGGAACGCCATCAACTCCAACTCTCTATTTGGAAAGCAGCCGAAAATAACGAAAAGTCCGAAAATTCTGAAAAGCCGGTGCGTTCGCCCAAATCAAACAAGAACAGGTTCGGGCACTATCTCCATTCCTGGAGTAGCCTTTCGAAGTTTTCGTCCCGTTCGTAAGTTTCAGCATAAAGGCGAGAAAAAGGGAGAGAAGTGTTGAAGTCGTTCCTACTGTGGCTAGAAAAACGAAAGCTACGATCTAACCGTGACCCCTAGGGACACAACCTCTAGTCCTAATCGTCACATACGCTCAAGTGGTGGCGTCTGTCCATTGCCGCTGAAGTCATCGCTGTAGGAAGGGTACTTTGGCAACCTGTGAAAATAAACTCCTCCTGTCCAACTCGCGGAAGGGTCACTGTGAAAATAAACTCCTCCTGTCCAAGTCGCGGAAGGGTCACTATTCTCATTCCACAATCAGTCGTTGCATGATATCGCGTCAACCAATCCATCCCATGCTCGGTTCGAGTCTGTCAAAAAATATCTAGACTATCCACATAGGAAGCACAGCCTCTGCCTCTGCTCACGCTGGGGCGACGAATGGGGCCCTCCGCAGATAACACATCCATGCTACCACCGCTGCTGATACTGATACTGTTGCTGAGACTGCTGGTACTGCGGCTGCTGCTGGGGTCCACCAGATCTCTGGTGCCTCTGAATCCCACGATCCTCAGGGTGAAATCGTGGAGGTCTCAGAGGCTCCGGCCTTCTCGTCTATCCTCCGTCATTAGGCGCTGGGTGCTTCATGCCCGAACTCCCACCTGGGGCTGTGTTCCTCTCAGTCATAATCACATTCCCTCGTTCCACATAAAGGTCCTGCTCCATCGAGGCGTCCAATGTCGGCAGTCTGCGTGACCGAACAAACTGATAGATATCTCGGCGCAATCCCCGCTCGAACATGTAAATCCTATGTGCCTCATCCCTGGCCGCATGCGGTACACTGTTCAGCAGCCGATTAAAATCCACTATGTACTCCTGCACAGAACGGTCTCCTGTTGGAGGTTCTTAAAATCCTCTTCCAGTTTCTGTCTGACACTCTCGGGGAAGAAAGCTCCAAGAAGAAGGCTGCGGAACTCTGCCCAAGTAAGCAGCTGGGTCCCCGGCGGACCGACAAGTCGCACTCAGTGCCACCAAGCCTCACCATTGTGCTCCAAGAAGTTTGTCGCTAGAAGGACCTAAAACCGCTCCTCAATAAAAAGGCTCTCAAAAAGTCGCTCCATCGCCGTGATCCAAGACTCTGCCTCCCACGGCTCCAAGCTCAATCCTGCGAATCGGGGTGGATCAGACTGCCGGGACTGGCTCCATCGATCGATGATGTCTCAAAGCTCATCAACTATCCGCTATCCACCCTGCCTCGGTGCCTCGGCACCGATCGTCGGCACGGAAGGGCTGCTCGCTCAATCGATGCCACTGGTACAGCTGGAGATCCCGCTGCATGGGAAGAAAGTGTTGGGTTATATGTAATAATGGATCTAAATAGGGGAAAAAACACCTAGAGGGGGGTGAATAGGTGTAAACAATAAACACTCAAAAAAATCATTGCGCAATAAAAACCCAATGCGGAAATATAAATGAACACGCAAGATTTTTACGTGGAAAACTCCAAACCGGAGTAAAAAACCACGGGACCGATAACACGGTGAAATCCACTAGAATTAAACACGTACAAGGTGATATACCGTACTCACAGACGACTCAACCTTTTCCATACGCTCCTAGTTGATCTTCTCCGCTCGCTCCGCAACGCGTCTCGAATCCACGATCTGCGTCCAACGCCGAATCCACGGCGTCCAACGTCGAGTCCACGACGTCTGACCGAATCCACAGTCTTCACCCATAGCACGCTTCGAATCCACGAACGTACCTCGCTCCGAATCCACGAGAGCGGTTGCACCTTGAATCCACAAGGCCACACGAGTCCACGCGCCGATTTTGGGGTAAATCGTTATTTTTGGGTGGTGATGATCCGCCGAATACTTAGATCAAAGATAGATAGGAAATACCATCTAAGTATTCATTAGTTTGATTCAACTCAAGATGTGAGTATGAAAACCTAGAATCAAACTAATCAATATAGATGAAGAAACATAGAGTAATATCTAATGATTTCCTTTCTTCTCTATATGTGGATCTTAGGCCGTATAAAAGATGATATTTTATAATGACGGCTATTTCGCTTATCTGGATTAACCCTAGAAAAAGAATCATAGGGTCTATTTATAGGTTAGAAACCCTAGGAAGAAGATAAGGATTCAAAAACTGTCGTTTCTGGAAATTTTCACGACGGCGATCCGGATCGGATTAGCTGTGATCCGGATCGTCGTAACGAGTCAGCCAATTCCAGAGAAACAGGGTTCGGGATCCGGATTGTAATCCACGATCCGGATCGTTCATGAATTTCAGCAAATTCCCATGTTCGGGATCCGGATCGAAATGGCTATGATCCGGATCGGATTTGCCAATGAACAAGTACCCTTCGGGATCCGGATTGGACTGTCTGATCCGGATCCTGAACATGTCCCATGTCCAGTTCTTGATTTTTATGCGATAAAAAATTCTTCCAAGTGTTTCTACACTACAAGAAGTATTCGGATCACCAAAAATATTTAGTTAAACTTACCTGATCCTTTTGAATTCTTCTTTCTTGAGATTGAGGTATATGATCCAAACTTCATTCATCTTCAATCTTCAAGACTTAACACTTTCACGAAATGCGCCAAAACAAAATCCGTAACAATCTCCCCCTTTGGCAGTTTCGTGACAAAACACAGATCCACTAAAGAAAATTCAAAAAGGATATTTTTGTTGCTATCACCATACAACAAAAATTTACAATGGAGATCCACTACAAGAGATAAACTCCTAAAACAGACTCTAGACTTAGACATCTGTACTCTCTGCAAAAATAAATCATTCTTGACAAAAAGAGATCGTTAGATACCTCAAGAATATCTAGCATTCAAAACCTAACAGAGATAGAGTTTATGCTCACCATGACATTGAGTAATTCAGATATGTAATAAGATCACAATCAAACATTGACATATCTTCTAAGCAATAAGATTCCAAATGTCATAACTTTGCTTTGTTAGTAATCAAACAACTTGTTAGTTATAATACATGTCCAAATAGTTAGTCGAATAGTTAGTAGGGACATGCAACAAATCACAAGATAAAACCAGAAGTTGTGATACTTACCTTTCACCAAAGTCAAAGTTTGTTCTAAGTTCTCACCAAAAGTTCAAAGTTCTCACAGAGTTCACACTAAACTCTCTCCCCCTTTTTGTCATAAAAATTAGCCAAAGATTACAAAACACAAGGAGAGTTAAAAAGTTCAACATAAAGAAAAACCTGAGAACTAAAACTAAAGAAAAACTGAAAACTTAAAACCTGCACAAAGAAAGAGGTTAAAGAAAATAAAGTTCCTACACAAGAGATAAGAAAGAAAGTCAAGTTAGTCTGAATCAGAACTAGTGGGATTGGTACAATCCAACTTCTTCAAAATTGCTTGAAGCATTTTTGACATTGTGGAGCACTTTCTTTTCATCTTATGTTGCTCAGAGATAATCTGTTGGAGATTTGTAGACACACTGTCTTGTTCAGCAGACAATCTCCGCTGTTCTTGTCGAATTGAGGACCATACATTCGCTTTTGCCGTGTGTCTCCAGGATGTTGAAGGATGTAGTATAGATCCAGACGGTGCATCTTGACCTTCAGTCCATGGAGATTCTCGAGGAAGAGAGCGAGCTCTGGCGAGGGGTTTATCAATCTGAATTCCAATTCCCCTCGAATTCTTTCGTTTAGTGTACTGCTTGGTTGTTGAGGAAGATTTCATCAGCTTCTTGTTCTTCAAATACAACCTATCTTCTTTGTCAACAGCTTGTTGTGCTTGTTTACAAATCTCTTCCCAGTCTTCTTCATCTGATTCTGAATCATTTTGACAAACCTTCCTTGTCTCTCCCTGATCTAAGTCATCTTGTTCTCTTTTTATAGAAGACCCACTAGGTCCTACCATTGCTACCAAAAGGAAGATTATCCAGGCGAACGCCATTGGTGCAAGTGCTTAAAAGATTTAAAGTCCTGTGAGGAACACCTCAAGAACACAAAAAATTATTAATTTTTAAAAATTAGAAAAATTGTACCCAAACAATCATTATCGTGTAGAGAGACTAGGAATCAAGTTAGTTTTGCAAAAGGAAATTTAAAAATAGATCAATTGCATGATTTTGGAAAATTCCCATTATATGCCCTAAAACCGAATTTTCAGAAATCGAAGCCCAAAAATCCGTTTATCTTGAGAATACCTAGCATATAATCAAAACTAATCTACCCAGAGTTCTTATTTCAAAAGAAATTTGATCAAAAACCATCCACAAACGAAATTGATACAAGAAATTCATCACGTTTTGAGGAGGAATAAGAAAAACTATGAAAAACCGAGATTTTGATCAATAAAACTTACTTGGAGTTGAAGAACTTGAGTTTGAAAGCTTCCAAGATGGATGAAAACTAGAGAGAGAAGCTCTGGAAACTTTGGAACAAAAGATTGGAGTAAAAGAAATCAAAACCCTTTTGTTCTATATAAAACCCTAGCCGCGATCCGGATCAGTTCATGATTGCGATCCGGATCGGCTACCCGCAGTGAAAAACTGCGTTCGGGATCCGGATCGGCAGGTCCAATCCGGATCGTCTGCCCGCAGAAGAATATCTGCGTTCGGGATCCGGATCGGCAGGTCCAATCCGGATCGGCTCCAACTTTTTCTTTAGAAAATTTCAGAGAAATTCAAGAAAAACCAGAAAAAGATTGTAAGCACTTTTGTGTATCAACTTTAAACAAAAATCATCGTTTCATACAACAAGAAATAGATTATACCAAATCTATCAATAACATCCAACAAATGAAACGAAAATTTATAAAAATTAAATCCCTTAAAGTTGAACAACTTCAATTACATCTAACTTGATCTTATGAGTAATGTTTTTATCAAATCATCAATTCGGTAAAGAAAATGAAATACAAAGATCAATAGATGTCTAACATCCCCGATAAGTTAGATAATATATCTAGTCAATTTATTGAAGAGAGTGGCTCTTTGAGCATCTTTCATTAAAAATCCCACCTTACACCAACCTTGAAATTTTGACAGAGTCAAGTATTTCAATATGCATTTTATTTAATCAAACTTGTAAAACCTTGCTTGGTATACATGTGGTAGCTGCACACAGTACTCGGACGACCGAGGTGGTAGCTCTTTCCTCCATGTGGTGGTAGTTTTCACACTCCTCATTGGGATGTAACTCTTTCCACATCTTTTGAGCATAATACTTTTTCTTTGACTCCCCCTCAATTGGCTATCAATTATTTAAGATATAAAGTAATTTGCCAAATATTGATCTCGATTTCATACTCGACTAAACAGTCAAATAAGATAAAAACTATACCAAGAGATCATCGAGAGAGAAATTGACTTTGATCAAAACAAAGATGAGTTAATTGACATAAATGATCATTGCATCAAATGAAATATTATGATATCTAAAGCATAATAGATTTCTAAATATATAAAAGGATGCAGTTAAAGTCAATCAAACTAATGCTCAATTAATATTCTATGTCAAAGCATAGGTAATGAACAAAAACACAAAAACAAAACCTAACCTAAGCAAAAGTTTCAAAAAGAAGTTTATTTCAAGGAAAGCATTCCAATTGCTTTACGCAAATGAATAAAACGTTTTTGATCCAAAGGTTTTGTTAAAATATCAGCTAATTGATCTTCAGTTGAAATATATGACAGTTGAAGAGTATTTGATTCAACTAGCTCTCTAAGAAAATGATATCTAAGTTCAATGTGTTTTGTTCTAGAGTGCAACACAGGGTTTTTGGAAATGTTTATAGCACTAGTGTTGTCACAAAGAATTGCTACCGAAGTTGCTGAAATCCGGAAGTCGCTCAACACACTTTTCATCCAAATGAGTTGGGTTGAACAACTACCCGCTGAAATATATTCCGCTTCGGCAGTCGAGAGTGCAATGCAGTTTTGCTTTTTACTATGCCATGCAACAAGGCAATGACCAAGATAAAAACATGCACCACTCGTACTTTTCCGATCATCCACAGATCCTGCCCAATCAGCATCTGAGTATCCAATAATATCTAGACTTGTTCCCATAGGATACCAAATTCCGAAATTTATGGTTCCTTTAATGTATCGGATGATCCGTTTCACCGCTTTCAGGTGAACCTCCTTTGGTGCAGACTGATATCTCGCGCAAATCCCAACACCAAAAGATATATCCGGGCGACTAGTCGTGAGGTAAAGTAGACTTCCAATCATACTCCGATAAAGTTTCTCGTCTACATTCTCACTAAAAGATTCACTTCCTAATCCTTTATTGCTAGTTCCCATTGGAGTTGGAAAATCTTTACAATTTTCTAGATCAAACTTTTTGACCTACTCCAAAGCATACTTGGATTGACACAAATGGATGCCTTCGTCACTCTGTTTCACTTGCAATCCAAGGAAATAAGTCAATTCGCCCATCATTGACATCTCAAATTCGCTTTCCATGGTTTCAGCGAATTTAGAAGCATCATTATCCTTCGTTGCTCCAAAAACAATGTCATCGACATAGATTTGTGCAACAATGAAGTTATTTTGATAATGCTTCACAAAGAGAGTCCTGTCAGCTCCCCCTCGAGTATAGCCCTTATCCAATAGGTGCTTTGTTAGCCTTTCGTACCATGCTCGCGGTGCTTGTTTTAAACCGTAAAGAGCCTTTTTCAAACGAAAAACATGGTTAGGTAGTTTACAGTCCACAAAACCTTTCGGTTGAGCCACATAAACTTCCTCATTTAAAAACCCATTTAAAAACGCGCTCTTAACGTCCATTTGAAATAATTTTATTTTAAAATGACAAGCTATCGCGAATAAGATACGAATGGACTCGAGTCTAGCTACAGGGGCGAAAGTTTCATCAAAGTCTATACCTTCTACTTGAGAGTAGCCTTGAGCAACTAAACGTGCTTTGTTCCTGATGATGGTACCATCTTCATTTTTCGTATTCTTGAAAATCTATTTGGTACCTATCACATTGTGTTGCTTTGGAGGCTTTGTTAATTCCCAGACTTTGTTTCGCTCAAACTGATGGAGCTCTTCCTGCATTGCTTTAATCCAGTAGTCATCCTGAAGAGCTTCATCGATGTTCTTTGGTTCGATCAAGGATACGTAGCAAGCGAATCCACAAACCAACTGTCTCCGAGTTTTGACTCCTTCTTGTGGGTCTCCAATGATGTTTGATTCAGGATGATCCTTGGAGATGCGTAACGTTTGTTGTAACGGAGTACTCGGAGGTACATGAGATGATTCCTGCACATCAGATAAACTTGAAGAACCATTAGATGCATCATTAATATTTGAAGTATTATCATGAGAAGATGCACTAACAGGAGTATCATCATCAAGAGAGATATCGAGGGTAAATTTTTCAGATGCAAAGTGAAAAGCTTCATCTACTTTAACATTTATAGATTCTACAATCGTTTTAGATTTCATGTTAAATACCCGATATGCTCTGCTATTCGTAGAATAACCCAAAAAGATCCCTTCGTCACTTCGAGAATCGAACTTACCAAGATTTTCGCGATCACGCAAAATAAAACATCGACTCCCAAAGATACGAAAGTATTTGATATCCGGTTTTCTACTAAACCACAACTCATATGGTGTATTTAAGGTTTCTGGGCGCAAATACACTCGATTAATGACATAGACAGCGGTGTTCACAGCTTCAGCCCAAAAATGTAGCGGTAAATTCCGGCTATGAAGCATCACACGCGCCATCTCTTGAACAACCCTGTTTTTGCGCTCAACAACACCATTCTGCTGAGGTGTATAGGGTGCTGAGAATTCATGTTTTATGCCGTTGGAAGTGCAAAAATCAATGAATTTGGAATTAATGAATTCTCCACCTCTATCACTTCTAACACGAATGATCTTTTCATTCTTTTCAATCATAATACGATGGCAAATCTCATGAAAAGAATCAAACGTATCAGCTTTCTCTTTTAAAAATGCTACCCATGAAAACCTAGAGAAATCATCAACCAATAAGAAAATATACCATTTACCTCCCAAAGATGGTTGACGGGTCGGCCCCATTAAATCCATGTGCAGTAATTCCAAGGGCCGTTTGGTACCAACGTGGTTCAGGTTCTTGTGTGCAGCCCTTGATTGTTTTCCCTTAAGACAACCTCCGCACACAATGTTGTTTTTAAATAAAAGTTTAGGAACCCCCTTAACCACGTCTTTATTTGAAATCTTTGCTAGTTCTTTAAAATTTATGTGACCTAGTCTTTCATGCCAAAGTGTTTCATTATCCAAAGAAACTAGGTTACATTTTTCTAAAATTTTATTAGGAACAACATAGCAATTGTTTTCAGATCTAACCCCTTTTAAAAAGAAGACATGGTCCTTATCAGTTACAACACATTCAACAGATGAAAAGTTAACTGAAAAACCATTGTCGCAAAGTTGACTTATGCTTATGAGGTTAAGGCCATCAACAAATAACACGTTTTTCAAAATCGGGCCATCTGGGATAGCTACCGTTCCTTTTCCAACAATTTTGGAAGATCGACCGTCTCCGAAAACAACGAGTCCTCCGGAGATTTTCTCAAAGTTTTGAAAACTATTTTTGTCACCGGTCATGTGACGGGAACAACCGCTATCCAGATACCAAGACGAATTATCATATGCATGCAAGGAAACATTAGTAACAAGACAAGGGAAGATTTCACCTTTGCGCACCCAAAACCTTTTGGAATGCGTCGGTAATGGTCGAGAGGTTATTCTCCTAGGTGAAGGCGTCTTGTTAGATCGATTGCTGCTCCTTGATGATGTCGTCTTGTGCGGTGAACTACCAAGTCTCTTTTCCTTTGTATGATTTGCATTTGATTTCTGAGGAATCACCTTTTTGGTAGTCGTTGCAAGAAATGTCTGAGTTGAGCGTTTGGCTCCTGTCTTGCAATATCTCCTTATGTGCCCTGAAATACCACAACGAAAACATACCTTTGCGCTTGATGATCCCGAAGAGAAAGAAGTAGGCTTGTTGTCGTTGTTTGTCGTGAATTCCGGTGTCGGAGGAGGAGATACCGACTGAGGCACAAAAACTGTCCCACTCGAACTTGAACTGTTTCCAGTTTGAGTGTACCCAAGGCCGAACCGATTTGTTTGACCAAGACCAAGAAGCTTATCCAACTTACTCCTTCCAGAAGAAAATCTCTTTAAGTCATCCTTTAGTTGGAGAATGGTCTTCGTCATTTCCAATTTATCTTGTTGGGCCTCGATGTAGAGCTTTGAGAAGTGATCCGCTTTATCCACCAGTTTTGTATGTTCCTTCTCAAAAAGCTCATTGGACTCTTGAAGGGAAACAATTGCTTTTATCAGATTATCCCTTTCCACTTCAAGATCGGTCGAGAGAGAAGTTACCCTTTTTACTTCTTCTTCGAGATCCTGCAATCTCCCTCTCAACCCCTTGTTTTGTTTAGCCAGTTTCTTTGAATCCCTCAAAAGTCTGTGGTGGGCTAAAACAAAATCTTCACCTTCCGAATCATCCGATTCATTGTCCGTTGCATTCTTTTCAATAGTGGAGTTGGACAGCGAGTCGGATGTACTTGCCATTAAGCACATGAAGGGTGAAGATGTGGACGCGTGGAATGCCATTGCGCTTTCTTCTTCATCACTTGAGGATGACTCATTTGACGTTGAGTTGTCATCCCAAGTGACGACTTGCATCGCTTTCTTCTTCGACGGATTCTTAGTTGGACATTCCGTTGAGATATGGCCGTATCCTCGGCACTTGAAGCATTGGACTTGTCCTTCTATGCTTTTCTTATCCTTAGAAAAGTTCTCTTGCTTTCTTGACTTGTAACTTGAAATACCCTTGCCTTTCTTCGACTTTCCGAAGGATGGAGTTTTACTTGAATTACCCCTTCGAAAGTTGCGGCGAAACTTCCTTGTCAAGAGAGCGAGCTGCTTCTCAAATTCCTCCATAGATAGGTTCTCGTCATCATCTGAGGAGGATGAATCCGTGTCTTCTTCCTTTGTTGTTTTCAAAGCATAACCTGAAGACTTAGAAGAGGATGCCTTTCCCGAAGAATAGTTAGTAGTAAATGTCATTTCATAAGTTTGTAATGAACCAACTAGTTCTTCTACACGTATTTCGTCCGGGTGTTTAATAGTTTCAATGGCTGTAACCTTTGGGCGAAATCGTTCAGGAAGAGTTCTTAAGATCTTTCTTACAACCTTAAATTCTGGAATCTTCTCTCCCAGGTTAGCACATGAGTTTACGATGTCTTGCAATCGTGTATAGTAGTCCGTGAAAGATTCATTTTCTGCCATGAAAATAGAGTCAAATCTGCTCGTAAGCATTTGCAGCTTTTGAATCTTCACGAGGTTAGTTCCCTCATGTGTAACCTGAAGAACATCCCAGATTTCTTTCGCAGTCTCACATGCCGAGACGCGAGAGAATTCAGTTTGAGATAAGGCATTAAAAATAGCAATAATTCCCTTGCCATTGTAAGAAGATGAATCTAACTCTTCCTTGGTCCACTTCGACCTAGGTTTGAAGGTGCGAACATCAGCAATAATTTCAGTTGGATTAGACCATCCTAATTCAATTGATTGCCACCCCCGTTCGTCGATGGAACTTAAAAAGGCTTTCATCCGTACTCTCCAGTACGCATAATTTGTTCCATCAAAGAATGGGGGTCTGTTGATGTTTCCACCTTCAACCATTGTTTACAACCCTATTCCCGCTCTGATACCACTTGTTGGGTTATATGTAATAATGGATCTAAATAGGGGAAAAAACACCTAGAGGGGGGTGAATAGGTGTAAACAATAAACACTCAAAAAAATCATTGCGCAATAAAAACCCAATGCGGAAATATAAATGAACACGCAAGATTTTTACGTGGAAAACTCCAAACCGGAGTAAAAAACCACGGGACCGATAACACGGTGAAATCCACTAGAATTAAACACGTACAAAGTGATATACCGTACTCACAGACAACTCAACCTTTTCCATACGCTCCTAGTTGATCTTCTCCGCTCGCTCCGCAACGCGTCTCGAATCCACGATCTGCGTCCAACGCCGAATCCACGGCGTCCAACGTCGAGTCCACGACGTCTGACCGAATCCACGGTCTTCACCCAGTAGCACACTTCGAATCCACGAACGTACCTCGCTCCGAATCCACGAGAGCGGTTGCACCTTGAATCCACAAGGCCACGCGAGTCCACGCGCCGATTTTGGGGTAAATCGTTGTTTTTGGGTGGTGATGATCCGCCGAATACTTAGATCAAAGATAGATAGGAAATACCATCTAAGTATTCATTAGTTTGATTCAACTCAAGATGTGAGTATGAAAACCTAGAATCAAACTAATCAGTATAGATGAAGAAACATAGAGTAATATCTAATAATTTCCTTTCTTCTCTATATGTGGATCTTAGGCCGTATAAAAGATGATATTTTATAATGACGGCTATTTCTCTTATCTGGATTAACCCTAGAAAAAGAATCATAGGGTCTATTTATAGGTTAGAAACCCTAGGAAGAAGATAAGGATTCAAAAACTGTCGTTTCTGGAAATTTTCACGACGGCGATCCGGATCGGATTAGCTGTGATCCGGATCATCGTAACGAGTCAGCCAATTCCAGAGAAACAGGGTTCGGGATCCGGATTGTAATCCACGATCCGGATCATTCATGAATTTCAGCAAATTCCCATGTTCGGGATCCGGATCGAAATGGCTATGATCCGGATCGGATTTGCCAATGAACAAGTACCCATCGGGATCCGGATTGGACTGTCTGATCCGGATCCTGAACATGTCCCATGTCCAGTTCTTGATTTTTATGCGATAAAAAATTCTTCTAAGTGTTTCTACACTACAAGAAGTATTCGGATCACCAAAAATATTTAGTTAAACTTACCTGATCCTTTTGAATTCTTCTTTCTTGAGATTGAGGTATATGATCCAAACTTCATTCATCTTCAATCTTCAAGACTTAACACTTTCACGAAATGCGCCAAAACAAAATCCGTAACAGAAAGTGCTGGAGGACGCTCAGGCGGTGATGCAACTGGCTGTGCTCTCTGCTCCGACAGGCGCATCAGACGTTCCATGGCCTCCTCCTGGCGTCGGACATCCTCCGACATCTGTACCATCTGGGCCCATAACTCTTGGGTCTCGCTCTGCTCTGATAGCTCTGCCTCCCGAAGCTCGAGTTCCTCATCTAATGCGGGATGTGCCCTCCTCACTGCACGATGTCTCAGGGGCATCGTAATCCACTGCATAATAATAAACATCAGGACACAACAACCATTCGACCCAATCCAGCGAAAGTCTAAGACATGTCATCCATTCCATAGCATTACATTGTTTGCAGCCAACATAATCGCTTAGGAGAATAAAGATGTCAATCACTCATCCCGTCCCTTTGGAGAGGTATAAAGTTCAATCAGGACTATCGCTATAAGTCACGACTCTCACATAGTCGTCCTAAAGTCTATCCACAGGTGAGCCTCCCTTCTTTCTTGATGTCTTTTAGCACGTGCTCATGTTGGTCGGGGTTTGGAACATGTGGAATGGTGAGAGTCCCAAGTTAAGCTCTTTATATATAATTGTTGGAATCATGTGCCATGGCTGCTTGCTGGGTGGATCTGCAGAGGTCCAGAGGTGAGCCTCTGTGTATATGGAGGTCCCTGAGCATGATGCTCACACTAAAATTAGGAAAGACCCAGTGGAAAAATGTGTATAGCTATATTGAGCCTCAATGCACAATGATCATGGGCCAATTTGTATTTTTATTGCCCAGCTTGATTCCAAACTGTGAGCACGAGGTCTAGCATGTCAAAATCTAGTTGCTGGTAAATTATTTTGGTTTAAAGATTCCCGGATTAAAAGTTATAACTTAATTAGTGAGTTTCTATATGTATGTTATGCAATTTTATTAAAGTCCAGGGGTCTAAATGTAAATGTTACATAAGGGATTGTTGTAAACAGTAATAACATGATTTATGGACCCTTCGTTTGGGTTCCAAGGGTTTTCGTTGAGCGGGATTTGCTTAACGATCCGTAAATCGACAAAATTGTTGGTTTATCGGCGGTTTCGCGCTAAACACGTATTTCGAGGAAAGTGGATGGTTGTTTTTGGTTGCCAACTGGCCCTGACGGTTCCCGGCGCTGTCCTGGCCGGTCCAGTGACTTTGGTTTAGCGTTGGTGGGTTCCGGAGCCGAAATCAGATTTTCGGAAATGATCTCGGTTGTTATGGCATCGTTTGTGCACAAGATTACACATAGTCAGTTGTTAGTGCCCGAACGTCTTAAATGAGTCATTTTGAGTCAGCGTGTGAAGTTTCATCGCATTTGGATTCACGCAAATGCTATTCGGGCCGTAGTCGGTCGTTTGGCAGGTTTTCGAAAATTATGGTAAACCCTGTGACTTATGGGAAGTCTACAGTATAATTATTACGATTATGTAGTGTCGATGGGATGGGTATGAGTGAGTCTGTTACTGATCAGAGTTTGATGTTCAAGGCCCAGCAATTCCGTGCCAGCACCCTAGTAGTTCAGCAGGCTTTGGGACTGCCTACACTGAGGTGGGTTTATCTTCGATCCGGGCTTTATCAGTGCGGCCCTTTGGGGTACCATAGTTGGACGGACCCCTATTTTTCATGCTAGCCCTGATCTTGTCTTTGAGCCTTACTTCCATTGATTGCTTGTTACTCACTTATACTTGGACATATATCATGCTTGATTGGTCATTAGCCAGATGTCAGTACAGTAGCTTATACTTGGACATATATCATGCCTGATTGGTCATTAGCTATATATCAGTACAGTAGCTTATACTTGGACATATATCATGCCTGCTTGGCCATTACGTAGATTTGCTGTTACTCATATATACTTGTTCCTTGTATTCCATATTGCATGAGATGATCTATGATTGATATACAGACATCAGCATCCCTGTTGGGATTCCGGCTTGTTGCCGATTACCCAGTCCTTAGACCGTAAGCTTGAGCATCAGCATTATGATCGGCACGCACCGCTATACTTCACGTACGCCGTGGGATTGATCCCCCACCGGGCGTTCTTTACCGGTAAAGTGGTCGACAAGATGACTCGGTGAGCCCCCCGATAGCACCTGTTGGTGTGGGGTTATGTCAGCCCGATTGGTGCCCGTCAGTGGCTTTAGCCTGAGCTCTTCGTGACTAACAGTGGCATCGATTGGGTACTTGCTTTCCATCATTGACGCATAGCTTACATTATCATATTCTAGCATGCTTTGTTATTATATTCTGTACCCAAATCTGCTCAGCATCATGATTTGATTTACCTGCAGTCATTCTCTTGTTTATCAGCTTTTACCTATTGATCAATTACTATCCGCAGATTACTGTATGCCAGTAGGTACGAGTTGCTATTTCTCGGCTCGTCGTGCCCACTGGGATACATTGTATGTTGTATCTCACACCCTTTGGGTGACCACCATTTCAGGTCGTCAGGTGGTGAGATGTCGGGACGGTCCGGTGAGCCGATTACAATAGAGTTGTCCCTATGATGATCATTCCTGTTTATCTTTGAGATTAAATATGATGTTTAACGGATTTTGGTTAAGTACTTATCTAATTTTTAGTAGTTTGTTTGGAACTATTGTGGAGAAGCTTTCTTACATCATGTTTAACTTATCTTGAGTTAGATAGTAATCTGTTTGTGCTTATTATACTTGTTTAGCCGTGCATGTATAGGGGAGACTCTGTTCGACTGGACAGAGGATTTCCTATACATATGGCGATCTGCTCATGCCCTGTTTTCAGCTATACTCTGATTTTTTTTAAAAAAAAAAAAATTGATCGGTTTTTAAACTCGGGCGTGACTGATTTTATGGTATCAGAGAATAGGTACACGGTACCTAGGAAGTGCGTAGGATCTGGTTAGGATTGAGCCCTAGGATGACTTGTGATGTACGTGAGAGCGCGGGGTATTTGTCTAGGGGTTAAGAGCTCAGGTGTATTTTTGCACTAATGAGTTGTTTCCTAATCTTGTTGTTGTGACTACGAGTGGTGTTCGCATGCGCTCTGGGCTTAGTGGTCCTAGTGGGTGCAATGTTCGCATGCGGCCGTGGTATGGGTCGTGGGCTTAATATTTCAGTGGAGCCAGAGGGCTCGGATCATTTGTAGCGGTTAGAGGATCTTCTTGTTAAGGATTTTGTTTTGGCATATTTCGTGAAAGTGTTTAAGTCTTGAAGATTGAAGATGAAGAAGCTTGGATCATATACCTCAATCTCAAGGAAGAAGAATTCAAAATGATTAGGTAAGTTTAACTAAACATTAATGGTGATCTGAATACTTCTTATAATGTAGAAACACTTGGATGGATTTTTAATCGCATAAAAATCAAAAACTATACAAGTTACATGTTCAGGATCCGGAACAGGGGACTACAGTCCGGACCCCGAACGTTGGTAGTTCATGCACAAATCCAGTCCTGAACATCCCTGTTTTGTTCCGGACCCCGAATGTGGATTTTGGTGAAACTGCATGAACAGTCCGGACCATAGGATTTTGTTTCGGACCCCGAACATGGAGTTTACTGAAACTGCATGAACAGTCCGGACCGTGGATTTCGTTCCGGACCCCAAACCTTGATTTTTCAGGAATTCTCTGAAAAACAACGACAGTCCTGAACGAGCTAATCCGGTCCGGACCGTCATGCAGGAAAAATTCTATTACAATCAGTTTTTGATTCTTATCCTCTTCCAATGGTTTCTAACCTATAAGTGTAGTAATCCAGAATTTAAAAACCTCTGTTTGCTTTTAAATAATTAAAATTTGTAAATTTTGGCAAAAGAGGAGAGATAGTGGGCTCAGAAATGTTGACTTTTGATCGGGTCTAATCTGGAAAATCCGAGATCACCGTAGCGATCGTCTCGTCGAAACATAGAAGTTTCATATTCATATGTTTTCGATCCGACGGTCGGATCTTCCAGAAATCAGAAATCAAAAAGCGGGCCCCGCGACTTAAAGTGTATAGTAAACTTTGTATTTTAATGTCCCTTTGATCACTAATGGCCAAACCATTGTCTAAAATTATAACATAGGGGTATTAGTAATGAACCCTAGCTAATTTTGACGTTCTGAACGTAATGGCACTGACGGTTTTCGCGTTTGGCGATCCGAGTGCATCGAAGTGCGTGCATCGGTTTTCGACATACAGAACAAGATGGCCCGAGATTTCATACGAGCGCCAAATCAAACAAATAAATAGGCTATTTTGAAGGTCTCGACGAGCTGGACGTCCTGGCGAAGTCCGTTATTCGTTTTGATGAGCGAAACGCCTCGAAAAGTGTGAAATACGGCAAAAAGTGCTGTATTTTGCAGAAAAATCTGCAATTTCTGCTTCGAAAAGCGTGCGGCTTATATATTAGGGACTAATCTGTGAGGGGGTCAATTTTGTAAAGGACTTTTGTTCAAATATTAAAAGAATGAAGGACTTTTTGTTATTTGAGCTTAAAACACACATATTACACGTGAGGAAGTATACCCATGACCCTAGCCCTTTCCTCTTCGTAACCGAAGCATCCACCAGCCTCTTCAGCTCGCAACCGACGTGACCCCTCAGCTGCTGTAACCTCCGGCTGCTCGGGTCACCGGAGTTAAGGTGAGAAAGCTATGAATAGGATCTTCTCTTGAGTTCATGAAGCAGAGTTCAACCAAGAGCTTTAGGTTTAGCTAACCTTCTTCTGAGAGCTCCACTGTGAGGCCGCAACCAAGCTCTGGTGAACCCGACCCCAGCCGTCGCCGAGCGCCGCCGCAGCCACCTTCCTCTTTCTTCCTTACTCCGACGAAGTAGAAGGTTGGAACCAAGTTGCTCCAAGATTGGTTTGGGAGTTCTGAGTAGTGTTCCCTGGTGTCTTTGGACCTTGCTGGAGGTTGCTGTGGCCGCGCGTGGAAGAGGGACCAAGATCCGGCTTCTTCCATCTTCTCCGATCTCGGCCAAGGTAAGGAACCCCAAACCAAAGGTTGTTTGAACCCGGGACCTCTAGCAGTAGCCTCTATAGTCCCTAAGTATGCTCCCTACACAGCCTGAGCCCCCCATGCACGTTAGTTGGCCGACGGGGGAAGACTATTGCCGGAAACCTAATAATTCTTCATTTTGGTTGTTCTTTTCAACTACTGAACCAAAATGAACCAAATTTTGTGGAAAAATACTGTTGGATATAAGGATTATTTCTGCAAAGTTTGGGAAAATATGGTGTTGTATTTACGAAGAAATTCGAAGCCCTAGTTTTCGGAAAAAAATTGCACCTCGGCCGAGCTTGTTGCTCCGGCGCCGCCGAGCCTCCCCAGCGCAGGCCACCTACCCAGAACTCTTCCTGGGTGTGAGAGGAGTGCACCCATGTATTTGCATGGCACCCATGCAGCAAGAATAGAGCGCGGCCAAGATGGGTTCAAAATGGGATCTAATCGCGGCCGCCGGCGTTCCGGCCATCTCCGGCCGGGGAGGGTTGGTTGGGAAGCTTCCTATGACTCTTTAGAGAATTTCCATTCAAGTTGGAAGTCTCCAAATTGCCCCATTAAAAATCTGCCATTAATGGAGTTGAAGCTCCAAACCGAGCTTGTTGCCGCCGCGTCGCCGCCGTGTCCTGTCGCCGGGCACGGGTCCAGGTGGGTTAGTTATAAGTTTTAGCATCTACTTGGTCAAGTTGTTTGGTCCCAGATGCCCTGGTTGAATGATCACAAATTTCGATGCCTTAACTTCATCTTCAACCTCGGACTCTGGCAAATCCATCCATGCATCTTGGCCCAAACTTGCAGAGAATGTAGAGAAATCTATTTAGAGCATTTCCTTCCAAGAATGGAAGCTTTTGGTTCAGTATTTGCAAAGAATGAGCTCGGGAATGGTTGTATATGCTTGTATACAAATGGTGCACACCAACTGTTTGCTTAAATGTCTCAAAGAAGAAAAGTTTTGAATTGGACTTTTGTGTAAATATGAAAGTTGCTTACAAATGTCCCCTGAGCTTAATGCTCACTTTAGACCAAGATGGTTCTGTGTGGACAAGTGTTTGGAGCAATGTGAACTTGTTTGACTGCATGGCTTTGGTTCTGGTTGAACCAGCAGACCTGGGCTACAATTAGGGTGAGCCCTAGCATCTTGACACTATTTAGAGACACTTTCATATACAAAGTTTAATTAAAAGAGGTTTAGATTAAAAGTTGTAGTTAAAACAACCTTTTAATGAAATGTTGGCCCAAAAACCATGTCCCGGGCTGTTTGCGAAGCCGCGACAGTGTGCCCTAGGCTAATTTGGGGTCACCGGACGCGATGCTCGCGTTAAAATTTCTGTTTGAAGTCCCGAAGAAACTAAATGACATTAAGGCTATGTTAGTGCATATATTATGGGCCAAAGTTTGCCTCGGAACCCGTGATGCCACAAATGGGTGAGCACGGTGTTCAGCATGACATAAGTAACCTGCTGGAAGTGACGGAATGTTAAAATGATTTTCCTGCTAAAAGAACGAGCGAAAACAGTGCCCAAATTGGCACTAAAAGTAAATTTAAAAGCCCTAGGGGTCTAGATGCAAAGATCACATCGTATACTGGTTAGTAAACTGATTCCTGAACCTTATTTCACATTCAGGGTTACTTGGTAGCATCTGGTGTGCTGAGCGTACAGTTGGTTCAGATTAGCCGCCTGCGTTATATCAGGTGGGTTATCTTCGGTCCGGGTTTTATCAGTTCGGCCCTCTGGGGTGCGATACTGGTTGGACCCCTGTTTTTGGTAGCTTAACTTGATTACTTTGAGCCTGCCTTCCTTTTGATTCAGATTATACTGCTTCATGCCTGAGTTATGACTTTTATCAGTTATCTGCTGCTTTACATGATTAATCATAGTGCTTCCAGTATTCATATCATTATTCTGGATATTGCCATGCCGGATTGGTTATTAGATTCTGAGCTTGCTTTCCTGATGATCAAATATTACACTGCTGAACACATAATTTTAATCAACCAATGTTTTACTGAACTTCGTAGGGTCGCCGGAGTCTTCTTGTTTGATAGGACAAAGGCAATTGCTCTGCGAGGTTTGGAAAAACTCAAACTTCGTAGTGTCGCCTGAGTCTGTTCTTGTTTGATAGGACGAGGGCAACGCTCTTCGGGGTTTGGACTTTTCAAAATAGTTTTCTCAAAAATATGCGTTCAGTTTTGTATGTTTGGTTGGTCTGCCTGATTGAGTTGAGATTTGCTGTTGATCTTATGTTGAGTTGAGATTTGCCTTTGATCTTGCATATGAGTTGAGATACAGTTGATTATCTGCTGATTATTCCTACATGAGAGTTTAGATTCAGTTGATTTTGCTATTGCAACCCAGTGGGGATTTCCCGGCTTGTTGCCGATTACCCGGTCAGTGGACCGTGAGTTTGAGCATTTGCATTTGATCGCCCGCACCGTTGTACTTCACGAACATCAGCGGAGTCAAGACCCGTGTAGATGTTCTTTACCGGTAAAGTGGTTAGCAGTAGCAACCCGTGACCCCTTGTGGGGGGTAATTCGCCTGAGGTTTTGTGGAACCAATATGGTGGCTTGTGGTGCCATATGGGCAAATTCGCCTGAGGTTTTTGTGGAACCAATATGGTGACTGGTAATTGGGTAATTTGATATATCACTTATTTGATGCATAAGTTGCTTTAACATGATTCTTTGATTCTTTGATCTGGCTTCTAGTTATCTACCTTTATATGATTCTGTCACGCCCCGAGTTCAAAAACCAGTGTATAAATTTTTTTTTTTTTTTTTAAATCAGAGTGCAAATCATCCAGGGCAATGACAGACCGCCACATATATAGAAGAGTCCCAATCCCCTATGGAATTGAGCCTTTTCTATATATGCACGGCTAGCTTGGCAACAATCATCAGAGTACTAACTACGTACTACAAAATAATATTACAAGTGAACCTTACAACTATCTTTACAATATACATCAAAAATACAATTTCCCTTTTCTCAACATCTATTACATAACTTTTCGGCTGTCCAGGGTCAACCTCTATATCGACATCTCGCCAATTCATCCCGACATCCCAACACCCGCATGACCTGAAAAACAGTCACCCGAGGGTGTGAGATACACCGGAGTGTATCCTAGTGGGCACGACGAGCCGAGAAACAGCAGATCGTACCTACTGGTATACAATACTAGAGGATAGTAATAATCAGGGGTTAGAATAATCAGATAGGCAATCATGAAGATCAACAGATATATAATCACAGTTAGGATATGCAATGATCATAGTTAAGATAACAGATTGGCAGCATAGAGATCAACAGATATATCATCACGGAGGTTACAATTAGGATAAGCAGATACATAATCATGGAGATCACAGTTAGTATATGCAGATATATAATCATGGAACTGTATCTAATTAGAGGATAGCAAAAATCATGAGTTATGATAAAAGCAGGCTGAACAGGCAACATATGCATCAATAACTGAAATAACAAGTTACCCAATCAGAAGCCACCATATTGGTCATCAAGACCTCAGGGAAATTGCCCAACCTAGCACCAACCTAGCTGACATTCTCCCCTTGGGAGTCACGGGCCTTTCAACAGACCACTTTACCGGCAAAGAATAAAGCGCACGAGGAGCGACCTCGGATATGTTCGTGAAGTACAGCGGTGCGGGCGATCAATGCGAATGCTCAAGCTCACGGTCCACAGACCGGTTATCGGCAAAAAGCCAGAACAATCCCCTCTGGGATGCAACAGTAATATGATAACAACCTCTCAACTCAATGCAAGATCAACAACAAATCTCATCTCAAATGCAGGATCAATCAACAGCAACAATGAATCATGGATCAAGCAGACTAAACACATGTTTTTAAGAAAACATTTGAAAAGTCCAAACCTCGAAGAGCGTTGCCCTCATCCTATCAAACAAGAACAGACTCAGGCGACCCTACGAAGCTCGTTAGGTTTTAGGTCCAAACCTCGCAGAGCAATGCCTTTGTCCTATCAAACAAGAACAGACTCCGGCGACCCTACGAAGTTCGGTAAAAACATCTATTTAATAAAATCATGTATTTAGCAGCATAATCGGTGAACAACAACCAATCACGAATGCAATGCGAAATATAATCAATAATCTCATAGATCAGGATATAACACCAGCCAATCACGAAGGCAATGCGGAATATAATCAACAGCCATTATGAAATAGAACCAGGTTTAGCAACTACAGACCAAATCATACTGTCCAAACACATGCAGTTTTAAGAAAAATCCTTAAAACAGGTTTTGGGTTCAAACCTCGCAGAGCAGTGCCTTTGTCCTATCAAACAAGAACAGACGCAGGCGACCCTGCGAAGCTTGGGTAAAAATTATTGTTTGAGTAAAGTACATGTGTTTAGCAGTACAGGCTTTGCAATCAAGATCATCAGAATGTCCAATCAGGCATGGCAACTAATAGTAATATATCTCAATCAAAGGCAGACAGGCTCAAATATAACCTAGATTAACCAAAAACAGGAGTCCAACCAATACCGTACACAGAGGGCCGAAATGATAAAGCCCGGACCGAAGATAAACCCACCTGACAAATCGCAGGCGACTAAACCGTATCCACTGTATGCTTAGGACCAGAGGCACCGAATAAACCTGAATCAATCATATGGATCAAGGATCAACTCTGACTCTAACTTATTCCAATTCAACTTAAAACCCATATCAATTTTAAAACCTCTACATAGCCATTTTGCATTTTTGTTTCTCCGGGACTTCAAAATCAGTTTTTAACGCGAGCATCGCGTCCAGTGACTCCAAATTAGCCAAGAGTACACTGTCGCGACTTCGCAAACATCCTAGAACAGTGTTTGGGTCATAATTACATTTGGAGGTTGGTTTAATCACATCTTTTAATCCAAACCTCAAACAGTAAAAGTCTGTATATCAAAGTTGCTCTAAATAATGCTAGGATACCAGGGCTTGCCCTGGTTGAAACCCAGATCTGCTGGTTCAAGCAGAACCAAAGCCATGTTTATTTAAAGGTTCACATTGCTCCAATTATAAATCAACACAGTATCTGTTTGAACTGAAGTGAGCACCAAGCTCAAGGGATGTTTTGAAACAACTTTCATATTTATATCTTTGTCAAATTCTATTTAAAAGTTCATTGTGGCATTTCCACAAACACTTGGTGTGCACAATTAACCAACATACAACATAGCCAATTTCAAGCTTGGTTCTCAGCCATTTCTGCACCTGGGGCAGAGATTCTTGGAGCAAATTATTCCACTAAGTTTTCTGAGCAATTCCCCCCCATCTTGGAGCAAGCCACAAGCCTCGGGTTGGCCGGGCTCAAGGAAGAAGATGATGGCTTCAACCTTGAAATTCGTGATGCTTCAACCAGAAGCTCTGGGATCAACTACTTGCACACAATTGATGCTATGCACTTCCAAAATATACCTGGACCCGAGCCCGGCGTCGGGGTGCGGCGGCGGCGGCGGTGGAGAAAGCTCCATTTCGAGCTTCTTCACCATTAATGGTGAAATTTAACAGAGGCAATTAGAAGCCTTCTAACTTGGATGGAATTACTCCTCTGCCCCTCACGAAGCTTCTCGACCATTTCTTCCCGGCCGGAGGTGGCCGGAGCGCCGGCGGCCGCGGTTTTGCTCCAATTCGAGTGAACCATGGCACCCGAGTTTTCGAGGTGCATGGTAGCCATGCAAATGCATGGTTGGGACCCTCTTGGTCCCAGAAAGAATTCTGGGTAGGTGGCCGGCGTCGGAGAAGCCCGCCGGCGCCGGAGCAAGAAGCTCGGCCAACTTGCAATAATTCGAAAAGCTAGGGCATCCATTTTCTTTCTAAATACTTAGCCATATTCAAGGAGACTTTGCAGATTTAATCTACATATCCTACAGTCCTTGCATACCAATTTTTAGCTATTTTGGTTCAGCGGTTGCCGAGTTCTTTCGAGGCGGAGCTCATCTAGGTTTCCGGCGAGGTATTGTCCCCGCCAGCAACCGGCTATGCATGGGAGCTCGGGCTTGTGCAGGGAGAATTCTTAGGGCCTAGGGATTCTACTGCATATGGTCTAGGGTGCTAACAACCAATGGTTAGGGACTCTTACCTTGGCCGAGCTCGGGGAAGAAGGGATGAAGCCGGAATCTGGGTTCTTCCTCCACGCGCAACCTCAGCAACCTCCAGAACTACTCCACGGATCCAGAGGAAGCCAAAGAGCACTTCAAAGCCCAACTTGATGGAAGTTGGTTCCAACTACTTCTTTCTCTCCCTTACTTGGTTTACTCTAATGGTGATGGTGTTCCTTTGGTCACCAGCACCTCGGGCTGGTTTAGGAAGTAGCAGAGGCTCCCCAGATTGCGAGAAGATCCTCCGGAAAGTTCAGAAGCAAGTTGCTCCAATCCTTCACCCTCCTCTCTCTCTCTCGGCTTAAACTCTAATGGTGTTTGGTCCTTGGTGTTCCCAGCATCCGAAGCCAGGTCTGGGAGATACAAAGGATCAAGAAACGCCTAGGATTCCCCAACCAACTCCTCGTGTACACACCAAAGAAGACCAAAAGCCATCTTTGGATTTAATGCAAATTTTCTTTTAGATTCTCTTCTCAAACTGGGTTCACACATAACCCACTCATCCGGGGTCTGCACAGTAGGTGCAATTTGCACCCAACACCATATCCTATAAGCCCCTTAAATTTAGATACATAAAATATTAACATTTCATTGAAAATACTCTATTTTTGGTGCATTTCACGCATTTCGAGAAAATCCGTTTGACGAATTGCGAAATGGACTTCGCCACGACGTCCGGCTTGTCGAGACCTGTCAAGTAGCGTATTTGTTTGGTTTGTTCGACGCTCGGATAAAAACTTGGTCCATAAAGTTCGACCAAATACAGTGCGTTGCATGCACTTCGATGCACCCGGGTCGCCAAATGCGAAAACCGTTAGTGCCATTGCGCTTAGAACGTCGAAAATAGTTAGGTTTGACTATTCATGTCGCTATATTGGGATTTTAAACAGTAATTCGGCTAATGATCAATCGAGAGGGGTCAAAATTCGAGAGTTACTATTCACTTTAAGTCGCGGGGCCCGCTTTTTGATTTCTGATTTCTGGAAGATCCGACCGTCGGATCGAAAACATATGAATATGAAACTTTTATGTTTCGACGAGACGATCGCAATGGTGATCTTGGATTTTCCAGATCAGACCCCGATCAAAAGTCGACATTTCTGGGCCACTATTGACCCACTAATTGCCCATTTTTGCTATTTAAATAATTCTGAAAATTATTTTAAACTTAAATTTGGATTTTAAAAATTATGGTTACTACAGATTCTATGTGATGCCTCTGATTATAGTTTCATTGTTATCTTGCTGATTGTCCTAACTCCTTGATGTGTTGATTATCCTGATACATGTTTTAAATTCTGCTAAAATTATCTCCTATGCTTGTACCCAGATTATGAGTTTTGTTTTCTTTACAGCACCAGTTATATATCTGCTTTACCCTAACCCCTGATCTATTACTATCCTCTAGCATTGTATACCAGTAGGTACGATCTGCTATTTCTCGGCTCGTCGTGCCCACTGGGATACACTCCGGTGTGTCTCACACCCTCGGGTGACTGTTTTTCAGGTCGAGCGGGTGTTGAGATGTCGGGACGAGTTGGTGAGATCACGAGATAGAGCTTGACCCTGGACAACCGATAAGATCAAGTATTTAGTTATTTGTTGTATCAAGTGTAATGCAATGTAATTGAGAAGTTATTGATATTGTAATTTAATCTTGCTTAGTAGATGTACGTAGTTAGTACTCTAATTGTATGCCAAGTGAGCCGTGCATATATAGAAAAGGCTCAATCCCCAGTGGGATTGGGACTCTTCTATATATGTGGCGGTCTGTTGCGCCCTGGCTGGTTTTAAACTCTGATTTCAAAAAAAAAAAAAAAAAAAAAAATTTAGACGCTGATTTAAAAACTCGGGGCGTGACAGATTGGATGGTATCAGAGAAATAGGAAACGCAATGTCTAAGTTTGGCTAGGAACGAACCCTAGGATGACATGTGTCACGAGAGAGAGCGCTGGGAAATGTTCTAAGTCTGATAGGTCAAAACAGAAGTTACGGGTCTATGCGCTGACCCAACATGGCGAGCCATCAGGGGAAGGCCCATCGGGAGCCTGAAGTACTGAAACAGTGATGTAATAAAATTAATACCTAGGGAACTGATATTCTGGTGTTTTAGAAAACTTTTAAAGTATGTTTTGTTAAGTTTCGGGGACGAAACTTCCTAGAAGTTGTGGGTGATGTAGTAATCCAGAATTTAAAAACCTCTGTTTGCTTTTAAATAATTAAAATTTGTAAATTTTGGCAAAAGAGGAGAGATAGTGGGCTCAGAAATGTTGACTTTTGATCGGGGTCTAATCTGGAAAATCCGAGATCACCGTAGCGATCGTCTCGTCGAAACATAGAAGTTTCATATTCATATGTTTTCGATCCGACAGTCGGATCTTCCAGAAATCAGAAATCAAAAAGCGGGCCCCGCGACTTAAAGTGTATAGTAAACTTTGTATTTTAATGTCCCTTTGATCACTAATGGCCAAACCATTGTCTAAAATTATAACATAGGGGTATTAGTAATGAACCCTAGCTAATTTTGACGTTCTGAACGTAATGGCACTGACGGTTTTCGCGTTTGGCGATCCGAGTGCATCGAAGTGCGTGCATCGGTTTTCGACATACAGAACAAGATGGCCCGAGATTTCATACGAGCGCCAAATCAAATAAATAAATAGGCTATTTTGAAGGTCTCGACGAGCCGGACGTCCTGGCGAAGTCCGTTATTCGTTTTGACGAGCGAAACGCCTCGAAAAGTGTGAAATACGGCAAAAAGTGATGTATTTTGCAAAAAAATCCGCAATTTCTGCTTCGAAAAGCGTGCGGCTTATATATTAGGGACTAATCTGTGAGGGGGTCAATTTTGTAAAGGACTTTTGTTCAAATATTAAAAGAATGAAGGACTTTTTGTTATTTGAGCTTAAAACACACATATTACACGTGAGGAAGTATACCCATGACCCTAGCCCTTTCCTCTTCGTAACCGAAGCATCCACCAGCCTCTTCAGCTCGCAACCGACGTGACCCCTCAGCTGCTGTAACCTCCGGCCGCTCGGGTCACCGGAGTTAAGGTGAGAAAGCTATGAATAGGATCTTCTCTTGAGTTCATGAAGCAGAGTTCAACCAAGAGCTTTAGGTTTAGCTAACCTTTTTCTGAGAGCTCCACTGTGAGGCCGCAACCAAGCTCTGGTGAACCCGACCCCAGCCGTCGCCGAGCGCCGCCGCTGCCACCTTCCTCTTTCTTCCTTACTCCGACGAAGTAGAAGGTTGGAACCAAGTTGCTTCAAGATTGGTTTGGGAGTGCTGAGTGGTGTTCCCTGGTGTCTTTGGACCTTGCTGGAGGTTGCTGTGGCCGCGCGTGGAAGAGGGACCAAGATCCGGCTTCTTCCATCTTCTCCGATCTCGGCCAAGGTAAGGAACCCCAAACCAAAGGTTGTTTGAACCCGGGACCTCTAGCAGTAGCCTCTATAGTCCCTAAGTATGCTCCCTACACAGCCTGAGCCCCCCATGCACGTTAGTTGGCCGACGGGGGAAGACTATTGCCGGAAACCTAATAATTCTTCATTTTGGTTGTTCTTTTCAACTACTGAACCAAAATGAACCAAATTTTGTGAAAAAATACTGTTGGATATAAGGATTATTTCTGCAAAGTTTGGGAAAATATGGTGGAGTATTTACGAAGAAATTCGAAGCCCTAGTTTTCGGAAAAAAATTGCACCTCGGCCGAGCTTGTTGCTCCGGCGCCGCCGAGCCTCCCCAGCGCAGGCCACCTACCCAGAACTCTTCCTGGGTGTGAGAGGAGTGCACCCATGTATTTGCATGGCACCCATGCAGCAAGAATAGAGCGCGGCCAAGATGGGTTCGAAATGGGATCTAATCGCGGCCGCCGGCGTTCCGGCCATCTCCGGCCGGGGAGGGTTGGTAGGGAAGCTTCCTATGACTCTTTAGAGCATTTCCATTCAAGTTGGAAGTCTCCAAATTGCCCCATTAAAAATCCGCCATTAATGGAGTTGAAGCTCCAAACCGAGCTTGTGGCCGCCGCGTCGCCGCCGTGTCCTGTCGCCGGGCACGGGTCCAGGTGGGTTAGTTATAAGTTTTAGCATCTACTTGGTCAAGTTGTTTGGTCCCAGAGGCCCTGGTTGAATGATCACAAATTTCGATGCCTTAACTTCATCTTCAACCTCGGACTCCGGCCAATCCATCCATGCATCTTGGCCCAAACTTGCAGAGAATGTAGAGAAATCTATTTAGAGCATTTCCTTCCAAGAATGGAAGCTTTTGGTTCAGTATTTGCAGAGAATGAGCTCGGGAATGGTTGTATATGCTTGTATACAAATGGTGCACACCAACTGTTTGCTTAAATGTCTCAAAGAAGAAAAGTTTTGAATTGGACTTTTGTGTAAATATGAAAGTTGCTTACAAATGTCCCCTGAGCTTAATGCTCACTTTAGACCAAGATGGTTCTGTGTGGACAAGTGTTTGGAGCAATGTGAACTTATTTGAGTGCATGGCTTTGGTTCTAGTTGAACCAGCAGACCTGGGCTACAATTAGGGTGAGCCCTAGCATCTTGACACTATTTAGAGACGCTTTCATATACAAAGTTTAATTAAAAGAGGTTTAGATTAAAAGTTGTAGTTAAAACAACCTTTTAATGAAATGTTGGCCCAAAAACCATGTCCTGGGCTGTTTGCGAAGCCGCGACAGTGTGCCCTAGGCTAATTTGGGGTCACCGGACGCGATGCTCGCGTTAAAATTTCTGTTTGAAGTCCCGAAGAAACTAAATGACATTAAGGCTATGTTAGTGCATATATTATGGGCCAAAGTTTGCCTCGGAACCCGTGATGCCACAAATGGGTGAGCACGGTGTTCAGCATGACATAAGTTACCTGCTGGAAGTGACGAAATGTTAAAATGATTTTCCTGCTAAAAGAACGAGCGAAAACAGTGCCCAAATTGGCACTAAAAGTAAATTTAAAAGCCCTAGGGGTCTAGATGCAAAGATCACATCGTATACTGGTTAGTAAACTGATTCCTGAACATTATTTCACATTCAGGGTTACTTGGTAGCATCTGGTGTGCTGAGCGTACAGTTGGTTCAGATTAGCCGCCTGCGTTATATCAGGTGGGTTATCTTCGGTCCGGGTTTTATCAGTTCGGCCCTCTGGGGTGCGATACTGGTTGGACCCCTGTTTTTGGTAGCTTAACTTGATTACTTTGAGCCTGCCTTCCTTTTGATTCAGATTATACTGCTTCATGCCTGAGTTATGACTTTTATCAGTTATCTGCTGCTTTACATGATTAATCATAGTGCTTCCAGTATTCATATCATTATTCTGGATATTGCCATGCCTGATTGGTTATTAGATTCTGAGCTTGCTTTCCTGATGATCAAATATTACACTGCTGAACACATAATTTTAATCAACCAATGTTTTACTGAACTTCGTAGGGTCGCCGGAGTCTGTCTTGTTTGATAGGACAAAGGCAATTGCTCTGCGAGGTTTGGAAAAACCCAAATTCGTAGTGTCGCCTGAGTTTGTTCTTGTTTGATAGGACGAGGGCAACGCTCTTCGGGGTTTGGACTTTTCAAAATAGTTTTCTCAAAAATATGCGTTCAGTTTTGTATGTTTGGTTGGTCTGCCTGATTGAGTTGAGATTTGCTGTTGATCTTATGTTGAGTTGAGATTTGCCTTTGATCTTGCATATGAGTTGAGATACAGTTGATTATCTGCTGATTATTCCTGCATGAGAGTTTAGATTCAGTTGATTTTGCTATTGCAACCCAGTGGGGATTTCCCGGCTTGTTGCCGATTACCCGGTCAGTGGACCGTGAGTTTGAGCATTTGCATTTGATCGCCCGCACCGTTGTACTTCACGAACATCAGCGGAGTCATGACCCGTGTAGATGTTCTTTACCGGTAAAGTGGTTAGCAGTAGCAACCCGTGACCCCTTGTGGGGGGTAATTCGCCTGAGGTTTTGTGGAACCAATATGGTGGCTTGTGGTGCCATATGGGCAAATTCGCCTGAGGTTTTTGTGGAACCAATATGGTGACTGGTAATTGGGTAATTTGATATATCACTTATTTGATGCATAAGTTGCTTTAACATGATTCTTTGATCTGGCTTCTAGTTATCTACCTTTATATGATTCTATGTGATGCCTCTGATTATAGTTTCATTGTTATCTTGCTGATTGTCCTAACTCCTTGATGTGTTGATTATCCTGATACATGTTTTAAATTCTGCTAAAATTATCTCCTATGCTTGTACCCAGATTATGAGTTTTGTTTTCTTTACAGCACCAGTTATATATCTGCTTTACCCTAACCCCTGATCTATTACTATCCTCTAGCATTGTATACCAGTAGGTACGATCTGCTATTTCTCGGCTCGTCGTGCCCACTGGGATACACTCCGGTGTGTCTCACACCCTCTGGTGACTGTTTTTCAGGTCGAGCGGGTGTTGAGATGTCGGGACGAGTTGGTGAGATCACGAGATAGAGCTTGACCCTGGACAGCCGATAAGATCAAGTATTTAGTTATTTGTTGTATCAAGTGTAATGCAATGTAATTGAGAAGTTATTGATATTGTAATTTAATCTTGCTTAGTAGATGTACGTAGTTAGTACTCTGATTGTATGCCAAGTGAGCCGTGCATATATAGAAAAGGCTCAATCCCCAGTGGGATTGGGACTCTTCTATATATGTGGCGGTCTGTTGCGCCCTGGCTGGTTTTAAACTCTGATTTCAAAAAAAAAAAAAAAAAAAAAATTTAGACGCTGATTTAAAAACTCGGGGCGTGACAATAAGTAAACCCTAATTCTATCTTTTAGGGTAATCCACACTAAGTTTTATCTCTTGGAAATGACAGATAAAAAATAACGGAGAAAAACTTAGAGATCCACATATAGAGAAGAAAGAAAATTAGAAGATTTAAATCTATGTTTCTTCATCTATATTGATTAATTTGATTCTAGGTTTTCATACTCAGATTTTGAGTAGAATCAAATTAATGAATACTTAGATGGCGTTTCCGATCTATCTTTGATCTAAGTATTCGGCGGATCATCACCACCAACAAAACAACGATTTTTCCCCAAAATCGGCGCGTGGATTCGCGTGGCCTTGTGGATTCAAGGTGCTACCGCTCTCGTGGATTCGGAGCGAGGTACGTTCGTGTGATCGAGACGTACTACCTGGTGGAGACCGTGGATTCGGTCAGACGTCGTGGACTCGACGTTGGACGCCGTGGATTCAGCGTTGGACGCAAATCGTGGATTCGAGACGCGTTGCGGAGCGAGCGGAGAAGATCAACTCGGAGCGTATGGAAAAAGGTTGAGTCATCTGTGAGTGCGTTATATCACCTTTGTACGTGTTATAATCTTAGTTGATTTCACCGTGTTATCGGTCCCGTAGTTTTTTACTCCTGGTTTTGGAGTTTTCCACGTAAAAATCTTGCGTGTTATTTTCATTTCCGCATTGGGTTTTTATTGCGCAAAGATTTTTGAGTGTTTATTGTTTACACCTATTCACCCCCCTCTAGGTGTTTTTTCCCCTATTTAGATCCATATTAGAGTATAACCCAACACTGCTCACCGCTTTCGCTGGGTTAGTCCAGCAGATGGCTCAGCAGCTGATGACTGCTATTATTGCACCGGCGCCACCACTAGTCTAGGTGCTTGGAGGAGTTGTTGATCCTCCAGTTGTCCCCGCATCACATGATATAGTGACTTTTGTTGCAGCCGTGATTATCGGAACTATGCCGGTGGTTGCTAATATTGGTGATCCCCCGATTATAGCTATCGGGACGACTATGAGGTCAGCAATTCTATTGCTTTGGATGAAATGATTCTGACGACACTTAATAAGTATTAGTCTTTGTCGAGTTGTGTCCTAACCCTGATCAGTGTAAGTAGCTTGGGATTTATGATTATTTTGATAGAGGTGGTGGTAGCAGTGAGCGCACTAGCGCAGGCATGGTTGACGGACAGGCTAGTTTCGGTGGCCTATGGGCCCGATTATAACCCTGATTTGGGTTGGATTCAAATTCAGGCCCCGCCTCCTGCACGAATTTCGTGGATCGCCTCAGATTCTCCTATGAGAATACAACAATTGTAGATGTTGTGGCTGCTACCATGGTGAGATATGACTAGAGAGTTTGATGTGCAGAGAGATGATGATAGCTCGAGGATGTGATTTTAATCCTAAACGAATTCGATTTGTAGTTGATTCGCACATTGTGTGTGAACTAATTATGGGGTCGCGATCGCCCTAGTCGATGTTTGAGTTGTAACTGGTGTCGCTAGAGCCGCGTTAGCAGTGGTGATTGATTCAAGGTGTTAGTGAACACTGGAATATGGTTTTAGATTCCCTTGAGTAGCCAAGGTGGCACTCATGACCACGAGGTGGTAGAGACAGTTGACATAGGTTTATAGTAACAACATAGAGATTTGTGTTGTGAGGTACGTGTTATACCTTCTGTTGGATTCTGGTGGGAGTCGTGTCCCCAACTAGATGTTGGCGACAGATCTATAGTATTTCACTTTTCTTTTGATAAGCACGCTGGCTGCAGACAACATACTGTCGAAAGAGCGGATGAAATACCCTACCCCGTAAGGGGAATATCACGATTGGGTCTACCTGTATACTTACCTATATGTTAGTCTCTGAAGTTGCCTTTTGGGCAACAGTGTTGTAGTTTTAGCGTTGATATCCCAGACCGTATGGGACCTTAGGTAGGTCTCAAACAGTTTGTGTACGTAGTGGACAGATTATCTTTGTCATTGTGGTGGACATCTGTCCTAGCTAGTGGCTACCAGCCACATTGATCTTGCCTAGATCTTGCAATTGATCCGATAATGGGAATATATTGGTTAAGCTATAGAATTGGACAACATGTCCAAACCAAATTTGTTAAGTTTTTGTGGATGGCAAAACCTAATTTTCAAATAACGGTAGTGTTAAAGGATTGATTGAGTCGGTTATTGTAGTGTTCTGGTTTTTCCCCATGCAGCTTTTTCGTTGAATCCACTGTGTAGAACACCTAGTGTTGGTGTGTCTGGCCCATGGTGCATCAAAGGGGTGCCACAGATGGACCCTGTGTGATATCTTTTTAGCTGATTTGGCCTTCGGCTGTGTTTGCCAAATTTTAGAAAAGGAATTGGGCCAAACAGAGGTTGGATTTGGATTCAGCGCGGAAAAACGCTTGAAAACGACTGTTTATTTGTCAAATTTGGAGTCCGGATGACCAAAAGCGGGCTTCCGGAAGTTTCAGGGGGATTCTGGTGCTTGGGGGTGCTCCGTGGACCGGCCAGTGCCACGGGGCGGCCCATTATTGGACGGCTCATGTCGCTCGGTCCATGGAGGAGGCGCGGCGGTGCATGGACCGCGCGGCGGGCCACGTGGCGCTTCCGGATTGGCGGGAGTGCGCGGCGCGGTCCAGGGAAGTGGCGCGGGACTCGTGGACCGGGTGCACGACACGCGTCGCCCGGGGATTGGACGGCTCACCTGGGTGCGGTCCACAGGTGCGCATGGCGGTGCCTCGGGGCGCGCGCTAGCGCAGGGCCACAGTGCGGCCGGTCGGCGCACATGGCCCGCACTCAAGTGCGGGCCACGTGTCGGCCGACCAGTGGGTGGGCGCATGCACCGCCCCCAGCGGGTCCTTGCCACGCGGCAGGGCGCCCGGTCGCCCCGCACAGTTGTTTGCTGTGCGGGGGACACGTGGCCGCACCGCAGTGATTCGGGCGGTCGGACGGCCCCCCGTCCGACCTGCTTGAGGATTCGGGCGCCCGAAAGTGGCGCCCGAATCCAATAAAAAGGGGGGGGGTGGTAGGCAGCCTATAAATAGGCCTTTTGGGGGGCCTTTTTACACTTTTCTGTGAGGATTTTCACAGGGCACCCTTAAGGAAAAATCTTCTTCTACCTGAGACCTTTCTTGCTGATCATTCCTGGGATTTTTAGGAGCGCATTTTTCGAGGTTGGCCATTTTCCGGCGCGGCGCGACGCTCGTTCACCGACGACCCGTTTTGTCCCTTCGCAGTGTTCGGGCTCCCCCGGCTCACCCTGACCTCCGATTCGGGTGATTCTTGCGCCGTTGGACTCTTGATAGGTAGGGCTTAATTTTTGATATTTTGAGTTGCCCCTAGTTTTCATCTGGATTTTTAGTTTCCCGAGCTTCTTTGTGACACATTTTTCCTCGCGGAGTTTTGGACAGCACCTGTTTGATTTGGCTATAACTTCGCTCTCAGGCGACGGATCGAGGCGATTCAAAGGCGTTTTTCATCTACATCTCGCAAGGAATCTCCTGGAATTTTCTCAGATTTTTCTGAATATTTTTCGAAGGTGGAAATCTCCTTTCTCTGTAGTCTTTTGGTACATAATTTCTGCACAGTTTTGTTTGGGGTGTTCCCCTTACCGAATTTGTATCTCAGCGATGGAAGCTCGGTTTCGAGCGTGCAGGTACTCGTTTCGACGGGTTCGTCGCAAGGAACGCGACGGTATTTTTCTTAGAATTTTCTGAGCAACCTTCGCAGGTGAAAATCTGTGAGCTTTAGACCTGTCACGCCCCGGGGGTTCGAATCGCGCGGAAGAGGAGCCACCGATGCCCCTGATTCAGCCATATATTTTTTTTTTGTAAAACATTACTCCCCGGCGCGTGCACAGACCCGCCGCATACACAAATTCGCTCTGCAAATGAGCAGAGGCCCCTTTGTATATGCACGGCGTCTCAACTACAAAGTGTCTCACAAGGCGTAGTACATACAATCTCTAACCACATCAGTTGGGGTCTCGTACACATACAACCAAACAATTCACGTGACATTCTAGCATTCACTTAGAGCATAGAGGCCGGTGTTTTGAAAGGATAAATAATCACAAGGTTTTGAAAGCGGCATCCACACGATGCCCTCGTTTGTGAAAACAGTTCGTAAACACATAAATCCCACAAGGTTTATAAAGCTTGGTGCCCACACGACACCCACGTTTTAAAAATAGTTTTCGCAAACGGTTTTCTTTATTTTTCATCGTTCGAAACGGCCAAGTAAGAGAGAACGTAGTATTCATTCAATTATTCAAAAAGAAAGGAAAGAAAAGGGCAACATCCACTTCGACCCCACGGGGGTGTCGCAATCCACAACTAGCTACCATGAATAATAAAAGAAAAGGGAAAGAAGAGTCACTGTATCTGAAGTCACCCATAAATCAGATCAGCACCCTAACGTCCTCACCGGCGCCCTAGCACTCGCCCCTGGACGAACCTGTCACGAAGTGGGAAGTCAGTGACTAGAAATAGCATGATAAGCGTAGTAAACAAAGATAAGGCAAACCACAAACACCGGAGCAACTATCCCTCCCATGCACCTTCCACCTTAACCACACCCTGTATCATTACGACATCGGGCACCTTCCCCGATGCCCACCGCCGAGCACCTGCCTCACAAAGCAACATCGGGCACCTTCCCCGATGCCCACCGCCGAGCACCTGCCTCGGCCGCCGAGCACCTGCCTCGACGTCACCGCTCACACCCCCCACCCATGGGGGCCCCCATTCCTAACGCCACCTCCGCGTGGGGTACACGGGTCAACGTACCACTTTTCCGGAAAAGCACACCCTTGCGGTGGCCAAACCGCGGGTGTGCGTGTAGCAAATTTGAGCCTCAGATTGACATTGAGTATAATAACATAACATAACAGGGTTAGTGCATAAACAGAAGGAGACTGACAATTCCACCTTGCCCCAACATGCTATTTCTAACAGTTAAACCCCATTCCCGAAACCCCCGGGAACGTACCCACCTTGTGTGCGTCGTCCTGCGTTCGTCGAGTCCGCGTCTGTGCTCCAGTCGCCCACAGCGTCCCGCACTCCTGAAGGAACATAGGCAAATCGAGACTTAGAAGTCCGAAACTTACAACGACTCCCTACAGCGTGCGGCGGAGTTCTTCGCACGGCACCGGCCCGTGCGACGAACACCCTGCCAGGGCGCAGCCCCGCGCGGCACCAGCCCGCGCGGCGCCCCTCCTGCGGGCGGCCCCGCGCGGCCGAGCGCCGCGCGGGCGCGCGGCCCGCGGTGCGGGGCGACCCCGCGCGGCACCAGCCCGCGCGGGCGCCCCTCCTGCGGGCGGCCCCGCGCGGCCGAGCGCCGCGCGGGCGCGCTGCCCGCGGTGCGGGGCGACCCCGCGCGGCACCAGCCCGCGCGGTGCCCCTCCTGCGGGCGGCCCGGCGCGGCCGAGCGCCGCGTGGGCGCGCTGCCCGCGGTGCGGGGCGACCCCGCGCGGCACCAGCCCGCGCGGGCGCCCCTCCTGCGGGCGGCCCCGCGCGGCCGAGTGTCGCGCGGGCGCGCTGCCCGCGGTGCGGGGCGGCCCCGCGCGGCACCAGCCCGCGCGGGCGCCCCTCCTGCGGGCGGCCCCGCGCGGCCGAGCGCCGCGCGGGCGCGCGGCCCGCGGTGCGGGGCGGCCCCGCGCGGCACCAGCCCGCGCGGGCGCCCCCCTCCTGCGGCGGCCCCGCGCGGCCGAGCGCCGCGCGGGCGCGCGGCCAGCGGTGCGGGGCGGCCCCGCGCGGCACCAGCCCGCGCGGGCGCCCCCTCCTGCGGGCGGCCCCCGCGCTGCCGAGCGCCGCGCGGGTGCGCGGCCCGCGGTGCGGGGCGGCCCCGCGCGGCACCAGCCCGCGCGGGCGCCCCCTCCTGCGGGCGGCCCCCGCGCGGCCGAGCGCCGCGCGGCGCGCGGCCCGCGGTGCGGGGCGGCCCCGCGCGGCCGTGCGCCGCGCGGGCGCGTGGCCCGCGGTGCGGGGCGGCCCCGCGCGGCACCAGCCCGCGCGGGCGCCCCTCCTGCGGGCGGCCCCGCGCGGCCGAGCGCCGCGCGGGCGCGCGGCCCGCGGTGCGCGACGGCGCCGGGCCTCCTCCCTCCTCGTGACCAACAAAAGAAAGAAAGAGGGAGATTCCCCCGAACGAAACGCGTCCGACTCACCTTGATGTGCGAAAGAGGAGGAAGAGAGGGATCGTCCGCTTGCCTCCACCGGTCCACCCTTGCGGTGTGCTTGGTTTCTCTTTGCCGGCGGCTACGAGGGAGGAAGAAAAAGAAAAGAGGCGGCCACCAAAAGAAAAATAAGAGGAACCCTAATCCTCTTTCCCTCACGGCTACATATATATACTAAGAGAATTAGGGTTTACCTTAAAAGGTGTGCGGCTGCCAACACGGATCCCGAGGCGTCTAAGGGGGACCCCAACTTCGAGAATTAATTCTGGTCAGACCGGGAGTCGGAAAAATAAACCGATCGCGCCCACGCGCTCCGTTCCGCGAGCTCTACCGCCTAAAATTATTTGCGGGCCCCGACGGTCTGTCCGGAAAAATGCCAAAAATAAGGCCCCCGGTCAGGCATTACAAGAAGAGGGTGACCAGAAGGGTTAAGGAAAAGCCGGGTCTTACACCACTTACCGCTAAAAAACAAGTTTCGTCCCCGAAACTTAATCTTCCCCAGCGGCGAACAGGTCCGGGTAGCACTCCCTCATCTTTGACTCGGGTTCCCAAGTTGCCTCACGCTCTTCTTGATTGCTCCAAAGCACCTTTACGTAGGGAATCGTCCGACTACGCAGCTTTTTGTCCTCCCGGGCTAGGATCCGCACTGGTACTTCCGCGAAACTTAGATCCTCCTTGAGTTCAATCGCGGAGGCGTCAAGCACTCGCGATGGGTCGGGGAGGTATTTCCGAAGCATGGATACGTGGAACACATCATGAACGCGGTCAAGGTTCGGCGGTAGGGCGAGGCGGTAGGCTACCGGGCCGATGCGCTCCAGAATCTCAAACGGCCCTATGTACCGCGGGCTCAGCTTGCCCCTCAACCCAAACCGCTTCACCCCCTTCGACGGCGACACCCGCAGTAACACGTGCTCTCCCACCTGGAATTCCAAGTCGCGACGTCTCTGGTCCGCGTAACTCTTTTGCCGGCTCTGGGCGGTCGCCAAACGTCGCCTGATGAGGCGCACCCTTTCCTCTGTCTCGGCCACTAGGTCCGGCCCCAAAAACTTTCTCTCCCCCAGATCGTCCCAGCAGATCGGGGATCTACAGCGTCTGCCGTACAACGCTTCGTACGGCGCCATCTTAATGCTCGCTTGGTAGCTGTTGTTATAAGCGAACTCTGCAAGGGGTAGGTAGCGCGACCATCCGTCTCCCAAATCCAGCACGCACGCCCGAAGCATGTCCTCGAGTATCTGGATCACCCGCTCGGATTGCCCGTCCGTCTGGGGGTGAAAGGCTGAGCTGAAGTGTAACTTGGTCCCCAAGGCTCGTTGTAGACTCTTCCAAAAGTCGAAACGAAA
>CM055062.1:15899980-15962042 GCA_029204045.2 Tillandsia leiboldiana | reverse complement strand
CGCGGGCGCGATGCCTGCGGTGCGGGGCGGCCCGCGCGGCACCAGGCCGCTGCGGGGCCCCTCCTGCGGCGCGGCCCGCGCGCGGCCGAGCGCGCCGCGGGCGCGCGGCACGCCGGGTTGCGGGGCGGGGCCCCGCGCGGCACCAGCCCGCACTGGGTGTCGCCAACCTCCGCGGCGGCCCGCGCGGCCGAGAGCCGCCCCCTGCGGTGTGCGCAGGCCAGCGGTGGCGGGGCGGCCCGCGCTGGCACCAGCCGCGCGGGCGCCCCTCCTGAGGGCGGCCCCCGCGCTTGCCGAGCGCTCGCGCGGTGCTGGCGGCCCAGCGGTGCGGGGGCGGCCCCGCGCGGCAACAGCCCGCGCGGGGCGCCCACTCCTGCGGGCGGCCCGCGGTGGCGCGAACCTCGAGCGCCGCGCGGGCGCGCGGCCCGCGGGGCGGGGCGGGCCCCCGCGCGGCCCGGTGCGCCGCGCGGGCGCGTGGCCCGCCGGTGTGCGGGGCGGCCCGCCGCGGGCACCAGCCCGCGCGGGCGTCCCATCCTGCGGGCGGCCCCGCGCGGCCGAGGCGCGCGCGGCGCGCCGCGGCCGCCGAGTTGCGCGACGGCGCGGGGACGCCGCCTTCCTCTGTGACCAACAAAAAGAAAGCAAAGAGGGAGATTCCCCCGAACGGAACGCGTCCGACTCACCTTGATGTGTGCGAAAGAGGAGGAAGAGAGGGATCGTCCGCTTGCTCCACGGTCCCCCCTTGCGGTGTGCTTGGTTTCTCTTGCCGGCGGCTACGAGGGAGGAAGAAAAAGAAAAGAGGCGGCCCCCAAAAGAAAATAAGAGGAACCATAATCTCTTTCCTCCGGACATATATATACTAAGAGAATTAGGGTTTACCTTAAAAGGTGTGCGGCTGCCAACGGATCCCGAGGCGTCTAAGGGGGGACCCCAACTTCGAGAATTAATTTGGTCAGACGGGGAGTCGGAAAAAATAAAACGATCGCGCCCACGCGCTCCGTTCCGCGAGCTCTACCGCCTAAAATTATTTGCGGGCCCCGACGGTCTGTCCGGGAAAAATGCCAAAAATACGGCCCCCGGTCAGGCATACAAGAAGAGGGTGACCAGAAGGGTTAAGAAAAGCCGGGTCTTACACCACTTACCGCTTAAAAACAAGTTTCGTCCCCGAAACTTAATCTTCCCCAGCGGCGAGCGAACAGGTCCGGGTAGCACTCCCTCATCTTTGACTCGGGTTCCCAAGTGCCTCACGCTTCTGATTGCTCCAAAGCACCTTTACGTAGGGAATCGTCCGATACGCAGCTTTTTGTCCTCCCGGGCTAGGATCGCAGCAGTACTTCCGCGAAACTTAGATCTCCTTGAGTTTCAATCGCGGAGGCGTCAAGCACTCGCGATGGTCGGGGAGGTATTTCCGAAGCATGGATACGTGGAAACAATGACACGCGGTCAATGGTTCGGCGGGTAGGCGAGGCGGTAGGCTACCGGGCCGATGCGCTCCAGAATCTCAAACGGCCCTATGTACCGCGGGCTCAGCTTGCCCCTCAACCCAAACCGCTTCCACCCCCTTCGACGGCGGACACCCGCAGTAACACGTGCTCTCCCACCTGGAATTCCAAGTCGCGAGTCTCTGGTCGCGTAACTCTTTTGCCGGCTCTGGGCGGTCGCCAAACGTCGCCTGATGAGGCGCACCCTTCCTCTGTCTCGGCCACTAGGTCCGGCCCCAAAAACTTTCTCTCCCCCAGATCGTCCCAGCAGATCGGGTGATCTACAGCGTCTGCCGTACAACGCTTCGTACGGCGCCATCTTAATGCTCGCTTGGTAGCTGTTGTTATAAGCGAACTCTGCAAGGGGTAGGTAGCGCGGACCATACGTCTCCCAAATCCAGCACGCACGCCCGAAGCATGTCCTCGAGTATCTGGATCACCCGCTCGGATTGCCCGTCCGTCTGGGGGTGAAAGGCTGAGCTGAAGTGTAACTTGGTCCCCAAGGCTCGTTGTAGACTCTTCCAAAAGTTTCGAAACGAACCTCGTTGTCCCTGTCCGAGGGTGATCGTCGTGTGGCACCCCGTGCAGCCTTACAATCTCGCTGAGGTAGACCTGTGCCAGCCGGTCACGTGTCCAGGTCGTGTGGATGGGTAGGAAGTGAGCTGACTTCGTTAGCCGATCCACGACAACCCAGATAGCGTCGTGTCCCTGTTGCGAACGGGGGAATCCGGTGACGAAGTCCATTGTGACTTGCTCCCACTTCCATTCGGGCACGGGTAGAGGTTGCAATTTCCCCGCCAGGCCGCTGATGCTCGGCTTTCACCTGTTGGCAAATCAAACAGTGAGCCACGAACAGCGTCACATCTCCCTTCAATCTTGGCCACCAGAAGGTCTGTCGGATATCCCGGTACATCTTGGTGCCTCTAGGGTGCGCCACGTAGGGGGCGCAATGTGCTTCAGTCAGGATTTCTTTCTTTAGATCCGGCAGATCGGGCACGCAGATCCGCCCTCGGAACCGAAGGGTGCCGTCCGTTCCCACCTGCAAAGTCTCCTTCTTGCTCGGTGAAATCCTATCTCGTTCCAGCTGTAGCTGCGGATCCGCACCCTTGGCCTTCCCGAATCCTCTCCAATAGGGTCGGCGCGACTGTTAGGGTCAACAGTCGCTCAACCGTCCCTGCTGGTACCACTTCCAACCTCAATCGTGAAAATTCCGCGATCAAGTCGTTCTGCTGCGTGATCGCGCCCGCCGAAGTTCCTTCTGCTTGTCCCTTTCGGCTTAGAGCGTCGGCTACCACATTTGCTTTCCCCGGGTGGTACTGGATGGTTAAGTCGTAGTCCTTCAGTAGCTCCAACCACCTCCTCTGCCGTAGGTTAAGCTCCTTCTGGGTGAAAAGGTACTTAAGGCTTTGGTGGTCCGAGAACACGTTGCAATGTACACCGTAGAGGTAGTGCCTCCACAGTTTCAGAACGAAGACCACTGCGGCAAGCTCCAAGTCATGGATCGGGTAGTTCTGTTCGTAATCCTTGAGTTGTCTTGAAGCATAGGCAATGACTCTTCCTTGCTGCATTAGTACTCCTCCCAGTCCTATTCGCGATGCATCGCAGTAGAACTTCGTAGTCTTCTCCAGGGGTTGGTAAGGCAAGCACAGGCGCTCTTGTTAACCGTTTCTTAAGTTCTTCAAAGCTCTCTTGGCATTGGACCGTCCATATGAACTTTACTCCTTTCCGGGTTAGGCGGTTCAGAGGGGTCGCAATCTTCGAGAAACCCTCCACGAAACGTCTGTGTAGTATCCCGCAAGGCCCAAGAAGCTGCGCACCTCTGTCACTGTGGTCGGCTGGGGCCAGTCGGTCACCGACTCCACCTTCTTGGGATCCACTTGCGACTCCTGCTGCTGAAATGATATGCCCTAGAAACCCCACTTCGCGAAGCCAGAATTCGCATTTCTTAAGTTTTGCGAACAGCTCCTGCTCCCTAAGGGTCTGTAGAACAATTCGAAGGTGCTCCTCGTGCTTCTCATCGGTGGTGGAGTAAATCAGGATGTCGTCGATGAAGACCACAACGAACTGATCCAGGAAGGGTCTGAAAACTCGGTTCATCATGTCCATGAACACCGCTGGGGCATTGGTAAGCCCGAACGACATTACTGTGAACTCGTAATGGCCATACCGAGTCCGGAATGCCGTCTTCGGAATATCCTCGTCTCGAACTCTGAGCTGGTGGTAGCCCGACTGCAGGTCGATTTTTGAAAAGACAGTTGCACCCCGCAGCTGGTCAAAGAGGTCATCAATCCTAGGTAAGGGGTACTTGTTTTTCACTGTGACTTTGTTGATTTCCCGGTAGTCGATGCACAACCGCAAGCTCCCGTCTTTCTTTCGTACAAAGAGTACAGGTGCGCCCCAAGGGGACACACTCGGTCGGATAAACCCCTTGTCCAGAAGGTCCTCTAGCTGCGCCTTAAGTTCCTTCAGCTCCGCGAAGGCCATCCTGTAGGGGGCCTTCGTGATTGGTCGAGTGCCGGGTGGAAGCTCAATGGGAAAGACAACTTCTCGCTCGGGGGGTAATCCAGGTAGTTCGGCCGGAAAACACATCTGGGAAGTCCCTCACCACAGGGATGTCGGGGAGTGCCGTGGAGGATCCGGCGGCCAGGGCCACCGACACCAAGTAGGCCATACACCCGCCCTCTACCAGCTTCCTGGCTCGGGATGCAGGAATCATGGAAGAAAAGGAAACGCTCTTGCAAGCCAAGTACACGTTCTCGGAAAATCGGGGTACATCAGTCGTACCTCGCGCTTCTCGCAGTCTATGACCGCAAGGTACCACGTGAGCCAATCCATTCCGAGCACTACATCATACTCTTTCAATGGAATGACTACCAGATCCCAGGGGCACGGAAGCCTTCCCATCCATATAGGGCAGGAAGGCACCATGTTGCGTGCCTCCAAGGATCCCCCCCGCGGTGTGTACGGTCATCAAACTGGGTAAGGGTCTCAACTCAAAATCATGGGTCAGTGCGAAGTCTCGGGACATAAACGAGAGGGTCGCTCCGGTGTCAAAAAGGGTTCTAGCGCGATAAACAGAAGCAAGAGTGATACCTGCGACGACGTGCTCAGACGGGTGCGTCTCCTGCTGACCCATCGAATAGACGCGGCCTCCAGTTGTTTCTTCACGCTGTTGGTAAAGAACGCCCCGAATAGCTGCTGTTTAAAGGTAGTCCATGACGGAAGGGTAGCGCCCGACGCAGAGTCGGGGCGTACGGTCTTCCACCAAATGCGGGCGTTCCCCTCGAGCAAGTGGGCGGCCAGGGGGACCCGCTCATGGTCTTCCATCAATAGGTCCTCGAATAATTTCTCCATCGTATCCACCCATTTCTCCACAACCCAGGGGTCCGTCGTGTCCCCCTCGAACGTTGGCGGATCGTATTTCTTGAAGTCGGCCAGGTTGGCGCGCACACGGTCTCGCTCGTTTGGTAGGTTCGCCCCCTTGTCCTCGGCTGTGGATCTAGTCCTGGCCATGATCTGAACATTTGCACGAACCAGTTACTCCTAGTTTAAATAAGACGGCACGCCACTAGTGCTGGCACTAGAGGGAGAAAAGAAAAGAACACTAATTCCCTCCCCCCTTTTTCCCCCAACGAGCACTCGCGTTTTATTTATCCCGTGTTCACTTTATTACTCAGTAGCCAGAGTATTGCGCCCGTGGATGTTAGGCCCCGACTGTTGTGGTTAAAGTTTACCGCTCTGATACCATCTTAATCTGTCACGCCCCGGGGTTCGAATCGCGCGGAAGAGGAGCCACCGATGCCCCTGATTCAGCCATATATTTTTTTTTTGTAAAACATTACTCCCCGGCGCGTGCACAGACCCGCCGCATACACAAATTCGCTCTGCAAATGAGCAGAGGCCCCTTTGTATATGCACGGCGTCTCAACTACAAAGTGTCTCACAAGGCGTAGTACATACAATCTCTAACCACATCAGTTGGGGTCTCGTACACATACAACCAAACAATTCACGTGACATTCTAGCATTCACTTAGAGCATAGAGGCCGGTGTTTTGAAAGGATAAATAATCACAAGGTTTTGAAAGCGGCATCCACACGATGCCCTCGTTTGTGAAAACAGTTCGTAAACACATAAATCCCACAAGGTTTATAAAGCTTGGTGCCCACACGACACCCACGTTTTAAAAATAGTTTTCGCAAACGGTTTTTCTTTGTTTTTCATCGTTCGAAACGGCCAAGTAAGAGAGAACGTAGTATTCATTCAATTATTCAAAAAGAAAGGAAAGAAAAGGGCAACATCCACTTCGACCCCACGGGGGTGTCGCAATCCACAACTAGCTACCATGAATAATAAAAGAAAAGGGAAAGAAGAGTCACTGTATCTGAAGTCACCCATAAATCAGATCAGCACCCTAACGTCCTCACCGGCGCCCTAGCACTCGCCCCTGGACGAACCTGTCACGAAGTGGGAAGTCAGTGACTAGAAATAGCATGATAAGCGTAGTAAACAAAGATAAGGCAAACCACAAACACCGGAGCAACTATCCCTCCCATGCACCTTCCACCTTAACCACACCCTGTATCATTACGACATCGGGCACCTTCCCCGATGCCCACCGCCGAGCACCTGCCTCACAAAGCAACATCGGGCACCTTCCCGATGCCACCGCCGAGCACCTGCCTCGGCCGCCGAGCACCTGCCTCGACGTCACCGCTCACACCCCCCACCCATGGGGGCCCCCATTCCTAACGCCACCTCCGCGTGGGGTACACGGGTCAACGTACCACTTTTTCGGAAAAGCACACCCTCGCGGTGGCCAAACCGCGGGTGTGCGTGTAGCAAATTTGAGCCTCAGATTGACATTGAGTATCATAACATAACATAACAGGGTTAGTGCATAAACAGAAGGAGACTGACAATTCCACCTTGCCCCAACATGCTATTTCTAACAGTTAAACCCCATTCCCGAAACCCCCGGGAACGTACCCACCTTGTGTGCGTCGTCCTGCGTTCGTCCAGTCCGCGTCTGTGCTCCAGTCGCCCACAGCGTCCCGCACTCCTGAAGGAACATAGGCAAATCGAGACTTAGAAGTCCGAAACTTACAACGACTCCCTACAGGGTGCGGCGGAGTTCTTCGCACGGCACCGGCCCGTGCGACGAACACCCTGCCAGGGCGCAGCCCCGCGCGGCACCAGCCCGCGCGGCGCCCCTCCTGCGGGCGGCCCCGCGCGGCCGAGCGCCGCGCGGGCGCGCGGCCCGCGGTGCGGGGCGACCCCGCGCGGCACCAGCCCGCGCGGGCGCCCCTCCTGTGGGCGGCCCCGCGCGGCCGAGCGCCGCGCGGGCGCGCTGCCCGCGGTGCGGGGCGACCCCGCGCGGCACCAGCCCGCGCGGCGCCCCTCTTGCGGGCGGCCCCGCGCGGCCGAGCGCCGCGTGGGCGCGCTGCCCGCGGTGCGGGGCGACCCCGCGCGGCACCAGCCCGCGCGGGCGCCCCTCCTGCGGGCGGCCCCGCGAGGCCGAGTGCCGCGCGGGCGCGCTGCCCGCGGTGCGGGGCGGCCCCGCGCGGCACCAGCCCGCGCGGGCGCCCTCCTGCGGGCGGCCCCGCGCGGCCGAGCGCCGCGCGGGGCGCGCGGCCCGCGGTGCGGGGCGGCCCCGCGCGGCACCAGCCCGCGCGGGCGCCCCCCTCCTGCGGCGGCCCCGCGCGGCCGAGCGCCGCGCGGGCGCGCGGCCCGCGGTGCGGGGCGGCCCCGCGCGGCACCAGCCCGCGCGGGCGCCCCTCCTGCGGGCGGCCCCCGCGCGGCCGAGCGCCGCGCGGGTGCGCGGCCCGCGGTGCGGGCGGCCCCGCGCGGCACCAGCCCGCGCGGGCGCCCCCTCCTGCGGGCGGCCCCCGCGCGGCCGAGCGCCGCGCGGGCGCACGGCCCGTGGTGCGGGGCGGCCCCGCGCGGCCGTGCGCCGCGCGGGCGCGTGGCCCGCGGTGCGGGGCGGCCCCGCGCGGCACCAGCCCGCGCGGGCGCCCCTCCTGCGGGCGGCCCCGCGCGGCCGAGCGCCGCGCGGGGCGCGCGGCCCGCGGTGCGCGACGGCGCCGGGCCTCCTCCCTCCTCGTGACCAACAAAAGAAAGAAAGAGGGAGATTCCCCCGAACGAAACGCGTCCGACTCACCTTGATGTGCGAAAGAGGAGGAAGAGAGGGATCGTCCGCTTGCCTCCACCGGTCCACCCTTGCGGTGTGCTTGGTTTCTCTTTGCCGGCGGCTACGAGGGAGGAAGAAAAAGAAAAGAGGCGGCCACCAAAAGAAAAATAAGAGGAACCCTAATCCTCTTTCCCTCACGGCTACATATATATACTAAGAGAATTAGGGTTTACCTTAAAAGGTGTGCGGCTGCCAACACGGATCCCGAGGCGTCTAAGGGGGACCCCAACTTCGAGAATTAATTCTGGTCAGACCGGGAGTCGGAAAAATAAACCGATCGCGCCCACGCGCTCCGTTCCGCGAGCTCTACCGCCTAAAATTATTTGCGGGCCCCGACGGTCTGTCCGGAAAAATGCCAAAAATGAGGCCCCCGGTCAGGCATTACAAGAAGAGGGTGACCATAAGGGTTAAGGAAAAGCCGGGTCTTACAAGACCGATTAATTTGGGGACAGATTTTGTGATGTTTGAAGGACTAAAGTTATGTATGTCCTTCTTGGAGATTTGGTACAGTGTTTGTCACGCCCCGGGGTCGAAACTGCGACCCGGGCTCACTAACAGATCCGCCATTTGTACGGAAACTGCCGTACAGACGAAGCGTCTAACCTGCAAAAAAAATCAACTACAGTATACAGATATCAGAGCTGAAAGTAACTACTAAAAACTGAAAATAATACAATATCCATCTCCCAAATACGATCGTATACAAAGTCCTCTGATACAAAACTCAAAAGGGAGATATCTCTAATAAAATACATCGATGTACAAGCTCTCAATACAAAAAAAATCCTCACTACATCAGTCTCTCAAACTGAAAAATAAAGTACAACTCTATACCTCACAATAAAGGTCTCTCAACAGAGGAAATAGAAGTAAACTAATCTACTGAAGCTCTCCCCTGAAGGGGTACCGCTACACTCCAACGACGGGTAGGGAACTAGCTCGCGACTCCCTCGCCTCGGTCAGAAGGATCAGCAACTGGAGCAACAGGAACAGGAGAAGAAGTTCCTAGGGAAAAAGACACCACGACGGGTGTGAGAACTACTTCCCACAGTAGTTCTCAGTGGGTGCCGTCAACAAGCCCAACGGTCTGCCCACCAAGTCTACTAGAGGCAAAAGATAACAGTGCAATAAAATCTGAACAAGAAAAGCTGGAGCTACTCTACAGCTACCATGCCCCTATCTAGATGCCCAAAAAGTGGAACAGATAAAAGTAAATGTGACCACACGCACCCAAGGTGCTCAATCGACCCAAACGAACTGACTGCCTCATAGGGTCCAGTCAAGCCTGCGCCTGTCGACTAGGAACGCACCTGCCCACTACCACACATCCACATGAGGACAGGATTTACGTCGGGCGTCCTGTCCGACTAACTCAACCCTCGCACAAAACTGCCTCAACAGGCCCCTCGTCGCATCCACTGCGGAAAACTGCCTCAATAGGCCAACCATCGTATCCACAGCGGCATCTCAGGGACGCGACTCCAACTGAGGAAAACGGCGCGGCATAGAGTATCAAACATTGGCATAAGCAGGCTATAGTCAAGATCCACGCTCACTCCCAGAACGGTAGGACTCAAGATCCCCAAATATCTCGCACAACAGTCGGAGCACTCTCGACGACTCAGCTGATCAGCTCGCACGAAACACGAGACACTAGCCTCTCCAACAGCTCGCAGCAGAAAGCACACTGGCTGGAGGTATTCCACAGCCAGGAACGACCCACAACTCAGGCTAACAATACTGGTCGGACAACACTCAACGACCTGGGACCACCGTCAACCACAACGGTTCCCAACAACACTGACCGGAAGATACTCGACGGTCCGGGACTACCGTCTGCTCAACGGCTCCCTACCACGACAGCACAACAGGGATACAAGGCCTCCCGGGACTACCGTTTACCCAAACGGCTCCCGGCACAGATAAGCAACCCACTAACAACTACCAGACTCCACTCTGCTCCCAAGCACGAGTGCAAAGGCATCCCACACTAAAAGAAAGTCCCGACCTCTCGGCCCACTACCCGGGCGAGGATAACACTATGTCCAAGAATAGAAAAACAGTGTGGGTGTCTAAACATAAATAACCCTAGCCCAAGTGAGGGTTTTCTACTGGTCTGGTTACACATGCAACATATGACGGGGGTGCTAGGTCAAGTTCCAAGATAACTATATTAACAGATGATAAAAGGAATAACAATTCCTACAATCTAGCATGCTACACAAGGAAATAAACTATCATGCATAGTCCTACAACAGTAGAATTACTATACAGTCCATAAAACTTGGAGATAAGGCCACCCACCTCGATTTGCCACCAATTGCTCGTAGACACTTGCAATTGGCCTCCACGCGATCCGCACGCAAAACGAAGCACGGTGCCAAAACCCGCGCGCAAAACGGAGTCCGCACGCAAAACGGTGCACGCCGCCGGAGTCCGCACGCAAAACGAAGCACGGTGCCGGAGACCGCACGCAGAACGGAGCACGGTACCGAAACCCGGACGCAAAACGGAGTCCACACGCAAAACGGTGCACGCCGCCGGAGTCCGCATGAAAACGAAGCATGGTGCCGGAGACCGCACGCAGAACGGAGCACGGTGCCGAAACCCGCGCGCAAAACGGAGTCCGCACGCAAAACGGTGCACGGCGTCGGAGACCGCAAATAAAACGGAGCACGGTGCAGGAAACCGCACGCAAAATGGAGTCCGCACGCAAAACGGAGCACACCGTCGGGGTCTGCACGCAAAACGGTGCAGAAAAACACGGTCCCCGACTGCGCCGCCGCCGCCGAAACGCTCCGTTGGAAAATCTTGCGCGCTCCACGAGACCCACGAAGCACCGCCGCACCACCCGAAATCTCCTCCTCACTCCCTCTCTCGTTCGGGTGAAGAAGAAAGAAAAGAAAATGTAGGAGAAAAGGTGTGTGGGGAGAAAGAAGAAGAAGAAGAAAAAGAGGAGAGAGGAAAGCGGTCCATGGACCACGGGTCCACGGTGCACCACCAATGGGGAGCCACCGCCGGCCGGTTCACCACACACGGGCGCGTGCACCCGGCCCAGGCATGCGCCCGCCTGCCCACGTGGCGCGCGGCCAACGTGCCACGGGGGCGCTGTTGTTGCGCGCCACACGGGCGCGGTTACACCGCGCCACCCACAGGCGCGTGACACGCACGCGCCACACGGGGGCCCGCCACGTAGCGGCCCCCGCGCGACCCGTGCCGAAGGCGCGTTTCCCCGTGCGCCTAACGCGCCAGCCGCTCGCCTCGAACCGCGTGCCGCCTCCTCCTCGGGATCCGCGCCGCGCCAACGCCTCGGTTTGCGTGCCGCGTCGCCTCGAAAAACGCACACGCCTACCGGACTCCAAAACCAACAAATAAATAGTCCATTCCTAGCGATTTCGCGCGCTGAATCCAAAAACGATGTCCATTTTTCCAAATTCTCATCCGAAAATTGCGGAGTGCCCCCGGATAGCCCACTTGATCCGATTTTCCGCGCCGGATCCAATTCTGAAGTCTGATTTGCCAAATTCCAACACTAAATATTCCCAAAGGCGACCGGACAAATAAACTTTAATCCACACTTCGCCCGGAGTCCAAATTGACATCAACGTCGCGCGAAACCACCTTTAAACACTCGACGGGTCCCACAATTTCCCACTGGATCTCATTTTAAGCCCAAAGTCCAACACTCGAGTCCAAATTGTGAGCAAACACCACCGACACACCACGCAGGCCTCCAGTGATGCAACTAAATTCCAAATTACATCACAAATCCATTTCTCGGGCCCGACACGCGCGCAAACACTCCCAACGGCCACTAAAAGCTGCCCAACTACCAGCAAACCCTTCGCGGGGGATTCCGGGACCTCACATCCTTCCCCACTAAAAGAAAGTTTCGTCCTCGAAACTAGATCAAGTCCATCAGGTGTCACAAATACCACGGGTAGGTATCCATCAATACGCCTCCAGCTCCCAAAACACCACTCACTCCCCGTGATTACTCCGCAACAAACAACATCAACAAGTACGGTATGGTCCGATGTGCAATTCTCTCATCTCTCGAGCCAGAAATTGCAACGGGCGCCCCTCGTACTCCAACAATCACAGATCACAAAGGGGCAAGTAAATCACGGGCGAGGATAAACACATCACTCCTGAGCTGAGACGTGAAATACCAAAGGGGCTCCAATAAAAGGCTGGGGGAAACTGAAATAACCACATCATGGTGCCAATCACAACAAGACGACCTGAAGTACCCACACGTTCATCCAATAAGAAAAGGAATCCAATAAGCTGGGGTCTTCACTCGGTTACTTCCCGATCCAAAACTACCCGAGTGGACTACACAACTGCAGGCAACCCTCAAAAGGGATCCTCAAGAGACACAATCTCGTGCCACAGTTGGTCGCTCAACATGCTATCATAATCCCAACGGACCCACGGGTCGAAGTCGATCCCTCAACTAATAAAGAACACCCTGACGGGGACCAAACCGTCGGTGAACGGGACTGAAAATTGGCTCGCAAGGCGATCATAAAGCTGATGCCCAAACTCGCGGTCAAAAGTCCGAACCATCCAAAAACTCTCACCGTTGTGTACCTACAATGTGGCATCACTGTCGTGCACCAACATCGTGGCATCACCACCGTGTATCAACGGTGTGGCATCACCACCGTGTATCAACGGTGTGGCAGCACCACCGTGTATCAACGGTCTGGCATCACCACCGTGTATCAACGGTGTGGCAACACCACCGTGTATCAACGGTGTGGCATCACCACCGTGTATCAACGGTGTGGCAACACCACCGTGTATCAACAGTGTGGCATCACCACCGTGTATCAACGGTGTGGCATCACCACCGTGTATCAACGGTGTGGCATCACCACCGTGTATCAACGGTGTGGCATCACTCAAGCATCAAGGTTTCAGATCCTCACAGTCCTATACCCAACACTACCTCGAAATCCCGGAGCTGAGGAAGGGGCAAAAGATCAACAGGCAAAAACCAGGGCCCTACTACACTGGGCAGGACCAACAACACCCATCTATGTGCAACACGTGATCAGGTATCTGAACCTCACGAGCACAAGCTAAGGGTCCTATCTCTAGCCCATACAACAATGCAAATGCCCTACAGAAGAAATGAATGCGATGCTCCGGTAACAAATAACGCTCAAGTGCGTGTAGGGGAGATAAGATTAATACCTGCCACCACGTGGCTAGCTGCCCCCGAATCCTCATCCTGTGCAACATAGACGCTCCCGCTCGGGGGTGGTCGTCCGTCGGACTGCCGCGAAGAAGTGGCCCTAACTATCTGGCCATAACCTGTCGAAGCTCCGCCTGTCTGGAAGAGCGGAGGAGGAGGAGCCGAAGCTGCCCAAGTGACTGATGATCCCGCTTTAGGACAAGACCATGATCTGATTCCTGCCTGTGGTCACACTGCGGCGCAAAATACGGCCCACCACAAAGGACACAGTCATCCCACTGCTGCAGCTGATACATCGGCTGTGGAGAACCTCCTGGTCTCTGTCTCCTCTGAGACTCACGACCCTCAGACTGGAATCGTGGCGGCCCCGGGGTCTCGATCTACTCGACTGTCCAAAATCAGGCGGCACTGGATGCCTCTCCCCGGAGCTGGTCCCTGGCGCTCCGTCTATCTCTGACATGATCATTGATCCTCGGTCAACCCGCTAAGCATGCTCAATCGCTGCATCTAACGTCGGCACCCGCCGAGAATACACCAAGTGATAGATATTCCGATGCAGTCCTTTCTCAACTAGCTCAACCTCCTGGGCCTCATCCAGGCGACAAGGGGTACACGGCTCAACAATCGCAAAACTCGCGAGCATACTCCAAAAGAGGTCGACTCCCCTGCTGCAGGAGTCTAAGATCCCCTTCCAGTTTCCGCTTACACTGTCAGGAAAGAAGGCCCTGAGCAGCAAAGCACGAAACTGGTTCCAAGTCAACAACTGCGCTCCCGGTAGTCCAACAGGACGAACTCGACGCCACCAAATCTCGGCGTCCTGTCAGACCATCTCAATCTCACTGAAGCAACCACCTGGTAACTCGACCAGGGCATGTACCCACCTAGCAACTCGGCCAGGGGTATGTACCTATCTGGTAGCTCGGGCAGTGGAAAGTATCCTCCTGGTAACTCGGCCAGGGCATGTGCCCACCTGGTAACTCGGCCAGGGGCAATGTGTCCATCTAGTAGCTCGGCCAGTGGAAAGTATCCTCCTGGTAACTCGGCCAGGGCATGTGCCCACCTGGTAACTCTGCCAGGGGCATGTGCCCACCTGGTAACTCGACCAGGGGCAGTGTATCCATCTGGTAGCTCGGCCAGTGGAAAGTATCCTCCTGGTAACTCGGCCAGGGCATGTGCCCACCTGGTAACTCTGCCAGGGGCATGTGCCCACCTGGTAATTTGACCAGGGGCAGTATATCCATCTGGTAGCTCGGCCAGTGGAAAGTATCCTCCTGGTAACTCGGCCAGGGCATGTGCCCACCTGGTAACTCGGCCAGTGGAAAGTATCTACACAGCTGGGACCGCCGTCACTCCAAACGGCTCCGACAACAACACCCCACTCATAGGCGAGAAGAACCGACTGACGCGGCAAAGATCCGAAAATCCCGATAGACCGGTGCCTAGAACCCCAATCAAACAAGAACAGACTCTAGGCTCAGCCTATCGAAGTTCTCGATCCTTTACCGTTCAGGGATTTGGCCCTTCTCGGTTAAAGTGGGAAACTATCTCAGCACACAAACTCCTGGGTCTCGCTCCGCTCTGATAGCTTTGCCTCCCGCTGCTCGGGTACTCATCAGATGCGGGGTGTGTGTCCTCTTCACAACATGACGTCTCAGGGCTATCACAATCCACTGCACAATAACAAACATCAGGACACAACAACCATACGACCCAATCCAGCGAAAGTCTAAGACATGCCATCCATTCCATAGCATTATGTTGTCTGCAGCCAACATAATCGCTTAGGAGAATAAACATGCCAATCACTCATCCCGTCTCTTGGGAGAGGTAAAAACTCAATCAGGACTCTCGCTAAGTCACGACTCTCACGTAGTCATCCTAATGTCCAGCCACAAGCCTAGGGTTTCTAAGTCCACCACGACCTACAACAACCTAGGCTCTGATACCACTCTAATCTGTCATGCCCCGGGGTCGAAACTGCGACCCGGGCTCACTAACAGATCCGCCATCTGTACGGAAAATGCCGTACATACGAAGCGTCTAACCTGCAAAAAGAATCAACTACAGTATACAGATATCAGAGCTGAAAGTAACTACTAAAAACTGAAAATAATACAATATCCATCTCCCAAATACGATCGTATACAAAGTCCTCTGATACAAAACTCAAAAGGGAGATATCTCCAATAAAATACATCGATGTACAAGCTCTCAATACAAAAAAAATCCTCACTACATCAGTCTCTCAAAATGTAAAATAAAGTACAACTCTATACCTCACAACAAAGGTCTCTCAACAGAGGAAAAAGAAGTAAACTAATCTACTGAAGCTCTCCCCTGAAGGGGTACTGCTACACTCCAACGACGGGTAGGGAACTAGCTCGCGACTCCCTCGCCTCGGTCAGAAGGATCAGCAAATGGAGCAACAGGAACAGGAGAAGAAGTTTGTGGGGAAAAAGACACCACGACGGGTGTGAGAACTACTTCCCACAGTAGTTCTCAGTGGGTGCCGTCAACAAGCCCAACGGTCTGCCCACCAAGTCTACTAGAGGCAAAAGATAACAGTGCAATGAAATCTGAACAAGAAAAGCTGGAGCTACTCTACAGCTACCATGCCCCTATCTAGATGCCCAAAAAGTGGAACAGATAAAAGTAAATGTAACCACACGCACCCAAGGTGCTCAATCGACCCAAACGAACTGACTGTCTCACAGGGTCCAGTCAAGCCTGCGCCTGTCGACTAGGAACGCACCTGCCCACTACCACACATCCACATGAGGACGGGATTTACGTGGGGCGTCCTGTCCGACTAACTCACACCTCGCGCAAAACTGCCTCAACAGGCCCCTCGTTGCATCCACTGCGGAAAACTGCCTCAACAGGCCAACCATCGTATCCACAGCGGCATCTCAGGGACGCGACTCCAACTGAGGAAAACGGCGCGGCATAGAGTATCAAACATTGGCATAAGCAGGCTATAGTCAAGATCCACGCTCACTCCCAGAACGGTAGGACTCAAGATCCCCAAATATCTCGCACAACAGTCGGAGCACTCTCGACGACTCAGCTGATCAGCTCGCACGAAACACGAGACACTAGCCTCTCCAACAGCTCGCAGCACAAAGCACACTGGCTGGAGGTATTCCACAACCAGGAACGACCCACAACTCAGGCTAACAATACTGGTCGGACAACACTCAACGACCTGGGACCACCGTCAACCACAACGGTTCCCAACAACACTGACCGGAAGATACTCGATGGTCCGGGACTACCGTCTGCTCAACGGCTCCATCCCACGACAGCACAACAGGGATACAAGACCTCCCGGGACTACCGTTTACCCAAACGGCTCCCGGCACAGATAAGCAACCCACTGACAACTACCAGACTCCACTCTGCTCCCAAGCACGAGTGCAAAGGCATCCCACACTAAAAGAAAGTCCCGACCTCTCGGCCCACTAGCCGGGCGAGGATAACACTATGTCCAAGAATAGAAAAACAGTGTGGGTGTCTAAACATAAATAACCCTAGCCCAAGTGAGGGTTTTCTACTTGTCTGGTTACACATGCAACATATGACGGGGGTGCTAGGTCAAGTTCCAAGATAACTATATTAACAGATGATAAAAGGAATAACAATTCGTACAATCTAGCATGCTACACAAGGAAATAAACTATCATGCATAGTCCTACAACAGTAGAATTACTGTACAGTCCATAAAACTTGGAGATAAGGCCACCCACCTTGATTTGCCACCAATTGCTCATAGACACTTACAATTGGCCTCCATGCAATCCGCACGCAAAACGAAGCACAGTGCCGAAACCCGCGCACAAAACGGAGTCCGCACGCAAAACGGTGCACACCGCCGGAGTCCGCACGCAAAACGGAGCACGGTGCCGGAGACCGCACGTAGAACGGAGCACGGTGCCGAAACTCGCGCGCAAAACAGAGTCCGCATGCAAAACGGTGCACGCCGCCGGAGTCCGCACGCAAAACGGAGCACGGTGCTGGATACCGCACGCAGAACGAAGCACGGTGCCGAAACCCGCACGCAAAATGGAGTCCGTACGCAAAACGGTGCACGGCGTCGGAGACCGCACGCAAAACGGAGCACGGTGCCGGAAACAGCACGCAAAACGGAGTCCGCACGCAAAATGGAGCACACCGCCGGGGTCCGCACGCAAAACGGTGCAGAAAAACACGGTTCCCGACTGCGCCGCCGCCGTCGAAACGCTCCGTTGGAAAATCTTGCGCGCTCCACGAGGCCCACGAAGCAACGCCGCACCACCCGAAATCTCCTCCTCACTCCCTCTCTCGCTCGTGTGAAGAAGAAAGAAAAGAAAATGGAGGAGAAAAGGTGTGCGGGGAGAAAGAAGAAGAAGAAGAAAAAGAGGAGAGAGGAAAGCGGTCCACGGACCACGGGTCCACGGTGCACCACCAATGGGGAGCCACCGCCGGCCGGTTCACCACACACGGGAGCGTGCACCCGGCCCAGGCACGCGCCCGCCTGCCCACGTGGCGCGCGGCCAACGCGCCACGGGGGCGCGGTTGTTGCGCGCCACACGGGCGCGGTTACACCGCGCCACCCACAGGCGCGTGACATGCACGCGCCACACGGGCGCATGCCCCCGCGCCCGCGCGGGCGCCAACGGGGGCCCGCCACGTGGCGGCCCCCGCGCGACCCGCGCCGATGGCGCCTTTCCCCGTGCGCCTAACGCGCCAGCCGCTCGCCTCGAACCGCGTGCCACCTCCTCCTCGGGATCCGCGCTGCGCCAACGCCTCGGTTTGCGTGCCGCGTCGCCTCGAAAAATGCGCACGCCTACCGGACTCCAAAACCAATAAATAAATAGTCCATTCCTAGCTATTTCGTGCGCTGAATCCAAAAACGATGTCCATTTTTCCAAATTCTCATCCGAAAATTGCGGAGTGCCCCCGGATAGCCCACTTGATCCGATTTTCCACGCCGGGTCCAATTCTGAAGTCCGATTTGCCAAATTCCAACACTAAATATACCCAAAGGCGACCAGAGAAATAAACTTTAATCCACACTTCGCCCAGAGTCCAAATTGACATCAACGTCGCGCGAAACCACCTCTAAACACTCGACGGGTGCCACAATTTCCCACTGGATCTCCTTTTAAGCCCAAAGTCCAACACTTGAGTCCAAATTGCGCGCAAACACCACCAACACACCACGCAGGCCTCCAGTGATGCAACTAAATTCCAAATTGCATCACAAATCCATTTCTCGGGCCCGACACGCGCACAAACACTCCCAACGGCCACTAAAAGCTGCCCAACAACCAGCAAACCCTTCGCGGGGGATTCCGGGACCTCACAGTGTTGCGGTGAGCTTTTGGTGCGAGCGCGGGTTTTCGCATTTGGGACAAGGATTTTAGCGCTCGAGGTGGGTACCGTTGTTAACCTCTTACTTGGGATAACCCACTAGGCATATTGGAGCTAGTCCTGTGTAATGTTGCTATTATACTAGTTGAATGAACATAGCATGCTTAATCAAAAGAAAAGGACTTGTAATTGATACTTGCATCTTTAGAGGACTAGATACTAATAAGTGGTAATTTCTTACAAATGTTAAGTTGATTAGAATCCCTGGAATTATTGCTTAAACCTTTTGGTATTAATCGGCTAAATCCATATCATACTTATGTATAATAGGGAGACTTAAGCATGTGTATAAATTGGCTTGTGGCAGGTTAATACTTCAGATATCCAAATAAAGGCATACTGTAATTCTTGTAAGAAGAGGAACACTGAAATTATTCTGTTAAGAAAAGGACTTTTGCATGCTTGAATGGTCACCTAGTTAGGCCACCTTTTTCTGCTACACTATCATGCTGGAATTGACTTAGGAGAAACCATGTTTTTATTCCTTCTCCAGTTACCTAGACATAGGGGATATTATGCTCAGGTAGAGCAGGGGCTGGGATAGTGTAGTCAGTCGTTGGGATTTTGGGACAGGCAGGCTAAGGGCAGGGTAATTGCGGCAACCGCGGATTTTGGGCGGTTGACCGGATAGTTGTTATTGCATCAGATCGGGGAGAGGATTTGGGCTTCTTTTAGGGGATGGTTTCCTACTTAGATCAGTGTCATGATCCAGTCATGATGACTTATTCTACTATGATACTTGTTACTACGACCTTGGGTCCTTGAGACTCCTATCCCCTATCGGTGTTATGCATTGGCCGGCATACCCGATTTGGCAAGTATAGTGTGCACGTTATACAGACCTTGAGTCCTTGAGACTCCTATCCCCTATCGGAGTTATGCGTAGGCTGGCATACCCGATTTGGCAGGCATCGCAGGCAGTACCAGTGTTTACTGGAGTATAGATTGGATTTAGCCAGGAAGGTTTTTATATTCGGATGCATACATTTAACTATCTTTTTAGCTGGGCATGTAGAGGCATATTAGTGGTAGCTTTTATCAGCAGTTATACTTATAGTTTACCACCTTTATTCTTTTTTCGCCTCTGGTAGTCCTAGTGGGCATGTCTGAGTTGAGGTTTACCCGCTAGGGGAGGCTACTGTCTTTATAGTAGTTCTCACCCCCACTGTTTTCCCTCTTCTTTTCCCCTTTGTTTTGCAGAGTCCTCTGCGGGAGCTGCGGGACCCTCTTCCCAGGACCGAGGTAAGAGGATCGTTGATTAGTTAGCTGCTTCCCTGATCCAGAGTTCAGTAGTATTGATGTATCCCCTGTACACTCAGACGGCATGTATTTTCCTTTTATTTTGGGTCTGGCTTCGGCCAGCTGGATGTATTTATTTTTGTGAGCTGGGAGAGACACATGTATAATTATGAGAGTTATGTTGTACTTTCCTTTCCAGTATTTGTCTGAGATGTACTAGTTTTAGTTTACCTCTGTTTTTATGCTCCTTTATTATATCTTTATATCTGAGCAGGTTACCAGCGCTTGGTGTACACGGGAAATTTCGTGTGCACGGCGGATCTGTAGACGAGCCCGGGTTCTGGTTTACACCCGGGGCGTGACAGTTATACTCTGCAGTATAAGTGAGCAGGTGAAATTAACAAGCTCTACTCTTTGAGGCAGCTTTTTGCTTGGTTGGCAAGCTGAAGTTCAGTTCTAAGTCGTTGTGGTGAAATATGAATGCCACAAGAGAGTATGAATAGAAAGCGGAGAACTTCTCGAACCGCTTGAAGGCTCCGAAGAAATTATCGAAAAGTAAACCTCTAGAAAGTAAAGTCTACTCGTGTTCGTTATTTCACTAAAATGAGTGAATCCATAAGCTTGGATAAAACCCCGATTGAATAGTTGGCTTGTTATGTGGAAAGGTTAGTTGTGTAGTGGCCCAGACTTTTGTGTGGCTTTTCCCCTGTGTTCCGTGGTGTGAGACACCTATTATTGGTGTCGGGCCCGTAACGCGTCAAATGGACGTGTTGGATGGAATCACTGAGGTTTTGGATAAAGCCTGTCTTTCGGCTGGTTTTGCTGAATTTTGGAAGTGGTTTCAGGCTAATCGGAGGCCGGATTTGGATTCAACGCGGAAAAGCGCTTGAAAACAGCTATTTACTTGTATTTTTTTGAGTCCGGAAGCCCAAAAAGGACACCCGGAAGTTTTCTATGGTTTTGGGCGCATGGGGGAGGCCGTGGACCGGCTGGGTGCCACGTGGCGGCCAGGGATTGGCCGGTCCACGCGGCGCGGTCCACGGAGAGGCGCAGCAGGTGGGTAGACCGGGGAGGGGGACACGTGCCCTCCTCGGAGTGGTCGGCACACGCGGCGCGGTCCACGGAACCCGCGGGGGCGCATGGACCGGGTCCGGGAACACGTGGAGGCTTCTGGTTGGCGGGCTCACGAAGGCAGGGTCCACGGTGGCGCACGGGAGCGCCTCCGGGCGCGTGCGTGGCAAGGTGGCAGGTGGCGCGGCAGGGCATGCGTGGGCGCGGTCGGGGGCATACCACGTGGCGCCCTGCTATTCGCGGGCCCCACCTACCCCTTTGACCGGCGCGGGCCACGCGGAGGTTTCCGAGCGCGCTTGCACATGCTGTCCCGTGTTCGGGACACGTATCAAGCGCGGGTGGATTCGGGCGCTGGTTGGACAGGGCTCGTGGGCGCGCTTTGTGCGCCCGAAGGATTCGGGTGCCCGAAAACTCGGCCTGAATCCGGATTTCGGGCCCTTTTCGGGCTGGGCCTATAAATAGGCCCCTTTGTTGATCCTTTTGCTCTTTTGCTGGGGTTTTTCTCAGAGGACTTTCTACAGTAAACTCCATCACCCCTGTGTGCAGCATCTTGTGGAGGATTCCTGGGATTTTAGGAGGCCACTACATCGATTTCTTCAACGATTTGGCGCACTTCGACGCTCCTTCTCCGGCGACCTTTTCCGTCGCGTTTCGGTACGCGAACTCCCCTGGGCTACCCCGATAGAGTTTTTGGGTGATTCTTACGCCTGTGTTTTTACAACAGGTAGGTCTACGATTCTTATATTTACTGTTTCTTCCCATTTCGAGGTTTTCTTGGGTTTTTCGGACCATTTTGTGACTCCATTTTCTTGGGCGAAGTTTTGGAGAGCATTGGAGTATTTGTGGGATATCTCGGCCCACAAGCATCGTAACGGGAGTTCAAGTACTTGATCTTCATCTACGTGTCGCAAGGAACATCATCGTGATTTTTCTGGATTTTTTGGAGGTTGTTCCGAAGGTGATAATTTAGCCTTTTCTGGGCGGAATGCTGAAGAGCTGTGTTCTTGAGGAGTTTCGTGCTTACCGCAGTGGATTGGTCGGTGCAGTGGACTTGGTCCACGGAGCTGGTGCGGCTGGCCTCGGGAAGCATGCGTGCAGAGGGCGCAGGCGGCGGGCGCAGGCTCGCACGAGGGAGCGTTGACGCGCGGTTCCCGCGCATGGGGGCGCCACGCGTCGGCAGCAAGGGTGGACCATGCGGCGCGTGGCTGGTGGCGCTTTTGGTTGTCCCCTGTTCGGCGCAACGTGGCGCGACCGAGGCGTTCCGGGCGCTTGATCTGCGGCTGGATCGGGCGCTACTGTTGGCGCCCGAATGTTTCGGGCGCCTGGAAATTGTGCCCCAATGTGTGTTTTTGGCTTGGATTTTAGCCTATAAATAGGCAATGGGAGCTTATGGTGCGGGATTTTTGGCAGTTTGGGAGCCTCCCCTTTAAGCAGAGCACTCCCCACCTTGTCCTCTACCCTTCCTCAGATCTTGGGAATTTTTGGAGAACGTGCCATCGGCGTTATCTGCGACGCGACGCACGTCGACGCTCTTTGGATTTTTGGCCTTTGCCATCGCTTTCTTATGCGTGGGGCACCCTGAGCTACATCGATGGAGTTTTGAGCCGATTTTTACGGCAGCGCGTTCAGGAGAGGTAAGGCTTCGTTTTCCGTGTTTATCGTTTCGCCACATTCTAGATTTTTGGCACGGTTCCCGAGGTATTTTTGTGACCCTTTTTACTGCTGCGAGGTATGGGACAGCGGTGGAGTAATGTTGAGATATCTCGGCCTACGGGCATCGAATCGGGGCGTATAAGGAATCGATCGGCATCTACACTTCGAGAGAAAAGCGCCCGTATTTTTATTGGATTTTTCTGAGGAATCTTCGAAGGTGAGATTTAGGCTTCTTTGGGGTTGTATCCCGCAGTTTTTGCAGTGTTGTGGATTACCGGTGCACCGTATTGTTTAATTTGTATCTTGGCCTACAGGTGTCGGAACAGGGCGTATAAATACTCGTTTTGGGGCTACTCGTCACGCGGATCGCAACCGTGATTTTTCTGGGATTTTTGGAGAACTGAATGCAGGTCAGAAATGCCCTTCATTGTGATGTTTTGGAAAAATAGCAATGCTGTTTGGTGTGTGTTTGGGGTATTGTTGGTGTTGTGATGTTTATTGTTGTGATGCTGCATTGTTGGGGTGATGTTGTTTGGAGCCGAAGCTTGCGTGACATGTATCGAGAATGCGGGTTCAGCAGATTTTGTTAGCAAGTGGCCACGCTCTTCACCGACTTCAGCTTTGCCTACGGAAAGCGTTTCAGGTGGGTTGCTTTGTCCCCAGAACCGGTGGACGGTTCTCTAATTCTTTATGTTAGAATGCATGCATGATTAAATGTACAATTAATAGATCTGAGATGTAAGCATGTAAATGGCCTTGATCATGTGTTTAATGCTCACTTGTATATTGTACATGATTTAAAGGAATTAAGATCTAGCATATGGTGGATGGTTGTGGTTATTAGACACTAGATGAGATGGAGATCATGTTTGATTATTTTGGCATCGTTTTGCGAGATCGATTTAGGATAGTAGCAAGTTAGTAGCATGCCAGGTTAACACTTAGACTTTCATGGGATTGGGTTTACTCGATGGAGTAGGATGATTTATCTATGTGAGGAATTACTCTGAGGAGTTTTCATGAATTATGGACAGGGGTAGTTCATCTTTGATTTTCGGGCATGCGGTTATTTCTAGTTTATGCTACTATTCGTTATCTCATCTTTATTTTTCCCTTGAGGACAAATGCATGCTTGTATGGACATCTAGATACGCCATCTTTTATTGCTACACTATCATGTTGGAATCTGACTTAGGAGAAACCATGTTTGTTCTTTCTCCTTTCTTTCTAGATTCTAGATTCGTGTTGCTCGGGTTCGAGCAGGGGTTTAGGATAGTGTAGTCGGGACTTTGTGTCTGGGACAGGTTGGATTAGTCTGTGGACTTGTGGGGTTTTGCGGCGACCGCGGATATTGGGCGGTTGACCGGATATGTACTTGTGCATCAGATTGGGGATCGAGTTTCCCTTTAGTGGATAGAGTTTCCCACTTATTAGTTACTGTTGTTTCAGATTGGGGATCGAGTTTCCTTTTAGTGGATGGGTTTTCCCACCTTGATCAGAGTCGTGATCTAGTCCTGCTATTTTATGATACTGATGATACTGGTTACAGTGATACTTTACTCGTGTGGGTCGCTCCCCTCGAGTGCCACTCCGGAGTAGGCTTTAGACCGTGACGGGTGCAGGTCAGTTGGACAGTGGAGATACTGAGTTCGTGAGATTGACGACAGAGCAGGCAGTACCAGGTTTTATACCGGTTCATTTGATTGGGTTTATTCGGTCAGATACTTTTATTGTTGCACTCGTGCCTGGGGGCTGAGTGGAGTCTGGTAGCAGAGTTTAGACCGGTGCTAGTGTTGTTGGGAGCCGTCTGGTTTGACGGTGGTCCTGTGTCGTTGAGAGTACTTTGACCGTTGTGTGTGAGGTTGAGGACCCTGAGTCTATCCGTTCTGAGAGAGAGCGTGGATTTCGACAATAGCCTGCATGTGCCACTATTCGATAGCGAGTTAGTCCGTATGGACACCCTACGTAATTCCTGCCCGTCAGTGGGAGGTGGTTGTAGGTGGGCGCAGGTTTGACTGGACCAGATGTGGCAGTCAGCTCGATTGGGTCGATTGTGCACTTCATGTGCTAGTGCTTGCATAACATTCTTTGGTTCTCCCATTTTGAGCATTTAGATAGAGTACGTCATGGTAGCTGTTGAGTGTCTCCAGATTTCTTGTTCAGTTTTTACTGCATTGTTTATCTTATGCCTCTAGTGGACTTAGTGGGCAGATCGTCGGGCCTGGTGGCGGTACCCACTGAGAACTCCCTTTTTGGTGTAGTTCTCACAGCCATTGGGGGTTTTTCCCCTCCCTTTCTTTTCTCTCCTTTGTTTTGCAGAGTCTTGCGGGTGTTGCTGATTCTGCGGTTGTTGATCGAGGCGAGGGAGTCGCGAGCTAGATCCCTACCCGTCGTTGGAGAGTAGCGGTACCCCTTCAGAGGAGATCTTCAGTAGATTAGTTATTTTATTTCCTCTTTTGAGAGACTGATGTAGTGAGGATATGATATGTATTGAGAGCCTATACACTGATGATTTATTTTTGTTTACCTCCCAATTGAGCTTTGGATTATTGTATCTGAGGATATTGCATGATTATCACTTATGGGAGATGGATATTGTACTATTATTTTCAGTTGTACAGTGGTTGATTTTAGATTTACAACAGATTTTTATTTATAGCTCTGATATCTGTTAGCTGTAGCACCTTTTCTTGCAGGTTGGACGCTTCGCCAATGCGGGGTTTTGTATAGGCGGCGGATCCGTTGGCGAGCCCGGGTCGCAGTTTCGACCCCGGGGCGTGCCAGATTAGAGTGGTATCAGAGCCTAGGTTGTAGGTCGTGGTGGACATAGAAACCCTAGGCTTATGGTTTGACCCTTGGATGACTTCGTGAGAGTCGTGATTTATAGCGAGAGTCCTGATTGAGTTATCCACCTCTCCCAAGGGACGGGATGAGTGATTGGCATGTTTATTCTCCTAAGTGATTATGTTGGCTGCAGACAACATAATGCTGTGGAATGGGTGACATGCTTTAGACTTTCGTTGGATTGGGTCGAGTGTTTGTCGTGTGCTGTTTTGCGGTTTTGTCGTGGTGAGCTGTGTCTCCCCCACGCTGGGTTTTGACCCGTGTGCATCCTGTCACAGCAGTTGAGCTTGAGCGGTTGGTTTTGGGCCGGATACCCGGATTGAGGTCAGAGAGCTCCGGACCCAGATGACAGGATTGTTAGAGGCATATCAGCGACTGAGTGAGCAGCTGGTCTTAGTGACACAGTTGTCGGAGCACTGAGTAGCCCCCTCCGTGCCAATGTTTAGTGTCGAGGCACCGAGGTAGGGTGGATAGTTGACAGCTGGTGAGCTGAGGGGACATGATCGATCTATTGAGCCAGATTTGGCAGATGAACCACCTCGACTCGTAAGATTGAGTTTGGAGCCTATAAAGGCTGAGTCGTGGTTGGTGGTGATGGAGTGACTACTTGAGAGCCCCTTGCGCTGACGGTTTATGCAGTTGTTGAACTGCGCGCTCCAGGTTCGAGGGACGAGGCGCATAGGATATGTGTGTGGTGACCCTGATCCCCGTGTGGCTTCGCCCATGAACCGTGGTGTAGAACACCTAGTGTTGGTGTATCTGGTCCATAGTGCATCAAAGGGATGCCACAGATGGACCCTGTGTGATATCCATAGCCGGATTGGCCTTCGGCTGCATTTGCCGAAGTTTCGGTTTTGTTTTGGGCCAATCAGAGGTTGGATTTGGATTCAGCGCGGAAAAACACTTGAACACGGCTGTTTGCTTGTTAAATTTGGAGTCCGGATGCCCAAAAACGGACCCCCGGAAGTTTTCGCTGATTTTCGGTGCATGGGAGGGGCCGTTGACCGCCGGCTGCCACGTGGCGGCTTGTGATTGGGCCGGTCCGCAGCGCTCGGTCCACAGAAGGGAGCGGCTGGGTGCACGGACCCGGCGCATGGACACGTGGCGCCGCCTGATTGGCGGGCTCGTGAGGCGCGGTCCACAGATTTTGCGCGGCGGTGCATGGACCGGGGCGGGGGGACACGTGGCATCCCCCGGTTGGTCGGTGCATGCGGCGCGGTCCACGGAACCTGAATTGGGTGCGTGGACCGGGTGCACGGGACACGTGTCGTCACGCCATTCGCGGGCTCACGAGGCGCGGCGCACTGGGTCGCGGGAGGGCGCCTCGGGGCGCGTGCGTGGCAGGCGGCCAGTGCGGCGCCCTGCCCGCACGTGTGACCGCGACAGTGGCAGGGGACGCGTGTCGCCCTGCCACTGGCGGGCGCCACCTACCCGGTTTGACCGGGTAGGCGCCACGTGGCGCCACGACACGGGCCCCGCACGGCTGTTTGCTGTGCGGGACACGTGTCGGCCACCGGGTGGGCCACGTGGCAGCTCCCGGCGCGCCCCGCACAGCTGTTTGCTGTGCGGGTGACGTGGCCGCACCAGGATTTTCCGGGCGGCTACAGTAAATGGGCCTTGCGCCCGGATTCGGGCGCCCGAAAGTTCGGGTGCGCCCGAATCTTGGGACTAAATGGGAATTTCCCCATTTGTTTTTCTGCTGCCTATTTAAAGGCCCGAGCTCTCTTCCCCTTCGACTTTTTGGCACTTCCGAGCTTCAAACCGACTGGAGTTCTTCACCAAAGTTGATCCTCACGCAGTGAAGCTTCCATCTGCAGAGTTTGGGGATTTTTGGGGGCACGCTTTTCAAGATTCTCATTTTCTTGGCTCGGCGCGATGTTCTTTCTTCGGTGCTTCTTCCGTCGCTCTTCGGTGTACGAGCTCCCCCGACCTACTCCGATGATCTTTTCGAGCGATTTCTTCACTGCTGGATTCGTAACAGGTGAGGCTACGATTTTGGGTTTCTTGCACATTTTCAGATTTCGCATTTTTCGAGGAGTTTTCTCGTGGTCACTGGGACCCTTTTTGCTGTGAGATTTTGGTGAGGGCAGCACCTTCTCTTGAGGAGATCTCCGCGCACGAGTCTCGGATCAGGACGTGCTTATAGACTTTTTCATCTACTCGACGCGAGGATCATCATAGATTTTGCTTGGAATTTTTGGAGACCTTCCGGAAGGTATACACTTTTCCTTTTATCTGTACAAGAGTTTACAGTTGGATGGTTTTGGGATTTTGCGCACCGATACTGTGGAATTTGAAACTTGGCCTACGGTGCTCGGAATTGGGTGTACAGGTACTTGTTTCGAAGCTATCGACACGAGGATCGCAGGGATATTTTATTTGGAATTTTTCGAGTACAATAAGCAGGTGAAATAATTGCATCTTTGCGGCTGTGTTTTCAGTGTAGTAAATCTTGGCAGATTTTGGGATTAAAGTATAACAGTAGCCTTATGTTGTACCCAGGAGGGATTGTGGTCTGTGCAGGACCTGTTGGACATAGGGTTATTATTTTCCTAGTTTTCTCAGCTGTACCACTCCGGACAGTTAGCGTTTTCAGGTGGGTGGCTTGCTTTCAAGATCTATGGACTGTGCTCTAATTCTATTGATATAGAATCATGCATGATAGTGATTGGACTTGGGTAGCATGCTAGAGTGTAGGAATTGTTGTTCCTTGTTTTATCTGTCGATCTTGTGATCTCTTGCTTCCTACTATCATGTTAAATATTTGTTATGTTGGAACCTGACCTAGCACCCCCGTCATATGTTGCATGTGTAACCAGACCAGTAGAAAACCCTCACTTAGGCTAGGGTTATTTATGTTTAGACATCCACACTTTATGTTTCATTCCTGGACTTAGTGTTATCCTCGCCCGGGTAGTGGGCCGAGCGGTCGGGACCTCTTTAGTGTGGGATGCATTTGCACTCGTTCTTGGGAGCAGAGTGGAGTCTGGTTGATGCAGTGGTTCGCTTGTCTGTACCGGGAACCGTTTGGGGTAAACGGTGGACCCGGGAGATCTGGTTTTCCCCTGTTTGGGTTGTCGCCACTGTGTTAGTGGCGGTAGTTTTCTAGTGATAGCCGGACCTAGAACCCAGAACCCTTTTCGACATACACATGATTTTTAGTCTACCAATGTTTTCTTCCAAGCATCGAAGGGCCGCTGGAGTCTGTTCTTGTTTGATTGGACAAAGGCATCAGCCCTTCGGGGCTTGGGTAAAACACTTATTTTTCTAACTGTTTTTCTAAAAAGAACTAAAATCATTAAATATGGATTTCTTCTAGATCAAATGATTTTCAATAACAAATGTCACCTTTTTCTTGTAAATCTCCCCACTCGAAAGGATTCGAGTGATCTGGGTTCTAGGGGCCGTTCCTTTGTCGGGACGAAAGCCACGGGGGCCGAGCCTGGAACCTGTTCTTGTTTGATAGGGTTGTAGGTGTAGGTCTCCCGGGACTTTCGGGCCCTGTTGGTGTTTTCTGCGTGTCGTGCCGAGGTTTTGCTTTCCCGAACTATAAGGGGATCGGGAACTTCAATAGGCGGAGTCTAGAGTCTGTTCTTATTTGATAGGGTTCATAGCACCGGTCTATCGGGTTTCCGAACCCTTATGGTGTCGGTCTTTCCTGTGAGTTTAGTGTTCTGTTGTGGGAGACGTCTGGTGGACGGTGGTCCCAGCTGTGTGGTTTTCCAGCCTGTGGTTGAGAGTTGGTGTTGTTGGTCGATCTTGTTGATCGTGGGTTGGACTATAGCCTGCATGAGCCATATTTGAGCTCGACAGAGATACGCGGATACTTTCCTCAGTGGGGTCACTCCCCTCGAGAGCCACTCCGGAGTTAGGCCTGTTACTTGCTATCGCGACTTGTCGACGCCGTCCCTCTGACTGGGCCAGTTAGTGGCAGTCACGGACACCCTACGGTAGACCCGTCCTGTTGAGGATGTGCGGCAGTAGGTGGGCGCAGGTTTGACTGGACCCTTTGAGGCAGTCAGTTTGGATTTGGTGAGTTTACTGTGTGTGTTAGTAGATGCATCATGTTCCATCTGTTTCTTTTTCTTGAGCATCTAGATAGAGGCATAGTAGCTGTAGAGTTACTTTTCCAGCCCTTTCATTTCAGTATTATATTGTTACTTTATGCCTCTAGTAGACTTAGTGGGCAGACCGTCGGGCTTGTTGGCGGCACACACTGAGAACTACTTGGGACGTAGTTCTCACACCCGTCGTGGTGTTTTCCCTACAGGGACTTCTACTCCTGTTCCTGCTGCTCCTGTTGCTGCTTCTTCTGATCGAGGTAAGGGAGTCGCGAGATAGTTCCCTACCAGTCATCGTCCAGAGAGTAGATGTACCCTTATTACTTTTGAGAGTTCATGTTGAGAGAACTTTGTAGTGAGGTATAGAGTTGTATTTATTTTCTACTGCTCGAGAGGCTGTTGTATTTTGGTGAGGTCTTGGGTTGTATATTGTTTTATTTCTAGCAGTTTTCTTTCAGCTCTGATATCTGTATAGCATCGTTGATCTTTTGCAGGTTGGTCGCTTCGTCTATACGGGGCTTCCCGTATGGGCGGCGGATCTGTTGGCGAGCCCGGGTCGCAGTTTCGACGCCGGGGCGTGACAGATTAGGTGGTATCAGAGCCTAGGTTGTAGGTCATGTGGACTTAGAAACCCTAGGCTTGTGGTTGGACATTAGGATGACTACGTGAGAGTCGTGACTGTTAGCGAGAGTCCTGATTGAGTTTTTACCTCTCCCAAGAGATGGGATGGGTGACTGGCATGTTTATTCTCCTAAGCGATTATGTTGGCTGTAGACAACATAATGCTAGGGAATGGATGACATGTCCTAGACTTTCGCTGGATTGGGTCGAGTGTTGTTTGGTACTGTCCTGATGGTTGCTTGTGTGTTGCAGGTAGGCACGATGCCTCCCCGACGCAGGGTGCAGACGCGTTCTCAGCCTTTCCCCTCCGATGAGCCCGAGCAGGAGGACTCGGGGCAGGGACAGCAGAGGGAGGTTCTGGAGCTCCGTGCCCAGGTGGCACAGTTGTCTGAGGCGGTGCGGCGCCAGGAGGAGACATCTCAGCGCCGAGAGGAGGCTTTACAGCGCCAGGAGGAGGCTTCTCGGCGCCAGGAGGAGGCCTTGGGTCGGATGATGCTTCTTTTAGAGCAGAGGACGCAGCCAGTGGTAGCACCCCCTGAGTGTTCGCCTGTGCCTTCTTCACCAGCTGTGGCGCCCCCCTGTGGTTCCGTCAGCGCCGGCTATTCCTGTCGAGCCAGTTTCTTGCATACCACCGCCAGGGTCGACGGGACCTTTGACTTCGGCTGAGCAGAGTGCGGTGGTGGATCTGTTGATGAGGTTCCGCCGGTTTGATCCACCCCGTTTTTCTGGTATGAGTGCGGTGCCGTGGGAGGCAGAGTCTTGGATCACGACCATTGAGCGTCATTTTGAGAGTTTGTTTGTTGAGGATCGATTTCGGGTCTTCTTGGCTACACATTTCTTGGAGAGCAACGCCGAGGCTTGGTGGCGGTGTGTGCGGCCTGTTGGTCCGCCTGGGACACAGATTCTTCCTTGGGCGGAGTTCCGCAGACTTCTTTTAGGGGCATTCTTTCCTGAGAGTGTTCGCCAGAGATTGGAGGAGCAGCTGAGAAATCTCCGCCAGGGAGATCGGCCCGTGAATGCATACATAGCCGAATTCAATCAGCTGTTGGCTAGTATGCCTCACGTGGCCAGGGACGAGTCTCACCGGATCTACATGTTTGAGCAGGGGCTGCGCCGGGACATTTATCAGCTTGTTCGCTCCCACAGATTGCAGACTTTAGAGGCTTCGATGGAGCAGGCTTTATATGTTGAGTGTGGAGAGGCAGTGATGGCAGAGGTGGCCCCAGCTTCCGCAGGGATTTCGGGGGCGAAGCGCCCAGCACTGGAGGATGAGGGTCAGACGAGCCGGCAGGGACCTCGAGACCTCCACGATCTCATCCAGAGGGTCGTGGGTTTCGTAAGCGCCGGAGATCTGGTGGGCCCCCGCAGCAGCAGCAGTATCGGCAGCAGCGACAGGAGCGGTGTGTCATTTGTGGCGGGCCTCATCCACCGTCACAGTGTGATCAGAGACAGGGGCGGTGTTTCCTCTGTGGAGAGTTGGGACATTTCCGCGCAGCTTGCCCCCAGGCCATTTTGTCAGTGCGGCCGATTGCGACGGCACCCCCTTTGCCCATCCATGCAGCGGGAACCCCTCCGGCACACCAGCAGACAGAGTGGGCCACGACGTCGGGACAGACGGGACGACGACCTGCAGCACCCAGTGGACGGGTTTATGCAGCCCTGGTGGAGGACACCCCGGCAGCGGATCATGCCGCGGCAGGTATGATTTTATTTCAGTTAGCTGAGTTGAGCATTTCATTACCGCTGCATCCTTCTGCATTATTAGTTGAGCATCTGCATCAGCATCTTTGCATGGGAGTGGGTTAGGAATGTATGCTACATGTTTTAGCAATTGGATTCTTCCCAGTATCCTATGAGTAGAGGAGGTTCGCGGTGTATGATCAGTGTAGTTGAGACTTGGGACTTCACCGGCTGATGTGACGATTCAAGGACAGCTCCAGGACTTGGACTGAGCACACATGTTGGACTGGTTGGTGCGGTGCAGTGCTACGACTGATAATAGAATAAGAGCAGTTATCCTTCTGCGAGTTGGACTGGAGGAGTTCGTTTTCTCGGATTGTCGGCGTATCCTTCCAGCAGCAGCAGCTTCAGCGGCTTTGGACAGACGCCACCTCAGGAGCTGTTGTGACGTTTAGGACTAGGGGTTGCGTCCTTAGGAGTCTCGTTAGTGGTAGCTTTCTTTTTGTTGCCACAGTAGGAACGACACCACCACTTCTCTCCCTTTTCTCGCCTTTGTACTGAAATTTACGAACAGGAGAAAGATTTCGAAGGATTGCTCCAGAAATGGAGACAGTGCCCGAACCTATTCTTGTTTGATCGGGGCGAAGGCACTGATTTTTCGAAATTTTTAGACTTTTCGCTAGTTTCAGCTGTTTTCTAAATCGAGGGTTCGGGTTGATGACTTTCCTGCTGGTGGAGCCATATCTTCCTTTTTAGTTTAGTGTTGCGTCCTTGGTTGTTTTGATAGTTTGGTTTTGTTGTTGTGGTGTGTTTTTGTTTCGGGGACGAAACTTCCTTTTAGTGGGGGAGGATGTGGTGACCCTGATCCCCGTGTGGCTTCTCCCATGAACCGTGGTGTAGAACACCTAGTGTTGGTGTATCTGGTCCATAGTGCATCAAAGGGATGCCACAGATGGACCCTGTGTGATATCCACAGCCGGATTGGCCTTCGGCTGCATTTGCCGAAGTTTCGGTTTTGTTTTGGGCCAATCAGAGGTTGGATTTGGATTCAGCGTGGAAAAACACTTGAAAACGGCTATTTCTTGTTAAATTTGGAGTCCGGATGCCCAAAAACGGACCCCCGGAAGTTTTCGCTGATTTTCGGTGCATGGGAGGGGCCGTGGACCGCCGGCTGCCACGTGGCGGCTTGTGATTGGGCCGGTCCGCAGCGCTCGGTCCACAGAAGGGAGCGGCTGGGTGCACGGACCCGGCGCATGGACACGTGGCGCCGCCTGATTGGCGGGCTCGTGAGGCGCGGTCCACAGATTTTGCGCGGCGGTGCATGGACCAGGGCGGGGGGACACGTGGCATCCCCCGGTTGGTCGGTGCACGCGGCGCGGTCCACGGAACCTGAATTGGGTGCGTGGACCGGGTGCACGGGACACGTGTCGTCATGCCATTCGCGGGCTCACGAGGCGCGGTGCACTGGGTCGCGGGAGGGCGCCTCGGGGCGCGTGCGTGGCAGGCGGCCAGTGCGGCGCCCTGCCCGCACGTGTGACCGCGACAGTGGCAGGGGACGCGTGTCGCCCTGCCACTGGCGGGCGCCACCTACCCGGTTTGACCGGGTAGGCGCCACGTGGCGGCACGACACGGGCCCCGCACGGCTGTTTGCTGTGCGGGACACGTGTCGGCCACCGGGTGGGCCACGTGGCAGCTCCAGGCGCGCCCCGCACAGCTGTTTGCTGTGCGGGTGACGTGGCCGCACCAGGATTTTCCGGGCGGCTACAGTAAATGGGCCTTGCGCCCGGATTCGGGCGCCTGAAAGTTCGGGTGCGCCCGAATCTTGGGACTAAATGGGAATTTCCCCATTTGTTTTTCTGCTGCCTATTTAAAGGCCCGAGCTCCCTTCCCCTTTGACTTTTTGGCACTTCCGAGCTTCAAACCGACTGGAGTTCTTCACCAAAGTTGATCCTCACGCAGTGAAGCTTCCATCTGCAGAGTTTGGGAATTTTTGGGGGCACGCTTTTCGAGATTCTCATTTTCTTGGCTCGGCGCGACGTTATTTCTTCGGTGCTTCTTCCGTCGTTCTTCGGTGTATGAGCTCCCCCGACCTACTCCGACGATCTTTTCGAGCGATTTCTTCGCTGCTGGATTCGTAACAGGTGAGGCTACGATTTTGGTTTTCTCGCACATTTTCAGATTTCGCGTTTTTTCGAGGAGTTTTCTCGTGCTCACTGGGACCCTTTTTGCTGTGAGATTTTGGTGAGGGCAGCACCTTCTCTTGAGGAGATCTCCGCGCACGAGTCTCGGATCAGGACGTGCTTATAGACTTTTTCATCTACTCGATGCGAGGATCATCGTAGATTTTTCTTGGAATTTTTGGAGACCTTCCCGAAGGTATACACTTTTCCTTTTATCTGTACAAGAGTTTACAGTTGGATGGTTTTGGGATTTTGCGCACCGATACTGTGGAATTTGTAACTTGGCCTACGGTGCTCGGAATTGGGCGTGCAGGTACTTGTTTCGAAGCTATCGACACGAGGATCGCAGGGATATTTTATTTGGAATTTTTCGAGCACATTCAGCAGGTGAAATAATCGCATCTTTGCGGCTGTGTTTTCAATGTAGTAAATCTTGGCAGATTTTGGGATTAAAGTATAACAGTAGCCTTATGTTGTACCCAGGAGGGATTGTGGACTGTGCAGGACATGTTGGACATAGGGTTATTATTTTCCTGGTTTTCTCAGCTGTACGACTTCGGACAGTTAGCGTTTTCAGGTGGGTGGCTTGCTTTCAAGATCTATGGACTGTCCTCTAATTCTATTGATATAGAATCATGCATGATAGTGATTGGACTTGGGTAGCATGCTAGAGTGTAGGAATTGTTGTTCCTTGTTTTATCTGTCGATCTTGTGATCTCTTGCTTCCTACTATCATGTTAAATATTTGTTATGTTGGAACCTGACCTAGCACCCCCGTCATATGTTGCATGTGTAACCAGACCAGTAGAAAACCCTCACTTGGGCTAGGGTTATTTATGTTTAGACATCCACACTTTATGTTTCATTCCTGGACTTAGTGTTATCCTCGCCCGGGTAGTGGGCCGAGCGGTCGGGACCTCTTTAGTGTGGGATGCATTTGCACTCGTGTTTGGGAGCAGAGTGGAGTCTGGTTGATGCAGTGGTTCGCTTGTCTGTACCGGGAACCGTTTGGGGTAAACTGTGGACCCGGGAGATCTGGTTTTCCCCTGTTTGGGTTGTCGCCACTGTGTTAGTGGCGGTAGTTTTCTAGTGATAGCCGGACCTAGAACCCAGAACCCTTTTCGACATACACATGATTTTTAGTCTACCAATGTTTTCTTCCAAGCATCGAAGGGCCGCTGGAGTCTGTTCTTGTTTGATTGGACAAAGGCATCAGCCCTTCGGGGCTTGGGTAAAACACTTATTTTTCTAACTGTTTTTCTAAAGAGAACTAAAATCATTAAATATGGATTTCTTCTAGATCAAATGATTTTCAATAACAAATGTCACCTTTTTCTTGTAAATCTCCCCACTCGAAAGGATTCGAGTGATCTGCGTTCTAGGGGCCGTTCCTTTGTCGGGACGAAAGCCACGGGGGCCGAGCCTGGAACCTGTTCTTGTTTGATAGGGTTGTAGGTGTAGGTCTCCCGGGACTTTCGGGCCCTGTTGGTGTTTTCTGCGTGTCGTGCCGAGGTTTTGCTTTCCCGAACTATAAGGGGATCGGGAACTTCGATAGGCGGAGCCTAGAGTCTGTTCTTGTTTGATAGGGTTCTTAGCACCAGTCTATCGGGTTTCCGAACCCTTATGGTGTCGGTCTTTCCTGTGAGTTTAGTGTTCTGTTGTGGGAGCCGTCTGGTGGACGGTGGCCCCAGCTGTGTAGTTTTCCAGCCTGTGGTTGAGAGTTGGTGTTGTTGGTCGATCTTGTTGATCGTGGGTTGGACTATAGCCTGCATGAGCCATATTTGAGCTCGACAGAGATACGCGGATACTTTCCTCGGTGGGGTCGCTCCCCTCGAGAGCCACTCCGGAGTTAGGCATGTTACTTGCTATTGCGACTTGTCGACGCCGTCCCTCTGACTGGGCCAGTTAGTGGCAGTCACGGACACCATACGGTAGACCCGTCCTGTTGAGGATGTGCGGCAGTAGGTGGGTGCAGGTTTGACTGGACCCTTTGAGGCAGTTAGTTTGGATTTGGTGAGTTTACTGTGTGTGTTAGTAGATGCATCATGTTCCATCTGTTTCTTTTTCTTGAGCATCTAGATAGAGGCATAGTAGCTGTAGAGTTACTTTTCCAGCCCTTTCATTTCAGTATTATATTGTTACTTTATGCCTCTAGTTGTCACGCCCCGAGTTCAAAAACCAGTGTATAATTTTTTTTTTTTTTTATAAATCAGAGTTGTAAAAACAGCCAGGGCAATGACAGACCGCCACATATATAGAAGAGTCCCAATCCCCCATGGAATTGAGCCTTCTCTATATATGCACGGCAAGCTTGGCAACAACATCAGAGTACTAACTACGTACTACAACTATCAAAAATTACAATTTAATTATTACAACAACTCAACAAATGAATTACACATTTCTTTTAACTGATACGAGTACATGTGCATTCGGCTGTCCAAGGTCAACCTCTATATCGATACCTCGCCAATTCGTCCCGACATCCCAACACCCGCGCGACCTGAAAAACAGTCACCCGAGGGTGTGAGACACACCGGAGTGTATCCCAGTGGGCACGACGAGCCGAGAAATAGAAGATCGTACCTACTGGTATACAATACTAGAGGATAGTAAAAGATCACTGTTAGGAAAAGCAATTATCATGAAGGAGCAGTGTTTACTCGAAGTAAAGTCATTATGAGTTAAGACAGATAAGAAATATCATTATGGGATAAACATGGAGATTAACCATTTTATTATATTGGAAGCAATGTGGAGATCAACAAGTATATCCTAATGAAAGTGTCATGGAGTGTCAGCAGATATGAAAGCACTGGTAGGATCAGCAACTCAATAATCATGATACTAAAAGTAAAGGCATCATATCAAATCTCGACATGTATAGGTGGAATAATTGAAATCAAATCCAGGAATCAATGGATAATGAAGTAAACATAACAATCAGCTACTCATGCATCAATAGATGAAATACTAAAATCAACTCAATCTCAAGCCACCATATTGGTCATCAAGACCTCACGGGAAAAACCTCGCCGAACCTGGCACCAACCTGGCTGACATACTCCGGCACCCTCGGGCACTAACCTGGGAGTCAACACTCCGGCACCCTTAGGCACTAACCTGGGAGTCACGGGTAGCTACTGCTAACCACTTTACCGGTAAAGAACATCTACACGGGTAGCTATTCCGCTGATGTTCGTGAAGTACAGCAGTGCGGGCGATAAATCATGCGAATGCTCAAACTCACGATCCTCTGACGGGGTAATCGGCAATAAGCCGGGAACTATCCCCCTTTGGGATTCAGCGATAATACCATATCAGAATATCATCTCAATCACATGCATGGACAACAGCAACTATAATGATCCAGGAACAATCAGGGGAACTGATATCTCAGATATCGCAATAATCACGAACAAGTACTAACATGGAAATCAACTACAAATCGATCATACAACTAAACACATGATGTTTTTGAGAAAACATTTTGAAAACAAGTTCTAGGTCCAAATCTCGCAGAGCTATGCCCTTGTCCTATCAAACAAGAACAGACTCAGGCTACCCTACGAAGCTCGGTAAAAACATTTATTTAATAAAATCATGTATTTAGCAGTATAACGGGTGAACAACAAGCCGAAACAATCCGATCAACGATGAAATGTCAGAATCAACTGAGTCTCAACTCATTTGCAGGAATAATTATCAACTATCCAATCAAGGATGCAATATCAGAATCAACTGAATCTCAACTCATAGGCAGGAATATGATCAACCACAACTAGAACATGAATCAGGATATAGATACTGATAATCAAGTATAAATGTGCAAACAAGTAATGACCAATCAGGCAAAGCAACAAATAGTAATATAACTCAATCAAAGGCAGATAGGCTCAATTATAATCCAGGTTAACCAAAAACAGGGGTCCAACCAATACCGTACACAGAGGGCCGAAATGATAAAGCCCGGACCGAAGATAAACCCACCTGTCGTTTTGCAGGCGACCAAACTGTATCGACTGAACGCTCGAAACCAGAGGTAAACCGTGCCAACCTGAATCAAAAATACTGTTCAGGGAAAACTCAAACCCAACCAACAACTTACCTAGACCCTTAAGGTTTTCAAAAACCGCACTTTCAATGCATTTTGAGCACTGTTTTCGCTCGTTCTCTTAAACAGAAAATCATTTTTACCAGCCGTCACCTCCAGTAGATGACATTTATCTTGCTGAACACCGTGCTCACACATTTGTGGCAGCACGCAACCCGAGGAAACCTTCGGGCCATAAAACACTCCTCTAACATAGCCATTTTGCATTTTTGTTTCTCCGGATCATCGAAACCTAAATCTAACGCGAGCATCGCGTCCAGTGACCCCAAATTAGCCAGGAATGCACTGTCGCGGCTTCGAAAACAGCCCGGAACAGTGTTTGTGTCAAACATTACTCTTAAAGGTAATTATACTATAAATTTCTATCCATTCATCAATTACTAAAACTTTGTATATGAAAGTGTCACTGGACAGTTCCAGGACACCAGGGCTCACCTTGGTTGTAGCCCAGAATTGCTGGTTCAACCAGAACCAAACCCTTGCTCTCTAACAATGTGTGTAATGCTCCAAACATCAATCCACATAGATCTGATTTGATCTGGAGTGAGCATAAAGCTCAGGGGAACATTTGGAGCAACTTTCATTTTTACATCGAAGCCAAATTCCAACTAAATCTTCATTGAAGCATTTTATCAAACATCTTATGTGCACAAATTAGACTCTAACACATAAGCAATTAAGTGAGCTGGTTCTTTGTCTACACTGCATCTGGAGCAGAATTTCTTGGAGTATCAACTTCTACTAAGTGTCAGGAACTTTTCTCTTCATCTTGGAGCAGACCAAAGACCCTAGGTTGGCCGGGCTCAAGGAAGAAGATGAAGGCTTAAACTTTGAAAATCGTGACCACTCCACCAGGGACTCTGGGACCAATTCACTTGCACAAAACCTCCCCAAAACTCCAGATGATTCTTCAAGGACCCGTGCCCGGCGACAGGGCACGGCGGCGGCGCGGTTGGAGTGAGCTCGAATTGGAGCTCCTCCACCTCTAATGGTGAATTTTCACAGAGGCAACATGAAGCTCTCCAACATGGATGGAAGTGTTCTACTGGTCCACACGAAGCTTCCCGACCATGCCTCCCCGGCCGGAGATGGCCGGAACGCCGGCGGCCGCGATTGGATCACTTCTCGGGTCATCCATGGCCGCACCACTTTGATGCTGCATGGATGCCATGCAAATGCATGGATGGACTCTAATTAGCCCCATGAAGCTACTCAGGCTAGTTCCCGGCGGTGGAGAGGCTCGCCGGTGCTGGAGCAAAGAGCTCGGCCAAAAAGCAAAATTCCCGAAACTAGGGTTTCGATCTGCGAGAGGGATACTCAACCAAACTCTACCAAATTTGGAAGAGATGGTCCTTACTTCCTACAGATTCTCCCCATGATTTTATTTTTTTATTTGGTTCACTGGTTGAGGAGTTGTGCCGAGGCGAAGCAAAACTAGGTTTCCGGCGAGACTTTGCTCCCGCCGGCCAACCAACTTGCATGGGAGACTCAGGCTGTGCATGGAACATCACAAGAACCTAACTAGACTACTGCTATGGGTCTCGGGCTAAATCAAACCATGGTTTAAGAGACTCACCTTGGCCGGAGTTGTAGAAGATGGAAGAAGCCGGTTTCCTTCTTCTTCTTCCTCGCGGCCACGGCAAACACCCAGGTTGCTCCACAGACACAGGGAACACCACAGGACACTCCAGGACCAACTTGGAAAAGTTTTGCTCCAAGCTTCTTCTCTCACTCTCTCTCTCGGATCCTCTCTCTTTGGGGTTGTGATCCTCTCAGCCTCCCCGCACCAGAGTTATGAAGAATAATTCCTGGGAGTTATAAAAACTAAAGAGTCACCTCATGTAACTCTCCACACGAGTAGCCCAAGAGACGTGGTGGAGAATAAAATAATTTCGAATATTCTTTTACCCACCTCCACCAGGCCTGCTTCCAGCCTCTAGCACCCATTCGTGGGCTCCAAATGCTAGCAGGAGCCCAGCTCCAAAGCCCCAATAGCTTAGGCCCAAGAAACATTAAGTTTCTTGCAAAATAATTGATCTTTTTGGCACTTTTCGCGTATTTCGAGACAACCTGATCGTCGAATTGCGAAATGGACTTCGCCACGACGTCCGGCTCGTCGAGACCTGTCAAGTAGCGTATTTGTTTGTTTTGTTTGACACTCGGATAAAAACTTGATCCATAAAGTTCAGCAAAGTGCGATGCGTTGCACGCACTTCGATGCACACGGGTCGCCAAACCGAAATCCGTCAGTGCCATTATGCTCAGAACGTTGAAATTAGTTAGGTTTGACTACCCATGTCGCTAGGTTTGGATTTTAGACAGTGAATCGGCCAACAGTGGTCGAAAGGGGATTTGAAATATAGGGTTACTATTCACAACTTAAGTTGTAGGACCCGCTTTTCTTTCGCTGTTTACGGAAGATCCGACCGTCAGATCGTCGACAAGTGAATATGAAACTTTCATATTTTGTCGAAACGATCGCAATGGTGCTCTCGGATTTTCGAGATCAGGCCCCGATCAAAAGTCGATATTTTAGGGCCACTATTATCTATTATTTACCTATTTTTGCCATTCAAATAATTCAGATAATTATTTAAGCTTAGATTTTGGATTTTAAAAATCATGGTTACTACACTAGTAGACTTAGTGGGCAGACCGTCGGGCTTGTTGGCGGTACCCACTGAGAACTACTTGGGACGTAGTTCTCACACCCGTCGTGGTGTTTTCCCCACAGGGACTTCTACTCCTGTTCCTGCTGCTCCTGTTGCTGCTTCTTCTGATCGAGGTAAGGGAGTCGCGAGATAGTTCCCTACCAGTCATCGTCCAGAGAGTAGATGTACCCTTATTACTTTTGAGAGTTCATGTTGAGAGAACTTTGTAGTGAGGTATAGAGTTGTATTTATTTTCTACTGCTCGAGAGACTGTTGTATTTTGGTGAGGTCTTGGGTTGTATATTGTTTTATTTCTAGCAGTTTTCTTTCAGCTCTGATATCTGTATAGCATAGTTGTTCTTTTGCAGGTTGGTCGCTTCGTTTATACGGGGCTTCCCGTATGGGCGGCGGATCTGTTGGCGAGCCCGGGTCGCAGTTTCGACGCCGGGGCGTGACAATGTGTGGCTGGGAGTGGATTGCGCCAGGATACCTTTCAGTTTAGTTGGTCCCTCCGTTACGGATTATTGACGCCTCAATGGTGTAGGCGTTGTGTATGGAGCGTGGCCCTGTAGTTCCTTTGGATAGGGACCTGCCGCTAGAGGCGAGTTCTGGATATTGGTGCTTGGCGCCGGGTGATGGAGGACAGATCGGCCGGCAGAGGCATTTCTGATTTCTTTTTCCAATATAGCGGATTTCCGAGATGCTAGAGATCGGGTGGACCCCGATGGCAGCATTAGCATCTACATCAGAGTGGCGCGGCGGTAGCATGGATTGGTTATCTGCGGAGGACCGCATTCATCACCCCAGTGCGAGCAGAGGCAGAGGTCGTGCTCCCTATGTGGTTAATCAAGATATGTTTTGGTAGACTGAGCGACGACCACTTGCATCGAGCGGATGAATCTGTGCCGCCCGGTTGGAGGGCGCTACGGTAGTGGATCGATTTGTCGCTGGTGTGATTTCATCACAGCAGTCGGAGTTAGAGCAGGTTGCATTCCTGCATGGACTAGAGGTAGAGTCGTTACCACATGCACTTGAGGTACAGGTTCCTGTTGTTGTTGTGCATGTGGAGGAGGCCTGTGGATTATGTCCAATGCAGTTGAGGCCGCGAGTTATACCGGCAGACTTATTGGTAATTGTGGCAATTCGGTGTTTTGACCCAGTGCTTGGGATTGGTTGGCACAGTGCCACAGGATGTTTGACTGCGGAGAGAGAGGACTTTGACCTTCTGCGAGGCAGACGAGAGGAGGCTTGGTTGTTGAGATTGTTAGAGCACACAGGTTATAGTGATAGTGTGAGAGGTGCTTACGGCGGCACCGGGACTCAAGGATATCCCTGTTGCTCGTGAGATCCCGATTGTGATTTCACCTGAGCTGTTGATGATGCCGCAGGTAAGGGAGATAGAGATTGCGTTTGATGTGATTCGGGGAACCGCGCCACCCTCGACATCGTCTAATTGGTTATCGCCTGTAGAGCTGAGAGAGCTAATGGCGCAGTTGCAAGATCTGATGGATCGGGGGGTCTGTTTGACCTTGCCACGCCGTTAATACACGGTAGTGATGCCACGTCGTTGATACACAACGGTGAGGGTTCGTTGTGGTTTGAGCATAGGCAGGACCGGATATTATTTAGGACCTTTTGATGGAGTTATACTCCGGCAGTTATTGTTATGATGAGAGTACCTACTTAGAATCAGACAGCCGAGGACTTTGCCTAGATGGCGTTCAGGACACGGTAGGGGCATTATGAGCTCACAGTGAGGCCAATTGGATTGATTAATGCCCTACCACTCTTATGATTTGAGGAATTGTGCTCCAACTGTACTTGATTGGATTGGTAGCAAGATTCTCCAGGGATATTTTGATTTACTCCCAGAGTGACTTGGAGCACGAGGAGCACTTGTGGATGTGCTACCATGCCTGTGTGGATGAAGCTGTATGCCAAGTTATTGAGATACAAGTTTTAGCTTCAGAAGCATACCTTCTTAGGTCACCTTATTCTAGCCGTAGGAACGGCTGTAGAAACGCGGCCAAAGTGGATGCCATTCGTGATTGGCCGAGATCTATGTTGTTGTTGAGGTAAGGAGCTTCTTGGACTAGATAGTGCCAGCAGAGCTTGACGAGCGGATAATGAGATTGATACCAGCGCCAATTTTTGTATTGCTAGTGATGGGAGTTGGATTTGCGAGTTATAGTGAAACCTCCCATAGTGACTGTGGAGTTACCATTGGGTTATTGTTGAGCATTCTGGATCACCCCGACAGGGCCACTGTGGTGGCGGATACCTTGAGCGGGAGAACTTTTTGGGGTTGAGTTTGATGATTCCACAGCTGGCGTTGTGTAGGACCATGGTGGTGAGCAGAGCATGAGGTTGTGTCCCTGTGGGTCCCTTTTGATGGTAGACCGCGGTTGTGCAGTCCACTTGGATGGTCAGGATTTGGGAGTGACCGAGTGAGGACCCCAGTTTGTTAGGGCTTCCTTCCTTCTTAGATGATCGCGTTGGTGTGTTTCGGATCACCCTGGTTGAGCTGACACTAGGGGGTGGTGTTGGTGCGTGTTGCACTGGTTGTACATTCTTTTCCCCCCAGTCTTTTGTTGGAGTCCCTGAGTATTTTTTCCACGTCTCAGCTCAGGAGTGACGTGCTTTTGGATCCATCGCCCGTGATTGACTCGCTCCATTTGAGATCTGTGAGTGTTTGGAGTACGAGGGACGCCCGTTGCGAATTCTGGCTCGAGAGATGAGAGGGTTGCGCAACCCGGCTATGCCGTACTGGATTTTGTTGTTGTTGTCGTTGAGGAGTAATCACGGGGAGTGTGTGGCGACTTGGGAGCTGGAGACGGTGATGATGAGTACCTGCCCTAGGTATTTGAGATACCTTTTGAGTTATGTTAGTTTCGTGGACGAAACTTTCTTTTAGTGGGGGAGGATGTGAGGACCCAAAATTCCCACGTATGGTTTACTGTTACATCTGCAGCTTCTGGAGGCCTTTGTGGTGCGTTAGCGGTGTTTGTGCTCAAATAGGGGACAAGTGATGGACTCAGTGTGTTAAATGGATCACGAGTGTAGTCGAGTGACCCCGTCGAATGTTTAGAAGTGGTCTCGCGCGGAACAGACATCAGAATTGGACTCAGCGTGAAATTTGGGTAAAGATTACTTATTTGGATGCCTTCGGCAAATTTTAGAAGTGGAATTTGGCAAAACGGACATCGGATTTGGATTCAGCGTGCGAAAACGATGAAAATGGACTATTTATTTGTATTTCTCGGAGCCCGGATGCCGTGCACAGATTTCAAGGCATTGTGTACTGTTCCGGCGGCCGGCGGTGGCGGGCAGCGGCGGAGCGCGGCGGTACGGGCACGGGCAAGTGCCGGAGTGGGCCCGGGCAGGCGCGCGGGCGTGCGGGCAGGCGTGCGGTGCACGGGGGCGTCGTGCCAAGTGTCGTCTTCCCGTTGGTTTGCCTAGGGACACGTGGCCCCAGTGGATTGGTCGGTGCAGTAGACTCGGTCCACAGAGCTGGTGCGGCTGGCCTCGGGAAGCGTGCGTGCGGAGGGCGCAGGCGCGCACGTGGGCGCGTTGACGCGCGGTTCCCGCGCATGGGGGCGCCACGCGTCGGCAGCAGGGGTGGACCACGCGGCGCGTGGCTGGTGGCGCTTTTGGCTGTCCCCTGTTCGGCGCAACGTGGCACGACCGAGGCGTTCCGGGCGCTTGATCTGCGGCCGGATCGGGTGCTACCGTTGGCGCCCGAATGTTTCGGGCGCCCGGAAATTGTCCCCCAATGTGTGTTTTTGGCTTGGATTTCAGCCTATAAATAGGCAATGGGAGCTTTTGGTGCGGGATTTTTGGCAGTCTGGGAGCCTCCCCTTTGAGCAGAGCACTCCCCACCTTGTCCTCTACCCTTCCTCAGATCTTGGGCATTTTTGGAGAACGTGCCATCGGCGTTATCTGCGACGCGACGCACGTCGACGCTCTTTGGATTTTTGGCCTTCGCCGTCGCTTTCCTATGCGCGGGGCACCCTGAGCTACATCGATGGAGTTTTGAGCCAATTTTCATGGCAACGCATTCACGAGAGGTAAGGCTTCGTTTTTCGTGTTTATCGTTTTGCATCATTCTAGATTTTTGGCATGGTTCCCGAGGTATTTTTGTGACCCTTTATACTGCTGCGAGGTACGGGACAGCGGTGGAGTAATGTTGAGATTTCTCGGCCTACGGGCGTCGGATCGGGGAGTATAAGGACTCGATTGGCATCTACACTGCGAGAGGAACGCGCCTGTATTTTTATTGGATTTTTCTGAGGACTCTTCGAAGGTGAGATTTAGGCTTCTTTGGGGTTGTATCCCGCAGTTTTTGAAGTGTTGTGGATTACCGGTGCACCGTATTGTTTAATTTGTATCTTGGCCTACAGGTGTCGGAACGGGGCGTATAAATACTCGTTTTGGGGCTACTCGTCGCGAGGATCGCAACCGTGATTTTTCTATGATTTTTGGAGGACTGAATGCAGGTCAGAAATGCCCTACATTGTGCTATTTTGGAAAAATAGCAATGCTGTTTGGTGTGTGTTTGGGGTATTGTTTGTGTTGTGATGTTGATTGTTGTGGTGCTGCATTGTTGGGGTGATGTTGTTTGGAGCCGAGGCTTGCGCGACATGTACCGAGAATGCGGGTTCAGCAGATTTTGTTAGCAAGTGGCCACACTCTTCACCGACTTCAGCTTTGCCTACGGAAAACGTTTCAGGTGGGTTGCTTTGTCCCCAGAACCGGTGGACGGTTCTCTAATTCTTTATGTTAGAATGCATGCATGATTAAATGTATAATTAATAGATCTGAGATGTAAGCATGGAAATGGCCTTGATCATGTGTTTAATGCTTACTTGTATTTTGTACATGATTTAAAGGAATTAAGATCTAGCATATGGTGGATGGTTGTGGTTATTAGACAATAGATGAGATGGAGATCATGTTTGATTATTTTGGCATCGTTTTGCGAGATCGAATTAGTATAGTAGCAAGTTACTAGCATGCGAGGTTAACACTTAGACTTTCATGGGATTGGATTTATTCGATGGAGTAGGATGATTTATCTATGTGAGGAATTATTCTGAGGAGTTTTCATGAATTATGGACAGGGGTAGTTCATCTTTGATTTTCGGGCATGCGGTTATTTCTAGTTGATGCTACTATTCGTTATCTCATCTTTATTTTTTCCTTGAGGACAAATGCATGCTTGTATGGACATCTAGATAGGCCATCTTTTATTGCTACACTATCATGTTGGAATCTGACTTAGGAGAAACCATGTTTGTTCTTTCTCCTTTCTTTCTAGATTCTAGATTCGTGTTGCTCGGGTTCGAGCAGGGGTTTAGGATAGTGTAGTCGGGACTTTGTGTCTGGGACAGGTTGGATTAGTTTGTGGACTTGTGGGGTTTTGCGGCGACCGCGGATATTGGGTGGTTGACCGGATATGTACTTGTGTATCAGATTGGGGATCGAGTTTCCCTTTAGTGGATGGAGTTTCCCACTTATTGGTTACTGTTGTTTCATATTGGGGATCGAGTTTCCCTTTAGTGGATGGGTTTTCCCACCTTGATCAGAGCCGTGATCTAGTCCTGTTATTTTATGATACTGATGATACTGGTTAGAGTGATACTTTACTCGTTTGGGTCGCTCCCCTCGAGTGCCACTCCGGAGTAGGCTTTAGACCGTGACGGGTGCCGTTCAATTGGACAGTGGAGATACTGAGTTCGTGAGATTGACGACCGAGCAGGCAGTACTGGGTTTTATACCGGTCCAGTTGATTGGGTTTATTCGGTCAGATACTTTTATTGTTGCTCTCGTGCCTGGTGGCTGAGTGGAGTCTGGTAACAGAGTTTAGACCAGTGCTAGTGTTGTTGGGAGCCGTCTAGTTTGACGGTGGTCCCGTGTCGTTGAGAGTACTTTGACCGTTGTGTGTGAGGTTGAGGACCCTGAGTCTATCCGTTCTGAGAGAGAGCGTGGATTTCGACTTTAGCCTGCATGTGCCACTATTCGATAGCAAGTTAGTCCGTATGGACACCCTACGTAATTACTGTCCGTCAGTGGAAGGTGGTTGTAGGTGGGCGCAGGTTTGACTGGACCAGATGTGGCAGTCAGCTCGATTGGGTCGATTGTGCACTTCATGTGCTAGTGGTTGCATACCATTCTTTGGTTCTCCCATTTTGAGCATTTAGATGGAGGCATGGTAGCTGTTGAGTGTCTCCAGCTTTCTTGTTCAGTTTTTACTGCATTGGTTATCTTATGCCTCTAGTGGACTTAGTGGGCAGATCGTCGGGCCTGGTGGCGGTACCCACTGAGAACTCCCTTTTTGGTGTAGTTCTCACACCCGTTGGTGGCTTTCCCCCTCCCTTTCTTTTCTTTCCTTTGTTTTGCAGAGTCTTGCGGGTGCTGCTGATTCTGCGGTTGTTGATCGAGGCGAGAGAGTCGCGAGCTAGATCCCTACCCGTCGTTGGAGAGTAGCGATACCCTTTCAGAGGAGATCTTCAGTAGATTAGTTATTTTATTTCCTCTTTTGAGAGACTGATGTAGTGAGGATATGATATGTATTGAGAGCCAGTGCACTGATGATTTATTTCGGTTTACCTCCCTATTGAGTTTTGGATTATTGTATCTGAGGACATTGTATGATTATCACTTATGGGAGATGGATATTGTACTATTATTTTCAGTTGTTCAGTGGTTGGTTTTAGTTTTATAGCAGATTTTTATTTATAGCTCTGATATCAGTTAGCTGTAGCACCTTTTCTTGTAGGTTGGACGCTTTGCCTATGCGGGGTTTTGTATAGGCGGCGGATCTGTTGGCGACCCCGGGGCGTGACATAGTGGGGTATTGCGGCAACCGCGGATGTTGGGCGGTTGACCGGATGTTTACTTTTGCATCAGACTGGGGATCGGGGTCTCATTAGTGGAGGGATTTGTTCCACTTCAGCACGGTAGTGATCCCGTCCTTCTCTTACAATACTTGTGACATGGTTACTTTACTCGTGTGGGTAGCTGCCCTCGAGTTCCACTCCGGAGTGTGTGAAGTGGTGCCATAGGTGCCAGACAGTTATCGTGGTACCATAGGCACCGGACAGTTATTGAGGTTTTGCTATCACATCGGCGCGGCTTTACTTGCCCGATGATGAGGGCTGCAACAGGAGTTTTTGCTATCACATCGGCGCGGCTTTACTTGGCCAATGATGAGGGCGGCAGCAGGTAGTACCGATTTTTACTGGTGGATAGATTAGGTTTATTTGGACGGTTATGGTTGCTGATGCATACTTATGGTTCTTCCTTTCTGGCACTGCATTTAGGGGCATGGTAATGGTGGTTTCCTTTTTATCATCAGTTTTATTGCTTACCACTCTTCTTTCCCTTTTGCCTTTGGTAGACCTAGTGGGTGCATCGGAGTTTGAGGCTTTACCCACTTGGGGAGGCTACTGGTTTACTAGTAGTTCTCACCTCCATTCTTCTTTTCCTTCTTTTTCTTCCCCTTATTTTGCAGAGTCTTCTGCGGGAGCTGCTGGGCTTTCACCGGCGGATCGAGGTGAGAGGACTGCTGAGTAGATAGATCTCCTGGCAAGATGAAAGAGTTTAGCTGGACTTTTGGTGTACCCTTTTTACTCAGACTGTTGTACTTTACTTTTGGGTCTGGCTTTAGCCAGCTAGTTGTATTTATTTTGGCAAGCTGGGAGAGAAAGATGTATTATTTTTACTGATGTACTGTAGTTTACTTCTAGTTTCAGTCTGAGATGTAGTATTTTTCAGTTCAGCTCTGTTTTTATTACTCTTTTATTGTCTCTCTTATATCTGAGCAGGTTACCGGCGCTTCGTGTATGCGGAAAATTTCGTGTGCACGTCGGATCTGTAGACGGGCCCGGGTTCTGGTTTACATCGGGTCGTGACAGATTAGGTGGTATCAGAACTTAGGTATAGGTCAGTTGGGACTTAGGAAACCCTAGGATTTTGGCGGACCCTAGGATGATAGGGCGCGAGAGATGTGATATTTTGCGAAAGTCGGTGATTTATTTATTTTACTCTTCCTGTGAGTGAAGAGGGATCGACATATTTTATTTCTGTGGGACAATTATGTTGGCTGCAGACAACATAAAGTTACAGAAATAGGGGGATGTCTTTGACTTTCGCTAGATTGGGTCAAGTTTTTGTGGTGTGCTGATTTGCGGTTTTTGTGGTGGTGAGAGGTGTCTCCCCGACGCTGGGTTCTGACTCGTGTGCACCTGTCGCAGCCGTTGAGTCTGAGCTGTTTGATTCGGGCCGGATACCCAGATTGGAGTCAGAGAGCTCCCGATCCAGATGGCACGAGTGTTAGATGCATATCAGCGGCAGAGTGGGCAGCTGGTTTAAGTGACACAGTTGTCAGAGCAGCGAGCAGCCCCCCCCCCCCCCCCCCCCCCCCGTGCCGACGTTTAGTGCTGGGGCATCAAGGCAAGGTGGACAGTTGACAGCAGATAAGCTGTGGGACATCATCGATCGAGTGAGCCAGTTTTGGTAAATGAACCACCCCGATTCGTGGGTTTGAGTTTGGAGCCTTTGGAGGCAGAGTTGTGTTCGGTGGTGATGGAAAGACTACATGAGAGCCTCCTTGTGTCAAAGAGTTTACGCAGTTGCTGAACTGCACGCTCCATGTGTAGAAGGACGAGGCTCATAGGATATGTGTGTTTGAGAGTGGATTGCGCCAGGATACCTTCCAGCTTATTCGGTCCTTCCGTTACAGATTTTGGATACCTCAATGGAGTAGGCACTGTGTATGGAGCGTGGCGCTGCAGTCCCTTTGGATTGGGATCTACCGCCAGAGGCGGGTTCTGGATAGATGCACTCGGCGCTGGCATAGGCATTCCCGATTACTTTCCCCAGGGTAGTGGATTTCAGAGACGCCAGAGGTCGGGTAGAGCCGATGGCAGCATCAGTATCGGCAGCAGCGGTAGCATGGATGTGTTATCTGTGGAGGGCCACTTTTGTCGCCCCAGTGTGAGCAGAGGCAGAGGTCGTGCTCCCTTTGTGGTTAGTCTTGATATTTGCGGGCAGACTGAGTGACGACCACCTGCATCGAGCGAATGAATCTGTGCCGCCCGGTTGGAGGGCGCCACGACAGTGGATCTGGTTGTCGCAGGTATGATTTTAGTATAGCAACATGAGTTAGAGGTAGGACGGTTACCACGTGCTCGGGAGGTTCATATTCCCGATCACACTTGGCACGTTGAGGAGGGTTGTTGGTCCTGCCCGGTGCAGATGGAGTCCTGGATTATGTTACGGAATTTGAGTTGGCGTATTTCGTGAATTCGGTTAAGTCTTGAAGATTGAAGATAAAGAAGGTTGGATCATATAACTCAATCTCAAGAAAGAAGAATTCAAAAGGATCAGGTATGTTTAACTAATTATTTTTGGTGATCCGAATACTTCTTATAGTGTAGAAACACTTGGATGAATTTTTAATTGCATAAAAATCAAAAACTGGACATGGGACATGTTCAGGATCCGGATCAGACATTTCAATCCGGATCCCGAAGGGTGTTAGTTCATACGCAAATTCAATCCGGATCCAAGCCTCTTTTGATCCGGATCCCGAACACTGGTTTTTACCGAAATATATGAACGATCCGGATCAAGCATTTCAATCCGGATCCCGAACATTGGTGTTTGGTGAATTGTATGAACAATCCGGATCAGGCACTTCGATCCAGATCCCGAACCTTTGTTTTTCTGGAAATTGTCTGTCTCGTTACTGCAATCCGGATCGCCGAAATCCGATCCGGATCGTCGTCCTAAAAAATTCCAGAAAAGGTTAGTTTTTGATTCTTATTCTCTTCCAACGGTTTCTAACCTATAAATAGACCCTATGATTCATCTTTTAGGGCAATGGAAAAACACGACCGAAATAGAGAAATCCACATATAGAGAAGAAAGGAAATACTAGATTTAATTCTATGTTTCTTCATCTATATTATTAATTTGATTCTAGGTTTTCCAAACTCAGATTTTGAGTAGAATCAAATTAATGAATACTTAGATGGTATTTCCGATCTATTTCTAATCCAAGTATTCGGCGGATCATCACCACCCAAAAACAACGATTTCCCCAAAATCGGCGTGTGGACTCGCGTGGCCTTGTGGATTCAAGGTGCTACCGCTCTCGTGGATTCGGAGCGAGGTACGTTCGTGGATTCGAAACGTGCTACTGGGTGAAGACCGTGGATTCGGTCGGACGTCGTGGACTCGACGTTGGACGCCGTGGATTCGGCGTTGGACGCAGATCGTGGATTCGAGAAGCATTGCGGAGCGAGCGGAGAAGATCAACTAGGAGCGTATGGAAAAAGGTTGAGTCGTCTGTGAGTACGGTATATCACCTTTGTACGTGTTATAATTCTAGTGGATTTCACCGTGTTATCGGTCCCGTGGTTTTTTACTCCGGTTTGGAGTTTTCCACGTAAAAATCTCTGCGTGTTATTTATTTTTCCGCAGTGGGTTTTATATCGCAAAGATTTTTGAGTGTTTATTGTTTACACCTATTCACCCCCCTCTAGGTGTTTTTTTCCCTATTTAGATCCAATTATATATAACCCAACAAGTGGTATCGGAGCGGGAATAGGGTTGTAAACAATAGTTGAAGGTGGAAACATCAACAGACCCCCGTTCTTCGATGGAACAAATTATGCCTACTGGAAAGTACGGATGAAAGCCTTTTTAATTTCCATCGACGAACGGGTGTGGCAATCAATTGAATTAGGATGGTCTAATCCAACTGAAATTCTTGCTGATGTTCGCACCATCAAACCTAGGTCGAAATGGACCAAGGAAGAGATAGATTTTTCTTCTTACAATGGCAAAGGGATTAATGCTCTATTTAATGCTTTGTCTCAAACTGAGTTCTCTCGCGTCTCGGCATGTGAGACTGCGAAAGAAATCTGGGATGTTCTTCAAGTTACACATGAGGGAACTAACCTTGTGAAGATTCAGAAACTGCAAATGCTTACGAGCAAGTTTGACTCTATTTTCATGGCAGAAAATGAATCGTTCACAGACTATTACACACGATTGCAAGACATCGTAAACTCATGTGCTAACTTGGGAGAGAAGATTCCAGAATTTAAAGTTGTAAGAAAAATATTAAGAACTCTTCCTGAAAGATTTCGATCCAAGGTTACGGCCATTGAAAATATTAATCATCCGGACGAAATCCGTGTAGAAGAATTAGTTGGCTCATTACAAACTTATGAAATGACATTTCCTACTAACTATTCTTCTGGAAAAGCATCCTCTTCTAAGTCTTCAGGTTTAGCATTGAAAACAACAAAATAAGAAGACGCGGATTCATCCTCCTCAGACGATGACGTAAACCTATCTATGGAGGACTTTGAGAAGCAGCTCGCTCTCTTGACAAGAAGATTTCGCCGAAACTTTCGAAGGGGTAACTCAAGCAAAACTCCATCCTTCGTAAAGTCGAAGAAAGGCAAAGGTTCTTCAAGTTTCAAACCAAGAAAGCAAGATGGTTTTTCTAAGGATAAGAAAAGCTCAGAAGGACAAGTCCAATGCTTCAAGTGCCGAGGGTACGGCCATATCTCAACGGAGTGTCCCAATAAGAATCCGTTAAAGAAGAAAGTGATGCAAGCCATCACCTGGGATGACACCTCATCGTCAAATGAGTCATCGTCAAGTGATGAAGAAGATAACGCAACGGCGTTCCACGCGTCCACATCTTCACCCTTCATGTGCTTAATGGCTAGTACATCCGAGTCATTGTCCAACTCCACTATTGAAAAAATTGCAATGGACGATGAATCGGATAATTCAGAAGGTGAAGACTTTGCTCTTCCCTACCATAAGCTTTTGAGGGATTCAAAGAAACTGGCAAAGGAAAACAAGAGTTTGAGAGGGAGATTGCAGATCTCGAAGAAGAAGCAAAAAGGGCATCTTCTCTCTCAAACGCTCTTGAAGTGGAAAGGGATAATCTGATTAAAATAAATGTTTCCCTTCAAGAGTCCAATGAGCAACTCGAGAAGAATTATGTAGATATGGTGAACAAAGCGAATTACTTCTTGAAGCTCAATGACGAGGCTCGACAGAAAAAATTGGAAATGACAGAGACCATTCTCCAACTCAAGGATGACTTACAGCGATTTTCATCAGGAAGGAGTAAGTTGGATAAGCTTCTTGGTCTTGGTTAATCAAACAAATTCGGCCTCGGATACAATCGAACTGAAGACAATTTTAGTTCGGTTGGGACATTCTTTGTGCCCCAGTCGGTATCTCCTCCTCCGACACTGGAATTGACGACAAACAACGACAACAAACCTACTTCCCCCTCTTCGGAATAGTCAAGCTCCAAGGTATGTTTTCGTTGTGGTATTGCAGGGCACATAAGGAGAAATTGCAAGATGGGAGCCAAAGGCTCAACTCAAGCACTTCTTGCAACGACTACCAAAAGGGTGATTCCTCAGAAATCAAATGCAAATTATTCGAAGGAAAAGAGCCTCGGTAGTTCATCAAACAAGACGATGACGTCAAGGAAAAGCGATGGATCAAACAAGACGCTTTCACCAAAGGTATCAACTTCACAATCATTTCCGACGTACACCAAAACTCGAAAGGTTTGGGTACGCAAAGGTGAAATCTTCCCTTTTCTTGTTACAAATATTTCCTTGCATGCATATGATAATTCGTCTTGGTATCTGGATAGCGGTTGTTCCCGTCACATGACCGGTGACAAAAATTGCTTTCAAAATTTTGAGAAAATCTCCAGAGGACTTGTAGTTTTCCGAGACGGTCAGTCTTCCAAAATTGTTGGAAAAGGAACAGTAGCTATTCCAGATGGCCCGATTCTGAATAATGTGTTATTTGTTGATGGCCTTAAGACTAACCTCATAAGTATCAGTCAACTTTGTGACAATGGTTTTTCAGTTAATTTTTCATCTGTTGAATGCATTGTAACTGATAAGGACCATGTTTTCTTTTTAAAGGGGGTTAGATCTGAAAACAATTGTTATGTTGTTCGCAATAAAATTTCTGAAAATTGTAACTTAGCCTCTTTGAATAATGAAACAGTTTGGCATGAAAGGCTAGGTCACATAAACTTTAAGGAACTTGCTAGAATTTCAAACAAAAACGTGGTCAAGGTGGTTCCAAAACTTTCACTTAAACAAAACATTGTGTGTGGTGGTTGTCAAAAGGGAAAACAATCCAGGACTGCACACAAGAACTTGAACCACGTTGGTACTAATCGGCCCTTAGAATTATTGCATATGGATCTTATGGGGCCGACACGTCAACCATCCTTGGGAGGTAAATGGTATATTTTCTTATTGGTTGATGATTTCTCTAGATACTCATGGGTAGCATTTTTAAAAGAGAAAGCTGATACTTTTGATTCTTTTCACGAGATTTGCCTTCGTATTATGATTGAAAAGAATGAAAAGATCATTCGTGTTAGAAGTGATAGAGGTGGAGAATTCATAAATTCTAAATTCATTGATTTTTGCACTTCCAATGGCATTAAACATGAATTCTCAGCACCCTATACACCTCAACAGAATGGTGTAGTCGAGCGCAAAAACAGGGTTGTACAAGAGATGGCACGTGTTATGCTTCATAGCCGGAATTTACCGTTATATTTTTGGGCTGAAGCTGTGAACACTGCAATCTATGTTATTAATCAAGTTTATTTGCGCCCGGGAACTTTAAATACACCTAATGAACTATGGTTTTGTAGAAAACCAAACATCAAATATTTTCGTATCTTTGGGAGTCGGTGTTACATTTTACGTGACCGCGAAAATCTTGGAAAATTTGACTCTCGAAGTGACGAAGGGATTTTCATGGGTTATTCTACAAATAGTAGAGCATATCGGGTATTTAACTTGGAATCTAAAACGATTGTAGAATCCATAAATGTTAAAGTAGACGAAGCTTTCCACTTTGTATCTGATAAATCTACCCCTGATATCTCTCTTGATGATGATACTCCTGTAAATGCATCTTCTCATGATAATACTTCCAATATTAATGATGCATCTAATGGTTCTTCAAGTTTATCTGATGTGCAGGAATCATCTCATGTACCTCCGAGTACTCCATTACCTCAAACGTTACGCATCTCCAAGGATCATCCTGAATCAAACATTATTGGAGACCCACAAGAAGGAGTCAGAACTCGGAGGCAGTTGGTTTGTGGATTCGCTTGTTACGTTTCCATGATAGAACCAAAGAATGTTGATGAAGCTCTTCAGGATGACTACTGGATTGAAGCAATGCAGGAAGAGCTCCATCAGTTTGAACGAAACAAAGTCTGGGAATTAACGACGCCTCCGAAGCAACACAATGTGATCGGTACTAAATGGATTTTCAAGAACAAGAAAAATGAGGATGGTACCATCATCAGGAACAAAGCACGTTTAGTTGCTCAAGGCTACTCTCAAATAGAAGGTATAGACTTTGATGAAACGTTCGCCCCAGTAGCTAGACTCGAGTCCATTCGTATCTTATTCGCTATTGCTTGTCAGTTTAAAATAAAACTCTTTCAAATGGACGTTAAGAGCGCGTTTTTAAATGGGTTTTTAAATGAGGAAGTTTATGAGGCTCAACCGAAGGTTTTGTAGACTGTAAACTACCTAACCATGTTTTTCGTTTGAAAAAGGCTCTTTACGGTTTAAAACAAGCACCGCGAGCGTGGTACGAAAGGTTGACAAAGCACCTTTTGGAGAAGGGCTATACTCGAGGGGGAGCAGATCGGACTCTCTTTGTGAAGCATTATCAGGATAACTTCATTGTTGCACAAATCTATGTCGATGACATTCTATTTGGAGCAACAAAGGATAATGATGCTTCTAAATTCACAAAAACCATGGAAAGCGAATTTGAGATGTCTATGATGGGCGAACTGACATACTTTCTTGGATTGCAAGTGAAACAAAATGGTGAAGGCATCCATCTGTGTCAATCCAAGTATGCAAAGGAGTTGGTAAAGAAATTCGGATTAGAAGATTCTAAAGATTTTCCTACTCCTATGGGAACTAGCAATAAGGGATTAGGAAGTGAATCTCTTAGTGATAGTGTAGACGAGAAACTCTATCGAAGTATGATTGGAAGTCTACTCTACCTCACAGCTAGTCGCCCGGACATATCCTTTAGTGTTGGGATCTGCGCGAGATATCAGTCAGCACCAAAGGAGGATCACCTGAAAGCGGTGAAACAGATCATCCGGTACGTCAAAGGAACTGTAAACTTCGGAATTTGGTATACTATGGGAACAAGTCTTGACATTATAGGATATTCAGATGCCGATTGGGCAGGATCAGTGGAAGATCGGAAAAGTACGAGTGGTGCATGTTTTTATCTTGGCCATTGTCTTGTTGCATGGCATAGTAAAAAGCAAAACTGCATTGCACTCTCGACTGCCGAAGCGGAATATATCTCAGCGGGTAGTTGTTCAACTCAACTCATTTGGATGAAAAGCGTGTTGAGCGACTTCCGGATTTCAGCAACTTCGGTAACTGTTTTATGTGACAACACCAGTGCTATAAACATTTCAAAAAACCCTGTGTTGCACTCAAGAACAAAACACATTGAACTTTAGATATCATTTTCTTAGAGAGCTAGTTGAATCAAATATTCTTCAAATTTCCTACATTTCAACTGAAGATCAATTAGCTGACATTTTAACAAAACCTTTGGATCAAAAACGTTTTATTCATTTGCGTAAAGCAATTGGAATGTTTTCCTTGAAATAACCTCTTTTTGAAACTTTTGCTTAGGTTAGGTTGTGTTTTTGTATTTTTGTTCATTATCTATGCTTAGACATAGAACATTAATTGAGCATGTGTATTATTGACTTTAATAGCATCTTTTCGTCTATTTAGAAATTTATTATGCTTTGGATATCATAATAATTCATTTGATGCAATGATCATTTATGTCAATTAAATCATCTTTGTTTTGATCAAAGTCAATTTTTCTCTCAATGATCTCTTGGTATAGTTTTTATCTTATTTGATTATTTAGTCGAGTATGAAATCGAGATCAATATTTGGTTGAATACTTTATATCTTAAATAATTGATAGCCAATTGAGGGGGAGTCAAAGAAATGTAATATGCTCAAAAGATGTGGAAAGAGTTACATCCCAACGAGGAGTGTGAAAACTACCACCACATGGAGGAAAGAGCTACCACCTCGGTCGTCCGAGTACTGTGTGCAGCTTCCACATGTATACCAAGCACGGTTTTTCAAGTTTGATTAAATAAAATGCATGTTGAAATACTTGACTCTATCAAAATTTCAAGGTTGGTATAAGGTGGGGGATTTTATTGAAAGATGCTCAAATAGCCACTCCTTACAATAAATTGACTAGATATATTATCTAACTTTTCTGGGATTTCAAACATCTATTGATCTTGGTATTTCATTTTCTTTACCAAATTGATGATTTGATAAAGGCATTACTCATAAGATCATGTTAGATGTGATTGAAGTTGTTCAACTTTAAGGGATTTAATTTTTATAAATTTTCGTTTCATTTGTTGGATGTTATTGATAGATTTAGCATAATCTATTTCTTGTTGTATGAAACGATGATTTTCATTTAAAGTTGATACACAAAAGTGCTTACATACTTTTTCTTGATTTTGTGGAATTTTTCTGAATTTTTCTGATGAAAAAGTTAGAGCCGATCCGGATTGGACAAGCCGATCCGGATCCCGAACGCAGGTATTTTCTGCGGGTAGCCGATCCGGATCGGATTCACGAACTAATCCGGATCGCGGCTAGGGTTTTATATAGAACAAAAGGAGTTTGATTTCTTTTACTTCAATCTTTTGTTCCAAAGTCTCTAGAGCTTCTCTCTCTAGAATTCATCCGTCTTGGAAGCTTACAAACTCAAGTTCTTCGATTCTAAGTAAGTTTTATTGATCAAAATCTCGGTTTTTCACAGTTTTTCATATTCTTCCTCAAAACGTGATGAAATTTCTGTATCTTTTTCGTTTTGGATTAGTTTTTGATCAAATTTCTTTTGAAATAAGAACTCTGGGTAGATTAGTTTTGATTATATGCTAGGTATTCTCATGATAAACGGATTTTTGGCCTTCGATTTCAAAAAATTCAGTTTTAGGGCATATAATGGGAATTTTCGAAAATCATGTGATTGATCTATTTTTAAAATTCTTTTTGCAAAACTAATTTGATTCTTACTCTCTCTACATGATAATGATTGTTTGGGTACAATCTTTCAAATTTTTAAAAATTGACAATTTTTCGTGTTCTTGAGTAGTTGTTCGCAGGACTTTAAATCTATTAAGCACTTGCACCAATGGCGTTTGCATGGATCATCATTCTGCTAGTTGCAATGGTACACACTCGAGCAACAAACAAACTGAAAAGAGCTAAGAAAACTCAACGGAAAGGTGAGTTTCTTTTTGTCAGCGATTCAGAGGCTGAAGCAGATAATCAAGAAGTAGATTGGGACAAATTGACGGATGATGAATCAATGCCTGTTCAACCTAAGCGAAAGACTTTCGACACATCAAAAGGAAAAGCACCTATGACTTCACCAACCATCTCGGTGAAAAGGAAACGACTAGCTCGACGCTTTGGACAAGCACGAGATGTTGATATTAACACACCATTAGTTCCTGATTCTCCGCCTCGCTTGGAAGATGTGTTCATTAATGCTGACCGTCTTAGGGCATTTGAACGTCGAGAATGCATCGGAGAAAGACATATGAATATTGGTGCCCTCCGAGATCACTCACCGGAGTTCGGGATGTTAATTGAACAAGCTAATCTCATCCAAGTTTGCAGATTCCCGGAATTACTTGGGTATTGTTTGCATCGTGTGAGAACTTTTTACTCAAATGCGAGACATCTTCAGGAAGATGAACACGGTTCGATGCAATTTACACAAACATCCAAGGGATGAGACTCAAAATAACTCCGCAATTAATCGGGGAAGTTCTAGAAATGCCATCGAGTAGATCAGGAATTAACTATTTAACTGGCAAAAGCTTGACAAATGCTCTGTGGCAAACCGTTATAAAAGGAATTTGTTTGGACGGCACTGAATCGACAGATGGTAAATCTATTAAATCCAAACAACTCCGACTTGAATATCGGTTTCTCAACTTCATCACTTGTTATAACATTCTCCCGAACATGCAAACAAAGGTGGTGAGATGGGATCGCTTGCTGTTTTTATACCTCCTAGGGCATCCATCTGAAGCAGTTGGTTTGAACATGAACATCCCTTACATTATTTGGAACAGAATGTCTAGATATGTTGAGCACCCTCATCCTACCAAACGGCTTCCGTTCCCATTGATCATTATGAGGATTCTAAAGAAATTTCAAATCGATATCAGCTCAACATCATACCAGCATTGTTTGGGGATGATAAATGAATCCACGATTGTTAAGTCCCTTTACACATTGCCTCATGTTACTCCAACTCCTTCCTCTAGAAAGAAACCTTGTGACGGCACTTCTGCCTCTCCATCACGACAAACACCCGGACCAGATGAAGAAGCATCAGTCACATCAATTTACAAGGAACAACAACGCTTATCCTTCGAGCAAGAACAAATTACGAAGGAGCAAAAGAGAATTTCAGACGAACTTGAGCTCATCACGGCAGCTCATGTTACCTTAACTAAGAAGGTCAATTCAATGAACAAGCTGGTGAAAAAGATGTTCTCTAAGATGGGCCTGCACAAGCTCTGAAGACTCTGAATCTGATGATGATTTCTTCTAATAGTTTTTCTTTCTTTGTGCAGGTTTTAATTTTTGTTTAGTTTTTGTTCTCAAACTTTTGGTTCTCGAACTTTTTAACTCTCCTTATTATTTTTGTAATTTTGGCTAACTTTGTGACTAAAAGGGGAGAGAATATTAGAACAGAAACAATGAAACTATGATCGATTGACCAGTTGTGAACCATGAAGGTAAGTATAACACCAGTTGTGAACCATGAAGGTAAGTATAACTTCAACTTTTGGGTTTTCTTTTGTGATTGCATGCATGCCTAGACTAATTATTCGATTAACTATTTGGGCATGTAATATAACTAACAAGTTGATGTTGACTAACAATTTTGTGACATTTGGATTTTGAATGCATAGAAGATATGTTGGTTTTTAACTATGATCCAATTACATATCTGAATGTATAAATGTCATGGTAAGTATACATGAGTATAAACTTCATCTCTGTGTGTGGTTTTTTGAATGACATAAAATCTTGAGGTATCTAAACGATTTCTTTTGTCAAGAATGATTTCTTTTGCAGAGAGTACAGATGTCTAAGTCTAGAGTCTGTTTTAGGAGTTTAACTCATGTATCTATCTTTATTTGGATCTCATTGTAAATTTTTGTTGTATGGTGATATCAACAAAAATATCTTTTTGAATTTTCATGAGTGGATTTGTTGTTTTGTCACGAAACCGCCAAAGGGGGAGATTGTTACGGAATTTGAGTTGGCGTATTTCGTGAATTCGGTTAAGTCTTGAAGATTGAAGATAAAGAAGGCTGGATCATATAACTCAATCTCAAGAAAGAAGAATTCAAAAGGATCAGGCATGTTTAACTAATTATTTTGGTGATCCGAATACTTCTTATAGTGTAGAAACACTTGGATGAATTTTTAAATTGCATAAAAATCAAAAACTGGACATGGGACATGTTCAGGATCCGGATCAGACATTTCAATCCGGATCCCGAAGGGTGTTAGTTCATACGCAAATTCATTCCGGATCCAAGCCTCTTTGATCCGGATCCCGAACACTGGTTTTTACCGAATATATTGAACGATCCGATCAAGCATTTCAATCCGGATCCCGAACATTGGTGTTTGGTGAATTGTATGAACGATCCGGATCAGGCACTTCGATCCGGATCCCGAACCTTTGTTTTTCTGGAAATTGTCTGTCTCGTTACTGCAATCCGGATCGCCGAAATCCGATCCGGATCGTCGTCGTGAAAAATTCCAGAAAAGGTTAGTTTTTTATTCTTATCCTCTTCCAACGGTTTCTAACCGATAAATAGACCCTATGATTTCTTTAGGGCAATGGAAAACACGACCGAAATAGAAAATCCACATATAGAAGAAAGGAAATACTAGATTTAATTCTATGTTTCTTCATCTATATTGATTAATTTGATTCTAGGTTTTCCCAACTCAGATTTTGAGTAGAATCAATTAATGATACTTAGATGGTATTTCCGATCTATTTCTAATCTAAGTATTCGGCGGATCATCACCACCCAAAAACAACGATTTCCCCAAAATCGGCGCGTGGACTCGCGTGGCCTTGTGGATTCAAGGTGCTACCGCTCTCGTGGATTCGGAGCGAGGTACGTTTCGTGGATTCGAGACGTGCTACTGGGTGAAGACCGTGGATTTCGGTCGGACGTCGTGGACTCGACGTTGGACGCCGTGGATTCGGCGTTGGAAGCAGATCTTGGATTCGAGAAGCGTTGGCGGAGCGGAGCGAGAAGATCAACTAGGAGCGTATGGAAAGGTTGAGTCGTCTGTGAGTACGGTATATCACCTTTGTACGTGTTTATTAATTCTAGTGATTTCACCGTGTTATCGGTCCCGTGGTTTTTTACTCCGTTTGGAGTTTTCCACGTAAAAATCTCTCGTGTTATTTATTTTTTCGCATTGGGTTTTATATCGCAAAGATTTTTGAGTGTTTATTGTTTACACCTATTCACCCCCCTCTAGTTGTTTTTTCCCCTATTTAGATCCAATTATATATAACCAACAGATTATGCCAGCAGATCTGATTGTTTTGAGACAGCTGCGGGACTTTGTTGTGGTACTTGGTGGACTGGCTGGCTCTGTAGGCCCCTAACTCCTTACAGCTTTTTTCCCATGAATCCACTGTGCCAACACCTGTTGATGGTGTATCTGGCCCATGGTGCATCAAAGGGATGCCACAGATGGACCCTGTGCTTTGGTTGGCTGTTTTGGCCTTCGGCTGGCTTTTGCCGAATTTTAGAAGAGGAAGTTGCCAAACAGAGGTGGATTTGATTCAGCGCGGAAAAACCTTGAGAATGGCTTTTGTTTGCTTTATCTGAGTCCGGATGCCCAAAAGCGGGCTCCGAAGTTCGGCAGTTTTTGGTGTTTGCGGGAGCCTCCGGCACATTTTAGAGGCGGATTTTGGCGAAATGGACGCCGTTTTTGGAATCAGCGCGCGAAAACGGTCAAGATGGGCTTTTTTCTTGATGTTTTTTTGGGCTGCGGGTACTGTTCACAGACGCCGGAACAGTGTTTCCGGCTGATCGCCGCGGCGGTTGGGAGCGCCGGCGGCGGCGGCGCAGCCTCGGGCGGCGGCAGGCCTCGGCACAGGCGCGGGCAGGGCGCGGCAGGCGCCGGGCGCGCGGGCAGGCGCGGCTGTCCACGGCCCGGCTTGCGCCAGTGCGGGATGCCACGTGGCATGGTTCGGTTTGTTGGTCCACAGCGCGAGGTCCAGGACTGTGGGCATGGGGTATGCAACGGTAGACCCGGTGGGACACTGGCATGCGGTTATTGGTTCGGTGCTGGTCTCCCTGTCCACAGCACCGGTGGAGTGGGTTACCGGGCAGTGGCCGTACGGCGGGGCAGGTGGCCGTACGGCCGGGCAGCCGCGACGTGCGCGGGGTCCACGCGCGACGTGCGTGT
>CM055062.1:15867106-15899880 GCA_029204045.2 Tillandsia leiboldiana | reverse complement strand
CCCCCCCCCTCTAGGTGTTTTTTTCCCTATTTAGATCCAATTTATATATAACCAAACAGTGGTATCAGAGCGGGAATAGGGTTGTAAACAATGGTTGAAGGTGGAAACATCAACAGACCCCCGTTCTTCGATGGAACAAATATGCCTACTGGAAAGTACGGATGAAAGCCTTTTTAATTTCCATCGACGAACGGGTGTGGCAATCAATTGAATTAGGATGTTCTAATCCAACTGAAATTCGCTGATGTTCGCACCATCAAACCTAGGTCGAAATGGACCAAGGGAAGAGAATAGATTTTCTTCTTCTTAAATGGCAAAGGGATTAATGCTCTATTTTAATGCTTTGTCTCAAACTGAGTTCTCTCGCGTCTCGGCATGTGAGACTGCGAACGAAAGAAATCTGGGATGTTCTTCAAGTTACACATGAGGGAATAACCTGTGAAGATTCAGAAACTGCAAAATGCTTCCGAGCAAGTTTGACTCTATTTTCATGGCAGGAAAATGACATGTCACAGACTATTACACACGATTGCAAGACATCGTAAACTCTGTTGCTAACTTGGGAGAGAAGATTCCAGAATTTAAAGTTGTAAGAAAAATATTAAGAACTCTTCCTGAAAGATTTCGATCCCAAGTTACGGCCATTGAAACTATTAAACACCCGGACGAAATCCGTGTAGAAGAATTAGTTGGTTCATTACAAACATATGAAATGACATTTCTACTAACTATTCTTCTGGAAAAAGCATCCTCTTCTAAGTCTTCAGGTTTTTAGCATTGAAAAACAACAAAAGAAGAAGACGCGGATTCATCCTCCTCAGCGATGACGAAACCTATCTATGGAGGACTTGAGAAGCAGCTCGCTCTCTTGACAAGAAGATTTCGCCGAAACTTTCGAGGGGGTACTCAAGCAAAACTCCATCCTTCGTAAAGTCGAAGAAAGGCAAAGGTTCTTCAAGTTTACAAACAAGAAAGCAAGAGGGTTTTTCTAAGGATAAGAAAAGCTCAGAAGGACAAGTCCAATGCTTCAAGTGCCGAGGATACGGCCATATCTCAACGGAGTGTCCCAATAAGAATCCGTCCAAGAAGAAAGCGATGCAAGCCGTCACTTGGGATGACACCTCATCGTCAAATGAGTCATCGTCAAGTGATGAAGAAAGATAACGCAACGGCGTTCCACGCGTCCACATCTTCACCCTTCATGTGCTTAATGGCTAGTACATCCGAGTCATTGTCCAACTCCACTGTTGAAAAAATTGCAACGGACGATGAATCGGATAATTCAGAAGGTGAAGACTTTGCTCTTGCCTACCATAAGCTTTTGAGGGATTCAAAGAAACTGGCAAAGCAAAACAAGAGTTTGAGAGGGAGATTGCAGGATCTCGAAGAAGAAGCAAAAAGGGCATCTTCTCTCTCAAACGCTCTTGAAGTGGAAAGGGATAATCTGATTAAAATAAATGTTTCCCTTCAAGAGTCCAATGAGCAATTCGAGAAGAATTATGTAGATATGGTGAACAAAGCGAATTACTTCTTGAAGCTCAACGGCGAGGCTCGACAGAAAAAATTGGAAATGACAGAGACCATTCTCCAACTCAAGGATGACTTACAGCGATTTTCATCAGGAAGGAGTAAGTTGGATAAGCTTCTTGGTCTTGGTCAACAAACAAATTCGGCCTCGGATACAATCGAACTGAAGACAATTTTAGTTCGGTTGGGACAGTCTTTGTGCCCCAGTCGGTATCTCCTCCTCCGACACCGGAATTGACGACAAACAACGACAACAAACCTACTTCCCCCTCTTCGGAATCGTCAAGCACCAAGGTATGTTTTCGTTGTGGTATTGCAGGGCACATAAGGAGAAATTGCAAGATGGGAGCCAAACGCTCAACTCAAGCACTTCTTGCAACGACTACCAAAAGGGTTTCCTCGGAAATCAAATGCAAATTATTCGAAGGAAAGAGCCTCGGTAGTTCATCAAACAAGACGACGACGTCAAGGAAAAGCGATGGATCAAACAAGACGCTTTCACCAAAGGTATCAACTTCACAATCATTTCCGACGTACACCAAAACTCGAAAGGTTTGGGTACGCAAAGGTGAAATCTTCCCTTTTTGTTACAAATATTTCCTTGCATGCATATGATAATTCGTCTTGGTATCTGGATAGCGGTTGTTCCCGTCACATGACCGGTGACAAAAACTGCTTTCAAAATTTTGAGAAAATCTCCGGAGGACTTGTAGTTTTCGGAGACGGTCAGTCTTCCAAAATTGGGAAAGGAACAGTAGCTATTCCAGATGGCCCGATTCTGAATAATGTGTTATTTGTTGATGGCCTTAAGACTAACCTCATAAGTATCAGTCAACTTTGTGACAATGGTTTTCAGTTAATTTTTCATCTGTTGAATGCATTGTAACTGATAAGGACCATGTTTTCTTTTTAAAGGGGGTTAGATCTGAAAACAATTGTTATGTTGTTCCCAATAAAATTTCTGAAAATTGTAACTTAGCCTCTTTGAATAATGAAACACTTTGGCATGAAAGCTAGGTCACATAAATTTTAAGGAACTTGCTAGAATTTCAAACAAAGACGTGGTCAAGGGGGTTCCAAAACTTTCACTTAAACAAAACATTGTGTGTGGTGGTTGTCAAAGGGGGAAAACAATCCAGGACTGCACACAAGAACTTGAACCACGTTGGTACTAACGGCCCTTAGAATTATTGCATATGGATCTTATGGGGCCGACACGTCAACCATCCTTGGGAGGTAAATGGTATATTTTCTTATTGGTTGATGATTTCTCTAGATACTCATGGGTAGCATTTTTAAAAGAGAAAGCTGATACTTTTGATTCTTTTCACGAGATTTGCCTTCGTATTATGATTGAAAAGAATGAAAAGATCATTCGTGTTAGAAGTGATAGAGGTGGAGAATTCATAATTCTAAATTCATTGATTTTTGCACTTCCAATGGCATTAAACATGAATTCTCAGCACCCTATACACCTCAACAGAATGGTGTAGTCGAGCGCAAAAAACAGGGTTGTACAAGAGATGGCACGTGTTATGCTTCATAGCCGGAATTTACCGTTATATTTTTGGGCTGAAGCTGTGAACACTGCAATCTATGTTATTAATCGAGTTTATTTGCGCCCGGGAACTTTAAATACACCATATGAACTATGGTTTTGTAGAAAACCAAACATCAAATATTTTCGTATCTTTGGGAGTCGGTGTTACATTTTACGTGACCGCGAAAATCTTGGAAAATTTGACTCTCGAAGTGACGAAGGGATTTTCATGGGTATTCTACAAATAGTAGAGCATATCGGGTATTTAACTTGGAATCTAAAACGATTGTAGAATCATAAATGTTTAAGTAGACGAAGCTTTCCACTTTGCATCTGATAAATCTACCCCTGATCTCTCTTGATGATGATACTCCTGTAAATGCATCTTCTCATGATAATACTTCCAATATTAATGATGCATCTAATGGTTCTTCAAGTTTATCTGATGTGCAGGAATCATCTCATGTACCTCCGAGTACTCCATTACCTCAAACGTTACGCATCTCCAAGGATCATCCTGAATCAAACATTATTGGAGACCCACAAGAAGGAGTCAGAACTCGGAGACAGTTGGTTTGTGGATTCGCTTGTTACGTTTCCATGATCGAACCAAAGAACGTCGATGAAGCTCTTCAGGATGACTACTGGATTGAAGCAATGCAGGAAGAGCTCCATCAGTTTGAACGAAAAAAGTCTGGGAATTAACGACGCCTCCGAAGCAACACAATGTGATCGGTACTAAATGGATTTTCAAGAACAAGAAAAATGAGGATGGTACCATCATCAGGAACAAAGCACGTTTAGTTGCTCAAGGCTACTCTCAAATAGAAGGTATAGACTTTGATGAAACGTTCGCCCCTGTAGCTAGACTCGAGTCCATTCGTATCTTATTCGCTATTGCTTGTCACTTTAAAATAAAACTCTTTCAAATGGACGTTAAGAGCGCGTTTTAAATGGGTTTTTAAATGAGGAAGTTTATGTGGCTCAACCGAAAGGTTTTGTAGACTGTAAACTACCTAACCATGTTTTCGTTTGAAAAAGGCTCTTTACGGTTTAAAACAAGCACCGCGAGCGTGGTACGAAAGGTTGACAAAGCACCTTTTGGAGAAGGGCTATACTCGAGGGGGAGCAGACGGACTCTCTTTGTGAAGCATTATCAGGATAACTTCATTGTTGCACAAATCTATGTCGATGACATTGTATTTGGAGCAACAAAGGATAATGATGCTTCTAAATTCGCAAAAACCATGGAAAGCGAATTTGAGATGTCTATGATGGGGCGAACTGACATACTTTCTTGGATTGCAAGTGAAACAAAATGGTGAAGGCATCCATCTGTGTCAATCCAAGTATGCAAAGGAGTTGGTAAAGAAATTCGGATTAGAAGATTCTAAAGATTTTCCTACTCCTATGGGAACTAGCAATAAGGGATTAGGAAGTGAATCTCTTAGTGATAGTGTAGACGAGAAACTCTATCGAAGTATGATTGGAAGTCTACTCTACCTCACAGCTAGTCGCCCGGACATATCCTTTAGTGTTGGGATCTGCGCGAGATATCAGTCAGCACCAAAGGAGGATCACCTGAAAGCGGTGAAACAGATCATCCGGTACGTCAAAGGAACTGTAAACTTCGGAATTTGGTATACTATGGGAACAAGTCTTGACATTATAGGATATTCAGATGCCGATTGGGCAGGATCAGTGGAAGATCGGAAAAGTACGAGTGGTGCATGTTTTTATCTTGGCCATTGTCTTGTTGCATGGCATAGTAAAAAGCAAAACTGCATTGCACTCTCGACTGCCGAAGCGGAATATATCTCAGCGGGTAGTTGTTCAACTCAACTCATTTGGATGAAAAGCGTGTTGAGCGACTTCCGGATTTTCAGCAACTTCGGTAACTGTTTTATGTGACAACACCAGTGCTATAAACATTTCAAAAAACCCTGTGTTGCACTCAAGAACAAAACACATTGAACTTTAGATATCATTTTCTTAGAGAGCTAGTTGAATCAAATATTCTTCAAATTTCCTACATTTCAACTGAAGATCAATTAGCTGACATTTTAACAAAACCTTTGGATCAAAAACGTTTTATTCATTTGCGTAAAGCAATTGGAATGTTTTCCTTGAAATAACCTCTTTTTTGAAACTTTTGCTTAGGTTAGGTTGTGTTTTTGTATTTTTGTTCATTATCTATGCTTAGACATAGAACATTAATTGAGCATGTGTATTATTGACTTTAATAGCATCTTTTCGTCTATTTAGAAATTTATTATGCTTTGGATATCATAATAATTCATTTGATGCAATGATCATTTATGTCAATTAAATCATCTTTGTTTTGATCAAAGTCAATTTTTCTCTCAATGATCTCTTGGTATAGTTTTTATCTTATTTGATTATTTAGTCGAGTATGAAATCGAGATCAATATTTGGTTGAATACTTTATATCTTAAATAATTGATAGCCAATTGAGGGGGAGTCAAAGAAATGTAATATGCTCAAAAGATGTGGAAAGAGTTACATCCCAACGAGGAGTGTGAAAACTACCACCACATGGAGGAAAGAGCTACCACCTCGGTCGTCCGAGTACTGTGTGCAGCTTCCACATGTATACCAAGCACGGTTTTTCAAGTTTGATTAAATAAAATGCATGTTGAAATACTTGACTCTATCAAAATTTCAAGGTTGGTATAAGGTGGGGGATTTTATTGAAAGATGCTCAAATAGCCACTCCTTACAATAAATTGACTAGATATATTATCTAACTTTTCTGGGATTTCAAACATCTATTGATCTTGGTATTTCATTTTCTTTACCAAATTGATGATTTGATAAAGGCATTACTCATAAGATCATGTTAGATGTGATTGAAGTTGTTCAACTTTAAGGGATTTAATTTTTATAAATTTTCGTTTCATTTGTTGGATGTTATTGATAGATTTAGCATAATCTATTTCTTGTTGTATGAAACGATGATTTTCATTTAAAGTTGATACACAAAAGTGCTTACATACTTTTTCTTGATTTTGTGGAATTTTTCTGAATTTTTCTGATGAAAAAGTTAGAGCCGATCCGGATTGGACAAGCCGATCCGGATCCCGAACGCAGGTATTTTCTGCGGGTAGCCGATCCGGATCGGATTCACGAACTAATCCGGATCGCGGCTAGGGTTTTATATAGAACAAAAGGAGTTTGATTTCTTTTTACTTCAATCTTTTGTTCCAAAGTCTCTAGAGCTTCTCTCTCTAGAATTCATCCGTCTTGGAAGCTTACAAACTCAAGTTCTTCGATTCTAAGTAAGTTTTATTGATCAAAATCTCGGTTTTTCACAGTTTTTCATATTCTTCCTCAAAACGTGATGAAATTTCTGTATCTTTTTCGTTTTGGATTAGTTTTTGATCAAATTTCTTTTGAAATAAGAACTCTGGGTAGATTAGTTTTGATTATATGCTAGGTATTCTCATGATAAACGGATTTTTGGCCTTCGATTTCAAAAAATTCAGTTTTAGGGCATATAATGGGAATTTTCGAAAATCATGTGATTGATCTATTTTTAAAATTCTTTTTGCAAAACTAATTTGATTCTTACTCTCTCTACATGATAATGATTGTTTGGGTACAATCTTTCAAATTTTTAAAAATTGACAATTTTTCGTGTTCTTGAGTAGTTGTTCGCAGGACTTTAAATCTATTAAGCACTTGCACCAATGGCGTTTGCATGGATCATCATTCTGCTAGTTGCAATGGTACACACTCGAGCAACAAACAAACTGAAAAGAGCTAAGAAAACTCAACGGAAAGGTGAGTTTCTTTTTGTCAGCGATTCAGAGGCTGAAGCAGATAATCAAGAAGTAGATTGGGACAAATTGACGGATGATGAATCAATGCCTGTTCAACCTAAGCGAAAGACTTTCGACACATCAAAAGGAAAAGCACCTATGACTTCACCAACCATCTCGGTGAAAAGGAAACGACTAGCTCGACGCTTTGGACAAGCACGAGATGTTGATATTAACACACCATTAGTTCCTGATTCTCCGCCTCGCTTGGAAGATGTGTTCATTAATGCTGACCGTCTTAGGGCATTTGAACGTCGAGAATGCATCGGAGAAAGACATATGAATATTGGTGCCCTCCGAGATCACTCACCGGAGTTCGGGATGTTAATTGAACAAGCTAATCTCATCCAAGTTTGCAGATTCCCGGAATTACTTGGGTATTGTTTGCATCGTGTGAGAACTTTTTACTCAAATGCGAGACATCTTCAGGAAGATGAACACGGTTCGATGCAATTTTACACAAACATCCAAGGGATGAGACTCAAAATAACTCCGCAATTAATCGGGGAAGTTCTAGAAATGCCATCGAGTAGATCAGGAATTAACTATTTAACTGGCAAAAGCTTGACAAATGCTCTGTGGCAAACCGTTATAAAAGGAATTTGTTTGGACGGCACTGAATCGACAGATGGTAAATCTATTAAATCCAAACAACTCCGACTTGAATATCGGTTTCTCAACTTCATCACTTGTTATAACATTCTCCCGAACATGCAAACAAAGGTGGTGAGATGGGATCGCTTGCTGTTTTTATACCTCCTAGGGCATCCATCTGAAGCAGTTGGTTTGAACATGAACATCCCTTACATTATTTGGAACAGAATGTCTAGATATGTTGAGCACCCTCATCCTACCAAACGGCTTCCGTTCCCATTGATCATTATGAGGATTCTAAAGAAATTTCAAATCGATATCAGCTCAACATCATACCAGCATTGTTTGGGGATGATAAATGAATCCACGATTGTTAAGTCCCTTTACACATTGCCTCATGTTACTCCAACTCCTTCCTCTAGAAAGAAACCTTGTGACGGCACTTCTGCCTCTCCATCACGACAAACACCCGGACCAGATGAAGAAGCATCAGTCACATCAATTTACAAGGAACAACAACGCTTATCCTTCGAGCAAGAACAAATTACGAAGGAGCAAAAGAGAATTTCAGACGAACTTGAGCTCATCACGGCAGCTCATGTTACCTTAACTAAGAAGGTCAATTCAATGAACAAGCTGGTGAAAAAGATGTTCTCTAAGATGGGCTGCACAAGCTCTGAAGACTCTGAATCTGATGATTGATTTCTTCTAATAGTTTTTCTTTCTTTGTGCAGGTTTTAATTTTTGTTTAGTTTTTGTTCTCAAACTTTTGGTTCTCGAACTTTTTAACTCTCCTTATTATTTTTGTAATTTTGGCTAACTTTGTGACTAAAAGGGGGAGAGAATATTAGAACAGAAACAATGAAACTATGATCGATTGACCAGTTGTGAACCATGAAGGTAAGTATAACACCAGTTGTGAACCATGAAGGTAAGTATAACTTCAACTTTTGGGTTTTCTTTTGTGATTGCATGCATGCCTCGACTAATTATTCGATTAACTATTTGGGCATGTAATATAACTAACAAGTTGATGTTGACTAACAATTTTGTGACATTTGGATTTTGAATGCATAGAAGATATGTTGGTTTTTAACTATGATCCAATTACATATCTGAATGTATAAATGTCATGGTAAGTATACATGAGTATAAACTTCATCTCTGTGTGTGGTTTTTGAATGACATAAAATTCTTGAGGTATCTAACGATTTCTTTTGTCAAGAATGATTTCTTTTGCAGAGAGTACAGATGTCTAAGTCTAGAGTCTGTTTTAGGAGTTTAACTCATGTATCTATCTTTATTTGGATCTCATTGTAAATTTTTGTTGTATGGTGATATCAACAAAAATATCTTTTTGAATTTTCATGAGTGGATTTGTGTTTTGTCACGAAACCGCCAAAGGGGGAGATTGTTACGGAATTTGAGTTGGCGTATTTCGTGAATTCGGTTAAGTCTTGAAGATTGAAGATAAAGAAGGCTGGATCATATAACTCAATCTCAAGAAAGAAGAATTCAAAAGGATCAGGCATGTTTAACTAATTATTTTTGGTGATCCGAATACTTCTTATAGTGTAGAAACACTTGGATGAATTTTTAATTGCATAAAAATCAAAAACTGGACATGGGACATGTTCAGGATCCGGATCAGACATTTCAATCCGGATCCCGAAGGGTGTTAGTTCATACGCAAATTCATTCCGGATCCAAGCCTCTTTTGATCCGGATCCCGAACACTGGTTTTTACCGAAATATATGAACGATCCGGATCAAGCATTTCAATCCGGATCCCGAACATTGGTGTTTGGTGAATTGTATGAACGATCCGGATCAGGCACTTCGATCCGGATCCCGAACCTTTGTTTTTCTGGAAATTGTCTGTCTCGTTACTGCAATCCGGATCGCCGAAATCCGATCCGGATCGTCGTCGTGAAAAATTCCAGAAAAGGTTAGTTTTTTATTCTTATCCTCTTCCAACGGTTTCTAACCGATAAATAGACCCTATGATTTATCTTTTAGGGCAATGGAAAAACACGACCGAAATAGAAAAATCCACATATAGAGAAGAAAGGAAATACTAGATTTAATTCTATGTTTCTTCATCTATATTATTAATTTGATTCTAGGTTTTCCAAACTCAGATTTTGAGTAGAATCAAATTAATGAATACTTAGATGGTATTTCCGATCTATTTCTAATCTAAGTATTCGGCGGATCATCACCACCCAAAAACAACGATTTCCCCAAAATCGGCGCGTGGACTCGCGTGGCCTTGTGGATTCAAGGTGCTACCGCTCTCGTGGATTCGGAGCGAGGTACGTTCGTGGATTCGAGACGTGCTACTGGGTGAAGACCGTGGATTCGGTCGGACGTCGTGGACTCGACGTTGGACGCCGTGGATTCGGCGTTGGAAGCAGATCTTGGATTCGAGAAGCGTTGCGGAGCGAGCGGAGAAGATCAACTAGGAGCGTATGGAAAAAGGTTGAGTCGTCTGTGAGTACGGTATATCACCTTTGTACGTGTTATAATTCTAGTGGATTTCACCGTGTTATCGGTCCCGTGGTTTTTTACTCCGGTTTGGAGTTTTCCACGTAAAAATCTCTGCGTGTTATTTATTTTTTCGCATTGGGTTTTATATCGCAAAGATTTTTGAGTGTTTATTGTTTACACCTATTCACCCCCCTCTAGGTGTTTTTTCCCCTATTTAGATCCAATTATATATAACCCAACAGATTATGCCAGCAGATCTGATGGTTTTGAGACAGCTGCGGGACTTTGTTGTGGTACTTGGATGGACTGGCTGGCTCTGTAGGGCCCCTAAACTCCTTACAGCTTTTTCCCATGAATCCACTGTGCAAACACCTGTTGATGGTGTATCTGGCCCATGGTGCATCAAAGGGATGCCACAGATGGACCCTGTGAGCTTTGGTTGGCTGTTTTGGCCTTCGGCTGCTTTTGCCGAATTTTAGAAGAGGAATTTGGCCAAACAGAGGGTGGATTTGGATTCAGCGCGGAAAAACGCTTGAGAATGGCTTTTTGTTTGCTTAATTCTGAGTCCGGATGCCCAAAAGCGGGCTCCCGGAAGTTCGGGCAGTTTTTGGTGTTTGCGGGAGCCTCCGGCAAATTTTAGAGGCGGATTTTGGCGAAATGGACGCCGTTTTTGGAATCAGCGCGCGAAAACGGTCAAGATGGGCTTTTTTCTTGATGTTTTTGGGCTGCGGGTACTGTTCACGCCGGAACAGTGTTTCCGGCGATCGCCGGCGGCGGTGGGGAGCGCCGGCGGGCGGCGGCGCAGCCTCGGGCAGGCGGCAGGCGGCGGCACAGGGCGCGGGCAGGGCGCGGGCAGGCGCCCGGGCGCGCGGGCAGGCGCGCGGTCCACGGCACCGGCGTGCGCCAGTGCGGGATGCCACGTGGCATGGTTCGGTTGGTTGGTCCACAGCGCGAGGTCCACGGACTGTGGGCATGGGTGCACGGTAGACCGGGTGGACACGTGGCATGCGGTTATTGGTTCGGTGCTGTGCTCCCGGTCCACGCAACCGGTGGAGTGGGTGACCGGGGCAGGTGGCCGTACGGCGGGGCAGGTGGCCGTACGGCCCGGGTCAGCCGCGACGTGCGCGGTCCACGGCGCGACGTGCGTGGTGCACGGGTTGCCGGGCCACGTGTCGCGTTGCCATTCGCTGGCGCAGGTGCACCGGGTGCAGTGGGGGCCCGGGGGAGTAGTGGGCTGGACTGTGTGGTGGACCGGGCCGCACTGTGCGCGCCCGAAAGTGGTGGGCCGGGCCGCACTGTGCGCGCCCAGAAATTTCCGGGCGCCCGAAAATCGGGACTTAATGGGAATTATCCCAATTGTTTTCCTCAGCCTATTTAAAGGCAGCCCGAGCCTCTGTTTTGGGGCTTTTTCTCCCAAACCACACCTCCTCTGCCCAAGCTCTCTTAAGCTAAGTTTTTCAACTCTAAGTGCTTGATCTTCCTGCCAAGTTCTAGGATTTTAGGAGGCACGAATCCCGAGGTTCCCCATTTTACGGCGCGGCGCGACGTTGCTTTCTAGTGTTCTTCTTCGGCGCAGCGACAGTGTTTTGGCTCCCCTGGACTACCCCGAGCTCACTTTGCTGTGATTCTTGCGCCGGCAGACTCCTAAGAGGTAGGACTTCATCTTTCGTTTTGGTCGCGCTTTCTCGTTTCGAGGTTTTGGCACGGATCCCGAGGCAAACAGTGACCCCATTTTCTGTGTGGACTTCCTTGACAGCAGCGGGGTATTTTGGCCATATCTTCGCGCACGAGCATCAGACGGAAACGAGCTTATACAACTTTTTCATCTACGGATCGCAAGGAACACGCTCGTATTTTTCTTGGATTTTTGTGATATTTATTTCGAGGTGAAAATTACTGTTTTCTCCGTGAACAGTGCACAGTTTTAACACAGATTTTTGTATGAGTGTATCCCCTTGCCGAATTTTTATCTTGACTTACCGAACTCGGATTTGGGCGTGCAAGGTACCGTTGCGAAGCTATCGACGCGAGGATCGCTGTGATTATTTTCTTGGAATTTTCTGGGCACTTTCTGCAGGTGATAATTTAACAGTTTTGAATCCGAGGTTGTAGGTGGTTATAAGAGCAATAATTGGGAGCCTAAGTGTAATTAGTGAGCTTTGTATTGTACCAGGAATATTTCGGGTGTGCTAAAATTGTGGGAGCAAGGATTTGGAGTTTTGGTATTTTCTAGCTGTACGGACTTGGACAGTTTGCACCAGGTGGGTGGTTGTTGTACTCCTCTCCTTTGTTATGCCCACTAGGAATATCAGAGTACCCCTGTTTTGATGTTGCTAAATGCGTTAATTGGTAGACTCGCATGCTTTAGGGAGCAAATTATTGGTTATCTAATCCATGAAAAATTATTGTTAGACTGATTACTTGTTTTAATCGCTTAATTTCTGGACTGTATGCTTAGAGACAAGTGATAATAATTGAGGACTGCAAAACTGATGATTATTCTTATGGGACTGTCACCCTAGCTTATGTCACTCTAAACTGCTATTCTCGGAAACTGGACAAAAATATTGAGACAATGCATGATTAAATTGGTCACATGATTATGTCATCATTTACTGCTATACTATTTTTGGGACTTGACTTAGGAGAAACCATGCATTTACTCTTTTCTCCTCCTTGTATTGACTCTTGCGGCTTAGTCGCTCAGGTTCGAGCGTGTGTTGGACAGTGTAGTCGGATATTGGGGATTTGGGACAGGTTGGGTTTATGTCAGGGTGTTGCGGCGACCACGGATCTTGGGTGGTCGACCGGCTTATACTATTGCATCAGATTGGGTGTTTTGGGGATCGGGCTTTCTTTAGTGGAGGGTTTTTCCCACTTCATTGAGTCTCGATCCAGTCCTGCTATATCAGGTTACTTGTGATTACTTACTTTCCTCGTGTGGGTCGCTCCCCACGAGTGCGACTCCGGAGTGCGCGGCAGACAGACTTGAGTCCTGGGGACTCCTTGTGCTTCGGTGTTATGCGTAGGCTGGCATACCCGTCGCGGCAGAGCAGGCAGTGCCAGTGTCCACTGGCGGTCAGATTGGGTCCTTTGGACAGACTTCTTTATACTGATGCATTCCTTTTCCCATCCGTGTTGAGTTATCGTGTAGAGGCATATTAGGGATAGCATTTTATCAGTTGCTCCCTCTATCTACACCCCCTTTCTTTTCCTTTCCCTTTTTGCCTCTGATCACCTGGTGGGCATATCTGAGCTGAGGCTTTACCCACTAGGGGAGGCTACTGTTTATTGTAGTACTTACCCCCATTGTTTTTCTTGTTCTTTTTCTTTCCCCTTGTTTTGCAGAGTCCTCAGTGGGAGTTGCTGGGCCGTCAGCAACTGATCGGGGCAAGCGCATCGCGGACTAGATAGAGAGCCTCCCGAGGGTTGTAGCTAGAGCTTTTGGGTACCTGGTCTTCTCAGACAGCTTTTGTTTATTTCTTTTTGGGTCTGGCTTTTGCCAGCTGTTTGTATATTTAGTGGAGAGCTGGGAGAGACATCTGTATTTTATTCCACTGTTGTACTCTTTTACTTCCAGCTTCTGTCTGAGATACAGTAGTTTTAGTTTAGCTCTGATTATTATGCTCTTTTATTATTATTTCTTATCTGAGCAGGTTACCGACGCTTCGTGTATGTGGGAAATACCGCTTGCACGGCGGATCTGTTGACGGGCCCGGGTTCTGGTTTACACCCGGGGCGTGACAGGCTCGGTATTTTTTTTCGCGGTAATTGATTGTGCCGCAAGAACGGTTTTCTAGGGGAGCCAGGCCAGGAGGTGTTTGTGTACCGGGGATGCCAGAGGGCTTTCTTCGCCTCTATGGTTTTGACTTTGTGTGTGGGGCGGATGTTTCGCCGTGGGTACGTAGCCTTTTTGGCTAGCATTGTTGAGGGGCCTACGGCGGCGCCGGGACTCGGGGATATCCCCATTGTTTGCAGGTTCCCGAATGTTTTTCCTGTCGGAGTTAACTAGCATGCCACCAGTTGGAGAGACTGAGTTTGTGATTGACGTAGTCCCTGGAACTGCGCCAATCTCGAGGGCCCTTACTGGATGCCACCGGTAGAGCTGTGAGAGAGTTGGAGGCGCAACTCCAGGATTGGATGGATAGGGGTTTTGTCAGACCAAGTGTTTTGCCTTGGGGTGCGTCGGTGCTATTCGTGATGAGGAAGGATGGTTCACTTCGGCTTTTGTGTGGATTACCAGGAATCGGATGAAGTGACCACCAGGAACAAGTACTCATTGCCGCACATGGAGGATTTGTTTGACCAGCTGCAAAGGTCTTGTGTCTTCTCGAAGATTGATTTACAATCTGGTTGCCACCAACTGAAGGTGAAGGCTGAGGACTTTTCGAAGACGGCTTTCAAGTTACGGTATGAGCATTATGAGTTTACAGTCATGCCTTTTTGGATGGACTAATGCCCCTGCTGTAGTCATGGATTTGAGGAACTGGATTTTTCAACCGTACTTGGAGGCGTGTTGATGCAGGAGAGTTGGGTAATTGCTTATTCATCCCGACGCCTTAAAGGTTAGAGATCGGAGTCCGAGCGTTCGGTCGGGGGACTTTATAGTGGATACTTCGGGAGTACGGATGTATAGGGACCGAGCATGTGTGCCAATAGGACTTTGAGATCAGATGGTAGATTTTGAGAGAGGCCCATTATACACCTTATACCTTTCATCCTGGTGGGACTAAGATGTATAAGGACCTCAAGGCACACTTTTGGTGGAACAGCATGATGAGGGATGCTGGGAGGTGCGTGGCTCGGTGTTTAACTTTCCAGTAGGGGAAGATATGCAGCGGGTGCTAGCTGGCAAGTTGCAGAGTCTCCCAATCCCTGAGTGGAAATGGGATCTTATTGATGGACTTGGTGGTTGGTTTACCGGGGGCCCTGGGAGGAGCGGATGCTTTTGCCGATGCAGACTACTTGGTCACTCGAGCGATTAGCCTAGCTGTACTTGGATGAGGTGGTGTGGTTACCTGGAGTGCCCACCTCTATTTTGTATCAGATAGAGACCCGAGGTTTGCTTCGCATTTCTGGAGGAGTTTATTGACAGCCTTGGGAGCTTGAGTTGTTGATGTTTGGACACCTACCCATGCCACTACTTGTTCGAGGTTCCGGTTTGAGGGATGACTTTGGTTTCGAGGACGAAACTTTTCTTAGTGGGGGAGGATGTAGTGGCCCAGACTTTTGTGTAGCTTTTCCCCTGTGTTCCGTGGTGTGAGACACCTATTATTTGTGTCGGGCCCGTAACGCGTCAAATGGACGTGTTGGATGGACTCAGTGAGGTTTTGGATCAAGCCTGTCTTTCGGCTGGTTTTGCTAAATTTTGGAAGTGGTTTCAGGATAATCGGAGGTCGGATTTTGATTTAGCGCGGAAAAGCGCTTGAAAATGGCTATTTACTTGTATTTTTATGAGTTCAGAAGCCCAAAAACGGGCACCCAGAAGTTTTCTGCGGTTTTGGGTGCATGGGGGAGGCCATGGACCGGCTGGGTGCCACGTGGCGGCCTGGGATTGGCCGGTCCACACAGTGCGGTCCACGGGGAGGTGCGGCAGGTGCGTAGATCGGGGTGGGGGACACGTGGCGTCCCCGGAGTGGTCGGTGCATGCGACGCGGTCCACGAAACCCGCGCGGGCGCATGGACCGGGCGCGGGGACACGTGGCGGCTTCTAGTTGGCGGGCTCACGAAGGCGGGGTCCACGGTGGCGCACAGGAGTGTTGGGTTATGATAATATGGATCTAAATAGGGAAAAAAACACCTAGAGGGGGGTGAATAGGTGTAAACAATAAACACTCAAAAATCTTTGCGTAATAAAACCCAATGCGGAAAAATAAATAACACGCAGAGATTTTACGTGGAAAACTCCATCACAGGAGTAAAAAACCACGGGACCGATAACACGGTGAAATCAACTAAGATTAAACACGTACAAAGGTGATATACCGTACTCACACACGACTCATCCTTTTTCCATACGCTCCGAGTTGATCTTCTCCGCTCGCTCCGCAACGCGCCTCGAATCCACGATTTGCGTCCAACGCCGAATCCACGGCGTCCAACGTCGAGTCCACGATGTCAGACCGAATCCACGGTCTCCACCAAGTAGTACGTCTCGATCACACGAACGTACCTCGCTCCGAATCCACGAGAACGGTAGCACCTTGAATCCATAAGGCCACGCGAATCCACGCGCCGATTTTGAGAAAAATCGTTGTTTTGTTGGTGGTGATGATCCGCCGAATACTTAGATCAAAGATAGATCGGAAATACCATCTAAGTATTCATTAATTTGATTCTACTCAAAATCTGAGTAAGAAAACCTAGAATCAAATTAATTAATATAGATGAAGAAACATAGAATTAAATCTGGTTATTTCCTTTCTTCTCTATATGTGAATTTATAAGTTTTTCTCCGTTGATTTCTCGTTCATTTACGAAAATAAAAACTTATAGTGGATTACCCTAAAAGATAGAATTAGGGTTTAGTTATAGGTTAGAAACCATTGGAAGTGGATAAGAATAAAAAACTGACTGTAACAGATTTTTACCCGCACGACGGTCCGGACTGGATTAGGCTCGATCCGGACTGTCGTCGTTTTTTACAGAATTCCTGAAAAAACAAGGTTCGGGGTCCGGAACGAAATACCTATGGTCCAGACTGTTCATGCGATTTCAGCAAAATCCACGTTCGGGGTCCGGACTGAAACATGGGTGTTCCGGATTGGATTTGCGCATGAACCTACCTACGTTTGGGGTCCGGATGTAGAACCCTGATCCGGATTCTGAACATATAACAGTCCAGTTTCTTGATTTTTAAGCAATTAAAAATCCATCCAAGTGTTTCTACATTATAAGAAGTATTCAGATCACTTAACTTATTTAGTTAAACGTACCTGATCCTTTTGAATTCTTCTTTCTTGAGATTGAGGTATATGATCCAACCATCTTCATCTTCAATCTTCAAGATTTAAACACTTTCACGAAATACGCCAAAACAAATTCCTTAACAATCTCCCCCTTTGGCGGTTTCGTGACAAAATATAAATCCACTTAAGAAAATTTAAAAAGATATTTTTGTTGCTATCACCATACAACAAAAATTTACAATAGAGATCCAAATAAAAATGAATACATGAGATAAACTCCTAAAACAGACTCTAGACTTGGACATCTGTACTCTCTGCAAAAGAAATAATTCTTGACAAAAGAAATCGTTAGATACCTCAAGAATTTTGCATTCAAAAATCAAACAGAGAGATAGAGTTTATACTCACCATGACATTTACAAAATCAGATATGTATTAAGATACCAATCAGAGATAGACATATCTTCTAAGCATTAAAATCCAAATGTCATCAGTTTGTTAGTCAACAACAACTTGTTAGTAATATTACATGCCCAAATAGTTAGTCAAATAGTTAGTCGAGACATGCAATTATTCACAATACAAAACCAAAGTTGTTGTATACTTACCTCCAAGTTTTAATCGTTCCAAAGTTCAAAGTTCTCACAGAGACCATTGTCAAACCAGTTCATAATTCTCTCCCCCTTTTTGTCACTAAACATAGCCAAAATTACAAAAATGAAAGGGAGTTAACAGTTCAAAAATTGTAAGAACTAAGATTAAAACCTGCAAAACAAAAAAGAGTTAGATGAATCAATTGTCTGACTGTGAGTCTTCAGAGCTACTACATCCCATCCTTGAGAACATCTTTTTCATCAACTTTTTCATTGAATTGAACTTCTTTGTCAGAGTGATCTGGGCTGCAGTGATTAACTCAAGCTCATCAGAGATGCGCTTCTGTTGTTTAGTGATTTGTTCTTGTTCAAACGATAATCGTTGCTGCTCCTTATAAATTGACGTCACAGACGCTTCATCATCTGACATGGGTACTTGCTTTGAAGGTGATGCAGAAGTACCGACGGAGGGTTTCTTCCTGTGCGGAGGAGTTCGGGTGGCATGAGGCAGTTTATGAAAAGACTTAACAACTGTCGAATCATTAATCATACCTAAGTAGTGTTGATAACTTGTAGAGCTTATATCAACCTTGAATTTCCTTAAGATCCTCATTATGATTAATGGGAATGGTAGTCTTTCTGTTGGATGAGGATGCTCAACGTACCGTGTCATCCTATTCCAAATGAAGTATGGAATATTGATGTTCAAAGCCACTGCCTCTGACGAATGTCCTAATAGATATAAGAAAAGCATTCGATCCCATCGTAGGACTTCCGTCTGCATGTTCGGAAGAATATTGTGACAAATGATGAAGTTGAGGAACCGGTACTCAGGTCGAAGTTCTTTGGACTTAACTGAATTTCCACTTGACTGAGTTTCCGCCATGCATATTCCCTTCACAATAGTTTGCCACAACCCGTTTGTTAAACTCCTTCCTTTCAAGTAATTGATCCCTGTCATGCTAGATTGCATCCCTAGGACTTCTCCAATTAAGTGTGGAGTTATTTTGAGTCTTGTCCCTCGGACGTTCGTATAAAACTCCATTGGACCGTCTTCATGTTCTTGAAGCTGCAGCGCATTTGTGTAGTGTCATGCCCCGGGGGTTTCATTAAGCGGAAACAATCAACGGAAGGTATGAAATTGCGCGTATATATATATATATATATATATATATATATATATATATATATATATATATATATATATATATATATATATATATATATATATATATTTTGAAAGTCCTTCTTCCCCGGTGCGTGCCAAGACCCGCCGCATACACAGATTCACCCTGCAAACGGACAGAGTCTCCTCTGTATATGCACGGCGTCGCGGCCAATACAACATCCAAACACAACAGTTTATATTCAATCACAACAGTTTCCAAGCACAACGCATACAGGACTAAATAGTTCTCGAGGTCGATCAATTTGAAAGGATAAATCCACAAGGTTTTGAAAGTGGTGCCCACCCGGCACCCGGATTTCTAAATCCGTTTTCGAAATCCATAAATCCACAAGGTTTTGAAAACGGTGCCCACACGACACCCAGAGATTTGAGAAACGATTTTCGCAATTCTTTTTCACTTTCTTTTTCTTTTTGAAAACGGCCAAACAACGAAAGGAAATAAAATCCAGCATCCTCATAACTAGAGAGTAATATGCCGACATCCACACCGACCCCACGAGGGTATCGAGAACCACACAATAGCCTACTAATAGCAAATGAAATGCGAAGTAAAGGAGTAAATACAGTCTAGGGTCTCCATGGACCCAAAAGCTCCTGTCTCTGCCTCACCGTCGCCTAGCCCTCACCCCTGAAGGAACCTGTCATGGAGTGGGAAGTCAGCGACACGATAATAATAAGGAAAGCAGGAAAAGTAATAAAGTCCAACCGTAAAACTATCCGGAGCAACCACCCTCCCAAGAGGGAACAATAAAACACGGACCCCTGCATAACCAAATCCGGGCACCTGCCCCGGCACCCCAACCGAGCACCTACCTCGGTAAACCACGTCGAGCACCTACCCCGACGGGTCGCACCGCTCACACCTTGGCGCCTCAAAGCCCCCACCTACGGGGGCCCCCACTACGTCACCTCGTGGGTTTACACAGGTCATAGACCACTTTTCCGGAAAAGCGCACCATTTGCGGTGGCCAAACCGCGGGTGCGCGTGCTGCAGCCTCGAGCATAGTAACCAAGTACACGAGATAAAGGCCGATAGTAACAACCATTGAGATTACCAGATATTAGCACAGTTAGACGAGTAATTAAAAATGTTCACAGTTTTCGAAAAGCCCCACACTAAGCCTCAGAACGTAAACCCATCTCGAAGTCAGTCGAAAGAACCCCCCCTGAATGTAGGCCGATCCCGAACTCCCGCTAGACTAGACTGGTGCTGAACTGCTAGGCCCTGAACAGAAACTGTAATCAGTAATAGACTCACACATACCCATCCCGACAACACTACAGCAATACAATGCTAACACGGGGTAACTTAGCCGATTTACGGAACAAGATCCAATTCCCGCTCAACGAGAGCCCACGGAACTCTAACAAAATGCCCAGTAGGTGTGAAAATGCTATCTAACGACAGCCAGCGTGTCCCTACTGTATCTAGGTCCTTAATACACTTTAAAATTCCATCAAAACACTAGTTCGAATAAATGTTTCGATCCGTTCTCGAAATTCGGGAAACCAAAGACAACGCTGTAAGTTTCAGCGTGTCCGTTTCGACGAGACGAAGCTCGTGCTCACAGGCTTAGGCCAGCACAAGGCCCATTTACGAAGTTGGTCCATAAATACTTAAGGCCAACAAGCAACTATTCTACAACTAACAATACACTTGATCAAACTGAGGTATATTGTGAGCATGGTGTACACTGAGGCCATAGAAGTGAGGTGCTCACCTGCGGCGCACCGGAGGGTGGCCGGAAAGTCGCCGGAGCAACACCACACAAGCTCAAGGTAAGCTCGGTTTGGGACAATTTGCACCAAACCAGGTTCAAACCTGGAACAGAGTTGAGCACGAGGTCAAATACCCTTGCAGCAACTGGTTGGTTTGAGTCGGACCCATCGCCGGCGGCCGGAAAACACTCCACATAACCCGTTTAAACATCAAGTTGAGGTAACTTAATTAACCAAAGCCCACAGTCCAAACTAACATGATAGGAAGCTAGTGCTCGACACACAAGGCTTACCTGAGTGGATGGCCGGAGCCCGGAGGAGTCGGAGGCGGCCGACGGTGAAACTCGGATTGCAAAGGTGGTGCAGCTACGGAAACACAAAACCCCACGTCAAAAGCTTCATGCAACTTCACAAGGAGCCATATTTATGTCTAAGGAACTCACCTGGGTCGCTTTCCCACCGCGCGGAGCCCCGGCGATCGCCGGAGTTCAAGCTCGGCGAAGCTAAGCCCTCTAATGGTGGATTCCGGCCGGTGGGTCCTGGGCCGGCGCAACTTGGACCAAACTGTCCCCCTAAGCTCCACGGAGCTTGCTGAGGTGGTGACCGGCGGCGCGGGTGGACAGCAGCGCCGGAACGACGAAGCTCGGCCGAGGACCACTTTCGCCCGGAACTAGGGCAGGCTCGTTCGACTTGGATGCTTGCCCTATAATCTCCAAACTCCGGGAGTAGGTTGCAGTCGACGAGAGGAACAATCCCAACGTCTCTGATCTTGAGTTCAACGGTTGGATTATTACGGCTCCCAAGATCGGCCAATTATCAACTTCCGGCAAAAGGAGGCTCCTGCCGGTGACCGGAAGCACTTCAGCGGCTCGGGCTTCACAGAGAGATTCCTCTCGATGTCAGGAACTACACACACACACTCATGGGCCATAATAACGAAATCTTTTCCAAGAACTCACCTCGCCGGAGAATCCAAGGAAGAGGAAGGTGCTCCGCGGCGGTTCTCGGCGGCGCCCGACGTCGGGAAACCCTTGGCTCGGTCGCGGCTTCACAGAGGAACTCCCAGACACGCTTGAAGCAAACCAACACCTCCCAGGTTGCTTCCTCCGCACACCACACCAAGAACCCGAGGCCTTTTCTTGCTTCCTTGTGATTTTCCGGCGATAGGAAGGCGGCGGCCGGTGCTCTACCTCCGGGGAGTGCGGCAGGGGGAGTGGGTGCAGTTGAGCTGGCGGCTGCTGGGCTGAGGCTAAAAGGTTTTTTTAAAAGAACCCTAACCGAGTTGTGTATACATATAGCGTATGTTGCAGAATTGCAATTTGATCCTTCATCTCTTGATATTTTGTGCCCAGTCCTAACAGCAATTCTTATCTCGCACTTAAGTCCCTCTCCAAGGAGCAGCACGCAAAACGGAGCATAAAATATAGGGTGTATTGCGCAAAAAGCTGCATTTTCCACTATATTTCATGCTTTTCGAGGCATTTTAGTCGTCGAATCGAAAAACGGACTTCTCCACGACGTCCGGCTCGACGAAATCTATTAGGTAGCGATTTTTGTTTTTCGACGAAATGCCCGGATAATTTCTCGGTCCGTAATTACTGTACCGAAATACAGTTTATTACGCTTTTCGAGACTCTAGGGTCGCCAAATGGAAATTCCGTCAGCGCCATTGCGTTCAGATCGACGGAACTAATCAAATCGACTACCTGGATTGCTTTGATCGGGGTCCAGTCAGCGAATTGGCTAACGTTGGCACTACGGGGATTTAGAAATAGGGGTTACTAATCACCCACTGTTCACACCAGTACTCACTTAAGTCACGGGTCCCGCCCGTTTCTTCGCTGATTTCTGAAATATCCGACCGTTGGATCAAAATTTGATCAACACCATTTTCGATCAGTTCGACGAGACGGTCGCACTGGAGCCCTCAGATTTCCAAGACCAAACTCGGATCGGAGGGGCAGACTTTATGCTTTGGGAACCGTGCCCTTTGCACACCGGTACACAGACCACTAAGGTTAACCTTTGTTTCCTCGCACACATTCACCCTGGAATTTCACTTTTTTACAAACTCGAATTTCTCGAGTATTACATCACTCACACCTTATAAGAAGTTTCGTCCTCGAAACTTAAATACACAAGGAATCCCATAAATGGGGAAAGTGCCCGAACATGTCCGACTTGCACTCCCAAATGGCTTCGCGCCCCTCATGATCCGCTTGTTTCTCTCTGGCACTAGGAGAGATTGCAGTTTCCCCGCCGGGCGCTGACGTTCGGCCTTTATTCGATGACCGACCCAATAGCGAACCAGGCGTTATGCTACATCCCTTGTCAATTTAAGCCACCAACAGTCTGCTGTTGATCCGTCCTGCTACGTAATCGCGGTTACCGATATGTCTCCCGTCTGACCCTTACCGCTCTAGGAATCGACTGCTCCACTCGTCTTTCCGGGGTGATCTTGATTGGACGAAACGTCTCCTTGAGTTGCTTGGTCGTAAAGGCCTTCACTCTCCTGACATCTAGCCGTCCCAAAAAGCCCACCTCGCAAGGCCCAAACTCACACCTTTGGAGTTTGGCCTACACTCTCTGGTCCCTGAGAGTTTGCAAGGTCACTCGTAAACGCTCCTCGTCTGTACGCGAGTTGATCCAAGAAGGGTCTGAAAATTCTGTTCATCAAACCCATGGACGCCGCTGGGGCGTTCAAATACCCACCCCCCGAGGCAAAGACACGCGAAACGCCCTAAAACTGTTGGCGAAACTCGGTGGTAACCCTGAATGGAAAACTACCGGACTGAACCGCCCTAAGATTTTGGACAAACGACGGCTCGACCCGCCTGGCAACCCTACCATCCCGTCTCTCTTGATCGAAACTAACCTGAGTAAGCCTGCTCCTCGACTTGGAGTTCTCTGTTATGACGCCACCGGTTCGCAGACCACCTCTGACGGTGCTGAGCAGTCAGCAACCAAAATCTTGCGATGCGTCGAGGTACCCCAGTCCTACCATCGAACCCGGACCGACGGCTCTTAAATGTTCAAAATAACCCGACAACAAAGGGGGAAGCCACACTACTACCCTCACAAAACTCCAGGATGTGCCAATCCAACTAGCCGGGTCACCGCCTACAAGTAATCCTCAATTGAAAACGACGAACCCACCCGTCACCAACACGGACTACTTCCACCCGTCACCAACACGGGCCACTAGCTCGGAGCATAACCACCAACCCGGACTGTCCGCTCCGACTGTCCGTTCTACCGAGGCGACGGTCAAAACTAAAGCTAGGTTTCAGCTCTTAGACCTACCACAAGGTCTACCCCACAGAGAAAGCTGAAAGCAGGGCATCCTAGTCGAAAGTAACCGATGCCAGAGCGCCATGCAGTCAACAACCCCCTGCTGACCTATACTGCTTCGCAATCAATAGTCTCGCAACCCAAAATCCTTCCGATTATGCATTGGTCATGGGAAGCTGGCGACAACAACCAAGAAATACGGTCCTACTTCCGTCTTGGCACCGAATGGGTGCGACACTCTGGTTAACCCCTACCGCTCGGTCCCAATCTATTGCCCCTCCAAGCACCGTGCACTGAACCGAGCTGCATGTCCCCAGACCAAACGATCACATTCCCAACTAGGAATATTCTAGGCTCTAGGTCCGCTCAACCAAAACCGAGCTCATACGAACAAGATTTGCTAGCCCCGGGGGTCTCCTTTCTCAACCCAAAGGAGAACCCCAAGACCCCATCTCGACGATTTCTACCACCATCGCAGTGTCTACAGTAAAAAGCTGAACTAGGGGTAACAACCGTAGGGGAAGAATCCTCATTCCCACCCATACCTTGTCCAAGATGCAAAAGAATCGGCCGACGCAACGATCTGCTGTGATAACAGCCGCACCAAGTGCATGAACACCGTCAGCAGGCCCACCGTGTCCCGTGCTGGTTGCTTAATCCATTGATTCCTAGCAACCATCAATACCCCGGTGGCAGCCGGCCTCGACCCCAGCCTCCAAAACAAGACTACTACACGAGCCTCAACAACACGACCACACAAGCACGACAACCGAGCTAAACCGGGAAACAAAACTTAACCCGGACACACACACAACACAAGTCAGTTCTAGACTCCGCTAGCATAGCACTCAACCAACTATCGAGAAAAGGGGCCTATACTTCCCCCCCCCGCTCCCCCGATCACCCGCGTTCTACGCTTCTATGCCTTATTCATTTCATTCATTAGTAGCTAAGTGAGGTATCTTTGTGGATGTCGGGCACAAACTGTTGTGATTAACGCAAGTCTCTGATACCATCTTAATCTGTCACGCCCCGGGGGTTTCATTAAGCGGAAACAATCAACGGAAGGTATGAAATTGCGCGTATATATATATATATATATATATATATATATATATTTTTTTTTTTTTGAAACTCCTTCTTCCCCGGTGCGTGCCCAGACTCGCCGAATACAAAGATTCACCCTGCAAACGGACAGAGTCTCCTCTGTATATGCACGGCGTCGCGGCCAATACAACATCCAAACACAACGGTTTATATTCAATCACAACAGTTTCCAAGCACAACGCATACAGGACAAAATAGTTCTCGAGGCCGATCAATTTGAAAGGATAAATCCACAAGGTTTTGAAAGTGGTGCCCACCCGGCACCCGGATTTCTAAATCCGTTTTCGAAATCCATAAATCCACAAGGTTTTGAAAACGGTGCCCACACGACACCCAGAGATTTGAGAAACGATTTTCGCAATTCCTTTTCTCTTTCTTTTTCTTTTTGAAAACGGCCAAACAACGAAAGGAAATAAAATCCAGCATCCTCATAACTAGAGAGTAATATGCCGACATCCACACCGACCCCACGAGGGTATCGAGAACCACACAATCGCCTACTAATAGCAAATGAAATGCGAAGTGTTACGGAATTTGAGTTGGCGTAATTTCGTGAAAGGTTCAAGTCTTGAAGATTGAAGGTGAAGAAGGTTGGATCATTTAACTCAATCTCAAGAAAGAAGAATTCAAAAGGATCAGGTATGTTTAACTAAATATTTTTGGTGATCCGAATACTTCTTGTAGTATAGAAACACCTGGAAGAATTTTTTTCATTGCATAAAAATCAAAAACTGGACATGGGACATGTTCAGGATCCGGATCAGACATTCCAATCCGGATCCCGAAGGGTGTTCGTTCATACACTGGTTCAATCCGGATCGCAGCATCTCATGATCCGGATCCCGAACACTAGTTTTACCTTTTTACTTGCACGATCCGGATCAGGATTTGCAATCCGGATCCCGAACGTTGATGTTTGGTGAAACTGTATGAACGATCCGGATCAGCCATTTCGATCCGGATCCTGAACCATCGTTTTTCTGGAAACCGTCTTTCTTGCTACTGCAATCCGGATCGCAGAAATCCGATCCGGATCGCCGTCCGTAAAAATTCCAGAAATGGTAGGTTTTTTATTCTTATCTCCTTCCTAGGGTTTCTAACCTATAAATAGACCCTATGATTCATTTTTCTAGGGTAAGCCGATAAAAGAAAAATAGCCGTCATATTCAAATATCATCTTATACGGCCTAAGATCCACATATAGAGAAGAAAGGAAATCATCAGATATTACTCTATGTTTCTTCATATATATTGATTAGTTTGATTCTAGGTTTTCATACTCACATCTTGAGTTGAATCAAACTAATGAATACTTAGATGGTATTTCCTATCTATCTTTGATCTAAGTATTCGGCGGATCATCACCACCCAAAAAACAACGATTTCCCCAAAATCGGCGCGTGGATTCGCGTGTCCTTGTGGATTCAAGGTTCAACCGCTCTCGTGGATTCGGAGCAAGGTACGTTCGTGGATTCGAAGCGTGCTACTGGGTGAAGACCGTGGATTCGGTCAGACGTCGTGGACTCGACGTTGGACGCCGTGGATTCGGCGTTGGACGCAGATCGTGGATTCGAGACGCGTTGCGGAACGAGCGGAGAAGATCAACTAGGAGCGTATGGTAAAAGGTTGAGTCGTCTGTGAGTACGTTAAATCACCTTGTACGTGTGTCAATTCTAGTGGATTTCACCGTGTTATCGGTCCCGTGGTTTTTTACTCCGGTTTGGAGTTTTTCCACGTAAAAATCTTGCGTGTTCTTTTTTATTTCCGCATTGGGTTTTATTGCGCAATAATTTTTTGAGTGTTTATTGTTTACACCTATTCACCCCCCTCTAGGTGTTTTTTCCCCTATTTAGATCTATATTTCATATAACCCAACAAGTGGTATCAGAGAGGGAATAGGGTTGTAAACAATGGTTGAAGGTGGAAACATCAATCGACCACCCCCTTTCTTTGATGGAACAAATTATGCGTACTGGAAAGTACGGATGAAAGCCTTTTTAATTTCCATCGACGAAAGGGTGTGGCAATCAATTGAATTAGGATGGTCTAATCCAACTGAGATTATTTCTGATGTTCGCACCTTAAAACCTAGGTCGAAATGGACCAAGGAAGAGTTAGATTCATCTTCTTACAATGGCAAGGGAATTAATGCTATTTTTAATGCCTTATCTCAAACTGAATTCTCTCGCGTCTCGGCATGTGAGACTGCGAAAGAAATCTGGGATGTTCTTCAGGTTACACATGAGGGAACTAACCTCGTGAAGATTCAAAAGCTGCAAATTGCTTATGAGCAGATTTGACTCCATTTTTATGGCAGAAAATGAATCTTTCACGGACTACTATACACGATTGCAAGACATCGTAAACTCATGTGCTAACCTGGGAGAGAAGATTCCAGAATTTAAGGTTGTAAGAAAGATCTTAAGAACTCTTCCTGAACGATTTCGCCCAAAGGTTACGCCATTGAAACTATTAAACACCCGGACGAAATACGTGTAGAAGAACTAGTTGGTTCATTACAAACTTATGAAATGACATTTACTACTAACTATTCTTCGGGAAAAGCATCCTCTTCTAAGTCTTCAGGGTATGCGTTGAAAACAACTAAGGAAGAAGACGCGGATACATCCTCCTCAGACGATGACGAGAACCTTTCTATGGAGGACTTTGAGAAGCAACTCGCTCTCTTGACAAGGAAGTTTCGCCGCACCTTTCGTAGGGGTAATTCAAGTAAATCTCCATCATTCGGAAAGTCGAAGAAAGGCAAGGGTACTTCAAGTTACAAGTCAAGAAAGTAAGAGAACTTCTCAAAGGATAAGAAAAGTTCAGAGGGACAACTACAATGCTTCAAATGTCGAGGCTACGGCCACATTGCAACGGAGTGTCCCAACAAGTATCCGGCAAAGAAGAAGGTGATGCAAGTCATCACTTGGGATGACAACTCAACGTCAAATGAGTCGTCTTCAAGTGATGAAGAAGAAAGCGCAACGGCATTCCACGCGTCCACATCTTCACCCTTCATGTGCTTAATGGCAAGTACATCCGACTCGCTGTCCAACTCCACTGTGAAAAGAATGCAACGGACAATGATCGGATGATTCGGAAGGTGAAGATTTTGCTCTAGCCTACCACAGACTTTTATGGTATTCAAAGAAACCGGCTAAGCAAAACAAGGGGTTGAGAGGGAGATTGCAGGATCTCGAAGAAGAAGTAAAAAGGGTAACTTCTCTCTCGACGATCTTGAAGTGGGAAAGGGATAATCTGATAAAAGCAAATGTTTCCCTTCAAGAGTCCAATGAGCAACTCGAGAAGAATTATATAGATATGGTGAAACAAAGCGAATTACTTCTTGAAGCTCTACGGCGAGGCCCGACGGGAAAAATTGGAAATGACAGAGACCAGTTTCCAACTCAAGGATGACTTACAGCAATTTTCTTCTGGAAGGAGTAAGTTGGATAAACTTCTTGGTCTTGGTCAAACAAACAAGATCGGCCTCGGATACAATCGAACTGAAGACAATTTTAGTTCGGTTGGGACAGTCTTTGTGCCTCAGTCGGTATCTCCTCCTCCGACACCGGAATTCACGACAACCAACGACAAACAAGCCTACTTCACCCTCTTCGGAATCGTCAAGCACAAATGTATGTTTTCATTGTAATTTTGCAGGGCACATTGAAAGAAATTGCAAGATTGGAGCTCAAAGATCAAATCAACCACATCTTGCAACTGCTACCAATAAGTTCACTCCCCGGAATTCAAAGAAGGACTTTTCAAAAGAAAAGAACATTGGTAGTACTTCAAACAAGACGATGACAAAAGAAAAAGATCATTCATACAAGACGTCTTCATCAAGGAAAATTTCTCAACCATTGCCACATACTCCAAAACTCAAAAGGTTTGGGTATGCAAAGGTGAAATCCTTCCTTGTCTTTAATCGTTCTACGATTAAATGTTGTGTAGTTTACGTAGACTATTTTTTCTTTCTTTGGCCGCCCGTCAACCATCTTTGGGAGGTAAATGGTATATTTTCTTATGGTTGATGATTTCTCTCGGTATTCTTGGGTAGCATTTTTAAAAGAGAAAGCTGATACTTTTGATTCTTTTCACGAGATTTGCCATCGTATTATGATTGAAAAGAATGAAAAGATCATTCGTGTTGGGAAGTGATTAGAGGTGGAGAAATTCGGTTAACTCTAAATTCATTGACTTTTGCACTTCAAACGGTATTAAGCATGAATTCTCAGCACCCTATACACCTCAACAGAGTGGTGTTTGTCGAGCGCAAAAAACAGGGTTGTTCAAGAGATGGCACGTGTTATGCTTCACAGCCGGAATTTACCGCTACATTTTTGCGCTGAAGCTGTGAACACTGCAATCTATGTAATTAATCGAGTTTAGTTGCGCCCGGGAACGTTAAATACACCATATGAACTATGGTGCGGGTAGAAAAATCCAACATCAAATATTTTCGCATCTTCGGGAGTCGGTGTTACATTTTACGTGACCGTGAAAATCTTGGAAAGTTTGACTCTCGAAGTGACGAAGGGATTTTCTTGGGGTATTCTACAAACAGTAGAGCATATCGAGTATTTAACTTGGAATCTAAGACGATCGTTAGAATCGCTAAATGTTAAAGTAGATGAAGCTTTTCACTATTGCATCTGAAAAAATCTACCCTCGATATCTCTCTATATGATGTACACCTGCCATTGCATCTTCTCATGATAATACTTCCAATATTAATGATGCATCTAATGGTTCTTCAAGTTTATCTGTTGTGCAGGAATCATCTCATGTACCTCCGAGTACTCCGTTACAACAAACGTTACGAATCTCCAAGGATCATCCGAATCGAACATCATTGGAGATCCACAAGAAGGAGTTAGAACTCGGAGGCAGTTGGTTTGTGGATTCGCTTGCTACGTATCTTTAATCGAACCAAAGAATATAGATGAAGCTCTTCAGGATGACTACTGGATTAAAGCAATGCAGGAAGAGCTCCATCAATTTGAGCGAAACAAAGTCTGGGAATTAACGAAGCCTCCAAAGCAACACAATGTGATAGGTACCAAATGGATTTCAAGAACAAGAAAAATGAGGATGGTACTATCATCAGGAACAAGGCACGATTAGTTGCTCAAGGCTACTCTCAAGTAGAAGGTATAGACTTTGATGAAACTTTCGCCCCTGTAGCTAGACTCGAGTCCATTCGTATACTATTTGCTATTGCTTGTCATTTTAAAATCAAATTATTTCAAATGGACGTTAAGAGCGCGTTTCTAAATGGGTTTTTAAATGAGGAAGTTTATGTGGCTCAACCGAAAGGTTTTGTAGACCATAAACAACCTAACCATGTTTTTCGTTTGAAAAAGGCTCTTTACGGTCTGAAACAAGCACCGCGAGCATGGTACGAAAGGTTGACAAAGCACCTTTTGGAGAAGGGCTATACTCGAGGGGGAGCTGACAGGACTCTCTTTGTGAAGCATTATCAAAACAATTTCATTGTAGCACAAATCTATGTCGATGACATTGTATTTGGCGCAACAAGAGATAATGATGCTTCTAAATTCGCGGAGACCATGGAAAGCGAATTTGAGATGTCCATGATGGGCGAATTGACTTATTTTCTTGGATTGCAAATTAAACAAAATGATGAAGGTATTCACTTGTGTCAATCCAAGTATGCAATGGAGTTGGTTAAAAAGTTTGATCTTAGAAAATTCGAAGGATTTTCCGACTCCAATGGGAACTAGCCACAAGGGACTTGGAAGTGAATCACATAGTGAGAATGTAGACGAGAAACTGTATCGAAGTATGATTGGAAGTCTACTTTACCTCACGGCTAGTCGCCCGGATATATCCTTTAGTGTTGGGATTTGCGCGAGATATCAATCAGCACCAAAGGAGGTTCACCTGAAAGCGGTGAAAAGGATCATCCGGTACATCAAAGGATCAATTAATTTCGGAATTTGGTATCCTATGGGAACTAGTTTGGATATTGTTGGATACTCAGATGCCGATTGGGCAGGATCAGTGGATGATCGGAAAAGCACGAGTGGTGCATGCTTCTATCTTGGCCATTGCCTTGTTGCATGGCACAGTAAAAAGCAGAATTGCATAGCACTCTCGACTGCCGAAGCGGAATACATTTCAGCGGGTAGTTGTTCAACCCAACTCATTTGGATGAAAAGTGTGTTGAGCGACTTCGGATTTCAGCACTTCGGTAACAATTCTTTGTGACAACACAAGTGCTATAAACATTTCTAAAAACCCTGTGTTGCACTCTAGAACAAAACATTGAACTTAGATATCATTTTCTTAGAGAGCTAGTTGAATCAAATACTCTTCAACTTTCATATATTTCAACTGAAGATCAATTAGCTGACATTTTAACAAAACCTTTGGATCAAAAACGTTTTATTCATTTGCGTAAAGCAATTGGAATGCTTTCCTTGAAATAAACTTCTTTTTGAAACTTTTGCTTAGGTTAGGTTTTGTTTTTGTGTTTTTGTTCTTTATCTATGTTTATACATAGTACATAATTGAGCATGTGTATTATTGACTTTACTTGCATCCTTTATAATTAGAAATTTATTATGCTTTGGATATCATAATATTCATTTGATGCAATGATCATTTATTTAAATTAAATCATTTTTAATTGATCAAAGTCAATTTCTCTCTCAATGATCTCTTGGTATAGTTTTTATCTTATTTGACTGTTTAGTCGAGTATGAAATCGAGATCAATTTTTGGTTGAATACTTTATATCTTAAATAATTGATAGCCAATTGAGGGGGAGTCAAAGAAAAGTAAAATGCTCAAAAGATGTGGAAAGAGTTACATCCCAATGAGGAGTGTGAAAACTACCACCACATGGAGGAAAGAGCTACCACCTCGGTCGTCCGAGTATGTGTGCAGCTACCACATGTATACCAAGCATGGTTTGTAATTTTTGATTAAGTAAAATGCATGTTGAAATACTTGACTCCGTCAAATTTCAAGGTTGGTATAAGGTGGGATTTTAAAGAAAGATGCTCAAAGAGCCACTCTCTTCAACAGATTGTCTAGATACATTATCTAATTTATTTGGGATTTCAAACATCTATTGATCTTGGTATTTCATTTTCTTTACCAATTGATGATTTGATAAAGCCGTACTCATAAGATCAAGTTAGATGTGTTTGAAGGTGTTCAACTTTAAGGGTTTAATTTCTGTAAATTTTCGTTTCATTTTTGAATTTATTGATAGATTTGGCATAATCTATTTCTCTTGTATGAAACGATGATTTTTGTTTAAAGTTGATGTGCTAAAATGCTTACATACTTTTTCTGGATTTTATGGATTTTTTCTAAATTTTTCTGAAGAAAAAGTTGGAGCCGATCCGGATCGGGCAAGTGATCCGGATCCCGAACGCAGGCTTCTTCCTGCGGCTAGCCGATCCGGATCGAAACTCGATCCGATCCGGATCACGGCTAGGGTTTTTTAAAGAACGAAAGGTTTTGATTTCTTTTACCTTATCTTTTGTTCTCAAGTCTCCAGAGCTCTCTCTCTAGATTCTGCACCTTGGAGCTTTCCTAACTCAAGTTCTTCGAACCAAGTAAGTTTTATTGATCAAAAATCTCGTTTTTCACAGTTTTTCTCTTTTTTTTCCTCAAAACGTGATGAGATTTTTGGATCTTTTTCGTTTGTGAATGGTTTTTGGTCAAATTTCTTTTGAAATAAGAACTCTGGGTAGATTAGTTTTGATTATATGCTAGGTATTCTCCTGATTAACGAATTTTTGGCTTCGATTTCTGAAAATTCGGTTTTAGGGCATATAAAGGAATTTTCGAAAATCATGCAATTGATCTATTTTTAAAATTCTTTTTGCAAAACTAATTTGATCTTAGTCTCTCTACATGATTATGATTGTTTGGGTACAATTTTTCAAATTTTTGAAAATTAAACAATTTTTTCATGTGTCTTGAGTT
>CM055062.1:15812459-15867006 GCA_029204045.2 Tillandsia leiboldiana | reverse complement strand
GCGCGGTCCCCGGGCCGTCGTGCACCAGGGGTTGGACACGTGGCTTGTGGGATTGGTCGGTGCAGTGGACTTGGACCACGGAGCTGGCGGGCGCGGTGCGACCGGGCGGAAAACGTGGCGACTTTCATTTGAAGGTCAGGAAGGCGGGGTCCACCGAGGCACGGAGGTGCCATCGGGAACCAATGCCTGGGCAGGGCGACAGGCGGCGCGTAAGGCGAGCACGTGGGGTTCGCGGCAGGCGGGCGCTGACCGGTTTGTGCGCGCCACGTGTCGACGTCCGCTGGTGCCACGCGGCCGCAGGGGAGTGGTGGCCTGCTGTAGCCGGTTTTGTGGGCGACGTGGAGGGCCGAGGGACTTCCGGGCGCGCACAGTGTTGGGCCGGGACCAACACTGTAGCCGCCCGAAAGTCCGGGAGCGCCCGGAAATGAGGACAGGATGGGTATTATTTGAATTGTTTCTTCCTTCTATAAATAGGCCGAGTTCAGCTGCTGTATCTTTTTCCCTGTTCATCCTTTCACTGTGCAAACCTTCAGGGAGATTTCCTCCTCTCCCTGGGACGGATCGATCTGCAGATTTCCAGATTTTTCAACGGCACGCATCCCGAGGTTTCCATTTTTACGGCGCGGCGCGACGCTCGTTCGTTTGTGGTTTCTCCGTCGCGTTTTGGTGAGAGGACTCCCCCGGCCTTACCCCGAGCACCTTTTTCTGTGATTCTTGTGCGTTGGCTTCACGCCAGGTAGGGCTACGTTTCCCATCTTTACTGGTTTATCCCGTTCCGAGCTTTTATGGGTTTTTTGGATCATCTTGTGACCTCATTTTCTGGGGCGGAGTTTTGGGACAGCGGTTGCGGTATTTTGGCAATATCTTCGCGCACAGGAATCGGATTGGGGGCGATTCAAGAGGCGTTTTGCATCTACGCATCACGAGGAATATCCCCAAATTTTATTGGAATTTTCTGAATATTTTTCGAAGGTGAAAAATATCTGTGTACAGAAGTTATTGCTACAGTTTTTTTGAGCAGTTTAGTTCGAGGTGATTCCTTGTCGGATTTGTTTCTCAGCGTAGGAGACTCGGTTTTTGAGCGTGCAGGTACTCGTTTCGACGGGTTCGTCGCGAGGACCGTGATGGTATTTTTCTTGGATTTTTCGGGCATTTCTCGTAGGTAAAAAACAGGGAAACTGTGGATTGTTGTGTTGGGGCAGATTTGTGTGAGCATTGTATGTTAATTATGTATGTTCTTTTGGAAATTTTGTACAGCGATCGCGGCGGCTTATCGGTTTTGGGCGAGAGCACTATTTGGAATCAGAATTAGCGATCGAGGTGGGTGGTTGTTGTTTACCTCTATTTGACATGCTCACTAGGAATATTAGAGTGATCCCTTTATTTGGACATGCATGCTTAAGTGATATAAAATTTTGAGCCTATCGTATGGAAATACTATTGTGGATACCTGATAGTGGTTGGGACTTATACGTGTGGTATGGATGGAATGTTAGCGTTTAACCTTGCATGTGGATTTGATTATTTATTTTGGACTATATGATTATCCTGTTAGTGGTTGGTACTATTTGAGGATTTTATGACATGCATAGGTGGATAGTGATGCTTTATTATGGAACATGGATTATAGACATGTGTGGTTGGATAATGTTTTAGCATGATGGTTATATCTATGCGGAGCCATTAATTGTTACACATGTGGAACCACTATTGGTCACCTTTTCCTTTATTTCCTTGAGAACATTTGCATGCTTGTTTGGACATCTAGATAGGCCATCTTTTATCGCTACACTTTCATGCTGGAACTTGACTTAGGAGAAACCTTGTTTGTTTCTTTTCTCCTTTCGTTAGTCAGGTGGTATTTGTTGCTCGGGTTTGAGCAGGGGTTTGGGATAGTGTAGCCGGGGCCTGGATTATGGATCATGGGTTTTGGCGGCGACCGCGGATATTGGGCGGTTGACCGGATGTCGGATATAGGACATCGGTGATAGGGCATGATTATGGACTAGAGGGCTTTGTGGTAACCGCGGATAGTAGGCGGTTGACCAGATGTCGGATGTGGGACATGATTGTGATTGTGGGTTATTCCGGCGACCGCGGATATTGGGCGGTTGACCGGAGGTCGGTTGTTAGACCTGGTCGTGGATTGTGGGGTATTGCGGCAATCGCGGATATTGGGCGATTGACCGGATGGTTACTCTTGCATCTGATTGGGAATCAGTTTTCTTTAAGTGGAGGGTTGTGTTCCACTGGGCTTTATAGTTGTGATCCAATCCTGCTTTTATCACACCGGCGCGGTTATTGCCCGGTGATGCTTTTATCACACCGGCGCGGTTATTGCCCGGTGATGCTTTACTCGTGTGGGTCGCTCCCCTCGAGATCCCCTCCGGAGGCCGGGGCTGGACAGTTATGGACAGTTTTGCTATCACATCGGCGTGGCTTATTTGCCCGATGATGAGGGCGGGCAGCAGGAATTTTGCTATCACATCGGCGCGGCTTATTTGCCCGATGATGAGGGCGGTACAGATTGGGTTCATCTGGGACGGTTGGTTATTGTTGCATACGGTTATTCCAGTCTAGGACTGTATTTTTAGAGGCATAGTAGTGGTAGATTTCCCTCTTTCAGCGGTTTCATTTCTTACCACTCTTCTTTCCTTTTGCCTCTGGTAGACCTAGTGGGTGTGGCAGAGTTTGAGGTTTTACCCACTAGGGAGGCTACTGGTTTACTAGTAGTTCTCACCCCCATTCTTCTTTCCTCTTTTTCTTCTTCCTTGTTTTGCAGTGTCTTCTAGCGGGTGCTGCTGGGCTTTCAGTGGCGGGTCGAGGGAGAGAGGACGGCTGAGTAGATAGATCTCGAGGCAGGATGAGCGTGTTAGCTGGACTGTTGGTGTACCCAGGTTTCCTCAGACGGTTGTACTTTACATTTGGGACTGGCTTTTGCCAGCAGGTTGTATTTATTTTGGTGAGCTGGGAGAGACTGATGTATCATTTATACAGATGTATTGTATTTTATTTCCAGCTTCAGTCTGAGATGTATTAGATTTTAGTTCAGCTCTATTTTTATTGCTCTTTTATTATTATCTCTTATATCTGAGCAGGTTTGGCACTTCGTGTACACGGGAATACCGTGTGCACGGCGGATCTGTAGACGGGCCCGGGTTCTGGTTTACACCCGGGGCGTGACATCAGCAAATCCACGTTCGGGGTCTGGACTAAAACAGGGGTGTTCCGGACTGGATTTGTGCATGAACCCAACCTACGGGCGCTGGTCGGACGGGGCTCGTGGGCGCACTTTGTGCGCCCCAAGGATTCGGGCGCCCGAAAACTCGGCCTGAATCCGAATTTTGGGCCCTTTTCGGGCTGGGACTATAAATAGGCCCCTTTTTTGATCCTTTGCTCTTTTACTGGGCTTTTTCTCAGAGGATTTTCTATAGTAAACTCCTTCACCCCTGTGTGCAGCATCTTGTGGAGGATTCCTGGGATTTTAGGAGGCCACTACATCGACTTCTTCGGCGATTCAACGCACTTCGACGCTCCTTCTCCGGTGACCTTTTCCGTCGTGTTTCTGTGCGCGGACTCCCCTGGGCTCCCCGACGAGTTTTCTGGCAATTCTTGCCGCCTGTGTTTTCATGATAGGTAGCGGCTACGATTCTTATATTTACAGTTTCTTCCTATTCGATGGTTTTATTGGGTATTTCGGACTATTTTGTGATCCCATTTTCTAGGGCGGAAGTTTTGGATAGCATTGGAGTATTTGTGGGATATCTCAGCCCACAAGAATCGGAACGGGGGAGTGCAAGTACTTGATCTTATCTATGCGTCGCAATGAACATCATCGTGATTTTTCTGGATTTTTTGGAGGTTGTTGTGAAGGTGATAATTTAGCTTTTTCTGGGCGGAATGCTGCAGAGCTGTGTTCTTGAGGAGTTTCGTGCTTAACGCAGTGTTTTAATTGTATCATGACCTACAGGTGTCAGAACAGGACGTGCGAGTACTCTGCATCTACTCGTCGCGACGATCGCAGAGGTTATTTTTCTGGAATTTTCTGAGGTCATCTCGCAGGTGAAAATTGACCATCTTCTGGGCTGTTCGTGTGGATAGCGGCTTTGTGACAATTATGGAATTAATAGTGCACCGTATTGGTTATTTTTGCAGTTTTCGCAACGAGCCGTGGTTTTCCTTGAGGGAGGGCGAGTTTGGATCTGTGCTTCGCATGCTTCGCGATCGAGGTGGGTGGTTGTTGTTTGCCTCTATTTCGACATGCTCACTAGGAATATTAGAGAGATCCCCTTGTGTTAGGATTATCGATTAGTACTCCTGGTTGGAATTATGCATGTTTGTATGGATATATGGTTTGCTATGTTAGCGTTTTAACCTTGCATGTGGAATTGACTATCATAATGGGACAATGTGAATTACCTTGTTGTTGGTACTACTTGAGGATTTTTTGGACATGCATAGGTGGATGGTGTTAAGGATTTTGTTTTGGCGTATTTCGTAAAATGGTTAAGTCTTGAAGATTGAAGATGAAGATGGTTGAATCATATACCTCAATCTCAAGAAAGAAGAATTCGAAAGGTCAGGTACGTTTAACTAAATAAGTTTGGTGATCCGAATACTTCTTATAATGTAGAACACTTGGATGAATTTTTAATCGCATAAAAATCAAGAAACTGGACTGTTATATGTTCAGGATCCGGAACAGGGTACTACAGTCCGGACCCCGAACGTAGGTTGGTTCATGCACAAATCCAGTCCGGAACACCCCTGTTTCATTCCGGACCCCGAACGTGGATTTTGCTGAAATCGCATGAACAGTCCGGACCGTAGGTATTTCGTTCTTGACCCCGAACCTTGTTTTTTCAGGAATTCTCTGGAAGACGACGACAGTCCGGATCGAGCCTAATCCAGTCCGGACCGTCGTGCGGGTAAAAATCTGTTACAGTCAGTTTTTGATTCTTATCCACTTCCAATGGTTTCTAACCTATAAGTAAACCCTAATTCTATCTTTTAGGGCAATCCACGATAAGTTTTATACTCCGGGAAATGACGGAAAAATATTAACGGATAAAAACTTATAAATCTACATATAGAGAGGAAAGGAAATAACTAGATTTAATTCTATGTTTCTTCATCTTTATTAATTGATTTGATTCTAGGTTTTCATACTCAGATTTTGAGTAGAATCATCTATATTAAGTATTCGGCGGATTATCACCACCAACTAAACAACGATTTTCCCCAAAATCGACGCGTGGATTCGCGTGGCCTTGTGGATTCAAGGTGCTACCGATCTCGTGGATTCAGAGCGAGGTACGTTCGTATGATCGAGACATACTACTTGGTGGAGACCGTGGATTTGGTCAGACATCGTGGACTCGACGTTGGACGCCGTGGATTCGGCGTTGGACGCAAATCGTGGATTCGAGGCGCGTTGCGGAGCGAGCGGAGAAGATCAACTCGGAGCGTATGGAAAAAGGTTGAGTCGTGTGTGAGTACGTTATATCTCTTTTGTACGTGTTTAATCTTAGATGATTTCACCGTGTTATCGGTCCCGTGGTTTTTTACTCCTGTGATGGAGTTTTCCACGTAAAAATCTTGCGTGTTATTTTTCATTTCTGCATTGGGTTTTATTACGCAAAAAATTTTGAGTGTTTATGGTTTACACCTATTCACCCCCCTCTAGGTGTTTTTTCCCCTATTTAGATCCATATTATCATAACCCAACAATTGGTATCAGAGCGGGGATAGGGTTGTAAACAATGGTTGAAGGTGGAAACATCAAAAGACCCCCGTTTTTCGATGGAACAAAATATGCCTACTAGAAAGTACGGATGAAAGCATTTTAAATTTCCATCGATGAACGGGTATGGCAATCAATCGAGTTAGGATGGTCAAATCCAACTGAAATTATTGCTGATGTTCGCACCATCAAACATAGGTCGAAATGGACCAAGGAAGAGATTGACTCATCTTCTTACAACGGCAAAGGAATTAACGCATTTTTTAATGCTTTGTCGCAAACTGAGTTCTCTCGCGTCTCGGCATGTGAGACTGCGAAAGAAGTCTGGGATGTTCAACAAGTTACACATGAGGGAACAAACCTTGTGAAGATTCAAAAACTGCAAATGCTTACGAGCAAGTTTGATACTATTTTCATGGCAGAAAAATGAATCGTTCACAGATTACTATACATGATTGCAAGATATCGTAAATACATGTGCTGACTTGGGAGAGAAAATTCCAGAATCTAAAGTTCTAAGAATAATTTTAAGGACTCTTCCTAAAAGATTTCGTTCCAAGGTTACGGCCATTGAAACAGTTAAACACCCGGACGAAATCAAAGTAGAAGAAATAGTTGGTGGACTTCAAACTTATGAAATGACATTTCCTACTAACTATTTTTCTGGAAAAGCATCCTCTTCTAAGTCTTCTGGTTTTGCGTTGAAAACAACAAAAGAAGAGGACGCGGATTCATCCTCCTCAGACGATGACGAGAACCTATCAATGGAGGATTTCGAGAAGCAACTTGCTCTCTTGACAAGGAAATTTCGCCGAAACTTTTGAAGGGGTAATTCTAGCAAAACCTCATCCTTCGTAAAGTCGAAGAAAGGCAAAGGTTTTTCAAGCTTCAAGTCAAGAAAGCAAGAGAGTTCTTCAAAGGACAAAAAGAACTCGGAGGGACAAATCCAATGCTTCAAGTGCCGAGGATACGGTCACATTTCAACGGAGTGTCCCAATAAGAATCTGTCGAAGAAGAAAGCGATGCAAGCCGTCACTTGGGATGACGCCTCAACGTCCAATGAGTCATCTTCCAGTGATGAAGAAAACAACGCAACGGCGTTCCACGCGTCCACATCTTCACCTTACGTATGCTTCATGGCAAGTACATCCGATTCCGTGTCCATCTCCTCCCAAGTTGAAAAGAATGCAACGGACGACGAATCGAGTAATTCCGAAGGTGAAGATTTTGCTTTTGCCTACCATAAACTTTTAAAGGATTCAAAGAAACTGGCAAAGCAAAACAAGGGTTTGAGAGGGAGATTGCAGGATCTCGAAGAAGAAGCAAAAAGGGCAACTTCTCTCTCAAACGCTCTTGAAGTGGAAAAGGATAACTTGATCGAAGTAAATGTTTCCTTTCAAGAGAAAAATGAGCATTTCGAGAAGGAACACGTAAAACTGGTGGATAAAGCAAGTTACGTCTTGAAGCTCTACTCCGAGGCTCGATAAGAAAAAATGGAAATGACGAAGACCATTTTCCAACTTAAAGATGATTTGAAGCGATTTTCTTCGGGAAGGAGCAAGTTGGATAAGATGCTTGGTCTTGGTCAAACAAACCGTTTCGGCCTTGGATACAATCGAACTGGAGACTGTCCTAGTTCGAGTAAGACAGTTTTTGTGCCCCAGTCGGTATCTCCTCCTCCGACGATGGAATTCACTGCAATCAACGACAACAACCCTACCTCACCTACTTCGGGTTCGTCAAGTACAAAGGTATGTTTTCGTTATAGTTTTGCAGGGCACATAAGAAGAAATTGCAAGATTGGAGCGAAAAGATCACATCAACCACCTTTTGCAATAACTACCAAAAAGGTGATTCCCCGGAAATCCAAGGAGAACCTTTCAAAAGAAAGGAACATTGGTAGTTCACCTCACAAGACGATGTCAAAGAAAAGCGGTCAATCAAACAAGATAGTTTCACCAAGGAGAATAACTTCACATTCATTGCCGACGCAGTCCAAAAAGGTTTGGGTGCGCAAAGGTGAAATCTTCCCTTGTCTTGTCATTCATACTTCTTTGCATGCTTATGACAATTCGTCTTGGTATCTAGATAGTGGATGTTCCCGTCACATGACCGGTGACAAAAACTATTTTCAAACTTTAGAGAAAACCTCCGGAGGACTTGTAGTTTCCGGAGATGGATGTTCTTCTAAAATTGTTGGAAAATGAACAATCGCTATTCCAGAAGGCCCGGTTTTGAACAATGTTTTATTTGTTGAAGGCCTTAAGACTAACCTCATTAGCATTAGTCAACTTTGTGATAATGGTTTTTCAGTTAATTTTTCTTCAGCAGAATGTGTTGTAACTGATAAGGACCATTATTCTTTTTAAAAGGAGTTAGATCTGAAAATAATTGCTATGTCATTCCAAACAAAATTTCTGAAAATTGTAACCTAGTTTCTTTGGATAATGAAACTCTTTGGCATGAAAGACTAGGTCACATAAATTTTAAGGAACTAGCAAGGATTTCAAATAAAGACGTGGTTAAGGGGGTTCCTAAACTTTCTTTCAAAGAAAACATTGTGTGTGGAGGTTGTCAAAAGGGAAAGCAATCAAGGGCTGCACACAAGAACTTGAACCACGTTGGTACCAAACGACCTTTAGAATTACTGTACATGGACTTAATGTGGCCGACTCATCAACCAAGTTTGGGAGGTAAATGGTATATTTTTCTTTTGGTTGATGATTTCTCTAGATATACTTGGGTACATTTTTAAAAGAGAAAGCGGATACTTTCGACTCTTTTCATGAGGTTTGTCATCGTATTATGATTGAAAGAAATGAAAAGATCGTTCGTGTTCGAAGTGATAGAGGTGGAGAATTCATAAATTCTAAATTCATTGATTTTTGCACTTCCAACGGCATAAAACATGAATTCTCAGCACCCTATACACCTCAACAGAAAGGTGTAGTCGAGCGCAAAAACAGGGTTGTACAAGAGATGGCGCGTATTATGCTTCATAGCCGGAAACTCCCGTTACATTTTTGGGCTGAAGCTGTGAACACCGCCGTCTACGTAATTAATCAAGTGTATTTGCGCCCGGGAACTTTAAATACACCATATGAACTATGGTTTTGTAGAAAATCGAATATCAAATATTTTCGTATCTTTGGGAGTCGATGTTACATTTTACGTGATCGCAAAAATCTTGGTAAATTCGACTCTCGAAGTGACGAAGGGATTTTCATGGGTTATTCTACAAATAGTAGAGCATATCGGGTATTTAACCTGGAATCTAAAACGATGGTAGAATCTATTAATGTTAAAGTAGATGAAGCTTTTCACTTTGCAGCTGATAAATCTACCTCGGATATGTCTCTAGATGATGATACTCCTGTAAATGCATCTTCTCATAATAATTCTTTCGATAAAGTTGATGCATCTAATGGTTCTTCTAGTTTATCTGATATGCAGGAATCATCACATGTACCTCCGAGTACTCCGTTACCGCAAACGTTACGTATCTCCAAGGATCATCCAGAATCGAACATTATTGGAGACCCACAAGAAGGAGTTAGGACTCGGAGACAGTTGGTTTGTGGAGTCGCATGTTATGTCTCCATGATAGAACCAAAGAACGTTGATGAAGCTCTTCAGGATGATTACTGGATTGAAGCAATGCAAGAAGAGCTCCATCAGTTCGAAAGAAACAAAGTCTGGGAACTAACGAAGCCACCGAAGCAACACAATGTAATTGGTACTAAATGGATTTTCAAGAACAAGAAAAATGAGGATGGTACCATTATCAGGAACAAGGCACGCCTAGTTGCTCAGGGCTACTCACAAATTGAAGGAATAGACTTTGATGAGACGTTCGCCCCGGTAGCTCGACTCGAGTCGATTCGTATTTTGTTCGCAATTGCTTGTCATTTTAAAATCAAACTTTTTCAAATGGACGTTAAAAGCGCGTTTTTAAATGGGGTTTTAAACGAGGAAGTTTATGTGGCTCAACCGAAAGTTTTTGTAGACCATAAGCAACCTAACCATGTTTTTCGTTTGAAAAAGGGTCTTTACGGTCTAAAACAAGCACCGCGAGCGTGGTCCGAAAGGTTGACAAAGCACCTTTGGAGAAGGGCTATTCTCGAGGGGGAAGCAGATCGGACTCTCTTTGTGAAGCATTATCAGGATAACTTCATTGTGGCACAAATCTATGTCGATGACATTGTATTTGGTGCAACAAGAGACAATGATGTTTCTAAATTCGCTGAAACCATGGAAAACGAATTTGAGATGTCTATGATGGGCGAACTAACATACTTTTTGGATTGTAAGTGAAACAAAATGAAGAAGGCATCCATCTGTGCCAATCCAAGTATGCAAAGGAGTTGGTCAAGAAGTTTGGATTAGAAAATTCTAAAGACTTTCCGACTCCAATGGGAACTAGCAATAAGGGATTAGAAAGTGAATCTCTTAGTGAAAGTGTAGACGAGAAGCTTTATCACAGCATGATAGGAAGTCTACTCTATCTGACGGCTAGTCGCCCGGACATATCCTTTAGTGTTGCGACTGCGCGAGATATCAGTCAGCACCAAAGGAGGTTCACCTGAAAGCGGTGAAAAGGATCATCCGGTACATCAAAGGAACTTTGAATTTCGGAATTTGGTATCCTATGGGAACAACTCTTGACATAATAGGATATTCAGATGCCGATTGGGCAGGATCAGTGGATGATCGGAAAAGTACGAGTGGTGCATGTTTTTATCTTGGCCATTGCCTTGTTGCGTGGCATAGTAAAAAGCAAAACTGAATTGCACTCTCGACTGCCGAAGCGGAATATTTTTCAGCGGGTAGTTGTTCAACCCAACTCATTTGGATGAAAAGCGTGTTGAGCGACTTCCGAATTTCAGCAACTTCGGTAACTATTCTCTGTGACAACACTAGTGCTATAAATATTTCTAAAAATCCTGTGTTGCACTAAAGAACAAAACACATTGAACTTAGATATCATTTTCTAAGAGAGCTAGTTGAATCGAGTATTCTTCAAATTTCTTATATTTCAACTGAAGATCAATTAGCTGACATTTTGACAAAACCTTTGGATCAAAAACGGTTTATTCATTTGCGTAAAGCAATAGGAATGCTTTCTTTGAAATAACTCTTTTTGAAACCATTGCTTAGGTTAGGTTTTGTTTTGTGTTTTTGTTCCTTATCTATGTTTGTACATAGAACATTAATTGAGCATTAGTTTAATTAACTTTAACTGCATCCTTTTATATATTTAGAAATTTATTATGTTTTGGATACCATAATAATTCATTTGATGCAATGATCATTTATGTCAATTAAGTCATCTTTAATTGATCAAAGTCAATTTCTCTCTCATGTGATCTCTTGGTATAGTCTTTATCTTATTTGACAATTGAGTCAAGTATGAACTCGAGATCAATTTTTGGTTGAATACCTTATATCTTAAATAATTGATAGCCAATTGAGGGGGAGTTTATTAAAATGTTTATGTTAGTTGTATGCCCCAAAAGCCTATAAGGCTGACGCATTTTATTATATGGAACATATTTGTACTTGATCTTTATTATAATTTGGGCATTTTATGCCATTCATGTTTGATGTGTCCATGAATCGTCCTTTGATTTAATGAGATGATAATGTATATTCTTAAGAGTTAAGAATTTGAGATACATATTATTAGTGATTAAGTCATGAATGCTCTCAATCGGAGGATCATCATGGGGACGATGATTGATCCGGCAAGATTGATGTATGTGTCGCTCTCTTTTAGGATGACGAGTCTCAAGTCATTAGTGTGGGGACACTGGAGCGAACGTGCAGGTGGTTGTTATAGAACAAGGGCACTGAGCGTGACCAATTACGATTAGTTACTTGGATGTCTACTCTTTCGTCAGTAACTGATTCGATGTTGCAGTGGTACAACTGATCCTTAGACCTGCGACACCACGGCCATTCAGTATGAGGCTACTGTAGTTTGACTATGCAAACTCTAATCCTAGTCACGGGTCTTAGTAGTATATGTTGGCTGCAGTCGGTTCATATTAGGAATGGGTGTTTGTTTATAGGGGATCTATCGCTCTCGGTAGAGAGATAATTAGTCCTATGCTATTTGTAAGGCAAAGCTCAGAAATCCTCGGCCGGGGTAATATGGTTCATGGAAAGGTGTTTCCAAGAGTAACCATATGAGCTTCTGTCCTATCAAATTTGTCATATAACGGGTGATGGGGTTTGACGAGTATTCCATGACCTCCACTCAGTTGGGACTATGCGATAGAAGGATTGTATTGTACGGTAACTGCACCTTGAGGTTCAGTCCAATATTCACTTCTGATTGGATTGCCACCATATGCTGATAGGCGTCACTGGTGGATTGTGGGAACCAATAAGAATAATTATAGGCGAATAATTATTATACGATGGAAGAATCAAAAGTGTTTGATCCATCAAAAGGAGTTTCGATGATGATGTCGATGGGGATCGCATCATATCTCACTACCAGACAGAATTGAACCTATTAGGTCACACACATAAGGAATCGCGCATGATCGATATCAAGGAGATGATAAAGAAGTTTATAGAATGGATTAATTATAATCACAATACTAAAGTTTACTAGTTTATTAGTAAAAGGACTAATTTGCAATTATTGTAAATTAGAGGTATTTAAGTGCAAAAGTTGCATGGTGTATTTACTAATCGTTAGTAAATATTTGGAGGACTTATGTGTAAATGTTACACACGTAGGATAATGGATAATCCAATCGGATTAGGATTCGATTTAATTAGTTACTAGATTTTATCTTGAGATTTAATTTAAAAGATCTTTCTTTGTAACTAATTATAAGATTTAATTAGTTACTAGATTTTATCTTGAGATTTAATTTAAAAGATCTTTCTTTGTAACTAATTATAAGATTTAATTAGTTACTATATTTTAGAAGATCTTTTCTTTGTAACTAATTATAAGATTTAATTAGTTACTAGATCTTTCTTTGTAACTAATTATAAGATTTAATTAGTTACTATATCTTAGGAGATCTTTTTGTAACTAATTATAAGATTTAATTTTGTTATAGCCGGCCAACTTCCTATTATAAGAATAGGTAGTACGTATGTGATACGTAACAACAATTTTGGAGAAAGATAAAGTGGAAATTAATCAAGTCGCGGAACGTGAGAAAACCCTAGCCGCCTATCCTCTCCCTTTTCCTAAAGTCCTCCATAATTAATCGTTCCCAATCTTCGGAAGATTGCTAGCACAATTAGAAGATTGATTCATCCTCCTTACATCGACGCAAGAATTAATTCGCGATCGGATCGCGAATCAAGGAGATCGATTTTTTGATCAATGGCGTAATTCTGTGTGGACACAAGTAGAGGCCGGGTGCGTGCGCGGCTATCAAGGACGAACAATTTTTACCAACGATCGTCGGCTTCGCGGTGATCTCGACCCGCACAAGGTAAAAATTAAATCCTAATTGATGAGATCAATTAGATTACCTTTTTATGATCTAAAACAAAACATGAGGTGATCTTGGTTTAAGAAAAAATTTTAATTGCGTTTTTTCTTCCGCTGCGCATATCCGTATTTTTCTTACAGTGGTATCGGAGCCACCCTCATCGTTTGTTTTAGATCTAATCTCTTTTTCGATGTTGATTGGGTTTTTCTGGAACGATCAAAATCAAAACAATGAAGATTGTTTTTGAGTATATTTTTGATTGTTTTGAAACGCTAATTAATTAGCACACTTGCGGGCAAGAAGCCGCAACGTTAATTAAATTAGCACACTTGCAGGCAAGGGCTACAATGCTAATTAGATTGGCATTGCCTTGCATGACGGATTTTTACATGATGTGATCATGCGCGCCTTGTGGTTGCTTTGTGCAAGATCGCAATTTAATATTAATTTGAAACCCAATTAATTAGAAATCGAATTAGAGAATTTTATTTTATATGCCTGTGATGTGTATGAGGTGATGATCATGGATAGCAACCTTGTGATGATGTGAATGGGTGTAATTTAATAAGGACCCAGTGTTAGATTCCTTTTGAGTGCCTGTGTGCACCAATTAAATTATGTAATTTGGAGACCTGCGTGTCTCATTATTATTATTATGGGTTGTATTGTAATTGTTGCAAAATTAAAGGGTAAAGGGGTAGTTTAGATTCGATGACGATTTGTTCCATTCAAGAGTTGATGCGGTGCAGATCAAGTTTGGACCAAATATTGATCGAGGGAGCCGACAAGAGTTGATCTACTCCAATCTGATCAAGATGCAGAGCAAGTTTTTGTGTGTAATACCCTCTGACCCGATTCCGGCCTGGTGGCTCAGGCTCGAATCAAATTAAAATCCATGATCATCACCGGTAGTTATTTTTTATATATATGCGATATATGTGTGCATATGATGCGATGGTTTGCATGAGATGTAAAATTTATAATAAATTAAAACTGATGAGATAACAAATCTCCCTAAATAAAATATTAAGTTAATGGTGTTATGAACCCGTTAGTGGCCTTCCATCGTTGTAGGATGTGGGCGTCTCTTTAGTGTTGATTGATGCACCCGGACACGGGGGTCAGTTGCATTAGGGAACCGCAACCATTCTATTGGCATGAGATGCTATGTGGTAAGAAAGGGGTTGAATCCAAGAATCTGTCAGGATGAGGATTCAATGACTTTTTTATTTGCATGATGAACGGTGGGTCTAACTTAACCAAAAGATAAGGCCAAGAATCTGTTAGGATGAGGCCTATATTTTTGGAGGCCAAAGATAAAATTGCGATTTGCTTGAGAAGCATTGAACAAGAGTTGTTCACTCATTTCTTTACTCATTGCCAAGAATCTGTCAGGATGAGGTAGTGTGCAAATAGATGGGACCGCAATTCCCACTAGAAACTTTTAGTAAAGTTTCCGTTTTCTCCACTCGGGGAGTGTGGAGATTCGCTAAAATTAGTGGGAGGCACCATTTAGATTTAAAGCCCCTAATCAAAATGGATTATGATTAAGTACACAACTAATTAGAATCTTAACCATCTGCAGAAAATGTCCGCCTCTAACCCACTTGTCAAAATACTTGATACTAATCGCCTAACTGGACCGAATTTTACCGATTGGCTGAGGAATTTGAGAATTGTTCTCAATTCTGAGAAATTAGCCTACGTGTTGGACACAGAGGCTCCAGCAGTGCCCGCAAATCCAACAGCTCAACAGAAAGATGCTAGAAATAAATGGACTGATGATGACATGAAGGTAAAATGCTACATGCTTGCGTCTATGAGTAATGAGTTGCAACGCCAGCATGAGCACATGGAGAGTGCTACTGACATCTTGCTCCATCTTAAAGAGTTGTATGATGAGCAAAGTCGAACAGCTCGTTACGAGGTGTCAAGGCGACTGTTCAGGACTAAGATGTCTGATGGTCACTCAGTCAATAATCATTGCTTGGCGATGATTAAGGACATTGAGGAGCTTGAGAAGCTCGGAATGACTATGGACGCAGAACTTCAAATTGATTTGATCTTACAATCATTACCTGATTCATTTTTTCAGTTTATTTTAAATTTTCAAATGAATAAAATTACTTGCACTCTCGCCGAGCTGTTGAATATGTTGGTCACGGTTGAAGGAATGCTAAAAGTCAATAAGGACAATGTGAAGGATAAAACTTTGGAAGGTATGTCCGAGATTCATATCATTGAAACTACTAGCTTATCGGTTTGTTCTACTTTTACATGGGTCATTGACTCGGGATGCACCTCGCATTTGTGTATTTCAATGCAGGCGCTAAAAAAAAAGTAGACGACTTAGGGATGGAGAGCTTACCCTACGCGTTGGAAACGGAGCAAGAGTTGCTGCTGTTGCTGTAGGGACTTATCCTTTATGTCTACCGACATGAGTAGTTTTAGAATTTAGAGATTGTCTTTATGTTCCTAGTGCGACTAGAAACCTTATTTCCGTTTCACGTTTAGTATTGGAAGGTTATAAGTTTATTTTTGAATCAAACATTTGTTCAATTTATTTGAGAAATAATTTGATAGGTTGTGGTTCTTTAATAGACAATCTCTATTACTTACATATGGATGTTAGTATGAATACAGTTCACAATGGCATGAATGAGAATACTATTGTTTTTAAAAGACCTAGAGAGGAGGTAAACAAAACATACTTGTGGCATCTGAGGCTTGGTCACATTGGAGAAGATAGGGTTAACAAGCTGGCTAAGGATGGTATCTTAGGATCCTTACTCCCTGAACCATACCCAGCTTGTGAATCATGTCTTCAAGGAAAAATGACTAAGTCTCCCTTTGTTGGACAAGGACAGAGAGCTACCGAAGTACTCGCCCTGATACATACTGATGTATGTGGCCCATTCGATGTGTCTGCTTGGGGCGGCTACCTCTACTTTATTACCTTTACTGATGATTATTCACGGTATGGGTACGTGTATTTAATTAAACACAAGTCTGAAGTCTTTGAAAAGTTTAAAGAGTTTAGACAAGAAGTAGAAAAGCAAATGGAAAAACCGATTAAGGCTCTTCGATCCGATCGAGGTTACCTTAGCACGGATTTCTTAACCTACCTCAAGAATAATGGTATTGTCTCTCAATGGACTCCTCCTGGAACACTAGAACTGAATGGGGTGTCTGAACGGAGAAATCAAACTTTATTAGATATGGTTCGATCTATGATGAGTTTTACAGATTTACCTACGTCACTTTGGGGTTATGCACTTCTTACGGCTATTTATATTTTAAACAGAGTACCTTCCAAATCTGTTCCCACCACACCATATGAGATGTGGCACGGTAGGAAGCCAAGTTTTACTCACATTAAGACTTGGGGGTGTCCGGCTTATATTAAGAAATTAAAGACGGACAAATTGGAAAGCAGATCAGTCAAGGAAAGTTTCATTGGTTATCCCAAGGAATCACTTGGATACTTTTTTTATCTCCCAGAAAGTCACAATGTGATTGTGATCCGACATGCCTTTTTTCTTGAAAATGAATTTATTTTAGCAGGAGGCAGTGGGAGAAAAATAGAACTAGAGGAGAAAGTCTCTTTAGAATCAAGCATTCCAAGAGCCCTTCCTAATAACTATGTGATACCAGAAATTACATTGCCACCTCGCAAGTCTAGTAGAATCTCTCATCCTCCTGATAAATACATGGGATTATTTATAGAGGACATGGAGGAAATGTTCCTAGTGGGAGACAAGGATCATAGAGATGATCCTAAGACTTATAGCGAGGCGATGTCAGACATCGACTCCGAAAAATAGTTGGAAGCCATGAAGTCTGAAATAGACTCAATGTACTCCAATCAAGTTTGGACTTTGGTTGATCCACCGGAGGGTATTGTACCCGTTGGATGCAAATGGATCTTCAAGAGAAAGATTGGTTCTGATGGAAAGGTAGAGACCTATAAAGCTAGGCTGGTAGCAAAAGGTTATAGTCAACGCGAGGCATTGACTATCAGGATACCTTTTCACCTGTAGCCATGCTTAAATCCATCAGAACTCTGCTTGCTATTGCTGCACATTATGACTACGAGATCTGGCAAATGGATGTAAAAACTGCTTTCCTGAATGGATATCTTGAAGAAGAAATCTATATGGAGCAGCCTTTGGGTTTCACTACCAAAGATAGAAGTCATAAAGTGTGCAAGCTTCAACGATCCATTTATGGGTTGAAGCAAGCTTCTCGGAGTTGGAACACTCGTTTCAATGATGCAGTCGAATCGTTCGATTTCATCAGAAATGAAGAAGAGCCGTGTGTGTATAAAAAGGTTAGTGGGAGTGCTGTTACCTTCATCGTATTATACGTGGATGACATACTCCTAATAGGGAATGACATTCCTATGTTAATATCGGTGAAGTTATGGTTATCCAAAGAGTTTTCTATGAAAGACCTTGGAGAAGCATCTTATATCCTAGGGATAAAGGTCTATAGGGATAGACCTAAGAAGTTGCTTGGTTTATCGCAAGCCATGTACATAGATGAAGTGTTGAAAAGGTTCAGCATGGCGAATTCCAAAAAGGGGTATGGTACCTCTAAGACATGGAATTCACCTCTCTAAGACTATGTCTCCTAAGACACCTGAAGAGAGAAGTCGCATGAGCAGGATCCCTTATGCTTCCGCAATAGGGAGTTTAATGTATGCGATGCTATGTACTCGACCTGATATAGCACAGGCTGTGAGCGTCACTAGTCGATATCAGTCGAACCCAGGCGAAGAGCATTGGGTAGCGGTGAAGAATATCCTTAAGTACTTGAGAAGAACAAAGGATATGTTCTTGGTTCTTGGAGGTGGAGAACTCAAAGTTGATGGCTATACAGATTTACATTTTATGTCCGATATAGACGATAGAAAGTCTTCGTCTGGGTATCTATTTATTTGCAATAGTGGGTCAATAGTTTGGAAGAGTTCTAAACAAGAGACGATTGCTGATTCTACTATGGAGGCGGAGTACATCGCTGCATCTGAAGCTGCCAAGGAAGCTGTTTGGATCAAGAAATTTATCACTGAGCTTGGGGTGGTTCCCTCTAGTAGGGATCCCCTGCCACTATTTTGTGATAATAATGGCGCCATAGCATTAGCTAAGGAGCCGAGATCTCATCAGAAATCCAAACATATCGAGCGGCGGTATCACAAGATTAGAGAATACATCAAAGATAAACATATTGAAGTGCAGAAGGTTGCCTCCGCAGATAACGTGGCGGACCCGCTAACTAAGGCTTTGACTCAGCAAAAACTAGAGACTCATCTTGAGAAGATGGGCATTAGATATATGACTGATTGGCTTTAGTGCAAGTGGGAGATTGTTAGTTGTATGCCCCAAAAGCCTATAAGGCTGACGCATTTTATTATATGGAACATATTTGTACTTGATCTTTATTATAATTTGGGCATTTTATGCCATTCATGTTTGATGTGTCCATGAATCGTCCTTTGATTTAATGAGATGATAATGTATATTCTTAAGAGTTAAGAATTTGAGATACATATTATTAGTGATTAAGTCATGAATGCTCTCAATCGGAGGATCATCATGGGGACGATGATTGATCCGGCAAGATTGATGTATGTGTCGCTCTCTTTTAGGATGACGAGTCTCAAGTCATTAGTGTGGGGACACTGGAGCGAACGTGCAGGTGGTTGTTATAGAACAAGGGCACTGAGCGTGACCAATTACGATTAGTTACTTGGATGTCTACTCTTTCGTCAGTAACTGATTCGATGTTGCAGTGGTACAACTGATCCTTAGACCTGCGACACCACGGCCATTCAGTATGAGGCTACTGTAGTTTGACTATGCAAACTCTGATCCTAGTCACGGGTCTTAGTAGTATATGTTGGCTGCAGTCGGTTCATATTAGGAATGTGTGTTTGTTTATAGGGGATCTATCGCTCTCGGTAGAGAGATAATTAGTCCTATGCTATTTGTAAGGCAAAGCTCAGAAATCCTCGGCCGGGGTAATATGGTTCATGGAAAGGTGTTTCCAAGAGTAACCATATGAGCTTCTATCCTATCAAATTTGTCATATAACGGGTGATGGGGTTTGACGAGTATTCCATGACCTCCACTCAGTTGGGACTATGCGATAGAAGGATTGTATTGTACGGTAACTGCACCTTGAGGTTCAGTCCAATATTCACTTCTGACTGGATTGCCACCATATGCTGCTAGGCGTCACTGGTGGATTGTGGGAACCAATAAGAATAATTATAGGCGAATAATTATTATACGATGAAAGAATCAAAAGTGTTTGATCCATCAAAAGGAGTTTCGATGATGATGTCGATGGGGATCGCATCATATCTCACTACCAGACAGAATTGAACCTATTAGGTCACACACATAAGGAATCGTGCATGATCGATATCAAGGAGATGATAAAGAAGTTTATAGAATGGATTAATTATAATCACAATACTAAAGTTTACTAATTTATTAGTAAAAGGACTAATTTGCAATTATTGTAAATTAGAGGTATTTAAGTGCAAAAGTTGCATGGTGTATTTACTAATCGTTAGTAAATATTTGGAGGACTTATGTGTAAATGTTACACACGTAGGATAATGGATAATCCAATCGGATTAGGATTCGATTTAATTAGTTACTAGATTTTATCTTGAGATTTAATTTAAAAGATCTTTCTTTGTAACTAATTATAAGATTTAATTAGTTACTAGATTTTATCTTGAGATTTAATTTAAAAGATCATTCTTTGTAACTAATTATAAGATTTAATTAGTTACTATATTTTAGGAGATCTTTTCTTTGTAACTAATTATAAGATTTAATTAGTTACTAGATCTTTCTTTGTAACTAATTATAAGATTTAATTAGTTACTATATCTTAGGAGATCTTTTTGTAACTAATTATAAGATTTAATTTTGTTATAGCCGGCCAACTTCCTATTATAAGAATAGGTAGTACGTATGTGATACGTAACAACAATTTTGGAGAAAGATAAAGTGGAAATTAATCAAGTTGCGGAACGTGAGAAAACCCTAGCCGCCTATCCTCTCCCTTTTCCTAAAGTCCTCCATAATTAATCGTTCTCGATCTTCGGAAGATTACTAGCACAATTAGAAGATTGATTCATCCTCCTTACATCGACGCAAGAATTAATTCGCGATCGGATCGCGAATCAAGGAGATCGATTTTTCGATCAATGGCGTAATTCCGTGTGGACACAAGTAGAGGCCGGGTGCATGCGCGGCTATCAAGGACGAACAATTTTTACCAACGATCGTCGGCTTCGCGGTGATCTCGACCCGCGCAAGGTAAAAATTAAATCCTAATTGATGAGATCAATTAGATTACCTTTTTATGATCTAAAACAAAACATGAGGTGATCTTGGTTTAAGAAAAAATTTTAATTGCGTTTTTTCTTCCGCTGCGCATATCCGTATTTTTCTTACAGTTTATGCTCAAAAGATGTGGAAAGAGTTACATCCCAATGAGGAGTGTGAAAACTACCACCACATGGAGGAAAGACCTACCACCTCGGTCGTCCGAGTACTGTGTGCAGCTATCACATGTATACCAAGCATGGTTTTTCGTGTTGAATAGATAAAATGCTTGTTGGAATACTTGACTCTGTGAAATTTCAAGGTTGGTATAAGGTGGTGATTTTATTGAAAGATGCTCAAAGAGCCACTCCCTTCAAAAAATTGACTAGATATATTATCTAATCTATTTGGGATTTCAAACATCTATCGATCTTTGTGTTTCATTTTCTTTACCATATTAATGATTTGATAAACGCATTACTCATAAGATCGTGATAGATGTCATTGAACTTGTTCAACTTTAAGGGATTTAATTTTTATAAATTTTCGTTTCACTACTTGGATATTATTGATAGATTTAGCAAAATCTATTTCTTTTATGAAACGATGACTTTTGTTTAAAGTTGACATGCAAAAGTGCATACATACTTTTTCTGGATTTTCTGGAATTTTTCTAAATTTTTCTGAAGAAAAAATTGGAGCCGATCCGGACTGGAATTCCTATTCCGGATCCCGAACGCAGGAATTCTCTGCGGGTAGCCGATCCGGACTGGATTCATAAGCTGTTCCGGACCGCGGCTAGGGTTTTATAAGAAACGAAAGGGTTTTAATTTCCTTTTACAACAAACTTTTGTTTCCAAGTCTCCAGAGTTTCTCTCACTAGAAAACAACCAATTTGGAGCCCTTCTAACTCGAGTTCTTCGGATTCAAGTAAGTTTCTTTGATCAAAATTCAAATTTTCCACTGTTTTTACATTATTGTTCAAAACGTGAGTGAAAATCATGGGTGAAATTTAATTCTAGATGGTTTTTGGTCAAATTTCTTTTGAAATAAGAACTTTGAGTAGATTATTTTTGTTTATAAGCTTGGTATTCTCCTGATTAACGGATTTTTAGGCTTTGATTTCTGAAAATTCGGTTTTAGGGCATATAATGAGAATTTTTGAAATTAATGGAATTGATCTATTTTTAAATTTTTTTTTGCAAAACTAATTTGATTCTTAGTCTCTCTACACGATAATGATTGTTTGGGTATAATTTTTCAAATTTTTGAAAATAAACAATTTTTTCGTGTTCTTGAGTTTTCGCTCGCAGGTTTCTCATTTACAAAGGCACAAGCAAAAATGGTGTTTTTATTGATCATTGTGCTTCTGGTTACCATTGTGGTGAACCGGATCTCTGCAGGGCTTCTGTTGTGTGACCAGCAGCTTCTCGAGGCCTATGTGACGCGTCGGCGGTGTTTGTGCACAATTTGGACACAAGTGATGGACTCAGTGTGTGATATGGATCACGAGAGTAGTCAGATGACCTCGTTGGATGTTTAGAAGTGGTTTTGCGCGCAATTGTCACGCCCCGGGGATTTGTTTTAGCGGAAACGATTCACAAAAGTCGAACCTTTGACGTACAATTTTTTTTCTTGTAAAAGAGAGCCCCTCTGCCCCGGCGCATGCCCAGACCCGCCACACATACAGGATCACTCCGTAAACGGACAGAGTCTCCCCTGTATGTGCACGGCGTGGCGTTCAGTACATGTTCCAAACATACACAACCACTCAATCACAACAATTATTAACATACAACCAGCATTCTGATCTATTTAAAACGTATGGCCGATTAATTTGGAAAGGATAAATCCACAGTTAGAAGAGGGCGCCTACCCGGCGCTTACGTTTTGAAAGCGAGTTTCGAAATCAGCATAAATCCACAAGGTTTTGAAAACGGTGCCCACCCGACACCCAAGTTTTGAAATCCCTTTCGCAATCCATAAATCCACAGGGTTTTGAAACCAGTGCCCACACGACACTTAGATTTTAAAAGATGGTTTTCGCAATCTTTTCTTTGGCTTTTGCCTTTTTCGTTTTCAAATGGCCAACGGAAATAAAAGGAAGAGTAATGTATAAGAGGGTAACTAAATGCAATCCACACCGACATCCACGCCGACCCCACGGGGGTATCGCGAACCTCTCACATATCTACAATGTAAATGAAATGCAAGAATAAAAGGAGAAATACAGTCCAGGACCCCCGGCGACCCAGCTGCTCCTGTCCCGTCCTCACCCCCGACCGAACCCTGTCACGAAGTGGGAAGTCAGTGACGTAAAAATAGTAGAGCAGGAGAATATAATAAAACAAACCGTGAAGACAACCGGAGCAACCACCCTCTCAAGGTGGAGAGGTAACCTGTACACCTGTGTCCTGTAATACCCGGCCACGTCGGACAACTAAACCGACGGCCCATACCGTACATGCAGAAACCCGACCACGTCGGACAACTAAATCGATGGGTCGCACCGCTCGCACCTCGACGCCTCAAACCCCACAACTAATAAGGGGCCCCACTACGTCACCTCGTGGGTATACACGGGTCATAGACCACTTTTTCGGAAAAGCGCACCCTTCGCGGTGGCCAAACCGCGGGTGCGCGTGTTGCAGCCTCGAGCACAGTAGCCACAATGCATGAACAAGAGTAAGATAATAACATGTGTAATCAAGGTACTCTACTAACAAGTATAATCGAAGATAAAGCAACAACATGTAACATCAGGAGCATAATACACCTAACTACTAAAGTGCGGCGATTACATGTAGCATCTACGATACGATAATAGGCGGCAGGTAAAGTGAAACGATAACATGTAATATCTAGAATAAACGGTCGTCGGAAATCGATGCTAATTAACACATTCAACCCACCTGTCGCTAGTAGAAAACCACGCTCGGCTCCCCGCGTCCCGGCGCGCTCCCCGAAGCTACAAAAACGGGATCCCCGGGCGGGGAGATCAAGAACCTTTAAACGCGAAGTAAAGGAAAGCCCCAACGCCAACCGGCCTCTGATGGCAGCGACCAAACCCCCCGCGCGCTGCCGTGCTGCCCGCGCGGCGCCCCCGTATGCGCGGGTGGCCGCGCGCGGTGCCCTCGCATGTGCGGGCTGCCCCGCGCGGCGCCCCGCATGCGGGGGTTGCCCCGCGCGGCGCCCCCGCATGCGCGGGCTGCCCGCGCGGTGCCCCCGCATGCGCGGGCTGCCCCGCGCGGCGCCCCGCATGCGGGTGCCCCGCGCGGCGCCCCCGCATGCGCGGGCGGCCCCGCGCGGTGCCCCCGCATGCGCGGGCTGCCCCGCGCGGCGCCCCCGCATGCGCGGGCGGCCCCGCGCGGCCGCCCGCGCGGCGCCCCCGCATGCGCGGGCGGCCCCGCACGGTGCCCCCGCATGCGCGGGCTGCCCCGCGCGGCGCCCCGCATGCGGGTGCCCCGCGCGGCGCCCCCGCATGCGCGGGTTGCCCCGCGCGGCGCTCCGCGTGTGGGTGGCTCGCCCCTCTCCTTCCATCTCCGACGAATCAAGAAAGCCCCCCTCCCCCTCGTTCGTAACGAGAAATGACAAGGAAAGAAAATGAAAGCACGGCTCACCTTGTTTTCATTGGTACCGGGCGAAGGAGAGGGATCGTCCTTGTAGCGTTCGTCGGATCTTTGCGGGGAGGCGATCAATCTCTTCTCTTCCACGCCGGCCGATGGGAAGGGCGAGGGTTTTGGGGAACCGCTCCTCGTCCACGCTCGGATATCGTACGCCAAGGTGAGGGGAGGCGAGGTATATGAAAACCTAATTCCCAAGGCCGACTATTTAGTCGTTTGGGCGTAGTGGATTTTTGACCCCAAATTAAGATTAACCACTCGAGCGACTGGGAAAAGGGGTGTTTAAATCCCATACCTCAACTGATCGACCAGAATCGATCTGATTGCGGACCAGAGTTCGGTCTGCCCCCGGTAATTGTGTATGTCACCAGGGCTGCGGTACCAACATCCGGAATTTATTCTGGGAGATCCGGGGGTCGGAATCCAAAACCGATCGCACCGCCGGTCTCCGTTTCGCGAGCTTTATTAACCAAAAATACCCGCGAGCCCCGATCATCTGTCTAGAAAACAAGGAAAAGTTACCCTCGGACCCCTATTGTCAGCAGAACGGTTCAATAAAATTAATAGGGAGCCCGGAAAGGTAAGATAATACCACGGTTATCACACCACTCACCTCTAAAAACGAGTTTCGTCCTCGAAACTCAAACCCGGAAGGTGGTGAACAGGTTCGGGTAGTTCTCCCTCATTTTAGATTCTAGCTCCCAGGTTGCTTCTCGCTCCTCGTGGTTGCTCCAGAGTACCTTCACGTAGGGGATGGTTCGATTTCGCAGTGATTTGCTTTCCCTTGCTAGGATTCTCACGGGGGTTTCCTCGAAGCTTAGGTCCTCTTTAAGGTCGAGTATAGCGACATCCAGGATATGTGATGGATCGGAGAGGTATTTACGGAGCATCGAAACGTGGAAGACGTCGTGGACTCGGTCGAGGTTCGGTGGTAGGGCAAGGCGGTACGCCACTGGGCCGATGCGTTCCAAAATCTCGAAGGGCCCTACAAACCGTGGGCTCAGTTTCCCTTTTTAGCCCGAACCGCTTGACTCCTCTGGACGGCGAGACCCGCAAGAAAACATGCTCTCCCACTTGGAATTCCAGGTCGCGACGCCTTTGGTCCGCGTAGCTCTTCTGGCGACTCTGGGCGGTCAGCAGGCGCTGTCTGATAAGGCGTACCTTCTCCTCCGTTTCCTCCACTAGATCGGGTCCCAAGAACCTCCGTTCTCCCAGATCGTCCCAACAAATCGGGGATCGGCAGCGCCTTCCATATAAGGCTTCGTAGGGCGCCATCTGGATGCTGGCCTGGTAGCTGTTGTTGTAGGCGAATTCCACGAGAGGTAGGTAGCGTGACCATCCGATTCCCCAATCTAGCACACAGGCGCGAAGTAGGTCTTCGAGGGTTTGTATCACGCGCTCCGACTGTCCGTCCGTCTGAGGGTGGAAGGCTGTGCTGAACTGTAGTTTGGTCCCCATGGCTCGCTGAAGGCTCTGCCAAAACTTCGAGACAAAGCGCGTGTCTCTGTCCGAGGTGATCGATGCCGGCACTCCATGTAGTCTCACGATCTCGCTAATGTAAGCTTGAGCTAACCGTTCTCGGGTCCAGGTCGTATGAATTGGCAGAAAGTGTGCTGACTTGGTCAACCGGTCGACTACGACCCAAATCGCATCGTGACTCTGCTGAGAGCGCGGAAAACCCGTGACAAAGTCCATGGTGATCTGATCCCACTTCCACTCCGGCACAGGTAGCGGCTGTAGCTTCCCTGCTGGTCGCTGGTGCTCGGCCTTTATCTGTTGGCACACTAGGCAGTGAGCTACGTGTCGGGTGACGTCCCCCTTCATGTTGGGCCACCAGTAGGTCTGTTTGAGGTCCCTGTACATCTTCGTGCCCCCTGGGTGTGCCGCATAAGGGGCCCGGTGAGCCTCTGTCAAGATTTCCTCCTTTAACTCTGACGACTCTGGCACGCAGGTACGTCCGCGGAACCGTAGGGTGCCGTCGTTCTCCACTGCAAAATCGCTCTCTTGGTCCAGGGGAATCTTGTCTCGTATGCGCTGTAAATGTGGGTCGGTCTGCTGTCCCTCCTGGATCTTCTCAAGTAATGCCGGCCTGACCACCAAGGTTAGAAGTCGCATAACCGTGCCTGCTGGCACCACCTCCATCTGCATTCGTGCGAACTCCGCGATCAAGTGGTTCTGCTCCGTTATCGCGCTCCCAGACGCCCCTTCCTGATGCCCTTTCCTGCTCAATGCATCGGCCACCACGTTTGCCTTCCCGGGATGGTATTGAATCGTCAAGTCGTAATCTTTCAACAGCTCTAGCCATCGTCTCTGCCGCAAGTTTAATTCTTTTTGGGTAAAGATGTACTTAAGACTTTGATGATCCAAGAAGACGTTACAGTGGACTCCGAAGAGATAGTGCCTCCACAGTTTTAAAACGAAGACTACTGCGGCCAGTTCTAAGTCGTCTATCGGGTAGTTCTTTTCGTAATCCTTCAGTTGCCTGGACGCGTAGGCAATCACTTTCCCCTGTTGCATCAGGACACCACCCAGACAGATCCTCGATGCGTCGCAGTACACTTCATAATCCTCTCCGGGTGTCGGCAGCACAAGTATCGGTGCCCTGGTTAACCTCCTCTTTAGTTCCTCAAAGCTCTCCTAGCATTTGGCCGTCCATATGAACTTCTCCCCTTTTCTGGTTAACCGATTTAAGGGGGTAGCAATCTTCGCGAAACCCTCTACGAACCGCCTATAATATCCTGCCAACCCTAGGAAACTGCGGACCTCTGTCACCGTCGTCGTCGGCTGCCAGTCGACCACTGATTCCACCTTCTTGGGGTCCACGGCAATTCCCTGTGCCGAGATCACATGTCCTAGGAAACCGACTTCGCGCAGCCAGAACTCACACTTCTTGAGTTTAGCGAACAGCTCCTGCTCTCTGAGAGTTTGGAGGATCGTTCGCAGATGGTCCTCGTGCTCCCCGTCGGTAGTGGAGTAAATCAGGATGTCGTCGATGAAAACCACCACGAACCGATCCAGGAAGGGTCTGAAGATCCGGTTCATCATGTCCATGAAGACTGCAGGGGCGTTCGTGAGTCCGAAGGGCATGACCGTGAACTCGTAGTGGCCATACCGGGTCCGGAAAGCAGTCTTCGGGATGTCCTCGTCCCGAACCCGGAGTTGGTGGTAGCCCGATTGCAGATCAATTTTGGAGAAGACCGTCGCCCCTCTCAGCTGGTCGAAGAGGTCGTCTATTCTGGGCAGGGGGTACTTATTCTTCACTGTGACTTTGTTTATTCCTCTGTAATCGATGCAGAGACGCAGGATTCCGTCTTTCTTCCGCACAAAGAGTACCGGGGCGCCCCAGGGTGATACACTCGGTCTTATGAACCCCTTATCCAAGAGGTCTTCCAGTTGTGCTTTAAGCTCCTTTAGCTCTGCGAAGGCCATTCGGTAAGGCGCCTTCGTAATAGGCTGCGTGCCCGGTAGTAGTTCGATAGGGAACCCCACCTCCCGTTCTGGGGGCATCCCAGGCAGTTCCGTGGGAAAAACGTCGGGGAAGTCCCTCACCACTGGGATATCGGCAGGCGTCGTCGGGGGTCGGGTGGCTAAATCCACCGATGCTAAATAGGCCACGCAACCACCCTCCACCAGTCTTCTGGCCCGTGCCGCTGAAATAATCGCCGGGAAGGAGATGCTCTTGCCCATCATGTACACATGCTCAGGGAAACCCGGTTCTTGTAAACGCAGCTGTCGCTTGTCGCAATCGACGAGCGCCTGGTACCTCGTGAGCCAGTTCATGCCCAGCACCACGTCGTACTCCTTCAAGGGGATTACCACCAAATCCCAAGGACATGCCAACCGCCCTAGCTTAATCGGGCAGGCGGTCACAACGCTGACCGCCTCCAAGGTCCCTCCCGCCGTTTGCACCGTCAAGAAATTTTGGAGGGGTGTCTCCTCGAGACCATACAGAAACACGAAGTCACGGGAAATGAAAGAGTGTGTTGCTCCGGTGTCGAAAAGAGTTCTAGCATGGGAATTTGAAACGGAAGTAGTACCTGCAAGTACGTCCTCCGGCGGATCTGCCTCTTGGCGGGTCATTGAGAAGACTCTCCCGCCTGGTTGTGGCTGCCTGTCCTCCTCGCGCCGTGGTGCAGGGGGTCTAGACGTCGACGCCATAGGAGCTTTCCCCCGCCCTGAGGGCTGTGGCGTGGGCGTAGAAGCTGCAGAGGACGCAGATCCCCCGCCTAAGGGGCAGTTGCGGCGGAGGTGCCCCCGTTTGCCGCACCTGAAGCAGTGGTCGCCTCTTTGGGGCCACTCTCCCGGAATGTGCCCTCCCCCGCATATGACGCACGGCCTATTCCCCGACCTCGGCCCTCCTGCTGGCGCGCTCCGGGACTCCGCCTGCGGTCTCCACCGTTTGGGGGCTCCGCCCCCACTCCAAGAGCCTCCCCCCGAGTTCTGCTGTTGCCGCTTCCGGTCCTCTAGCCGCGTCGAGTTCTCCCTTCTGGCGCGGGTGACCGCAAAACCCCGCTCCACCGTAGTGGCTCTATCAACCACTTTCTGGAAGGTGTGCAGTTCGGCTGCTTGCACCACCTCGAAGATATTGCTCCGCAAGCCATCCACAAAGAGTTGCGCCTTGTGAGCCTCGTCCCTTATGACGAACGGGACGCAGTTTGCTAGCCGGACGAACTCCCGCTGATACTCCATGACCGTCCGGTTCCCCTGCTGGATGTGGTTCAGGTCATCCTCCAACTTCTTCTTGACACTGTTGGTGAAGAAGGCCCCGAACAGCTCCTGTTTGAAGGTTGTCCAGGACGGAAGTGCGGTACCCTTAGCAGGATCGGGGCGTACCGTCTTCCACCACAAGCGGGCATTCCCCTCCAAGTAGTGGACTGCTAGGGGAACCCGCTCGTCATCCTCCATGAGTAGGTCTTCGAAAAGTTTCCCCATCGACCCCACCCACTTCTCGACGACCCATGGGTCGGTCGTATCCCCTTCGAACGTGGGTGGGTCGTATTTCTGGAAGTCTTTCAGGTTAGCCCGCACCCGATCCCGTTCGGTCATCACAACCGTCCCCTCCCTCACGGCGGCGGCAACCACGGTAGGGGCAGGTGTGACTACAGTCTCCTCCAGAGTAACCCTGCTGGCTGTCCCCGGCGCCGGTCCCGTCGCCGCCGCCGGCGGTGGCACTGTCGGTGGCGCCGCGGCCGGTGCTGTCGGTGGCGCCGCGGCCGGTGCTGTCGGCCCCTGTGGGGAAACCGGGGCGACCGTCACCGTCGCGGCCTGCTGCTGTTGCGTCAACTGACGCACGTGCTCGGTGAGGTTGGCCAGATTCCCCGCCATCTCCCGCAATTGCTGCCGCAGAAGTTGGTTCTCCGCGGCCGTCGACGTCGTCGCGTCTGCCTCTGTGTCTCCGGCCGATGATCTAGTACGGGCCATGTCTGTCACACATCACAAGAGTCAACTTTTGACTACCCTACTAACAACAACCATAACGTGAGAGAAAGGACTCGACATTTTCCCTCCCTCGGTCACTCACGTTCTACAGTCCTATGCCCTACCCATTTCATTCGTGTGTAGGCAAGTGAGGTGTTCACACGGATGTCAGCACTAACTGTTGTGATTGAAAGAAGTCTCTGATACCATTTAATCTGTCACGCCCCGGGGATTTGTTTTAGCGGAAACGATTCACAAAAGTCGAACCTTTGACGTACAAATTTTTTTCTTGTAAAAGAGAGCCCCTCTGCCCCGGCGCATGCCCAGACCCGCCACACATACAGGATCACTCTGTAAACGGACAGAGTCTCCCCTGTATGTGCACGGCGTGGCGTTCAGTACATGTTCCAAACATACACAACCACTCAATCACAACAATTATTAACATACAACCAGCATTCTGATCTATTTAAAACGTATGGCCGATTAATTTGGAAAGGATAAATCCACAGTTTGAAGAGGGCGCCTACCCGGCGCTTACGTTTTGAAAGCGAGTTTCGAAATCAGCATAAATCCACAAGGTTTTGAAAACGGTGCCCACCCGACACCCAAGTTTTGAAATCCCTTTCGCAATCCATAAATCCACAGGGTTTTGAAACCAGTGCCCACACGACACTTAGATTTTAAAAGATGGTTTTCGCAATCTTTTCTTTGGCTTTTGCCTTTTTCGTTTTCAAATGGCCAACGGAAATAAAAGGAAGAGTAATGTATAAGAGGGTAACTAAATGCAATCCACACCGACATCCACGCCGACCCCACGGGGGTATCGCGAACCTCTCACATATCTACAATGTAAATGAAATGCAAGAATAAAAGGAGAAATACAGTCCAGGGCCCCCGGCGACCCAGCTGCTCCTGTCCCGTCCTCACCGCAGCCTACCTCTCCCCCCGACCGAACCCTGTCACGAAGTGGGAAGTCAGTGACGTAAAAATAGTAGAGCAGGAGAATATAATAAAACAAACCGTGAAGACAACCGGAGCAACCACCCTCTCAAGGTAGAGAGGTAACCTGTACACCTGTGTCCTGTAATACCCGGCCACGTCGGACAACTAAACCAACGGCCCATACCGTACCTGCAGAAACCCGACCACGTCGGACAACTAAACCGATGGGTCGCACCGCTCGCACCTCGGTGCCTCAAACCCCACAACTAATAAGGGGCCCCACTACGTCACCTCGTGGGTATACACGGGTCATAGACCACTTTTCCGGAAAAGCGCACCCTTCGCGGTGGCCAAACCGCAGGTGCGCGTGTTGCAGCCTCGAGCATAGTAGCCACAATGCATGAACAAGAGTAAGATAATAACATGTGTAATCAAGGTACTCTACTAACAAGTATAATCGAAGATAAAGCAACAACATGTAACATCAGGAGCATAATACACCTAACTACTAAAGTGCGGCGATTACATGTAACATCTACGATACGATAATAGGCGGCAGGTAAAGTGAAACGATAACATGTAATATCTAGAATAAACGGTCGTCGGAAATCGATGCTAATTAACACATTCAACCCACCTGTCGCTAGTAGAAAACCACGCTCGGCTCCCCGCGTCCCGGCGCGCTCCCCGAAGCTGCAAAAATGGGATCCCCGGGCGGGGAGATCAAGAACCTTTAAACGCGAAGTAAAGGAAAGCCCCAACGCCAACCGGCCTCTGACGGTAGCGACCAAACCCCCCGCGCGCTGCCGTGCTGCCCGCGCGGCGGCCCCATATGCGCGGGTGGCCCCGCGCGGTGCCCTCGCATGCGCGGGCTGCCCCGCGCGGCGCCCCGCATGCGGGTGCCCCGCGCGGCGCCCCCGCATGCGCGGGCTGCCCGCGCGGTGCCCCCCCATGCGCGGGCTGCCCTGCGCGGCGCCCCGCATGCGGGTGCCCCGCGCGGCGCCCCCGCATGCGCGGGCTGCCCCGCGCGGCGCCCCCTCATGCGCGGGCTGCCCCGCACGGCGCCCCGCATGCGGGTGCCCCGCGCGGCGCCCCCGCATGCGGGTGCCCAGCGCGGCGCCCCCGCATGCGCGGGTTGCCCCGCGCGGTTTGCCCCCCGCATGCGGGTGCCCCGTGCGGCGCCCCCGCATGTGCGGGCTGCCCGCGCGGTGCCCCCGCATGCGCGGGCTGCCCCGCTCGGCGCCCCGCATGCGGGTGCCCCGCGCGGCGCCCCCGCATGCGTGGGCGGCCCCGCGCGGTGCCCCCGCATGCGCGGGCTGCCCCGCGCGGCGCCCCGCATGCGGGTGCCCCGCGCGGCACCCCCGCATGCGCGGGTTGCCCCGCGCAGCGCTCCGCGTGCGGTTGGCTCGCCCCTTTCCTTCCATCTCCGACGAATCAAGAAAGCCCCCCTCCCCCTCGTTCGTAACGAGAAATGACAAGGAAAGAAAATGAAAGCACGGCTCACCTTGTTTTCGTCGGTTCCGGGCGAAGGAGAGGGATCGTCCTTGTAGCGTTCGTCGGATCTTTGCGGGGAGGCAATCAATCTCTTCTCTGCCACGCCGGCCGATGGGAAAGGCGAGGGTTTTGGGGAACCGCTCCTCGTCCACGCTCGGATATCGTACGCCAAGGTGAGGGGAGGCGAGGTATATGAAAACCTAATTCCCAAGGCCGACTATTTAGTCGTTTGGGCGTAGTGGATTTTGGACCCCAAATTAAGATTAACCACTCGAGCGACTGGGAAAAGGGGTGTTTAAATCCCATACCTCAACTGATCGACCAGAATCGATCTGATTGCGGACCAGAGTTCGGTCTGCCCCCGGTAATTGTGTATGTCACCTGGGCTGCGGTACCAACTTCCGGAATTTATTCTGGGAGATCCGGGGGTCGGAATCCAAAACCGATCACACCGCCGGTCTCCGTTTCGCGAGCTTTATTAACCAAAAATACCCGCGAGCCCCGATCATCTGTCCAGAAAACAAGGAAAAGTTACCCTCGGACCCCTATTGTCAGCAGAACGGTTTAATAAAATTAATAGGGAGCCCGGAAAGGTAAGATAAAACCGCGGTTATCACAGCAATGAATATCAAAATTGGGCTCAGCGCGAAGTTTGGACAAAGAACACCTTTCCGGATGCCTTCGGCAATTTTTAGAGTTGGAATTTGGCAAATCGGACAGCGGATTTGGATTCAGCGCGCGAAAACGATGAAAATAGACTATTCACTTGTATTTTTCGGAGCCCGGATGCCGCGCACGGATTTCGAGGCAAGGGGTACTGTTCCGGCGGCGGCGGGCGGCGGCGGGCAGCGCCGGAGCACGGCACGCGGGCGCGGGCAGGCGCGCGGTCCACGGACCGGCGTGCACCAGAGGGCAGGACACGTGGCAGCTTGTGACTTGTTGGCGTTGTGGGCGCGGTCCACGGGGGAAAAGTGCGGGTGTACGGTGGACCGGGTGGGGGACACGTGGCGGCCACTGGTTGGCCGGTCCACGTGCGCTCGGTCCACAGAGCTGGTGCGGCTGCCTCGGGGCACGTGCCTAGCAGGGGGCGCGGGCGGCGCTGGCAGCGCGCACGTGGGCGCGGCAGCGACGCTTTGACCGAGTGCGGTACACGTGTCGGCACCTCCGCGCGCCACGCGTCGGGCAGCGGGTGGTCAGAATGGTTGTCCGCTGTTCGGGTGGTGAAGTGGCATCCCCTGGCTGATTCGGGCGTGAACAGTGTTGGGCCGGGCCCAACACTGTAGCAGCCCGAATCATTCGGGCGCCCAGAATTTGGGCCCAAAAGCCTAATTTCGGGAATTTCGGGTTTGAGCCTATAAATAGCCCCTTTGCACTACCTTTTTGGACTTTTCCCGAGCTCTCTGGCCAAATTTGTTGCTCACCTTGTCGTGCATCTTGTGGAGGAAGCTTGGAATTTTTGGAGGCCGCGGCGTCGACGACTTCGGCATCGTAGCGCAGAGCGACGTTCTTTCATCGGAGGCCCTTTATCGTCGCATTTCGGTCTGAGAGGTCCACAGAGCTACCTCGATAGTGTTTTTGGACGATTTTCACGGCGTTGGATTCAAGAGAGGTAGACCTATGATTTTCTTATTGTCCACTTTCCTCGCATCTGAGTTTTTATAGGGGTTCTGGGTACGTTTTTAACCCCCTTTGCCGCTGGTGGGTTACCTTGACAACAGCACCTCGCCGGAATTTTATCTCCGCGTTCGGACATAGGATGGAGACGTGCCTATATACTTTTTGCCTCTACGCGTCACGAGGATTATCGTCGTATTTTTCTGGGATTTTTCTGTGATTTTCCCGAAGGTATACTTTTCCCGTTCTTCTGTGCAATTTGATACAGTTGTGTGTGTTGTGGAGTTTCGCGCTCACCGCGTTGCGGAATTTGTAATTTTGTCTCCGGGACTCGGATTTTGACGTGCAGGTACTCATTTCGGAGGGCTCGACGCGACAATCGCGACTGTATTTTTGTTGGATTTTTCAGAGTTCTTGCTGCAGGTGAAAAAACTGCATCTTTGGGACCGTTCCAACAGATTTGTATGTACTTGGATATTTTGGAATAAAAGTGTAACCTTGGACCTTATTGTTGTTCCCAGGAAGGTTCGCGAGTGTTTCTGAACCTGTTGGAACTGGAGATAATGGTTTCCGGCTGTTTTCAGCTGTTTGGAGCCGAGGCTTGCGCGACTTGTACCGAGGGTGCAGGTTAGGCAGATTTTGAATTGTGAGCGTCTACACTCTTCACCGACTTCGGCTTTGCCTGCGAAAAGCGCTTCAGGTGGGTGCTTTGTTTCCAGAACCGGTGGACGGTTCTCTAATTCTGTATGTTAGGATGCATGCATGTCTAGAGTACACGGTATATGATTGAGAGGTAGGTAAGCTTGATAATGATAACTGTATGATTAATTGCAAGAATAGTATTTATGATGTATACTGAGGACTTGCATGATTTGGATCTCTATGTTGGTGATTAGTGTAAGCTTACCTAGGATAATGTTACCCTATGTGATTATGTAGCATGCCATGTTAGCACATAGCTGTTTATGCGATTGGTTTATGCGATGGGGCAGGATTATGTAGCTATGTGCGGGTTTTACTCTGAGGAGTTGTTATGGATCGAGGATTATGGACAGGTGTAGGCATTGATGATTTTGGCATGTGGTTTACTTTCTTTTATCTTTCTTGAGGACAATGCATGCTTGTATGGACATGTAGTTAGGCCATCTTTTACTGCTACACTACATATTGGAACTTGACTTAGGAGAAACCATGCTTTTCCTTTCTCCTTCTTAGTGGTCAGTGTTGCTCGGGTTCGAGCAGGGGTCGGGACTTTGTGTTTGGGACAGGTTGGTTTAGTTTGTGGGGTTTTGCGGCGACCACAGATATTGGGCGGTTGACCGGATATTTACTTATGCATCAGATTGGGTGTCAGTTTTCTCTAGTGGATGGAGTTTTCCACTTATCGTTTAGTTGCATCCGATTGAGGTCGGGTCTTTCTTTAGTGGTTGGGTTTTCCCACTTTGATGAGAGCCGTGATCAAAGTCCTGCTATACAGAGATACTTGTTACAGAGATACTTTACTCGTGTGGGTCGCTCCCCTCGAGTGCCGCTCTGAAGTAGGCTTTAGACCGTGTCGTGTTACCGGTCCATCTTATTGGGATTTCGAGCCTTGTGTGCTGATCCCGCGGTTTCGAGCCATGTGTGCAGATTCCGCTGAGCAGGCAGTACCAGTTTTACTGGTGACACTAGATTGGGTTACTACCGGCATTTACCTTATAGTTGCGCTCGTGCCTGGTGGCCGAGTTGTAATATCATAGATTTTTGTAACACTTTATACCTCCTGCTAATAAAATTTCCGTTTAAAGTAACTAATGTAACGGGTTTACTTAAGTCGATAATTTGGAGGTGCGGGTATTTTTCTGCGATAGAGCTCGGAAAACGGAGAACGGCAGTGCGATCGGATCCGGATTCCGACTTACGGAATTCCCGGAAAGGGGTAGAAAGTGATCGCAATGGCCAGGGGGTGCATCGAAATCCGCGTAAGTGATTTGGCACGCTTTCCGAGAAAAAAGAGGGATTTATCTTTAAAGAATTATCTTTAAAGAATTATCCCGAAGGATCTTATCTGAGAAATTAATTAATTGAGTAATTAATTAATTGAGTAATTAATTAATTAGGATTTTAAAATATCCGAGGTGGATTTTGTCGTACAAAAAGATTACTTTGTGACTTCTCCCGAAAGAAAGAAAGAAAAAAAAGAGAAAAGGAAAAAGGCGAAACCCTAACCGGAAGGAAACGAGAGGAATGAACGAGCGAAAGAAAAGGGAAAAGGCGAAACCCTGATCGGAAGGAAACGGTGGAAAAGAAGGAGAAGGCTAAAGGACCCAAACCCTCCCGACGAACGTGCCGAAGCCGGGAGCGTGAACGGATCACCGTCTCCGACGATTAGAGGTAAACTAGATTTATTTTCGTATAGTTTCGCTCGGTTTTCGGTTTCGGTCTTTCGCGGAGTCTTAGGAGTAGCCGTTTGGTACCCAACGCGTCGCGCCGCGAAGCCCTAGGGCATCGCCGCTGCGACCGTAATACGCGCCGCGCGGGGACGGTGCCCACACGGCCGCGGCTAGAGCCGCGCGGGACCAAGGTCCCCGCGTGGCCGCGGTTAGGGTAAGCGCCGCGAGGGGACGGTGCCCGCGCGGCCGCGGCAAGCGCCGCGCGGGACCGGTGCCCGCGCGGTTGCGGCAAGTGCCGCGCGGGCGAGCGCCCGCGCGGTCGAGGCAGGCGCCGCGCGGGGCCCAAGCCTGCGCGACCGCAGCCAGTGCCGCGCGGGCGGGCACCCGCGCGGGTGGGGCGCACGCCATGCGGGGCCATGCCCGTGCGGCCGCGGCTCGTGCCGCGCGGGCGGGCGCCCGCGCGGAGGCGGTGCATGCCGCGCGGGGCCTTGCCCGCGCGGCCACGGTTTGTACCGCGCGATCGGGCGCCCGCGCGGCGGCGGCAGCGCGTGCCGCGCAGGGCCCATGCCAGCGCGGCCGCGGCTAATGCCGCGCGGACGGGCGCTCGCGCGGTTGCGGCGCGTGCCGCGCGGGGTCGGTGCCCGCGCGGCCGCGACAAGTGCCGCGCGGGGCCCGCGCTCGCGCGGCCGCGGCTTGCGCCGTGCGCGGCTAAGGTCCGCACGGTTGCGGAGGGTGCCGAGCGGGGTCGTTGCCCGCGCGGTCGCGGCAAGTGCCTCGCGGGGCCGGCGCCCGCGCGGCCGCGGCTTGCGCTATGCGGGGCTAAGGTCCGCATGGTTGCGGAGGGTGCCGCGCGTGGTCGGTGCCCACGCGGCCACGGCTTGCACCGCGCGGGGCTAGGGCCCGCGCGTTCACGGCAAATGCCGTGCGGGGCAGGTGCCCGCGCGGCCGTACTACCCGCAACGCCGCGGGGGGCGGCCGCGTCGCTCGACGCGCGCGGGCGCCACCGCCGGGTCAAGTTGTCATTAGTGTTTTTGAGTTGTTGGGCTCGGTTTATCCATTATTATATTTCTGATCTGACCACGGCTCTTTTGGTGACTACATCTAGGTCCGGGTGTCAACAGGGAGCAAGGTTCGGTCTCCGGAGTGCACGTTTCGCATAATCGAGGTGGGTAGGTGTTGGTTATTACTGTTGTGGTGTCGTTCCCGGATACTCGTTTTGATAAAAGTAGATATGTTTGGTAGTTTGACTAACCCCATAGCATGTGAATCCCTTTTTATTATGTTAATCAAAGCGGCTGCGGTCGCAGGAGCGTTATACTATTCTAACTAAAGCAGCTGAGGTCGCAAGACAATAAATACACTCATATTGCTTACACGCACACCGGCAGTTTGGCCACTGCACAGGGTGTATTTTTCCGGAAAGATGGTAAGTTGTTCTTACCCGTGTACCCCACAAGGAGAGGTTAGTGGGGACCCCTCAAGGAGAGGCGACTGCTACTTGTGCAGTGGAGGGGTTGGAGGCACCAAGAAGATGAGTACGGTATTGGGGTTGGGGCTCAAAATATTCTGGAAGCTGGGGTAGGTGCCTAGTGTGACTTTCGACAGGGATTTAGCGATACATGAGGGGAGGGGGAAAAGTAAATGCTCCAGTGATTCGCTGTGTTCTTTCTGTTATTGCATTTACTTATATGTTTCTCTACTTTATCAGTCACTGACAACCCACACTGTGACAGGTTCGAATAGGGGTGGAATTCGGGACGACGGTGAGGCATCAGTTAGAGGACCCTAGCCATGAGGGCTAGTAAACGATACGTTATCTTCTTTACTTTTGGTTAATTCGTCATACTATGGTTAGTTAAACTGTGATACATATACTGTGGTTGCTGATGGATGTTGCGTTGGGTTATATGTAATAATAGATCTAAATAGGGGAAAAAACACCTAGAGAGGGGTGAATAGGTGTAAACAATAAAGACTCAAAAAATCATTGCGCAATAAAAACCCAATGCGGAAATATAAATGAACACGCAAGATTTTTACGTGGAAAACTCCAAACCGGAGTAAAAAACCACGGGACCGATAACACGGTGAAATCCACTAGAATTAAACACGTACAAGGTGATATACCGTACTCACAGACGACTCAACCTTTTCAATACGCTCCTAGTTGATCTTCTCCGCTCGCTCCGCAACGCGTCTCGAATCCACGATCTGCGTCCAACGCCGAATCCACGGCGTCCAACGTCGAGTCCACGACGTCTGACCGAATCCACGGTCTTCACCCAGTAGCACGCTTCGAATCCACGAACGTACCTCGCTCCGAATCCACGAGAGCGGTTGCACCTTGAATCCACAAGGCCACGCGAGTCCACGCGCCGATTTTGGGGTAAATCGTTGTTTTTGGGTGGTGATGATCCGCCGAATACTTAGATCAAAGATAGATAGGAAATACCATCTAAGTATTCATTAGTTTGATTCAACTCAAGATGTGAGTATGAAAACCTAGAATCAAACTAATCAATATAGATGAAGAAACATGGAGTAATATCTAATGATTTCCTTTCTTCTCTATATGTGGATCTTAGGCCGTATAAAAGATGACGGCTTTTAGGTTTAGCGGCTTCTTTTTGGATTGGCCCTAGAAAAAGAATCATAGGGTCTATTTATAGGTTAGAAACCCTAGGAAGAAGATAAGGATTCAAAAACTGTCGTTTCTGGAAATTTTCACGACGGCGATCCGGATCGGATTAGCTGTGATCCGGATCGTCGTAACGAGTCAACCAATTCCAGAGAAACAGGGTTCGGGATCCGGATTGTAATCCACGATCCGGATCATTCATGAATTTCAGCAAATTCCCATGTTCGGGATCCGGATCGAAATGGCTATGATCCAGATCGGATTTGCCAATGAACAAGTACCCTTCGGGATCCGGATATGACTGTCTGTTCCGGATCCTGAACATGTCCCATGTCCAGTTCTTGATTTTTATGCGATAAAAAATTCTTCCAAGTGTTTCTACACTACAAGAAGTATTCGGATCACCAAAAATATTTAGTTAAACTTACCTGATCCTTTTGAATTCTTCTTTCTTGAGATTGAGGTATATGATCCAAACTTCATTCATCTTCAATCTTCAAGACTTAACACTTTCACGAAATGCGCCAAAACAAAATCTTTAACAATCTCCCCCTTTGGCGGTTTCGTGACAAAACACAGATCCACTAAGAAAATTCAAAAAAGATATTTTTGTTGCTATCACCATACAACAAAAATTTACAATGGAGATCCAATACAAGAGATAAACTCCTAAAACAGACTCTAGACTTAGACATCTGTACTTTCTGCAAAAAGAAATCATTCTTGACAAAAAGAGATCGTTAGATACCTCAAGAATATTTAGCATTCAAAACCTAACAGAGATAGAGTTTATGCTCACCATGACATTGAGTAATTCAGATATGTAATAAGATCACAATCAAACATTGACATATCTTCTAAGCAATAAGATTTCAAATGTCATAACTTTGCTTTGTTAGTAATCAAACAACTTGTTAGTTATAATACATGTCCAAATAGTTAGTCGAATAGTTAGTAGGGACATGCAACAAATCACAAGATAAAACCAGAAGTTGTGATACTTACCTTTCACCAAAGTCAAAGTTTGTTCTAAGTTCTCACCAAAAGTTCAAAGTTCTCACAGAGTTCACACTAAACTCTCTCCCCCTTTTTGTCACAAACGAAGCCAAAAATTCAAAATTTAAGGAGAGTTAAAAAGTTCAAAATCAAGAAAAACCTGAGAACTAAAACTAATAAAAAAACTTAAAAAGAGAACATTAAAACCTAAAAACTGAACCTGCACAAAGAAAGAGGTTAAAGAAAAAAATGAAGTTCCTGCACAAGAAAAGGATTAAGAGAAAAGAATCAGTCATCAGATTCAGAGTCGTCGGAGCTCGTGCAGCCCATCTTAGAGAACATCTTTTTCACCAGCTTGTTCATTGAATTGACCTTCTTAGTAAAGGTAATATGAGCTGCTGTGATGAGCTCCAGCTCATTGGAAATTCTCGTCTGTGCCTTCAAAATCTGTTCCTGCTCAAAAGACAATCGTTGTTGTTCTTTGTAAATGGATGAGACTGATGCTTCTTCCGCTGGTGTGGGTGCTGGTTGTGATGGTGATGCAGACGTATCGACACAAGGTTTCTTTCCAGTGGAGGGTGTCGGAGTAACATGTGGTAATTTGTGAAGTGACTTCACAATCGTTGACTCATCTATCATCCCCCAACAGTGTTGATATGATGTCGAGCTTATATCAATGTCAAACTTTTGTAAGATCCTTATGATGATTAATGGAAAAGGAAGTCGCTCAGTAGGATGAGGATGCAAAACATATCTTGACATTCTATTCCAAATTATGTAGGGGATGTTCATGTTCAATCCTACAGCCTCAGAGGGATGACCTATGAGATATAAGAACAGCATTCTATCTCATCTTACTAACTTGGTCTGCATGTTAGGAAGAATGTTGTAACATGTGATGAAATTAAGAAATCGGTACTCCAGTCGAAGATGTTTGGATTTGACATTTTTCCCATCAGCTGATTCAGTTCCTTCCAAACAAATCTTTCCTATCACGGTTTGCCACAAAGCATTCGTCAAACTTCTTCCCGTCAGATAGTTGATCCCTGATGTGTTGGATTCCATTCCAAGTACTTCACCGATTAATTGTGGAGTGATTTTAAGTTTCATCCCTTGGATATTTGTATAGAAATGCATTGAGCCACGTTCATCTTCTTGAAGATGTCTTGCATTCGTGTAGAAGGTTCTCACACGATACAAGCAATATCCAAGTAATTCAGGGAATCGGCAGACTTGGATGAGATTAGCTTGCTCAATTAAAGTTCCAAACTCTGGTGAGTAATTTCGGAGAGCTTCAATGTTGACATGTCGTTCACCGATACATTCACGATTTTCAAAAGCTCAGAGGCGATCAATGCTGACGAACACTCCTTCCACCTGAGGCGGGGAGTCAGGAATCATTGGCTTGCTAGCATTAGCCTCTCGTGCTTGTCCAAAGCGTCGAGCAAGTCGTTTCCTTTTTACCGAGATGGTTGGTGACGCCATAGGTGCTTTTCCTGTGTCAATGGGCGCCTTTCCTTTTGATCCAGTGGAAGGCTTTTGTTCAGGTTTAATAGGCAGTGATTCATCATCATCCAATAACATGTCCCAGTCTACTTCATCATTATTTGCTTCAGTTTCCGAGTCACTAATCAGATCAAATTCACCTTTTCGTTGAAGTTTCTTGGCTCTTTTCAGTTTATTGGTTGCTCGAGTATGAACCATAGTAGCCAGAAGAAGAATGATCCACGTGATCACCATTGCTATTGGTTTCTTGAGAGAAGAAAATCCTGTGAGCAACAACTCAAGAACACGAAAAAAAATTGTTAATTTTCGAAAATTAGAAAAATTGTACCCAAACAATCATTATCGTGTAGAGAGACTAGGAATCAAATTAGTTTTGCAAAAGAAAATTTAAAAATAGATCAATTGCATGATTTTGGAAAATTCCCATTATATGCCCTAAAACCGAATTCTTTGAAATCGAAGACCAAAAATCCGTTTATCTTGAGAATACCTAGCATATAATCAAAACTAATCTACCCAGAGTTCTTATTTCAAAAGAAATTTGATCAAAAACCATCCACAACCGAAAATGATACAAGAAATTCATCACGTTTTGAGGAGGAATAAGAAAAACGGTGAAAAACCGTGATTTTGATCAATAAAACTTACTTGGAGTTGAAGAACTTGAGTTTGAAAGCTTCCAAGATGGATGAAATCTAGAGAGAGAAGCTCTGGAAACTTTGGAACAAAAGATTGGAGTAAAAGAAATCAAAACCCTTTTGTTCTATATAAAACCCTAGCCGCGATCCGGATCAGTTCATGATTGCGATCCGGATCGGCTACCCGCAGTGAAAAACTGCGTTCGGTATCCGGATCGGCAGGTCCAATCCGGATCGTCTGCCCGCAGAAGAATATCTGCGTTCGGGATCCGGATCGGCTCCAACTTTTTCTTTAGAAAATTTCAGAGAAATTCAAGAAAAACCAGAAAAAGATTGTAAGCACTTTTGTGTATCAACTTTAAACAAAAAACATTGTTTCATACAACAAGAAATAGATTATACCAAATCTATCAATAACATCCAACAAATGAAACGAAAATTTATAAAAATTAAATCCCTTAAAGTTGAACAACTTCAATTACATCTAACTTGATCTTATGAGTAATGCCTTTATCAAATCATCAATTCGGTAAAGAAAATGAAATACAAAGATCAATAGATGTCTAACATCCCCGATAAGTTAGATAATATATCTAGTCAATTTATTGAAGAGAGTGGCTCTTTGAGCATCTTTCATTAAAAATCCCACCTTATACCAACCTTGAAATTTTGACAGAGTCAAGTATTTCAATATGCATTTTATTTAATCAATCTTGAAAAACCTTGCTTGGTATACATGTGGTAGGTGCACACAGTACTCGGACGACCGAGGTGGTAGCTCTTTCCTCCATGTGGTGGTAGTTTTCACACTCCTCATTGGGATGTAACTCTTTCCACATCTTTTGAGCATAATACTTTTTCTTTGACTCCCCCTCAATTGGCTATCAATTATTTAAGATATAAAGTATTTAGCCAAATATTGATCTCGATTTCATACTCGACTAAACAGTCAAATAAGACAAAAACTATACCAAGAGATCATCGAGAGAGAAATTGACTTTGATCAAAACAAAGATGAGTTAATTGACATAAATGATCATTGCATCAAATGAAATATTATGATATCTAAAGCATAATAGATTTCTAAATATATAAAAGGATGCAGTTAAAGTCAATCAAACTAATGCTCAATTAATATTCTATGTCTAAGCATAGGTAATGAACAAAAACACAAAAACAAAACCTAACCTAAGCAAAAGTTTCAAAAAGAAGTTTATTTCAAGGAAAGCATTCCAATTGCTTTACGCAAATGAATAAAACGTTTTTGATCCAAAGGTTTTGTTAAAATATCAGCTAATTGATCTTCAGTTGAAATATATGACAGTTGAAGAGTATTTGATTCAACTAGCTCTCTAAGAAAATGATATCTAAGTTCAATGTGTTTTGTTCTAGAGTGCAACACAGGGTTTTTGGAAATGTTTATAGCACTAGTGCCGAAGTTGCTGAAATCCGGAAGTCGCTCAACACACTTTTCATCCAAATGAGTTGGGTTGAACAACTACCCGCTGAAATATATTCCGCTTCGGCAGTCGAGAGTGCAATGCAGTTTTGCTTTTTACTATGCCATGCAACAAGGCAATGACCAAGATAAAAACATGCACCACTCATACTTTTCCGATCATCCACAGATCCTGCCCAATTGGCATCTGAGTATCCAATAATATCTAAGCTTGTTCCCATAGGATACCAAATTTCAAAATTTATGGTTCCTTTAATGTATCGGATGATCCGTTTCACCGCTTTCAGGTGAACCTCCTTTGGTGCAGACTGATATCTCGCGCAGATCCCAACACCAAAAGATATATCCGGGCGACTAGCCGTGAGGTAAAGTAGACTTCCAATCATACTCCGATAAAGTTTCTCGTCTACATTCTCACTAAAAGATTCACTTCCTAATCCTTTATTGCTAGTTCCCATTGGAGTTGGAAAATCTTTACAATTTTCTAGATCAAACTTTTTGACCAACTCCAAAGCATACTTGGATTGACACAAATGGATGCCTTCGTCACTCTGTTTCACTTGCAATCCAAGGAAATAAGTCAATTCGCCCATCATTGACATCTCAAATTCGCTTTCCATGGTTTCAGCGAATTTAGAAGCATCATTATCCTTCGTTGCTCCAAAAACAATGTCATCGACATAGATTTGTGCAACAATGAAGTTATTTTGATAATGCTTCACAAAGAGAGTCCTGTCAGCTCCCCCTCGAGTATAGCCCTTATCCAATAGGTGCTTTGTTAGCCTTTCGTACCATGCTCGCGGTGCTTGTTTTAAACCGTAAAGAGCCTTTTTCAAACGAAAAACATGGTTAGGTAGTTTACAGTCCACAAAACCTTTCGGTTGAGCCACATAAACTTCCTCATTTAAAAACCCATTTAAAAACGCGCTCTTAACGTCCATTTGAAATAATTTTATTTTAAAATGACAAGCTATCGCGAATAAGATACGAATGGACTCGAGTCTAGCTACAGGGGCGAAAGTTTCATCAAAGTCTATACCTTCTACTTGAGAGTAGCCTTGAGCAACTAAACGTGCTTTGTTCCTGATGATGGTACCATCTTCATTTTTCTTATTCTTGAAAATCCATTTGGTACCTATCACATTGTGTTGCTTTGGAGGCTTTGTTAATTCCCAGACTTTGTTTCGCTCAAACTGATGGAGCTCTTCCTGCATTGCTTTAATCCAGTAGTCATCCTGAAGAGCTTCATCGATGTTCTTTGGTTCGATCAAGGATACGTAGCAAGCGAATCCACAAACCAACTGTCTCCGAGTTTTGACTCCTTCTTGTGGGTCTCCAATGATGTTTGATTCAGGATGATCCTTGGAGATGCGTAACGTTTGTTGTAACGGAGTACTCGGAGGTACATGAGATGATTCCTGCACATCAGATAAACTTGAAGAACCATTAGATGCATCATTAATATTGGAAGTATTATCATGAGAAGATGCACTAACAGGAGTATCATCATCAAGAGAGATATCGAGGGTAGATTTTTCTGATGCAAAGTGAAAAGCTTCATCTACTTTAACATTTATAGATTCTACAATCGTTTTAGATTTCATGTTAAATACCCGATATGCTCTGCTATTCGTAGAATAACCCAAAAAGATCCCTTCGTCACTTCGAGAATCGAACTTACCAAGATTTTCGCGATCACGCAAAATAAAACATCGACTCCCAAAGATACGAAAGTATTTGATATCCGGTTTTCTACTAAACCACAGCTCATATGGTGTATTTAAGGTTCCTGGGCGCAAATACACTCGATTAATGACATAGACAGCGGTGTTCACAGCTTCAGCCCAAAAAAGTAGCGGTAAATTCCGGCTATGAAGCATCACACGCGCCATCTCTTGAACAACCCTGTTTTTGCGCTCAACAACACCATTCTGCTGAGGTGTATAGGATGCTGAGAATTCATGTTTTATGCCTTTGGAAGTGCAAAAATCAATGAATTTGGAATTAATGAATTCTCCACCTCTATCACTTCTAACACGAATGATCTTTTCATTCTTTTCAATCATAATACGATGGCAAATCTCATGAAAAGAATCAAACGTATCAGCTTTCTTTTTTAAAAATGCTACCCATGAAAACCTAGAGAAATCATCAACCAATAAGAAAATATACCATTTACCTCCCAAGGATGGTTGACGTGCCGATTCAAAGAAAGAAAAATAGTCTACATAAACTACACAACATTTTAATCGTAGAACGATTAAAGACAAGGAAGGATTTCACCTTTGCATACCCAAACCTTTTGAGTTTTGGAGTATGTTGGCAATGGTTGAGAAATTTTCCTTGATGAAGACGTCTTGTATGATTGATCTTTTTCTTTTGTCATCGTCTTGTTTGAAGTACTACCAATGTTCTTTTCTTTTGAAAAGTCCTTCTTTGAATTCCGGGGAGTGAACTTATTGGTAGCAGTTGCAAGATGTGGTTGATTTGATCTTTGAGCTCCAATCTTGCAATTTCTTTCAATGTGCCCTGCAAAATTACAACGAAAACATACCTTAGTGCTTGACGATTCCGAAGAGGGTGAAGTAGGCTTGTTGTCGTTGGTTGTCGTGAATTCCGGTGTCGGAGGAGGAGATACCGACTGAGGCACAAAGACTGTCCCAACCGAACTAAAATTGTCTTTAGTTCGATTGTATCCGAGGCCGAACTTGTTTGTTTGACCAAGACCAAGAAGTTTATCCAACTTACTCCTTCCAGAAGAAAATTGCTGTAAGTCATCCTTGAGTTGGAGAATGGTCTCTGTCATTTCCAATTTTTCCTGTCGGGCCTCGCCGTAGAGCTTCAAGAAGTAATTCGCTTTGTTCACCATATCTATATAATTCTTCTCGAGTTGCTCATTGGACTCTTGAAGGGAAACATTTGCTTTTATCAGATTATCCCTTTCCACTTCAAGATCGGTCGAGAGAGAAGTTACCCTTTTTACTTCTCCTTCGAGATCCTGTAATCTCCCTCTCAACCCCTTGTTTTGTTTAGCCAGTTTCTTTGAATCCCTCAAAAGTCTGTGGTAGGCTAAAACAAAATCTTCACCTTCCGAATCATCCGATTCATTGTCCGTTGCATTCTTTTCAACAGTGGAGTTGGACAGTGAGTCGGATGTACTTGCCATTAAGCACATGAAGGGTGAAGATGTGGACGCGTGGAATGCCGTTGCGCTTTCTTCTCATCACTTGAGGATGACTCATTTGACGTTGAGTTGTCATCCCAAGTGACGGCTTGCATCACTTTCTTCTTTGACGGATTCTTAGTTGGACACTCCGTTGAAATATGGCCGTATCCTCGGCACTTGAAGCATTGGACTTGTCCCTCTGAACTTTTCTTATCCTTTGAAAAGTTCTCTTACTTTCTTGACCTGTAACTTGAAGTACCCTTGCCTTTCTTCGACTTTCCGAAGGATAGAGTTTTACTTGAATTACCCCTTCGAAAGTTACGGCGAAACTTCCTTGTCAAGAGAGCGAGCTGCTTCTCAAATTCCTCCATAGATAGGTTCTCGTCATCATCTAAGGAGGATGAATCCGTGTCTTCTTCCTTTGTTGTTTTCAAAGCATAACCTGAAGACTTAGAAGAGGATGCCTTTCCCGAAGAATAGTTAGTAGTAAATGTCATTTCATAAGTTTGTAATGAACCAACTAGTTCTTCTACACGTATTTCGTCCGGGTGTTTAATAGTTTCAATGGCTGTAACCTTTGGGCGAAATCGTTCAGGAAGAGTTCTTAAGATCTTTCTTACAACCTTAAATTCTGGAATCTTCTCTCCCAGGTTAGCACATGAGTTTACGATGTCTTGCAATCGTGTATAGTAGTCGGTGAAAGATTCATTTTCTGCCATGAAAATAGAGTCAAATCTGCTCGTAAGCATTTGCAGCTTTTGAATCTTCACGAGGTTAGTTCCCTCATGTGTAACCTGAAGACATCCCAGATTTTTTTCGCAGTCTCACATGCCGAGACGCGAGAGAATTCAGTTTGAGATAAGGCATTAAAAATAGCATTAATTCCCTTGCCATTGTAAGAAGATGAATCTAACTCTTCCTTGGTCCACTTCGACCTAGGTTTGATGGTGCGAACGTCACCAATAATTTCAGTTGGATTAGACCATCCTAATTCAATTGATTGCCACACCCGTTCGTCGATGGAAATTAAAAGGCTTTCATCCGTACTCTCCAGTACGCATAATTTGTTCCATCAAAGAATGGGGGTCTGTTGATGTTTCCACCTTCAACCATTGTTTACAACCCTATTCCCGCTCTGATACCACTTGTTGGGTTATATGTAATAATAGATCTAAATAGGGGAAAAAACACCTAGAGGGGGGTGAATAGGTGTAAACAATAAACACTCAAAAAATTATTGCGCAATAAAAAACCCAATGCGGAAATATAAATGAACAAGCAAGATTTTTAACGTGGAAAACTCCAAACCGGAGTAAAAAACCACGGGACCGATAACACGGTGAAATCCACTAGAATTAAACACGTACAAGGTGATATACCGTACTCACAGACGACTCAACCTTTTCCATACGCTCCAAGTTGATCTTCTCCGCTCGCTCCGCAACGCGTCTCGAATCCACGATCTGCGTCCAACGCCGAATCCACGGCGTCCAATGTCGAGTCCACGACGTCTGACCGAATCCACGGTCTTCACCCAGTAGCACGCTTCGAATCCACGAACGTACCTCGCTCCGAATCCACGAGAGCGGTTTGCACCTTGAATCCACAAGGCCACGCGAGTCCACGCCGCCGATTTGGGGTAAATCGTTGTTTTTGGGTGGTGATGATCCGCCGAATACTTAGATCAAAGATAGATAGGAAATACCATCTAAGTATTCATTAGTTTGATTCAACTCAAGATGTGAGTATGAAAACCTAGACATCAAACTAATCAATATAGATGAAGAAACATGGAGTAATATCGTAATGATTTCCTTTCTTCTCTATATGTGGATCTTAGGCCGTATAAAAATGACGGCTTTTAGGTTTGCGGCCTTCTTTTTGGATTGGCCCTAGAAAAAGAATCATAGGGTCTATTTATAGGTTAGAAACCCTAGGAAGAAGATAAGGATTCAAAAAACTGTCGTTTCTGGGAAATTTTCACGACGGCGATCCGGAATCGGATTAGCTGTGATCCGGATCGTCGTAACGAGTCAGCCATTCCAGAGAAACCAGGGTTTCGGGATCCGGATTGTAATCCCGATCGCGATCGTTCATGAATTCATCAAATTCCCATGTTCGGGACTCCGGATCAAAATGGCTATGATCGGATCGGATTTGCCAATGAACAAGTACCCTTCGGGATCCGGATTGGACTGTCTGATCCGGATCCTGAACATGTCCCATGTCCAGTTCTTGATTTTTATGTGATAAAAAATTCTTCCAAGTGTTTCTACACTACAAGAAGTATTCGGATCACCAAAAATATTTAGTTAAACTTACCTGATCCTTTTGAATTCTTCTTTCTTGAGATTGAGGTATATGATCCAAACTTCATTCATCTTCAATCTTCAAGACTTAACACTTTCACGAAGTGCGCCAAAACAAAATCCTTAACATGTTGGAATGATGTTTTCCTATAACTAATTGGTAAATGTAGGATGTGTATTTGCGGCAAGTTTTCAAATGCAAACCCGATTTCAAAAGTATTTTCAAAGCGGGTGCCGTGTGGGCACCGATTTTAAAACCCGTGGATTTATCCTTTCAAGTTAATAGCTGCCCAAAGAGTTTGCGAAAACATTTTGGAAAAGCTGGGTGTCGAGTGGGCACCGATTTACAAAACCCATGGGTTTATGCTATAGGCTGTATGAGATAGCGGTGATGGTATGATTTTTGTATTCTTTCCTATTTGTCTGTCATGGTTGGAATGGTTAAAGTATGTGCTCTAGTGGTTACGCCGTGCATATACAAAGGAGACTCCGCCCGTTTGGGGAGTGAATTTGTATATGTGGCGGGTCTGATACGCGCCGGGGGCGAGGTCCCTTCAAAAAAAAAAAGGGTACATTTTTCGCTCTTTTAGAACCTCCGGGGCGTGACAGATTATGTGCTATCAGAGAAACGACTTTAACCATGTGGCCTGTGACCAAGATCCACAGAATGTATTATCACGAGTGACTAACCAAGTTGAGAACCAAAGTATTGGTGTGTCACGTATGAGCGTGAGCGCGGGGAAAAAGGTATAGAGTCCCAGTGTTCGTAGGTCAAAGGGCTAGACCAATTAAGTCTAGAACTAACTTGGTTTCTTTGTATGCACGGTTAATGGCCCGAAAGCGCTCTTCAATCGATGGTGCAGAAGAGGATACGACGGTTCCGGCAACGGTGGAGAATCGGCTACTCCAACAACGGATTACGCGACATGGCTTAGCGCTTTCTTTTTTTGTTAGGAAAGATGAACCCCACACGGCTCGCCTTCACAAGGAAGGTCTACATAGCGACACTATTCGGGTAATACCAACGGTGGGTTTACCCGCTTACTGAGAAGTGATCGACAGGACCACTGTGGTGGGGCGGGAATTGGCCGTTTCACGCACTTGGCAGAAGAATCATGAGCCTGCCGGGGGCCGAAACGACCCCAGCCATAACCCGGGAATGACTTTCCCAACGGGAGCCGACCACCCTAGTGTCCGAAGACACCGCAAGGAACCTGAAACACATCAGACAAGGGAATCGATACGTCATGGAGTATCGACAAGAATATGTAAGGTTGGCCAATTGTGTTTCCTTTGTTATAAGGGATGAAGCTCACAAAGCCCGCCTCTTCGTAGACGGATTGCGGAGCAATATTTTCGAAGTTGTGCAAGCGGTGGAACTTCACACCTTCCAGAAAGTGGTGGATAGGGCCACCATAGTGGAGCGCGGATTCGTGGTGACGCGCGCCCGACGAGAGGACTCGGAGTACAACAAGGACAAGAAACGACCCCAACCCTTCTTCGGAGGGGGATTTTCTAGCAGGGACCGGCCTTACATCATCTACAGAGGAGCACCCCGGGGGAAATTATTTGTTTCAGGAAGCACGACCATTGCTTCTAATATGACAAACTGGGACAGTTCCGCTTTAACTGCCCCGAACCCGGGAACAATTCTTCGGAGTCGCGACACGGGTGAGAGGTCTTATGCGACGACACGACAAACGACGCACTACCCGAGGGGAGTAGTAGCAGGAAAGACCCCTTACGAAGAGTAATGTTGGTCTTGACCCCAGGAGAATTCTTAGAAGCAAATACTTTGTACCTTCCTGCCCAATAAGGATGCGAAGACTTAGTTGTCTTTGGTGTTGGCCATTTATTTATGGGTCAAATAGGTCCAACTTCCTGCCTTGAGACAATAGGCCCAGGGGACTAGTAAGTTGAATTGGGTGAGCCCAATAAGTTGAGTAGGCTGGGGTCCACAATAGACCTAACGGCAAGAGGCCCAACAATAGACCCAACGACCAGGTGGGTTGAGTCCGGTCGAGGTCTGTGGCGCTGTGTATGTACGCTTTAAGTGAATCTGTTGCGTACATCTAAAAGCTCGAGCTTTTGGGATTGATGGTTAGCACCCACGATCTGATATTCGTGGCTTAGTGGTGTCACTGCTAAGAGAATTCGAGGGGATACTCGGAAGGGATGGTCTTACCGAGTAACAGGTGCTAGTCGATTGCGAGAAACCGAGCGTGCCATCGTGGGGCACACCCGTTCTATTCGTACGGAAGAAGGACGGGAGTCTGCGATTGCGCATCGACAATCAGGGAATAGATAAGGTCATAGTAAAGAACAATTACCCCACATCTCGGACCTATTCGACCAACTACCAGGAGCGACGGCGTCTTCAAAGATTGATCTGCAGTCCGGCTATCGCCAGGTTAAAGTCCGGAGAGATGACATACCGAAAATAGTCCTTCGAACTCGGAAAGGTCATTACGAGTTTACGGCTATACCGGGTGGACTCATTGCCGCTCCAGCGGTGTTCATGAAAGAGATGAACAGGATCATGGAACCTTTCCTAGACCAGTTTGTAGTAATCTTTATAGATGACATCCCGATCTACGCTCGCACGGACAAAGAGCACGAGGAACACTTGCGAGTGATCCTCCAGACCCTCCGGTACCAGAAAGTGTATGCCAAACTCAAAAGGGGTGAGTTCTGGCTCTGCGAGGTAGACTTGTTGGGACACATAGTCTCAGTGTCGGGAATAGTGGAGAACCTGAGGAAGATAGAATCCGTGACTGACTGGGCTCGGCCAACGACGGGGACAGAAATCCGAAGCTTTCTAGGACTGGCGGGGTACTACAGACGTTTCAAGGAAGACTTCTCAAAGATAGCCGCTCCCGTGAATCGACTAACCCGGAAAGGGGAGAAATTCGTCTGGTCAACCCAATACCAGAAGAGCTTCGAGGAGCTGAAGGACAGACTCACGCGGGCACCGGTACTCACGTTGCCACAGCCCGGTGAGGACTACGAGATTTATTGTGATGCATCTCGAAGCGGACTGGGAAGCGTACTGATGCAACAGGGGAAAGTCATAGCATATGCATCAAGACAGCTCAAGGATTATGAGCAGAACAATCCTACACACGACTTGGAGCTCGCGGCAGTCGTGTTTGCGTTAAAGCTCTGGAGGCACTGCCTCTACGGGGCGCACTGTAATGTGTACTCCGACCACCAGAGCCTCAAATACTTGTTTACGCAAAAGGAATTGAACTTACGACAATGGCGGTGGTTGGAACTACTTATGGACTATGATTTGTCCATCCATTACCACCCCGGAAAGGCAAACGTGGTGGCCGATGCCTTGAGCCGGAAGGGACAGGCGGGGGAGACGGCACTGAGCGCCCTTACCCAACAGGATCGGCTAATTGCATAATTCTCGTAACTAAGACTGGAGGTAGTGCCAGCAGGAGCAGTTGCGGAATTTCTGTCCTTAGTAATAAAGCCTACGCTGATAGAGAGGATCTCGGAAGGCCAAGCGACGGACACACAACTACAGCAGGTGCGGGACAGGTCATCCTCGGAACCAAGTGGGGATTTTGTGATCGGCACTGACGACGTGTTGAGGTTGCGGGGACGGGTCTGCGTGCCTGAAATGCCGGAATTGAGGAAAGAAATTCTAACAGAAGAGCATAATGCCCCTTACACTGCGCATCCCGGAGGTACAAAAATGTATAGAGATCTGAGGAAGACCTTCTGGTGGCCTAAATTAAAGAACGATGTGACGCAGTTCGTGGCACGATGCTTAGTGTGCAAATAGGTGAAGGTGGAACATCAGCGACCAGCGGGAAAGCTACAACCATTGCCCATACTGGAGTGGAAATGGGAATGGATCACCATGGATTTTGTGACCGATTTTTCGTGATCGCAACAAGGACATGACGCGATATGGGTCATTGTGGATCGTCTGACGAAATCGGCCCACTTTATACCGATTCACACGACGTGGAGTAGAGATCGGCTGGCGCAGACCTATATCGACGAGGTGGTGAGGTTGCATGGAGTACCGTCATCCATAACCTCGGACAGGGACACACGCTTCGTGTCAAACTTCTGGTGGAGTCTGCAGCAGGCACTGGGAACCAAGCTGCAGTTTAGCACGGCTTTTCACCCGCAGACGGACGGGCAATCGAAACGAGTGATCCAGATTCTCGAAGATATGCTTTGAGCTTGTGTGCTAGACCTGGGGGAGGGATGGTCGCGTTACCTACCCCTCGTGGAATTTGCTTACAATAATAGCTATCAGGCTAGTATTCAGATGGCCCCGTACGAAGCCTTGTACGGACGCCGGTGTCGATCGCCTATTTGTTGGGACGATTTGGGAGAGCGGAAGCTCTTGGGGCCAGACCTCGTAGTGGAAACGAAAACAAAGGTGCGCCTTATCAGGCAGCGGTTGTTGACCGCCCAGAGCCGGCAGAAAAGTTACGCGGACCAGAGGCGACGGGAATTGGAATTTACGGTAGGGGATCATGTGTTGCTACGCGTGTCACCGTCTAAGGGGACAAGACGGTTCGGCATACGAGGGAAGTTGAGCCCACGGTATGTGGGACCGTTCGAAATTTTGGAGCGCGTGGGCCCGGTGGCTTACCGGTTGGCCTTACCGCCAAATCTTGAACAGGTGCATAACGTTTTCCACGTTTCGATGCTCCGGAAGTACTTATCTGACCCGTCGCACGTCCTCGACGCCTCGGCCATTGAACTGCGGGAAGACTTGAGCTTCCAAGAAACGCCGATGCGGATCTTGGCAAGAGAAGAAAGGAACCTTCGAAACCGGACGATCCCCTACGTAAAGGTGCAATGGAGTAACCACGAGGAGCGCGAGGCGACGTGGGAACTTGAAACGAAAATGAGAGAGTGTTACCCGAGTTATTTAGCGAGGGTTAAGGTTAAGTTTCGAGGATGAAACTTCTTTTAAGAGGTGAGTGGTGTAATATCATAGATTTTTGTAACACTTTATACCTCCTGCTAATAAAGTTTCCGTTTAAAGTAACTAATGTAACGTGTTTACTTAAGTCAATAATTTGGAGGTGCAGATATTTTTCTGCGATAGAGCTCGGAAAATGGAGAACGGCAGTGCGATCGGATCCGGATTCGACTTACGGAACTCCCGGAAAGGGGTAGAAAGTGATCGCAATGGCCAAGGGGTGCATCGAAATCCGCGTAAGTGATTTGGTACGCTTTCGAGAAAAAAAAAGGGATTTATCTTTAAAGAATTATCCCGAAAGATCTAATCTAAGGAATAATAAATTGAGGGAATTAATAATTGAGTAATTAATTAATTGAGGAATTAATTAATTGAGGAATTAATTAATTAGGATTTTAAAATATCGATGTGGATTTTGTCGTACAAAAGATTAATTTGTGACTTCTTCTGAAAGAAAGAAAGAAAAAAAAGAGAGAAAAGAAAAAGGCGAAACCCTAACCGGAAGGAAACGAGAAGACGGAACGAGCGAAAGAAAAGGGAAAGGCAAAACCCTAATCGGAAGGAAAACTGTGGAAAAGAAGGAGAAGGCTAAAGGACCCAAACCCTCCGACGAACGTGCCGAAGCGGGAGCGTGAACGGATCACAATCTCCGACGATTAGAGGTAAACTAGATTTATTTCGTATAGTTTCGCTCGGTTTCGGTTTCGGTCTTCGCGGAGTCTGAGGAGTAGCCGTTGCTACCCAACGCGTAGCGCCGCGAGAGCCCTAGGGCATCGCCGCCGCGACAGTAATACGCGACGCGCGGGGACGGTGCACGCGCGGCCGCGGCTAGAGCCACGCGGGACCAAGGTCCC
>CM055062.1:15477024-15812359 GCA_029204045.2 Tillandsia leiboldiana | reverse complement strand
TTTATAGTTAGAACCCGAGGAAGAAGATAAGGATTCAAAACTGTCGTTTCTGGAAATTTTCACGACGGCGATCCGGATCGGATTAGCTGTGATCCGGATCGTCGTAAACGAGTCAACCAATTCCAGAGAAACAGGGTTCGGGATCCGGATTGTAATCCACGATCCGGATCATTCATGAATTTCAGCAAATTCCCATGTTCGGGATCCGGATCGAATGGCTATGATCCAGATCGGATTTTTGCCAATGACCAAGTACCCTTCGGGATCCGGATATGACTGTCTGTCCGGATCCTGAACATGTCCCATGTCCAGTTCTTGATTTTTATGCGATAAAAAATTCTTCCAAGTGTTTCTACACTACAAGAAGTATTCGGATCACCAAAAATATTTAGTTAAACTTACCTGATCCTTTTGAATTCTTCTTTCTTGAGATTGAGGTATATGATCCAAACTTCATTCATCTTCAATCTTCAAGACTTAACACTTTCACGAAATGCGCCAAAACAAAATCCGTAACAATCTCCCCTTTGGCGGTTTCGTGACAAAACACAGATCCACTAAGAAAATTCAAAAAAGATATTTTTGTTGCTATCACCATACAACAAAATTTACAATGGAGATCCAATACAAGAGATAAACTCCTAAAACAGACTCTAGACTTAGACATCTGTACTTTCTGCAAAAAGAAATCATTCTTGACAAAAGAGATCGTTAGATACCTCAAGAATATTTAGCATTCAAAACCTAACAGAGATAGAGTTTATGCTCACCATGACATTGAGTAATTCAGATATGTAATAAGATCACAATCAAACATTGACATATCTTCTAAGCAATAAGATTTCAAATGTCATAACTTTGCTTTGTTAGTAATCAAACAACTTGTTAGTTATAATACATGTCCAAATAGTTAGTCGAATAGTTAGTAGGACATGCAACAAATCACAAGATAAAACCAGAAGTTGTGATACTTACCTTTCACCAAAGTCAAAGTTTGTTCTAAGTTCTCACCAAAAGTTCAAAGTTCTCACAGAGTTCACTAAACTCTCTCCCCCTTTTTTGTCACAAACGAAGCCAAAATTCAAATTTAAGGAGAGTTAAAAAGTTCAAAATCAAGAAAAAACTGAGAACTAAAACTAATAAAAAACTTAAAAAGAACATTAAAACCTAAAAACTGAACCTGCACAAAGAAAGAGTTAAAGAAAAAAATGAAGTTCCTGCACAGAAAGGATTAAGAAAAAGAATCAGTCATCAGATTCAGAGTCGTCGGAGCTCGTGCAGCCCATCTTAGAGAACATCTTTTTCACCAGCTTGTTCATTGAATTGACCTTCTTAGTAAAGGTAATATGAGCTGCTGTGATGAGCTCCAGCTCATTGGAAATTCTCGTCTGTGCCTTCGAAATCTGTTCCTGCTCAAAAGACAATCGTTGTTGTTCTTTGTAAAATGGATGAGACTGATGCTTCTTCCGCTGGTGTGGGTGCTTGTTGTGATGGTGATGCAGACGTATCGACACAAGTTTCTTTCCAGTGGAGGGTGTCGGAGTAACATGTGGTAATTTGTGAAGTGACTTCACAATCGTTGACTCATCTATCATCCCCAACAGTGTTGATATGATGTCGAGCTTATATCAATGTCAACACTTTTGTAAGATCCTTATGATGATTAATGGAAAAGGAAGTCGCTCAGTAGGATGAGGATGCAAAACATATCTTGACATTCTATTCCAAATTATGTAGGGGATGTTCATGTTCAATCCTACAGCCTCAGAGGGATGACCTATGAGATATAAGAACAGCATTCTATCTCCTCTACTAACTTGGTCTGCATGTTAGGAAGAATGTTGTAACATGTGATGAAATTAAGAAATCGGTACTCCAGTCGAAGATGTTTGGATTTGACATTTTCCCATCAGCTGATTCAGTTCCTTCCAAACAAATCTTCCTATCACGGTTTGCCACAAAGCATTCGTCAAACTTCTTCCCGTCAGATAGTTGATCCCTGATGTGTTGGATTCCATTCCAAGTACTTCACCGATTAATTGTGGAGTGATTTTAAGTTTCATCCCTTGGATATTTGTATAGAAATGCATTGAGCCACGTTCATCTTCTTGAAGATGTCTTGCATTCGTGTAGAAGGTTCTCACACGATACAAGCAATATCCAAGTAATTCAGGGAATCGGCAGACTTGGATGAGATTAGCTTGCTCAATTAAAGTTCCAAACTCTGGTGAGTGATTTCGGAGAGCTTCAATGTTGACATGTCGTTCACCGATACATTCACGATGTTCAAAAGCTCGGAGGCGATCAATGCTGACGAACACTCCTTCCACCTGAGGCGGGGAGTCAGGAATCATTGGCTTGCTAGCATTAGCCTCTCGTGCTTGTCCAAAGCGTCGAGCAAGTCGTTTCCTTTTTACCGAGATGGTTGGTGACGCCATAGGTGCTTTTCCTGTGTCAATGGGCGCCTTTCCTTTTGATCCAGTGGAAGGCTTTTGTTCAGGTTAATAGGCAGTGATTCATCATCATCCAATAACATGTCCAGTCTACTTCATCATTATTTGCTTCAGTTTCCGAGTCACTAATCAGATCAATTCACCTCTTTCGTTGAAGTTTCTGGCTCTTTTCAGTTTCGATTGGTTTGCTCGAGTATGAACCATAGTAGCCAGAAGAAGAATGATCCACGTGATCACCATTGCTATTGGTTCTTGAGAGAAGAAAATCCTGTGAGCAACAACTCAAGAACACGAAAAAAAAATTGTTAATTTTCGAAAAATTAAGAAAAATTGTACCCAACAATCATTATCGTGTAGAGAGACTAGGAATCAAATTAGTTTGCAAAAGAAATTTAAAAATAGTATCAATTGATGATTTTGGGAAAATTCCCATTATATGCCCTAAAACCGAATTCTTTGAAATCGAAGACCAAAAATCCGTTTATCTTGAGAATACCTAGCATATAATCAAAACTAATCTACCCAAGAGTTCTTATTTCAAAAGAAATTTGATCAAAAACCATCCACAACCGAAATGATACAAGAATTCATCACGTTTTGAGGAGGAATAAGAAAAACGGTGAAAAACCGTGATTTTGATCAATAAAACTTACTTGGAGTTGAAGAACTTGAGTTTGAAAGCTTCCAAGATGGATGAATCTAGCGAGAGAAGCTCTGGAAACTTTGGAACAAAGATTGGAGTAAAAGAAATCAAAACCCCTTTTGTTCTATATAAAACCCTAGCCGCGATCCGGATCAGTTCATGATTGCGATCCGGATCGGCTACCCGCAGTGACAAACTGCGTTCGGTATCCGGATCGGCAGGTCCAATCCGGATCGTCTGCCCGCAGAAGAATATCTGCGTTCGGGATCCGGATCGGCTCCAACTTTTTCTTTAGAAATTTCAGAGAAATTCAAGAAAAACCAGAAAAAGATTGTAAGCACTTTTGTGTATCAACTTTAAACAAAAAACATTGTTTCATACAACAAGAAATAGATTATACCAAATCTATCAATAACATCCAACAATGAAACGAAAATTTATAAAAATTAAATCCCTTAAAGTTGAACAACTTCAATTACATCTAACTTGATCTTATGAGTAATGCCTTTATCAAATCATCAATTCGGTAAAGAAAATGAAATACAAAGATCAATAGATGTCTAACATCCCCGATAAGTTAGATAATATATCTAGTCAATTTATTGAAGAGAGTGGCTCTTTGAGCATCTTTCATTAAAAATCCCACCTTATACCAACCTTGAAATTTTGACAGAGTCAAGTATTTCCAATATGCATTTTATTTAATCAATCTTGAAAAACCTTGCTTGGTATACATGTGGTAGGTGCACACAGTACTCGGACGACCGAGGTGGTAGCTCTTTCCTCCATGTGGTGGTAGTTTTCACACTCCTCATTGGGATGTAACTCTTTCCACATCTTTTGAGCATAATACTTTTCTTTGACTCCCCCTCAATTGGCTATCAATTATTTAAGATATAAAGTATTTAGCCAAATATTGATCTCGATTTCATACTCGACTAAACAGTCAAATAAGACAAAAACTATACCAAGAGATCATCGAGAGAGAAATTGACTTTGATCAAAACAAAGATGAGTTAATTGACATAATGATCATTGCATCAAATGAAATATTATGATATCTAAAGCATAATAGATTTCTAAATATATAAAAGGATGCAGTTAAAGTCAATCAAACTAATGCTCAATTAATATTCTATGTCTAAGCATAGGTAATGAACAAAAACACAAAACAAAACCTAACCTAAGCAAAAGTTTCAAAAGAAGTTTATTTCAAGGAAAGCATTCCAATTGCTTTACGCAAATGAATAAAACGTTTTTGATCCAAAGGTTTTGTTAAAATATCAGCTAATTGATCTTCAGTTGAAATATATGACAGTTGAAGAGTATTTGATTCAACTAGCTCTCTAAGAAAATGATATCTAAGTTCAATGTGTTTTGTTCTAGAGTGCAACACAGGGTTTTTTGGAAATGTTTATAGCACTAGTGCCGAAGTTGCTGAAATCCGGAAGTCGCTCAACACACTTTCATCCAAATGAGTTGGGTTGAACAACTACCCGCTGAAATATATTCCGCTTCGGCAGTCGAGAGTGCAATGCAGTTTTGCTTTTTACTATGCCATGCAACAAGGCAATGACCAAGATAAAAACATGCACCACTCATACTTTTCCGATCATCCACAGATCCTGCCCAATTGGCATCTGAGTATCCAATAATATCTAAGCTTGTTCCCATAGGATACCAAATTTCAAAATTTATGGTTCCTTTAATGTATCGGATGATCCGTTTCACCGCTTTCAGGTGAACCTCCTTTGGTGCAGACTGATATCTCGCGCAGATCCCAACACCAAAAGATATATCCGGGCGACTAGCCGTGAGGTAAAGTAGACTTCCAATCATACTCCGATAAAGTTTCTCGTCTACATTCTCACTAAAAGATTCACTTCCTAATCCTTTATTGCTAGTTCCCATTGGAGTTGGAAAATCTTTACAATTTTCTAGATCAAACTTTTTGACCAACTCCAAAGCATACTTGGATTGACACAAATGGATGCCTTCGTCACTCTGTTTCACTTGCAATCCAAGGAAATAAGTCAATTCGCCCATCATTGACATCTCAAATTCGCTTTCCATGGTTTCAGCGAATTTAGAAGCATCATTATCCTTCGTTGCTCCAAAAACAATGTCATCGACATAGATTTGTGCAACAATGAAGTTATTTTGATAATGCTTCACAAAGAGAGTCCTGTCAGCTCCCCCTCGAGTATAGCCCTTATCCAATAGGTGCTTTGTTAGCCTTTCGTACCATGCTCGCGGTGCTTGTTTTAAACCGTAAAGAGCCTTTTTTCAAACGAAAAACATGGTTAGGTAGTTTACAGTCCACAAAACCTTTCGGTTGAGCCACATAAACTTCCTCATTTAAAAACCCATTTAAAAACGCGCTCTTAACGTCCATTTGAAATAATTTTATTTTAAAATGACAAGCTATCGCGAATAAGATACGAATGGACTCGAGTCTAGCTACAGGGGCGAAAGTTTCATCAAAGTCTATACCTTCTACTTGAGAGTAGCCTTGAGCAACTAAACGTGCTTTGTTCCTGATGATGGTACCATCTTCATTTTTCTTATTCTTGAAATCCATTTGGTACCTATCACATTGTGTTGCTTTGGAGGCTTTGTTAATTCCCAGACTTTGTTTCGCTCAAACTGATGGAGCTCTTCCTGCATTGCTTTAATCCAGTAGTCATCCTGAAGAGCTTCATCGATGTTCTTTGGTTCGATCAAGGATACGTAGCAAGCGAATCCACAAACCAACTGTCTCCGAGTTTTGACTCCTTCTTGTGGGTCTCCAATGATGTTTGATTCAGGATGATCCTTGGAGATGCGTAACGTTTGTTGTAACGGAGTACTCGGAGGTACATGAGATGATTCCTGCACATCAGATAAACTTGAAGAACCATTAGATGCATCATTAATATTGGAAGTATTATCATGAGAAGATGCACTAACAGGAGTATCATCATCAAGAGAGATATCGAGGGTAGATTTTTCTGATGCAAAGTGAAAAGCTTCATCTACTTTAACATTTATAGATTCTACAATCGTTTTAGATTTCATGTTAAATACCCGATATGCTCTGCTATTCGTAGAATAACCCAAAAAGATCCCTTCGTCACTTCGAGAATCGAAACTTACCAAGATTTTCGCGATCACGCAAAATAAAACATCGACTCCCAAAGATACGAAAGTATTTGATATCCGGTTTTCTACTAAACCACAGCTCATATGGTGTATTTAAGGTTCCTGGGCGCAAATACACTCGATTAATGACATAGACAGCGGTGTTCACAGCTTCAGCCCAAAAAAGTAGCGGTAAATTCCGGCTATGAAGCATCACACGCGCCATCTCTTGAACAACCCTGTTTTTGCGCTCAACAACACCATTCTGCTGAGGTGTATAGGATGCTGAGAATTCATGTTTTATGCCTTTGGAAGTGCAAAAATCAATGAATTTGGAATTAATGAATTCTCCACCTCTATCACTTCTAACACGAATGATCTTTTCATTCTTTTCAATCATAATACGATGGCAAATCTCATGAAAAGAATCAAACGTATCAGCTTTCTTTTTTAAAAATGCTACCCATGAAAACCTAGAGAAATCATCAACCAATAAGAAAATATACCATTTACCTCCCAAGGATGGTTGACGTGCCGATTCAAAGAAAGAAAAATAGTCTACATAAACTACACAACATTTTAATCGTAGAACGATTAAAGACAAGGAAGGATTTCACCTTTGCATACCCAAACCTTTTGAGTTTTGGAGTATGTTGGCAATGGTTGAGAAATTTTCCTTGATGAAGACGTCTTGTATGATTGATCTTTTTCTTTTGTCATCGTCTTGTTTGAAGTACTACCAATGTTCTTTTCTTTTGAAAAGTCCTTCTTTGAATTCCGGGGAGTGAACTTATTGGTAGCAGTTGCAAGATGTGGTTGATTTGATCTTTGAGCTCCAATCTTGCAATTTCTTTCAATGTGCCCTGCAAAATTACAACGAAAACATACCTTAGTGCTTGACGATTCCGAAGAGGGTGAAGTAGGCTTGTTGTCGTTGGTTGTCGTGAATTCCGGTGTCGGAGGAGGAGATACCGACTGAGGCACAAAGACTGTCCCAACCGAACTAAATTGTCTTTAGTTCGATTGTATCCGAGGCCGAACTTGTTTGTTTGACCAAGACCAAGAAGTTTATCCAACTTACTCCTTCCAGAAGAAAATTGCCTGTAAGTCATCCTTGAGTTGGAGAATGGTCTCTGTCATTTCCAATTTTTCCTGTCGGGCCTCGCCGTAGAGCTTCAAGAAGTAATTCGCTTTGTTCACCATATCTATATAATTCTTCTCGAGTTGCTCATTGGACTCTTGAAGGGAAACATTTGCTTTTATCAGATTATCCCTTTCCACTTCAAGATCGGTCGAGAGAGAAGTTACCCTTTTTACTTCTCCTTCGAGATCCTGTAATCTCCCTCTCAACCCCTTGTTTTGTTTAGCCAGTTTCTTTGAATCCCTCAAAAGTCTGTGGTAGGCTAAAACAAAATCTTCACCTTCCGAATCATCCGATTCATTGTCCGTTGCATTCTTTTCAACAGTGGAGTTGGACAGTGAGTCGGATGTACTTGCCATTAAGCACATGAAGGGTGAAGATGTGGACGCGTGGAATGCCGTTGCGCTTTCTTCTTCATCACTTGAGGATGACTCATTTGACGTTGAGTTGTCATCCCAAGTGACGGCTTGCATCACTTTCTTCTTTGACGGATTCTTAGTTGGACACTCCGTTGAAATATGGCCGTATCCTCGGCACTTGAAGCATTGGACTTGTCCCTCTGAACTTTTCTTATCCTTTGAAAAGTTCTCTTACTTTCTTGACCTGTAACTTGAAGTACCCTTGCCTTTCTTCGACTTTCCGAAGGATAGAGTTTTACTTGAATTACCCCTTCGAAAGTTACGGCGAAACTTCCTTGTCAAGAGAGCGAGCTGCTTCTCAAATTCCTCCATAGATAGGTTCTCGTCATCATCTAAGGAGGATGAATCCGTGTCTTCTTCCTTTGTTGTTTTCAAAGCATAACCTGAAGACTTAGAAGAGGATGCCTTTCCCGAAGAATAGTTAGTAGTAAATGTCATTTCATAAGTTTGTAATGAACCAACTAGTTCTTCTACACGTATTTCGTCCGGGTGTTTAATAGTTTCAATGGCTGTAACCTTTGGGCGAAATCGTTCAGGAAGAGTTCTTAAGATCTTTCTTACAACCTTAAATTCTGGAATCTTCTCTCCCAGGTTAGCACATGAGTTTACGATGTCTTGCAATCGTGTATAGTAGTCGGTGAAAGATTCATTTTCTGCCATGAAAATAGAGTCAAATCTGCTCGTAAGCATTTGCAGCTTTTGAATCTTCACGAGGTTAGTTCCCTCATGTGTAACCTGAAGAACATCCCAGATTTTTTTCGCAGTCTCACATGCCGAGACGCGAGAGAATTCAGTTTGAGATAAGGCATTAAAAATAGCATTAATTCCCTTGCCATTGTAAGAAGATGAATCTAACTCTTCCTTGGTCCACTTCGACCTAGGTTTGATGGTGCGAACGTCACCAATAATTTCAGTTGGATTAGACCATCCTAATTCAATTGATTGCCACACCCGTTCGTCGATGGAAATTAAAAAGGCTTTCATCCGTACTCTCCAGTACGCATAATTTGTTCCATCAAAGAATGGGGGTCTGTTGATGTTTCCACCTTCAACCATTGTTTACAACCCTATTCCCGCTCTGATACCACTTGTTGGGTTATATGTAATAATAGATCTAAATAGGGGAAAAAACACCTAGAGGGGGGTGAATAGGTGTAAACAATAAACACTCAAAAAATTATTGCGCAATAAAAACCCAATGCGGAAATATAAATGAACAAGCAAGATTTTTACGTGGAAAACTCCAAACCGGAGTAAAAAACCACGGGACCGATAACACGGTGAAATCCACTAGAATTAAACACGTACAAGGTGATATACCGTACTCACAGACGACTCAACCTTTTCCATACGCTCCAAGTTGATCTTCTCCGCTCGCTCCGCAACGCGTCTCGAATCCACGATCTGCGTCCAACGCCGAATCCACGGCGTCCAATGTCGAGTCCACGACGTCTGACCGAATCCACGGTCTTCACCCAGTAGCACGCTTCGAATCCACGAACGTACCTCGCTCCGAATCCACGAGAGCGGTTGCACCTTGAATCCACAAGGCCACGCGAGTCCACGCGCCGATTTTGGGGTAAATCGTTGTTTTTGGGTGGTGATGATCCGCCGAATACTTAGATCAAAGATAGATAGGAAATACCATCTAAGTATTCATTAGTTTGATTCAACTCAAGATGTGAGTATGAAAACCTAGAATCAAACTAATCAATATAGATGAAGAAACATGGAGTAATATCTAATGATTTCCTTTCTTCTCTATATGTGGATCTTAGGCCGTATAAAAAATGACGGCTTTTAGGTTTAGCGGCTTCTTTTTGGATTGGCCCTAGAAAAAGAATCATAGGGTCTATTTATAGGTTAGAAACCCTAGGAAGAAGATAAGGATTCAAAAACTGTCGTTTCTGGAAATTTTCACGACGGCGATCCGGATCGGATTAGCTGTGATCCGGATCGTCGTAACGAGTCAGCCAATTCCAGAGAAACAGGGTTCGGGATCCGGATTGTAATCCACGATCCGGATCGTTCATGAATTTCATCAAATTCCCATGTTCGGGATCCGGATCAAAATGGCTATGATCCGGATCGGATTTGCCAATGAACAAGTACCCTTCGGGATCCGGATTGGACTGTCTGATCCGGATCCTGAACATGTCCCATGTCCAGTTCTTGATTTTTATGTGATAAAAAATTCTTCCAAATGTTTCTACACTACAAGAAGTATTCGGATCACCAAAAATATTTAGTTAAACTTACCTGATCCTTTTGAATTCTTCTTTCTTGAGATTGAGGTATATGATCCAAACTTCATTCATCTTCAATCTTCAAGACTTAACACTTTCACGAAGTGCGCCAAAACAAAATCCTTAACATGTTGGAATGATGTTTTCCTATAACTAATTGGTAAATGTAGGATGTGTATTTGCGGCAAGTTTTCAAATGCAAACCCGATTTCAAAAGTATTTTCAAAGCGGGTGCCGTGTGGGCACCGATTTTAAAACCCGTGGATTTATCCTTTCAAGTTAATAGCTGCCCAAAGAGTTTGCGAAAACATTTTGGAAAAGCTGGGTGTCGAGTGGGCACCGATTTACAAAACCCATGGGTTTATGCTATAGGCTGTATGAGATAGCGGTGATGGTATGATTTTTGTATTCTTTCCTATTTGTCTGTCATGGTTGGAATGGTTAAAGTATGTGCTCTAGTGGTTACGCCGTGCATATACAAAGGAGACTCCGCCCGTTTGGGGAGTGAATTTGTATATGTGGCGGGTCTGATACGCGCCGGGGGCGAGGTCCCTTCAAAAAAAAAAAGGGTACATTTTTCGCTCTTTTAGAACCTCCGGGGCGTGACAGATTATGTGCTATCAGAGAAAACGACTTTAACCATGTGGCCTGTGACCAAGATCCACAGAATGTATTATCACGAGTGACTAACCAAGTTGAGAACCAAAGTATTGGTGTGTCACGTATGAGCGTGAGCGCGGGGAAAAAGGTATAGAGTCCCAGTGTTCGTAGGTCAAAGGGCTAGACCAATTAAGTCTAGAACTAACTTGGTTTCTTTGTATGCACGGTTAATGGCCCGAAAGCGCTCTTCAATCGATGGTGCAGAAGAGGATACGACGGTTCCGGCAACGGTGGAGAATCGGCTACTCCAACAACGGATTACGCGACATGGCTTAGCGCTTTCTTTTTTTTGTTAGGAAAGATGAACCCCACACGGCTCGCCTTCACAAGGAAGGTCTACATAGCGACACTATTCGGGTAATACCAACGGTGGGTTTACCCGCTTACTGAGAAGTGATCGACAGGACCACTGTGGTGGGGCGGGAATTGGCCGTTTCACGCACTTGGCAGAAGAATCATGAGCCTGCCGGGGGCCGAAACGACCCCAGCCATAACCCGGGAATGACTTTCCCAACGGGAGCCGACCACCCTAGTGTCCGAAGACACCGCAAGGAACCTGAAACACATCAGACAAGGGAATCGATACGTCATGGAGTATCGACAAGAATATGTAAGGTTGGCCAATTGTGTTTCCTTTGTTATAAGGGATGAAGCTCACAAAGCCCGCCTCTTCGTAGACGGATTGCGGAGCAATATTTTCGAAGTTGTGCAAGCGGTGGAACTTCACACCTTCCAGAAAGTGGTGGATAGGGCCACCATAGTGGAGCGCGGATTCGTGGTGACGCGCGCCCGACGAGAGGACTCGGAGTACAACAAGGACAAGAAACGACCCCAACCCTTCTTCGGAGGGGGATTTTCTAGCAGGGACCGGCCTTACATCATCTACAGAGGAGCACCCCGGGGGAAATTATTTGTTTCAGGAAGCACGACCATTGCTTCTAATATGACAAACTGGGACAGTTCCGCTTTAACTGCCCCGAACCCGGGAACAATTCTTCGGAGTCGCGACACGGGTGAGAGGTCTTATGCGACGACACGACAAACGACGCACTACCCGAGGGGAGTAGTAGCAGGAAAGACCCCTTACGAAGAGTAATGTTGGTCTTGACCCCAGGAGAATTCTTAGAAGCAAATACTTTGTACCTTCCTGCCCAATAAGGATGCGAAGACTTAGTTGTCTTTGGTGTTGGCCATTTATTTATGGGTCAAATAGGTCCAACTTCCTGCCTTGAGACAATAGGCCCAGGGGACTAGTAAGTTGAATTGGGTGAGCCCAATAAGTTGAGTAGGCTGGGGTCCACAATAGACCTAACGGCAAGAGGCCCAACAATAGACCCAACGACCAGGTGGGTTGAGTCCGGTCGAGGTCTGTGGCGCTGTGTATGTACGCTTTAAGTGAATCTGTTGCGTACATCTAAAAGCTCGAGCTTTTGGGATTGATGGTTAGCACCCACGATCTGATATTCGTGGCTTAGTGGTGTCACTGCTAAGAGAATTCGAGGGGATACTCGGAAGGGATGGTCTTACCGAGTAACAGGTGCTAGTCGATTGCGAGAAACCGAGCGTGCCATCGTGGGGCACACCCGTTCTATTCGTACGGAAGAAGGACGGGAGTCTGCGATTGCGCATCGACAATCAGGGAATAGATAAGGTCATAGTAAAGAACAATTACCCCACATCTCGGACCTATTCGACCAACTACCAGGAGCGACGGCGTCTTCAAAGATTGATCTGCAGTCCGGCTATCGCCAGGTTAAAGTCCGGAGAGATGACATACCGAAAATAGTCCTTCGAACTCGGAAAGGTCATTACGAGTTTACGGCTATACCGGGTGGACTCATTGCCGCTCCAGCGGTGTTCATGAAAGAGATGAACAGGATCATGGAACCTTTCCTAGACCAGTTTGTAGTAATCTTTATAGATGACATCCCGATCTACGCTCGCACGGACAAAGAGCACGAGGAACACTTGCGAGTGATCCTCCAGACCCTCCGGTACCAGAAAGTGTATGCCAAACTCAAAAGGGGTGAGTTCTGGCTCTGCGAGGTAGACTTGTTGGGACACATAGTCTCAGTGTCGGGAATAGTGGAGAACCTGAGGAAGATAGAATCCGTGACTGACTGGGCTCGGCCAACGACGGGGACAGAAATCCGAAGCTTTCTAGGACTGGCGGGGTACTACAGACGTTTCAAGGAAGACTTCTCAAAGATAGCCGCTCCCGTGAATCGACTAACCCGGAAAGGGGAGAAATTCGTCTGGTCAACCCAATACCAGAAGAGCTTCGAGGAGCTGAAGGACAGACTCACGCGGGCACCGGTACTCACGTTGCCACAGCCCGGTGAGGACTACGAGATTTATTGTGATGCATCTCGAAGCGGACTGGGAAGCGTACTGATGCAACAGGGGAAAGTCATAGCATATGCATCAAGACAGCTCAAGGATTATGAGCAGAACAATCCTACACACGACTTGGAGCTCGCGGCAGTCGTGTTTGCGTTAAAGCTCTGGAGGCACTGCCTCTACGGGGCGCACTGTAATGTGTACTCCGACCACCAGAGCCTCAAATACTTGTTTACGCAAAAGGAATTGAACTTACGACAATGGCGGTGGTTGGAACTACTTATGGACTATGATTTGTCCATCCATTACCACCCCGGAAAGGCAAACGTGGTGGCCGATGCCTTGAGCCGGAAGGGACAGGCGGGGGAGACGGCACTGAGCGCCCTTACCCAACAGGATCGGCTAATTGCATAATTCTCGTAACTAAGACTGGAGGTAGTGCCAGCAGGAGCAGTTGCGGAATTTCTGTCCTTAGTAATAAAGCCTACGCTGATAGAGAGGATCTCGGAAGGCCAAGCGACGGACACACAACTACAGCAGGTGCGGGACAGGTCATCCTCGGAACCAAGTGGGGATTTTGTGATCGGCACTGACGACGTGTTGAGGTTGCGGGGACGGGTCTGCGTGCCTGAAATGCCGGAATTGAGGAAAGAAATTCTAACAGAAGAGCATAATGCCCCTTACACTGCGCATCCCGGAGGTACAAAAATGTATAGAGATCTGAGGAAGACCTTCTGGTGGCCTAAATTAAAGAACGATGTGACGCAGTTCGTGGCACGATGCTTAGTGTGCAAATAGGTGAAGGTGGAACATCAGCGACCAGCGGGAAAGCTACAACCATTGCCCATACTGGAGTGGAAATGGGAATGGATCACCATGGATTTTGTGACCGATTTTTCGTGATCGCAACAAGGACATGACGCGATATGGGTCATTGTGGATCGTCTGACGAAATCGGCCCACTTTATACCGATTCACACGACGTGGAGTAGAGATCGGCTGGCGCAGACCTATATCGACGAGGTGGTGAGGTTGCATGGAGTACCGTCATCCATAACCTCGGACAGGGACACACGCTTCGTGTCAAACTTCTGGTGGAGTCTGCAGCAGGCACTGGGAACCAAGCTGCAGTTTAGCACGGCTTTTCACCCGCAGACGGACGGGCAATCGAAACGAGTGATCCAGATTCTCGAAGATATGCTTTGAGCTTGTGTGCTAGACCTGGGGGAGGGATGGTCGCGTTACCTACCCCTCGTGGAATTTGCTTACAATAATAGCTATCAGGCTAGTATTCAGATGGCCCCGTACGAAGCCTTGTACGGACGCCGGTGTCGATCGCCTATTTGTTGGGACGATTTGGGAGAGCGGAAGCTCTTGGGGCCAGACCTCGTAGTGGAAACGAAAACAAAGGTGCGCCTTATCAGGCAGCGGTTGTTGACCGCCCAGAGCCGGCAGAAAAGTTACGCGGACCAGAGGCGACGGGAATTGGAATTTACGGTAGGGGATCATGTGTTGCTACGCGTGTCACCGTCTAAGGGGACAAGACGGTTCGGCATACGAGGGAAGTTGAGCCCACGGTATGTGGGACCGTTCGAAATTTTGGAGCGCGTGGGCCCGGTGGCTTACCGGTTGGCCTTACCGCCAAATCTTGAACAGGTGCATAACGTTTTCCACGTTTCGATGCTCCGGAAGTACTTATCTGACCCGTCGCACGTCCTCGACGCCTCGGCCATTGAACTGCGGGAAGACTTGAGCTTCCAAGAAACGCCGATGCGGATCTTGGCAAGAGAAGAAAGGAACCTTCGAAACCGGACGATCCCCTACGTAAAGGTGCAATGGAGTAACCACGAGGAGCGCGAGGCGACGTGGGAACTTGAAACGAAAATGAGAGAGTGTTACCCCGAGTTATTTAGCGAGGGTTAAGGTTAAGTTTCGAGGATGAAACTTCTTTTAAGAGGTGAGTGGTGTAATATCATAGATTTTTGTAACACTTTATACCTCCTGCTAATAAAGTTTCCGTTTAAAGTAACTAATGTAACGTGTTTACTTAAGTCAATAATTTGGAGGTGCAGATATTTTTCTGCGATAGAGCTCGGAAAATGGAGAACGGCAGTGCGATCGGATCCGGATTCCGACTTACGGAACTCCCGGAAAGGGGTAGAAAGTGATCGCAATGGCCAAGGGGTGCATCGAAATCCGCGTAAGTGATTTGGTACGCTTTTCGAGAAAAAAAAGGGATTTATCTTTAAAGAATTATCCCGAAAGATCTAATCTAAGGAATTAATTAATTGAGGAATTAATTAATTGAGTAATTAATTAATTGAGGAATTAATTAATTGAGGAATTAATTAATTAGGATTTTAAAATATCCGATGTGGATTTTGTCGTACAAAAAGATTAATTTGTGACTTCTTCTGAAAGAAAGAAAGAAAAAAAGAGAGAAAAGGAAAAAGGCGAAACCCTAACCGGAAGGAAACGAGAAGAAGGAACGAGCGAAAGAAAAGGGAAAAGGCAAAACCCTAATCGGAAGGAAACTGTGGAAAAGAAGGAGAAGGCTAAAGGACCCAAACCCTCCCGACGAACGTGCCGAAGCCGGGAGCGTGAACGGATCACAATCTCCGACGATTAGAGGTAAACTAGATTTATTTTCGTATAGTTTCGCTCGGTTTTCGGTTTCGGTCTTTCGCGGAGTCTTAGGAGTAGCCGTTTGCTACCCAACGCGTCGCGCCGCGAAGCCCTAGGGCATCGCCGCCGCGACCGTAATACGCGCCGCGCGGGGACGGTGCCCGCGCGGCCGCGGCTAGAGCCACGCGGGACCAAGGTCCCCGCGTGGCCGCGGCTAGGGTAAGCGCCGCGCGGGGCCGGTGCCCGCGCGGCCGCGGTAAGCGCCGCTCGGGGCCAGTGCCCGCGCGGCCGCGGCAAGTGCCGCGCGGGGTAGTGCCCGCGCGGCCGCGGAAAGCGCCGCGCGGGGCCGGTGCTCGCGCGGTTGTGGCAAGTGCCGCGCCGGCGAGCGCCCGTGCGGTCGAGGAACGCGCTGCGCAGGGCCCAAGCCCGCGCGGCCGCAGCCAGTGCCGCGCGGGCGAGCGCCAGCGCGGCCGGGGCGCACGCCGCGCGGGGCCATGCCCGCGCGGCCGCGGCTGGTGCCGCGCAGGCGGGCGCCCGCGCGGCCGCGGCTGGTACCGCGCGGGCGGGCGCCCGCGCGGCGGCGGTGCATGCCGCGCGGGGCCTTGCCCTTGCGGCTACGATTTGTGCCTCGCGGGCGGGCGCCCGCGCTGCGGCGGCAGCGCGTGCCACGCGGGGCCCATGCCCGCGCGGCCGCGGCTAATGCCACGCGGATGGGCGCCCGCGCGGTTGCGGCGCGTGCCGCACGGGGTCGGTGCCCGCGCGGCCGCGGCAAGTGCCGCGCGGGGCCGGCGCCCGCGCGGCCGCGGCTTGCGCCGTGCGGGGCTAAGGTCCGCACGGTTGCGGAGAGTGCCGCGCGGGGTTGGTGCCAGCGCGGCCGCGGCTTGCACCGCGCGGAGCTAGGTCCCGCGCGGTCACGGCAAATGCCGTGCGGGGCTGGTGCCCGCGCGGCCGTACGACCCGCAACGCCGCGGGCGGCGGCCGCGTCGCTCGACGCGCGCGGGCGCCACCGCCGTGTCAAGTTGTCATTAGTGTTTTTGAGTTGTTGGGCTCGGTTTATCCACTATTATATTTCTGATCTGACCACGGCTCTTTTGGGGACTACTTCTAGGTTCGGGCGTCAACAGAGAGCAAGGTTCGGTCTCCGGAGTGCATGTTTCGCTTAATCGAGGTGGGTAGGTGTTGGTTATTACCGGTGTGGTGTCGTTCCTGGATACTCGTTTTGATAAAGTAGATATGTTTGGTAGTTTGACTAACCCCAAGCATGTGAATCCCTTTTTATTATGTTAATCAAAGCGGCTGCGGTCGCAGGAGCGTTATACTATTCTGACTAAAGCGGCTGAGGTCGCAAGGCAATAAATACACTCATATTGCTTACACGCACACCGGCAGATTGGCCACTGCACAGGGTGTATTTTTTCGGAAAGATGGTAAGTTGTTCTTACCCGTGTACCCCACAAGGAGAGGTTAGTGGGGACCCCTCAAGGAGAGGCGACTGCTACTTGGGCAGTGGAGGGGTTGGAGGCACCAAGAAGATGAGTACGGTATTGGTGTTGGGGCCCAAAATATTCTGGAAGCTGGGGTAGGTGCCCAGTGTGACTTTCGACAGGGATTTAGCGATACATGAGGGAAGGGGGAAAAGTAAATGCTCCAGTGATTCGGTGTATTCTTTCTGTTATTGCATTTACTTATATGTTTCTCTACTTTATCAGTCACTGACAACCCACACTGTGACAGGTTCGAATAGGGGTGGAATTCGGGACGACGGTGAGGCATCAGTTAGAGGACCCTAGCCATGAGGGCTAGTAAAAGATACATTATCTTCTTTACTTTTTGTTAATTCGTCATACTATGGTTAGTTAAACTGTGATACATATACTATGGTTGCTGATGGATGTTGGAATGATGTTTTCCTATAACAAATTGGTAAATGTAGGATGTGTATTTGCGGCAAGTTTTCAAATGCAAACCCGGTTTCAAAAGCGTTTTCAAAGCGGGTGCCGTGTGGGCACCGATTTTAAAACCCGTGGATTTATCCTTTCAAGTTAACGGCCGCCCAAAGAGTTTGCGAAAACGTTTTGGAAAAGCTGGGTGTCGAGTGGGCACCGATTTACAAAACCCATGGGTTTATGCTATAGGCTGTATGAGATAGCGGTGATGGTATGATTTTTGTATTCTTTCCTATTTGTCTGTCATGGTTGGAATGGTTAAAGTATGTGCTCTAGTGGTAACGCCGTGCATATACAAAGGAAACTCCGCCCGTTTGGGGAGTGAATTTGTATATGTGGCGGGTCTGATAGGGCACCGGGGGCGAGGTCTATTCAAAAAAAAAAAAATGGGTACGTTTTTCGCCCTTTTAGAACCTCCGAGGCGTGACACGAGTGGAGTCTAGTAGCTGTGTTTAGACCAGTGCTAGTGTTGTTGGGAGCTGTTTGGTTTGACGGTGGTCCCGTGTCGTTGAGAGTACTTTGACCGTTGTGTGTGAGGTTGAGCACGTTGAGTCTATCCGTTCTGAGAGAGAGTGTGGATTTCGACATTAGCCTGCATGAGCCACTATTCGATAGCGAGTTAGTCCGTTCGGACGCCCTACGTAATTCCTGCCCGTCAGCGGGAGATGGTTGTAGGTGGGCGCAGGTTTGACTGGACCCGATGCGGCAGTCAGCTCAATTGGGTCGATTGAGCACCTCGTGTGCGAGTGTTGCATATTTTTATCAGAGTTTCCCCATTTGAGCATTTAGATAGAGGCATGGTAGCTGTTGAGAGTCTCCAGCTTTCTTATTTCAATCTTTACTGCTTTGGTTATCTCATGCCTCTAGTGGACTTAGTGGGCAGATCGGTCGGGCCTGGTGGCGGTACCCACTGAGAACTCCCTTTTTGGTGTAGTTCTCACACCCGTTGGGGGTTTTCCCCCTCCCTTTCTTTTCTCTCGTTTGTTTTGCAGAGTCTTAGCGGTTGTTGCTGATTCTGCGGTTGTTGATCGTGGCGAGGGAGTCGCGAGCTAGATGCATATCCGTCGTTGGAGAGTAGCGGTACCCCTTCAGAGGAGATCTTCAGTAGATTAGCTATTTTATTTTTCTCTTTTGAGAGACTGATGTAGTGAGGACATGATATGTATTGAGAGCCTGTACACTGATGTATTTATTGGAGATACCTCCCTGTTGAGTTCTGATTTTTGTATATGAGGATATTGTATGATTATCATTTTGGGAGATGGACATTGTTGTATTATTTCCAGTTGTACAGTGATTGATGTTAGTTTTACAGCAGATTTTTATTTATAACTCTGATATCTGTTAGCTGTAGGACTTTTCTTGCAGGTAGGACGCTTCGCCTATGCGGAGTTTGGCATAGGTGGCGGATCTGTTGGCGAGCCCGAGTCGCAGTTTCGACACCGGGGCATGACAGATTAGAGTGGTATCAGAGCCTAGGTTGTAGGTCATGGTGGACTTAGAAACCCTAGGCTTATGGTTTGACCCTTGGATGACTTCGTGAGAGTCGTGACTGGTAGCGAGATTCCTGATTGAGTTTTATACCTCTCCCAAGGGACGGGAAGAGTGATTAGCATGTTTATTCTCCTAAGTGATTATGTTGGCTGCAGACAACATAATGCTGTGGTGTCACGCCCCGGGTGTAAACGAGAACCCGGGCTCGTCCACAGATCCGCCGTGCACACGGTATTTCCCGTGTACGCGAAGCGCTGGTAACCTGCTCAGATATAAAATGAAATAATACAGGAGCATAAAACAGAGCTAAACTGAAACTAGTACATCTCAGACAAATGCTAGAAATAAAAGTACAATAATCTCTCATGAATATACATGTGTCTCTCCCAGCTCACGAAATAAATACAACCAGCTGGCCGCAGCCAGACCCAAAATAAAAGAAAATACAACTGTCTGAGTGTACAGGGGATACAACAAAACTACTAAACTCGAGCTCGGGGTAGCAGCTATCTAGTCAGCGATCCTCTTACCTCGATCCTGGGAAGAGGGTCCCGCAACTCCAGCAGATGACTCTGCAAAACAAAGGGGACAAGAAAAGGGAAAAACAGTGGGGGTCAGAACTACTATAAAAACAGTAGCCTCCGCTAGTGGGTAAACCTCTATCTTAGACCTGCCCACTAGGACTACTAGAGGCGGAAAATAAAACAAGGTGGTGAGCTATACCTATAACAACTGATAAAAGCTACCACTAAGATGCCTCTAAAGTAATAAGCTAAAAGAGTAGCTAAATGCATGCATCAGAGTATGCATATGCCTGCCTGGGTAACCCAATCTAGACACCGGTGAATACCGGTACTGCCTGCTATGCCTACTAACTCACAACTCAGCTGCGGGATGCAGACCGGTTCCTGGCCGACACGGTCCCATCCCCGAGGCAACAGACCGGCTCCTGACCGGCACGGTCATAAGTACTGCAATAGACCGGCTCCTGACCGGCACGGTCTCAAGTACTGCAACAGACCGGCTCCTGACCGGCACGGTCACAAGTAACCCGATATAGTAGGACTGGACCAAGACTCTAATTAAGTGGGAAAAACCCATCCACTAAAGAAGTCCCGATCCCCTATCCCCCGAATCTGATGCACTAATAACAGTCCGGTCAACCGCCCGAAATCCGCGGTTGCCGCGAGTACCCTGTCCTCAAACATGCCTGTCCCCAATTCCCAAAGCTGACTACACTATCCCAGTCCCTGCTCTAATCAGAGCATACTATCCCCTATGTCTAAGTGACTGGAGAAAGAATGAAACATGGTTTCTCCTAAGTCAATTCCAGCATGATAGTGTAGCAGAAAAAGGTGGCCTATCTAGGTGACCATTCAAGCATGCAAAAGTCCTTCTCTTGATAAAACCATTTTAAGTACTCTAACCACATGTCCAAACCTTTCATTAAACATTCAACATGATATGGATTTAGCATGATTTCCAAGTAATTATACTACATATCTAAAGCATGGAAACACAACCTACTAACTTGTAGTTTTCTGACAATGAAAATATTAACAAAGAACCCATGATCTCATACAGGCATGCTAGGTCCATTTCGCAGTTCTACTAACAACATGATCAAGAGCATTCCAATAGGCCTAGTGACAAATCATATGTAGGAGGTTTACAACATCACCCGCCTCGAGCGCTAATCCCTGACCCAAAAGCGTATCCCACGCTCAGTCCAAAATAGTCACCACCACTCTGCACATAATACCCCAAAGGAACATACATAAATTAAACATTCACAGTTTACAAAAATCTGTCCACTAATACCACTAATACCCTAAAAAATCCACGAAAAATACTGTCGCGATCCTCGCGACGAACCCGTCGAAACGAGTACCTGCACGTTCAATTCCGAGTTTTCTACGCTGAGATAAAAATCTGACAAGGGAAACACCCCAGAACAAACTGTCCAGAAAAACTGTAACAAAGAACCACAGTAAAAGGAGACTTCCACCTTCGAAAAATATTCCAACAATTCAGGGAAAAATCCAGGAGACTCCTTGCGAAGTGTAGATGAAAATTTCCTTTTGAATCGCCTCGATCTGACGTCTGAGCGAAAAGATACGGCTAGAACACCGCAGTGCTGTCCAAAAATCCGCGAAGAAAAATGGGTCAAAAGGGTGCTCAGAAAACTCCAAGGTCAGCACGGAAAACGAGGAACCTTGAAACACAGAAGTTGAAGTCCTACCTGTCGTGAGTCCAACGGCGCGAAAATCGGCGAAATCGGAGGTCGGGGTGAGTCGGGGGAGCCCAAACACTGAGAAGGGGCGAAGCGGGTCGCCGGAGAACAAGCGTTGCGCCGCGCCGTAAAATAGCCAACCTCGGGATGCGTGCCCCTAAAAATCCCAGGGATGCTCAGTGAGATGTGGAACAAGTAGAGGAAGAAAAGCTCTAGAGAAATCCCTGTGAAAAACCGCTCAGAAAAAGAGCTAAGTGACCCAAAGTCCCCTATTTATAGGCCCAGCCCACTACACAAAGGGCCGGATTTTCGGGCGCAAGATTCGGGCGCATTGCGCCCGGAAATACGGTTGTACACTCCCTGTCCGACGCGCCCGAAAGTCCCTGGTGAAGCCACGTCACCCCATAACAGGGGACAGCGGTGCAGAGGTCCCGCGGTGCGCCACGCGTCCCCCCGCGGTCAGCGGGGGTAGGTACGGCCCGCCAATGGCGGGCCGACGCGTGGCCCGCACTGGAGTGCCCGACCGGCCGCCTGGCGACACCCTGTTCGCTCCGTACCGAGGCGCTCCTGCCGTGGACCGCGCCTTCGTGAGCCAGCCTATACCCTGCTGCCACGTGTCCTACGCCCGGTCCACCTGAGACTGCGCAAGCTCGCTGGGCCGTGACGCGTGCGCCAACCACTCCGCGCACGCCACGCGTCCCCCGCCCGCGGTCCATGCACCGCCGCGCCACCCCGTGGACCGAGCTGCGTGAGCCGGCCCAATGATAGGCCTCCACGTGGCTCAGGCCGGTCCACGGTCACCCCCCATGCACCTAAAATCCCCGAAAACTTCCGGAAGCCCTTTTTGATCATCCGGACTCCAAATTTAACAAGCAAATAGCCGTTTTCAAGCGTTTTTCCGCGCTGAATCCAAATCCGACCTCAGATTGGCCCAAAACCTTTTCTAAAATTCGGCAAATGCAGCCGAAGGCCAAATCAGCTATCAATGTCTCACCAGGTCCAACTGTGGCATCCCTTTGATGCACCATGGGCCAGACACACCGACACTAGGTGTTCTACACAGTGGATTCAGCGGAAAGTTGCATGGGAAAAACCAGAACACTACACCCTCCCCCATAAGAAAAAGTTTCGTCCTCGAAACAAAAGTCATACCTCAAGTAGGGGCCTCGAACAAGTGGGGGTAAGCATCCATCATCGCTGACTCCAGCTCCCAAGTAGCCTCGCGCTCATCATGGCTACTCCAGAGGATCTTCACATAAGGGATGGCCTGACTGCGCAGCTCCCTAACCTCACGGTCCAAGATCCTCAACGGCCGCTCAACATAGCTCAGGTCCTCAGCAACCTCCAGTGGGGTGAAATCGATGATGTGGGACGGGTCATGAACATACCTCCTCAAAGTCGATACATGGAAAACATCGTGAACACCTGAAAGCCTGGGAGGAAGTGCAAGCCTGTAGGCAACTGGCCCTAAGCGCTCCAACACCTCGAAAGGTCCAATATAACGAGGGCTCAGTTTCCCACGAATACCAAATCTCCGAATCCCCTTCGAAGGCGAGACTTTCAGAAAAACATGGTCACCCACCTGAAACTCTAAGTCTCGCCGTCGAGTATCAACATAACTCCTCTGTCGACTCTGGGCGGTCTCAAGATGTCGTCGTACCAATCTGACCTTTTCCTCTGCCTCTAATAGTAGATCAGGACCCAGAGTCTTCTTCTCACCCACGTCACTCCAATATAGGGGTGACCGACACTTGCGTCCATACAACGCTTCAAACGGAGCCATCTGAATGCTCGCTTGATAGCTGTTGTTGTACGCAAACTCAACTAATCCCAAGTGTCGGTACCACCCTCCTCCAAAGTCCAGAACGCATGCTCTCAACATATCCTCGAGGGTCTGAATAGTGCGCTCTGACTGTCCATCGGTCTGTGGGTGGAATGCTGTCTTAGGGATGTCCTCGGCCTTCACCTTCAATTGGTGGTAACCAGACTGTAAATCAATCTTGGAGAAGACACAAGACCCTTGCAGCTGATCAAATAAGTCATCAATGCACGGCAAAGGGTACTTGTTCTTGATGGTCACTTTATTCAACTCTCGATAATCAACACACAGTCAAAGTGATCCATCTTTCTTCTTCACAAATAGCACCGGCGCTCCCCAAGGCGATACACTCGGTCTCACAAAACCTTTGTCCATTAAATCCTGGAGTTGCGCCTTTAACTCTCGCAGCTTAGCCGGTGCCATTCGGTAAGGAGCCTTAGAGATTGGCGCAGTTCCTGGGACTACGTCAATCAAAAACTCAACCTCCCTATCCGGCGGCATATGAATCAGCTCTGGAGGAAACACATCCGGGAACTCGTGGACAATAGGGTTATCTGTGAGTCCCGGTGCCGCCGTAGGCTCCTTAACCACAGTCGCCAAAAAGGCCACGCATCCACTGCGCATCATCTGCCTCGCTCGAGAAGTCGAAACCACTGAGGCAAAGAAAGAACTCTGGCACCCCCCCGTAAACAAACACCTCCTGGCCTGGCTCACTAAAAGTAACTGTCCTCGCGGCCCAATCAATCGTCGCGAAATAGTGAGCCAGCCAATCCATCCCCAGTACAATGTCAAAATCTCGCAGCTGAGTAAGGACCATCAGGTCCGCTGGCAAAATCCAAGACTCAAGCTGTACAGGGCAAGACCAACAACACTCATCTACATGCAATGTATGATCGGAAATCTGTACCTCTAATGCATGCGGCAATCGACCTAACTCTAATCCATGAGATGATGCAAATGCTCTACTGATAAAAGAATGTGATGCACCGGTATCAAATAAAGTGCGAGCTCTAATACCGAAAAGTAAAATGATACCTGCCACCACGTGGTCGGCTGCCGAGGAGTCCTCCACCTGGGCGGCATAAACCCGTCCGCTCTGAGCTGGTGGTCGGTAATCTGCAGGGTGGGAATAAGGAGCCCTGCTCGCTGGAGCATAAGGCCGCTGCTGGGGCACCGAAGGGACTGATGCTGAGGAAGGAGCCGGCGATGTCGAAAAAGGGCAAGTAGCTCGCCGATGACCTGACTGCCCACATCTGAAACAGCGATCGTGCCTCATCTCACAAGTATCAGAGGGGTGCTGACCCCTGCAGAAAACACACCCAACTGTAGACCGGGGCTGCGTCGACTGCTGCTGCTGCTGCTGTCTCTGCCGCTGTGACCCCTGCTGTCGCGACTGCGACCTCTGCTGCTGCGAGTGCTGCTGCTGTCGCTGGGGCTGCTGATGCTGCTGCTGCTGCGGGGGCCTCTGGGATCCCCCAGGCCCTCGCCGCTCCGAACGCCCACGGCCCGTAGACTGAGGCGGTGGCGGTCGGGGCGGCCTCCATGAACTGGCCTGTCCCCTATCGTCTGGCGCTGGCCGCTTCCTCTCAGAACTCTGAGCGACCAAGCCTCTGCGCCTAGCGACCACATGATTTCCCCTCTCAACCCACTGCGCGTGATCCACAACCTCTGACAAAGTCTGGAGCCTCTGGGCATGCACTAAGGTATAAATCTCTGAGCGTAGACCCGTCTCAAAAAGCTCCACCCGGTGCGTCCCATCCCTGGCAACATAGGGTACGCAGTTGAGCAACTGCGTGAACTCCTGGAAATAGTCCCACACTGGCCGGTCGCCCTGCTGAAGATTCTTCAGATCATCTTCTAGCTTTTTCTTCACACTCGTGGAGAAATAAGTATCAAGGATCATCCTCCTGAACTCCGACCACGGTAGCTGTCGGGTGACCTGAAACTCTAAGGGCTCGACCCGACGCCACCAAGCATCTGCATCCCCCTCTAGACAGTGTACTGCCAAATGCGCTCTGTACCTATGCTCAATGAAGAAGTCCCGAAATAACTTCTCCATTGCTGCCAGCCACAATCCTATCTCCCATGGGTGAGTGCTCCGCCCAGAGAACCTAGGCGGTCCTCGCTTACAGAACTGGGTGAGTTTGTCAGAAAACTCCCGCTCCTCCGCTGGGGTCAATGGCCTGAACATCCCCTGGGCCCCACTGCTCGACGACGGTGCCGTAGGGACTAGTGGAATAGCCGGCGGTACAACCGGTGGTACAGGGGCCTCTACAGTAGTAGGGGGAGGTGCCCCAACCTGGGCAAGTAACTGCTCGAACCTCTGCTCCTGTCGGCGGTGGCTCTCCGCCAACTGGGCCACCAAAGCCCTCAGCTCACTGATCTCAGAAGGCCCGGACTGCTCCGTCTCCTCCGGGGGTGTAGGAGTACCCCGGGTAGGGATCTGCCGCCTAGGAGGCATCCTGCCACACAAGAATCCACGGGTCAGTAAACGAAACCACTCTCGACCCAATCCAGCGAAAGTCATGGACATCCCCCTATTTCTGTAACCTTATGTTGTCTACAGCCAACATAATAGTCCACCAGAAATAGGCTATGCCAATCCCTCTCCACTCACAGGAAGAGTTAATAACAAATTGCCGACTTTCGCAAAATATCATGTCACTCACGCCTTGCCTTCCTAGGGTCTGCCAAAAGCCTAGGGTTTCCTAAGTCCCAACTGACCTATCCCTAAGCTCTGATACCAACCTAATCTGTTACGCCTCGGGTGTAAACCAGAACCCGGGCTCGTCCACAGATCCGCCGTGCACACGGTATTTCCCGTGTACACGAAGCGCTGGTAACCTGCTCAGATATAAAATGAAATAATACAGGAGCATAAAACAGAGCTAAACTGAAACTAGTACATCTCAGACAAACGCTGAAAATAAAAGTACAATAATCTCTCATGAATATACATGTGTCTCTCCCAGCTTACGAAATAAATACAACCAGCTGGCCGCAGCCAGACCCAAAATAAAAGAAAATACAACTGTTTGAGTGTACAGGGGATACAACTAAACTACTAAACTCGAGCTCGGGGTAGCAGCTATCTAGTCAGCGACCCTCTTACCTCGATCCTGGGAAGAGGGTCCCGCAACTCCAGCAGATGACTCTGCAAAACAAAGGGGACAAGAAAAGGGAAAAACAGTGGGGCTCAGAACTACTATAAAAACAGTAGCCTCCCCTAGTGGGTAAACCTCTATCTTAGACCTGCCCACTAGGACTACTAGAGGTGGAAAATAAAACAAGGTGGTGAGCTATACCTATAACAATTGATAAAAGCTACCACTAAGATGCCTCTAAAGTAATAAGCTAAAAGAGTAGCTAAATGCATGCATCAGAGTATGCATATGCTTGCCTGGGTAACCCAATCTAGACACCGGTGAATACCGGAACTGCCTGCTATGCCTACTAACTCACGACTCAGCTGCGGGATGCAGACCGGTTCCTGGCCGACACGGTCCCATCCCCGAGGTAACAGACCGGCTCCTGACCGGCACGGTCATAAGTACTGCAACAGACCGGCTCCTGACCGGCACGGTCTCAAGTACTGCAACAGACCGGCTCCTGACCGGCACGGTCACAAGTAACCCGATATAGTAGGACTGGACCAAGACTCTAATTAAGTGGGAAAAACCCATCCACTAAAGAAGTACCGATCCCCTATCCCCCAAATCTGATGCACTAATAACAGTCCGGTCAACCGCCCGAAATCCGCGGTTGCCGCGAGTACCTTGTCCTCAAACCTGCCTGTCCCCAAATCCCAAAGCTGACTACACTATCCCAGTCCCTGCTCTAATCAGAGCATACTATCCCCTCTGTCTAAGTGACTGGAGAAAGAATGAAACATGGTTTCTCCTAAGTCAATTCCAGCATGATAGTGTAGCAGAAAAAGGTGGCCTATCTAGGTGACCATTCAAGCATGCAAAAGTCCTTCTCTTGATAAAACCATTTTAAGTACTCTAACCACATGTCCAAACCTTTCATTAAACATTCAACATGATATGGAGTTAGCATGATTTCCAAGTAATTATACTACATATCTAAAGCATGGAAACACAACCTACTAACTTGTAGTTTTCTGACAATGCAAATATTAACAAAGAACCCATGATCTCATACAGGCATGCTAGGTCCATTTCGCAGTTCTACTAACAACATGATCAAGAGCATTCCAATAGGCCTAGTGACAAATCATATGTAGGAGGTTTACAACATCACCGACCTCGAGCGCTAATCCTTGACCCAAAAGCGTAACCCACGCTCAGTCCAAAATAGTCACCACCACTCTGCACATAATACCCCAAAGGAACATACATAAATTAAACATTCACAGTTTACAAAAATCTGTCCACTAATACCACAGTCCAAAGTTCATCTGTTTTCACTTGCAAAAAATACCCGGAAAAATCCACGAAAAATACTATCGCGATCCTCGCGACGAACCCGTCGAAACAAGTACCTGCACGTTCAATTCCGAGTTTTCTACGCTGAGATAAAAATCCGACAAGGGAAACACCCCAGAACAAACTGGACAGAAAAACTGTAACAAAGAACCACAGTAAAAGGAGACTTCCACCTTCGTAAAATATTCCAAAAATTCAGGGAAAAATCATGGAGGCTCCTTGCGAAGTGTAGATGAAAATTGCCTTTTGAATCGCCTCGATCCGACGTCTGAGCGAAAAGATACGGCTAGAACACCGTGGTGCTGTCCAAAAATCCGCAAAGAAAAATGGGTCAAATGAGTGCTCAGAAAACTCCAAGGTCAGCATGGGAAACGAGGAACCTTGAAACACAGAAGTTGAAGTCCTACCTGTCGTGAGTCCAACGGCGTGAAAATCGGCAAAATCGGAGGTCGGGGTGAGTCGGGAGAGCCCAAACACTGAGAAGGGGCGAAGCGGGTCGCCGGAGAACAAGCGTTGCGCCACGCCGTAAAATAGCCAACCTTGGGATGCGTGCCCCTAAAAATCCCAGGGATGCTCAGTGAGATGTGGAACAAGTAGAGGAAGAAAAGCTCTAGAGAAATCCCTGTGAAAAACCGCTCAGAAAAAGATTTAAGTGACCCAAGGTCCCCTATTTATAGGCCCAGCCCACTACACAAAGGGCCGGATTTTCGGGCGCAAGATTCGGGCGCATTGCGCCCGGAAATCTGGTTGTACACTCCCTGTCTGACGCGCCCGAAAGTCCCTGGTGAAGCCACGTCACCCCATAACAGGGGACAGCGGTGCAGAGGTCCCGCGGTGCGCCACGCGTCCCCCCGCGGTCAGCGGGGGTAGGTACGGCCCGCCAATGGCGGGCCGACGCCTGGCCCGCACTCGAGTGCCCAACCGGCCGCCTGGCGCCACCCTGTTCGCTCCGTACCGAGGCGCTCCTGCCGTGGACCGCGCCTTCGTGAGCCAGCCTATACCCTGCTGCCACGTGTCCTACGCCCGGTCCACCTGAGACTGCGCAAGCTCGCTGGGCCGTGACGCGTGCGCCAACCACTCCGCGCAAGCCACGCGTCCCACGCCCGCGGTCCATGCACCGCCGCGCCACCCCGTGGACCGAGCTGCGTGAGCCGGCCCAACGATAGGCCGCCACGTGGCTCAGGCCGGTCCACGGTCACCCCCCATGCACCTAAAATCCCCGAAAACTTCCGGAAGCCCCTTTTTGGTCATCCGGACTCCAAATTTAACAAGGAAATAGCCGTTTTCAAGCGTTTTTCCACGCTGAATCCAAATCCAACCTCAGATTGGCCCAAAACCTTTTCTAAAATTCGACAAATGCAGCCGAAGGCCAAATTAGCTATCAATGTCTCACCAGGTCCAACTGTGGCATCCCTTTGATGCACCATGGGCCAGACACACCGACACTAGGTGTTCTACACAGTGGATTCAGCGGAAAGTTGCATGGGAAAAACCAGAACACTACATGTGGAACGGGTGACATGCTTTAGACTTTTGCTGGATTGGGTCGAGCCCTGTTGTGTGCTGTTTTGTGGTTTCGTCGTGGCGAGCGGTGTCTCCCCGACGCTGGGTGTTGACCCATGTGCATCCTGTCATAGCAGATGAACTTGAGCGGTTGGTTTTGGGCCGGATACCCGGATTGAGGTCAAAGAGTTTCGGACCTAGATGACGGGATTGTCAGAGGCTTATTAGCGGCAGAGTGAGCAAGCAGCTGGTTCTAGTGACACAGTTGTCGGAGCAGCGGGCAGCTCGACAGTGCTTCCTTCTGAGACCACCCGGTTGCAGTATCCTCAGGGGCGGGGATTGCTGTGGCACCGATGGAGTGAGTAGCCCCTTCTGTGCCAACGTTTAGTGCCAAAGCACCGAGGCAGGGTGGATAGTTGACAGCAGAGGAGCTGTGGAGTATGTTTGATTGAGTGAGCCAGATTTGGCAGATGAACCACCCCGATTCATAGGATTGAGCTTGGAGCCTTTGGAGGCAGAATTGTGGTTGGTGGTGATGGAGTAATCGTGGTTGGTGGTGATGGAGTGATCAATTGAGCGCCTCCCTGTGCTAGAGAGTTTATGCAGTTGTTGAACTGCGTGCTCCAGGTTCGAGGGACGAGGCGCATAGGATATGTGTGGCTGGGAGTGGATTGCGCCAGGATACCTTTCAATTTAGTTAGTCCCTCAGTTATGGATTATAGATGCCTCGATTGTGTAGGCGTTGTGTATGGAGCGTGGCGCTGCAGTTCCTTTGGATAGGGATCTGCCGGCATAGGCGAGTTCTAGATATTGGCGCTTGGCGCCGGGTGATGGAGGACAGATCGGCCGGCAGAGACATTTCTGATTTCTTTTCTTGGATAGTGAATTTCCGAGATGCCAGAGATCGGGTGGACCCCGAGGACAGCATCAGCATCTATATCAGAGCGGCGCAGCGGTAGCATGGATTGGTGATCTGCGGAGTGCCGCATTCGTCGCCCCAGCGTGAGCAGAGATAAAGTTGTGCTCCCCAGGTGAATAGTCTTGATTTTCAGGCAGATTGAGTGATGACCACGTTCATTGAGCGGATGAATCTGTGCCGCCCGGTTGGAGGGCGCCACAGCAGCGAATCGGGTTGTCGCGGGTGTGATTTCATCACAGCAGTCGGAGTTAGAGCATGTTGCGTTCCTGCATGGACTAGAGGCAGATTTGTTACCACGTGCACTCGAGGTACAGGTTCCTGTTAGTGTTGTACATGTGGAGGAGGCTTGTGGATCATGTCCAATGCAGTTGAGGCCGCGAGTTATATCGGCAGACTTATTGGTAATTGTGGTAGTTCGGCGTTTTGACCCAGTGCTTGGGATTGGTTGGCGCAGCGCCATAGGATGTTGGGCTGCGGAAAGAGAGGACTTTGATTTTCTGCAAGGCAGACGAGATGAGGCTTGGTTGTTGAGATTGTTAGAGCACACAGGCTTTAGCGACAGTGTGAGAGGTGCTTACGGCGGCACCGGGACTCAAGGATATCCCTGTTGCCCACGAGATCCCGGGTGTGATTTCACCTGAGCTGTTGATGATGCCGCCGGTTAGGGAGATAGAGATTGTGTTTGACGTGGTTCGGGGAACCGCGCCACCCTCGACAGCACCTCATTGGATATCGCCTGTAGAGCTGAGAGAGCTGATGGCACAGTCGCAGGATCTAATGGATCGAGGGGTCTGTTTGACCCAGTGCCACGCCGTTGATGCACGGTGGTGATGCCACGTCAGTGATATTGGTTTGAGTACAGGCAGGTCCAGGCTTTATTTAGGACCTCTTGATGGAGTTATTCTCCGACAGTTGTTCGTCTGGGATACCTGTCCCTATTTGGAATTTTACAGCTGCGTATTTTGCCAAGACGTCGTTCAGGACACGGTAGGGCATCATGAGCTCACAGTGAGGCCAAGTGGATTGATTAATGCCCTGCCACTCTTATGATTTGAGGAATTGTGCTCCAGCTGTACTTGATTGGATTGGTAACAAGATTCTCGGGGGATATTTTGATTTACTCCCAGAGCGACTTGGAGCACGAGGAGCACTTGTGGATGTGCTACCATGCTCGTGTGGATGAAGCTGTATGCCAAGTTATTGAGGTACAAGTTTTAGCTTCAGAAGCTTATTTCTTGGGTCACATTGTGTTAGCCGTAGGGGCGGCTGTAGGAATCCGGCCAATATGGATTGTCACGCCCCGGGGTCGAAACTGCGACCCGGGCTCGCCAACAGATCCGCCATCTATGCAGAAACTGCTGCACAGACGAAGCGTCTACCCTGCAAAAGATCTATAGCTAAACATGTATCAGAGCTGAAATAGAATTAATAGCTACAGAAATCAAATACTGAACATCTGAATAAAAACAAATCCTCAATACATAGTCTCTCTCACCTATGACAATACAAGTAATCCTCACAGAACTCCCAGAATGTCCAGTACAAAAGTAGAATCACAAAAACAAAATACCGGGTACATCTATCTCAGACTCTCAATGCTGGTAAGGAACTAACGGCCACGTCCTCACCTCGATCTGCTGTCTCCGCGAACCAAGCCGGAACAGCTACCTCAGGAACCTGTCACCGCAGCGGGTGTGAGATCTACTGCAGAAGGTAGATCTCAGTGGGTACCGTCGCCAATATCCATGGTATGCCCACTAAGTCTACTGGAGGCAAACAGATAGATATGCAAATAGATAGATAGGAAAGCTGAAAGAAAACTATAGCTAAAATATCACAATCATAATGCTCAAGAAAACTCTACCAATAACATGATATGCATACCCTCTCTACTGCTAAGATGCCTCAGTATCAATGCTCAAAGGAAAGAAACCCATCTAAGAACATAATATGTAACCACCCGCTCATATCACCCAATCTCAATGACTGCCACATCGGGTCCAGTCAAGCCTGCGCCCCCTAGTGTATCAACTAGGGCTCTCCGTGTATCAACAGAGGATGTCCCTCAGGACTGTCATAGTACCACGCAAAGCGACCACTAGTGTATCAACTAGGCGCATCATCATCGCATCCGGAGCGGCAACTCGAGGGGAGCGACCCCACCGAGGGAAAAGCGTGTCTCATCTGTCTCATAAGCGGCACATGCAGGCTATGGTCCACGATCAAACAGATCGGCAACTCGATGCTCAAAAGCACAACTCAGGCGGAAAAAGAGACTCCACGACTCAACAGGAAAATGCCCAAATCCTCACATGATCTGTCGGAGAACTCTCTACGACTCAATCTGATAATGCACAACCCATGGCTGAGTCGGGAAACCTCCACGACTCGGTCTTCCAGAACCCCAAAACTCTCATAACTGAGTGGGAGAACCACCTCCACTATCAAATCAGAGATACATAATCCATGATCTATAATAAACTCATCACTCCCAACAGGAAAGCTAAAACCCTCATGACACTGGAAACTCATCTCATAATACTCTAAAAATTCACTCGGCCCCCTGGCACGAGTAAACATGCACCCTGAACTCATGCCCTAACTCTGACGAATTCAGAAATTAAAAACCACCTTGAAAATGTTGATTTTCTTTAAAACAGGTTTGCTCGATTTTTAAAACGATCTAGGTGCAAATATGATGCCAACAGAACATGAAACGTAGTGTCATATAGTGTCATGAGTATGCTAAAAATAATCTAGGGTTCCAATAAATTTTACAGAAAATCCCAAGCAACTATCAGATTTAAAAACAGTGAAAACAGCATGATAAATATGATCAAATTGCATTCAATAGCATTAAAGGGCATTCCATAAATTTTAGAAAAATTCCAACCCACCTGGAACGCTTTCCGCAGGCAAACGCTGAAGTCGGTGAAGTGTCGGATCCTCAAACTAACGAAACCTCGAAAATCATGCCTCGTGCGCGCGCACTGCCGCGAATTACGGAAAAATCCTCGGAAGCTCAAATAGATTCTCTCGAGTCCTCACAACATCCTGCGCGCAACCGGCTCACTCCTCGGCCAAATCACAGTGCAAACAAGGGCTCAAATACAATATAATCCATCAACAGCATGCTCACTTAACACAATTACACAAATCCAAACACACACCCTCTACAAGCTCCACTGCACCCAGATAAATCACATAAAACTCACTTAGGCCCACAGCACACACACACTCCACCCAGCACCAAAATAATTCCCACAACACAACACATCATCTATTATACCCACAAAACCACAGCACACTCTCAAGCCCTCAATCTGGAAAAAAAATCCGCGCGCCATACGCAGTGGCTCCAGCTGTTCGCGCGGCACCAAGCTCCTCACGCGAAATGTGGCTGCTGCACCAAAACCAAAGAAGAGTTACAGAAAAACACCATCAAGATCGGCTAAACACAAAATCAACCACGCACAGGGCAAAAACCAGCCCTGCCGCGCTCGCCGATCGCTCGCAGCAGCCGCATGCGCTGCTGCCGCTGACCGCGTGGCGCCCGCGCGCTGCTGCCAGCCAAAGCCTGCGCAGCGCTGCCGCTGCTGCCGCGCGGTGCCTGGGCGCGCTGCGCGGTGCAGGAGCCCGATGCGCGGCGGCCCGGCCCGCTACGCGCCCTCCTGCGCGTGCCCGCGCGCTGTGCGGTGCCCACAGAGCGTGCCCGCAGCGCGCGCCCGCGCGCTGCGCGCGTCGCTGCTGCGCGGCTCCCGCCTGCGCGCGGTGCCCTCCTGCGCGCGGTGCCCTCCTGCGCGCGGCGCCCGCAGCGCGCGCCCCTGCCGCGCACACCCACTGCGCGCGCCACTGGCGTGCGCCACTGGCGCGCGCACAGCGCCGCTGCTTGCTGCGCGCGGCGCCCGTGGGCGCCCGCGCAACATCAGCGCCAGCCGCGCGCGGCGCCCTTGCGCGCCCGCGCGGCTCCCGGCTGTGGCTTCCCTGACATGGACAAACAGTCCAAAAACCACACTAATCTCAAAACCAAACAAAAACCAACAATTACCATAAAGAAATCTAAGCTCTTTCTTCTCTAAAAAAAAACTGCACAAACCGTTGAAGACCGTCGCGCGCTCCGCTCGGCTTCCCCACGGCCTCTAGCAGGAAGTCACCTTCACATTCTCATCCATTCCTCTCTTTTTTCCTCTTCTTCTTCTTCCTCCTTCTTCTCTTTTTCCTTCTTTCACTCTTCCTCTGTTTCTCTCATTTTCCTCTGTTTCTAGTTGGAGGAGAAGAAGTGACGTGGCGACGCTAATTAAAGAGGCTAATTAGTGGAGGGTAGCTTGTGAAGAAATGATAAAAAAAAAACCTCAACACAAAAGATCTAAACACACTTAATCCATATCTATTTTAAAAGAAACTCTTTCTTAATTCCAAACCTTCACCCTCACAGGCTAAAATTATATCAACTTAAATTAATTTCTTAAATAATTAATTACTCCCTTTTTAGCCCGTTCCAACTCACTTTTTGCCCTCGGAGCCTCCGCACCAGTCTGAAACCTCCCGAACTCCGCTGTAATCTGAAAATACACATGTCCAAAGCTTTTCCCACTCAAAAAGCTCAACCATATAATCGATGTGCTCAATCCAAAAACCGGCTCCCATAACTGCCAACTCCAACTCACTTTTTATCTTCGGGGCCTCCGCAGCAATCCGGAACCTCCCGAACTCCGCTGTAATCTGAAAATACACATGTCCCAAGCTTTCTTATATTTTTTGCGCACCACTGTGGAGTCGGGCTCAACAAAACCCGTCCTCTAACGACGCACAATGCCCGGAAAAAATCCGATACAAGCTGGGGCTTCCGCGTTGATCCGAATCAACCCGAACTCAATTGTAAACACATATGGAACTCGCCCAAGGCGGTAACTCCGCACCACGCCATCCTGCGAGGTCGGTACACTCAACAAAGTCCCAGTACTCTACATGGATACTATTTAGGAATTGGCCGAGATCAATATTTATGGTCAAGATAAGGAGCTTCTTGGACTGGGCAGTGCCAGGAGAGCTTGGTGGACGGATGATGAGACTGACACCAGCACCGATTTCAGCTTTGTCAGCAGTGGGAGATGGATTTGCGAGTTATAGTGATGCCTCCCATAGTGGCTGTGGAGTACCGTGGGTTTATCTTCGGTCCGCGCTTCATCAGTCCAACCCTATGAGTATTGTGGTAGGACGAACCATTGTTTTGTTGGCAGCTTGGATCCCACAGTTGAGCCTTTCAGCACGCATATTCTTTCCAGCTTTGATTGATATACCTGGGCATAGGCCATGCCTGCTTGGCTACCAGTTTTGGTTACTCAGCATCCCTGTTATATACTATGATAGATTAAGAGTTCAGCTTCAGTTTACAGTTTCTTCCATACGGCACCACGGGAGACTACAGCTTTCAGCATTTTGAGTGGGATTTACTAGGATTGTCGTCGATGGTTCGGACTTTTGACCGCGAGTTTGGGCATCAGTATTATGATCGCCTTTCGTGCCAGCTTCAGTCTCGTTCACCGACGGTTTGGCCACCGTCGGGGTGTTCTTTACTAGTTGAGAGATCGACTTTGACCCGTGGGTCCGTGGGGTTATGATAGCATGTTGAGTGACCAACTGTGGTATGAGATTGTATCTCTAGAGGATTCCTTTTGAGGGTAGCCTGCGATTGAGTAGTCCACTCGGGTGGTTTGGATCTGGAAGTGACCGAGTGAAGACCCCAGCTTGTTGGATTCTTTCCCCTTTTGGTTGATCGTGTGGGTGTGCTTCGGATCGCCTTGGTTAAGTTGATACTAGGGTGTGGTGTGGGTGCGTGTAGCACTGGTTGTTATTTTCTTGTCCCCCAGTCTTTTGATGGAGCCCCTTTGGTATTTCACGTCTCAGCTCAGGAGTGATGTGCTTTTGGATCCCTCGCCCGTGATTGACTCGCCCCTTTTGAGATCTGTGAGTGTTTGGAGTTCGATGAACGCCCGTTGCGAATTCTGGCTCATGAGGTGAGGGAATTGCGCAATCGGGCCATGCTGTGTTGGTCATTGTTGTTATTGAGGAGTAATCACGGGGAGTGAGTGGTGACTTAGGAGCTGGAGACGGGGATGTTTGAGTACCTACCCTTGATTTTGTGACACCTTTTGAGTTGTGTTAGTTTCGAGGACGAAACTTTCTTTTAGTGGGGGAGGATGTGGTGAACCGGATCTCTGCAGGGCTTCTGTTGTGTGACCAGCAGCTTCTGGAGGCCTATGTGGCGCGTCGGCGGTGTTTGTGCACAATTTGGACACTAGTGATGGACTCAGTGTGTGATATGGATCACGAGAGTAGTCAGATGACCTCGTGGGATGTTTAGAAGTGGTTTTGCGCGCAATGAATATCAAAATTGGGCTCAGCACGAAGTTTGGGCAAAGAACACCTTTCCGGATGCCTTCGGCAATTTTTAGAGTTGGAATTTGGCAAATCGGACAGCGGATTTGGATTCAGCGTGTGAAAACGATGAAAATAGACTATTCACTTATATTTTTCGGAGCCCGGATGCCGTGCATGAATTTCGAGGCAAGGGGGTACTGTTCCGGCGGCGGTGGGCGGCGGGCAGCGGCAGAGCACGGCGCGCGGGCGCGCGGGCTGGCGCGCGGTCCACGGACCGGCATGCACCAGAGGGCAGGACACGTGGCAGCTTGTGACTTGTTGGTGTTGTGGGCGCGGTCCACTGGGGAAATGTGTGGGTGTACAGTGGACCGGGTAGGGGACACGTGGCGGCCACTGGTTGGCCGGTCCACGTGCGCTCGGTCCACGGAGCTGGTGCGGCTGCCTCGGGGCGCGTGCCTGGCAGGGGGCGCAGGCGGCGCTGGCAGCGCGCACATGGGCGCGGCAGCGACGCTTTGACCGAGTGCGGTCCACGTGTCGGCACCTCCGCGCGCCACGCGTCGGGTAGCGGGTGGCCGGAATGGCTGTCTGCTGTTCGGGTGGCGACGTGGCGGCCCCTGGGTGATTCGGGCGTGAACAGTGTTGGGCCGGGCCCAACACTGTAGCAGCCCGAATCATTCGGGCGCCCGGAATTTGGGCCCAAAAGCCCAATTTCAGGAATTTCGGGTTTGAGCCTATAAATAGCCCCTTTGCACTGCCTTTTCGAACTTTTCCCGAGCTCTCTTTCCAGAGGACCCTTCACCAAATTTGTTGCTCACCTTGTCATGCATCTTGTGGAGGAAGCTCGGAATTTTTGGAGGCTGCGGCGTCGACGACTTCGGCATCGTAGCTCAGAGCGACGTTCTTTCATCGGAGGCCCATTATCGTCGCATTTCGGTCTGAGAGGTCCACAGAGCTACCCCGACAGTGTTTTTGGACGATTTTCATGGCATTGGATTCATGAGAGGTAGACCTATGATTTTTTTATTGTCCACTTTCCTCGTATCTGAGCTTTTATAGGGGTTCTGGGTACGTTTTTAACCCCCTTTGCCGCTGGTGGGTTACCTTGACAGCAGCACCTCGCCGAAATTTTATCTCCGCGCTCGGACATCGGATGGAGACGTGCCTATACACTTTTTGCATCTACGTGTCGCGAGGATTATCGTCGTATTTTTCTGGAATTTTTTTGAGATTTGGCCGAAGGTATACTTTTCCCGTTCTTCTGTGCAATGTGATGCAGTTGTGTGTGTTGTGGAGTTTCGCGCTCACCGCGTTGCGGAATTTGTAACTTGGTCTCCGGGACTCGAATTTTGAAGTGCCGGTACTCGTTTCGAAGGGCTCGACGCGACGATCGCGACTGTATTTTTTTTGGATTTTTCAGAGTTCTTGCTGTAGGTGAAAAATCTGCATCTTTGGGACTGTTCCAACAGATTTGTATGTACTTGGATATTTTGGAATAAAAGTGTAACCTTGGACCTTATTGTTGTACCCAGGAAGGTTCGCGAGTGTTTCTGAACCTGTTGGAACTGGAGATAATGGTTTCCGGGTGTTTTCAGCTATTTTGAGCGGAGGCTTGCGCGACTTGTACCGAGGGTGCAGGTTAGGCAGATTTTGAATTGTGAGCATCTACACTCTTCACCGACTTCGGCTTTGCCTGCGGAAAGCGCTTCAGGTGGGTGCTTTGTTTCCAGAACCGGTGGACGGTTCTCTAATTCTATATGTTAGGATGCATGCATGTCTAGGGTACACGGTATATGATTGAGAGGTAGGTAAGCTTGATAATGATAACTGTATGATTAATTGCAAGAATAGTATTTATGATGTATACTAAGGACTTACATGATTAGGATCTCTATGTTGGTGATTAGTGTAAGCTTACCTAGGATAATGTTACCCTATGTGATTATGTAGCATGCCATGTTAGCACATAGCCGTTTATGCGATTGGTTTATGCGATGGGGCAGGATTATGTAGCTATGTGCGCGTTTTACTCTGAGGAGTTGTTATGGATCGAGGATTATGGACAGGTGTAGGCATTGATGATTTTGGCATGTGGTTTACTTTCTTTTATCTTTCTTGAGGACAATACATGCTTGTATGGACATGTAGTTAGGCCATCTTTTACTGCTACACTACATATTGGAACTTAACTTAGGAGAAACCATGCTTTTTCTTTCTCCTTCTTTTTTGGTCAGGTGGTCAGTGTTGCTCGGGTTCGAGCAGGGGTCGGGACTTTGTGTCTGGGACAGGTTGGTTTAGTTTGTGGGGTTTTGCGGCGACCGCGCATATTGGGCGGTTGACCGGATATTTACTTATGCATCAGATTGGGTGTCAGTTTTCTCTAGTGGATGGAGTTTCCCACTTATCGTTTAGTTGCATCCGATTGAGGTCGGATCTTTCTTTAGTGGTTGGGTTTTCCCACTTTGATCAGAGCCGTGATCAAAGTCCTGCTATACAAAGATACTTGTTACAGAGATACTTTACTCGTGTGGGTCGCTCCCCTCGAGTGCCGCTCCGGAGTAGGCTTTAGACCGTGTCGTGTTACCGGTCCATCTTATTGGGATTTCGAGCCTTGTGTGCTGATCCCGCGGTTTCGAGCCATGTGTGCAGATTCCGCTGAGCAGGCAGTACCAGTTTTACTGGTGACACTAGATTGGGTTACTACCGGCATTTACCTTATTGTTGCGCTCGTGCCTGGGGGCCGAGTGGAGTCTAGTAGCTGTGTTTAGACCAGTGCTAGCGTTGTTGGGAGCCGTTTGGTTTGACGGTGGTCCCATGTCGTTGAGAGTACTTTGATCGTTGTGTGTGAGGTTGAGCATGTTGAGTCTATCCGTTCTGAGAGAGAGTGTGGATTTCGACTATAGCCTGCATGAGCCACTATTCGATAGCGAGTTAGTCCGTTTGGACGCCCTACGTAATTCCTGCCCGTCAGCGGGAGGAGGTTGTAGGTGGGCGCTGGTTTGACTGGACCCGATGCGGAAGTCAGCTCGATTGGGTCGATTGAGCACCTCGTGTGCGAGTGTTGCATATTTTTTTCAGAGTTTCCCCATTTGAGCATTTAGATAGAGGCATGGTAGCTGTTGAGAGTCTCCAGCTTTCTTATTTCAGTCTTTACTGCTTTGGTTATCTCATGCCTCTAGTGGACTTAGTGGGCAGATCGTCGGGCCTGGTGGCGGTACCCACTGAGAACTCCCTTTTTGCTATAGTTCTCACACCCGTTGGGGGTTTTCCCCCTCCCTTTCTTTTCTCTCCTTTGTTTTGCAGAGTCTTAGCGGTTGTTGCTGATTCTGCGGTTGTTGATCGTGGCGAGGGAGTCGCGAGCTAGATGCCTACCCGTCGTTGGAGAGTAGCGGTACCCCTTCAGAGGAGATCTTCAATAGATTAGCTATTTTATTTTCCTCTTTTGAGTGACTGATGTAGTGAGGACATGATATGTATTGAGAGCCTGTACACTGATGTATTTATTGGAGATACCTCCCTGTTGAGTTCTGATTTTTGTATATGAGGATATTGTATGATTATCATTTTGGGAGATGGACATTGTTGTATTATTTCCAGTTGTACAATGATTGATGTTAGTTTTACAGCAGATTTTTAATTATAGCTCTTATATCTGTTAGCTGTAGCACTTTTCTTGCAGGTAGGACGCTTCGCCTATGCGGAGTTTGGCATAGGTGGCGGATCTGTCGGCGAGCCCGGGTCGCAGTTTCGACACCGGGGCGTGACAGCCATGGTGCACACACGAGCAACAAACAAGCCTAAGAGGGCTAAGAAGACTAAGGATAGCTCGGACTCAGGATCTGAGACGGATTCCATTGACTGGGATGAGCTCTTGGAAAAAGGCGTAGCCCGTGCTGCAGCTACTGCCTCAAAGGGGAAAGCCCCTGCCGCAACCTCGAAGGCGAAGACTCCGCCTACCGCCGCTGAAAAGGGGAAAGCCCCAATGGAATCAAGTCCAGCTAAGACAAAGAAAAAGAGCGTTGCCCGAAAAAGAGGGAGTGCTCGAGGTATATCTATTGAAGATCCACTCACAAGCAAGCCTCCTCCACAAGACTTTGTAAGCTCTGAGAGGATTAAAGACTTTGAGAAAAGAGAATGCATTGGCGAGCGACATGTGAATGTCAAAGCTCTAACAGAGCGCTCTGCATTATTTGGAACACTCTTTGAACAAGCGGGACTTGCAACGATTTGCAACTTCCCAGAATCTACAGGCTACTTTCTTCACCTTGTCAGGATGTTCTACCAAAATGGATCTAGATTGGTAGATCTTGAAGACGGGCCAAGAGAGTTTCAAACTTCTGTCAGGAATGTCAAGCTGAGGATTACACCTCAGTTGATTGGTGAGGTGTTAGGAATGAAAGCTAAAGTTGATGGCGCTCATTATCTAAAAGGTCATGTTTTCAGCAATACAACCTGGAGAGTGGTTGTTAATGGAATTTGTCTTCCAGATACTCTATCGACGGGAAATTCAATCTTTTCAAAGGAACTTCGACCTGAGTATCGTTACTTGAATTTCATTGTTTGCTACAACATCCTACCTAACATGCAAACAAAAATTCTTATATAGGATAGAATGTTGTTCCTTTATCTTCTTGGAAACCCAGCAGCAGCCTTGGGATCAAACTTCAACATTCCCTATCTCATCTAGTCGAGGATGGCAAGGTATGTGGAGAATGCTCATCCTACAGAGCGACTTCCATTCCCAATGATCATAATGCGCATTCTTCGCAAGTTTAAGATCGACACTAGTGCAAGCTCTTACATGCACAGTTTGGGAACAATTAATGATACAACTATTGTGAAGTCCCTCTCCACAAGACAAGATGAGCCTCCAACACCTCCTCGCAGAAAAAGACCAGCAGCAACAGCAGCAACAACTTCAGCACCACCAGCAGCAGCTTCAGCTCCAGAGGATGATGCCTCTGTTACGTCTATTTACCGAGAGCAACAACGACTGTCTTCCGAACAAGAACGAATGTCTAACGAATTCGTTACGATGAAGGCAGACATCGGAGATTTAAAGAAGGAGCAGTCGTCTATAGCCAAGATACTTAAAAAGATATTTCAAAAACTTGGCTGCAGCTGTTCTAAAAATTCAGAATGATCTTCCTTTTTGTTGTTCTAACAACTTTTTGTTTTTTTTGTTTTTTTTGCAGGTTTTAGTCTTAGTTCTTACATTTTTGAACTTTTGACTCCCTTTCATTTTTGTAATTTTGTCTTTGTTTAGTGACAAAAAGGGGGAGAGAGATTTGAACTTGAATGGGTTAAAACAATGGTCTCTGTGAGAACTTTGGAATGAAACCTGGAAGGTAAGTATACAACAACTTTGGTTTTGTACTGTGAATGAATGCATGCCTCGACTAACAATTTGACTAACTATTTGGGCATGTATTATTACTAACAAGTTGTTTGATTACTAACATTCGTATGACATTTGGAATTTAATGCTTAGAAGATATGTCTATCTCTGATTGGTATTTTAATACATATCTGATTTTGTAAATGTCATGGTGAGTATAAACTTCATCTCTCTGTTTGGTTTTTTGATTGTTACATTCTTGAGGTATCTAACGATTTATTTTGTCAAGAATTACTTCTTTTTTGCAGAGAGTACAAACGTCTAAGTCTAGAGTTTGTTTTAGGAGTTTAACTCATGTATTTTCTTTTATTTGGATCTCTATTGTAAATTTTTTGTTGTATGGTGATAGCAACAAAAATATTTTTTTGAATTTTCTTAAGTGGATTTATGTTTTGTCACGAAACCGCCAAAGGGGGAGATTGTTAAGGATTTTGTTTTGGTGTATTTCGTGAAATGGTTAAGTCTTGAAGATTGAAGATGAAGATGGTTGAATCATATACCTCAATCTCAAGAAAGAAGAATTCAAAAGGGTCAGGTACGTTTAACTAAATAAGTTTGGTGATCTGAATACTTCTTATAATGTAGAAACACTTGGATGAATTTTTAATCGCATAAAAATCAAGAAACTGGACTGTTATATGTTCAGGATCCGGAACAGGGTACTACAGTCCGGACCCCGAACGTAGGTTGGTTCATGCACAAATCCAGTCCGGAACACCCCTGTTTCATTCCGGACCCCGAACGTGGATTTTGCTGAAATCGCATGAACAGCCCGGACCGTAGGTATTTCGTTCCGGACCCCGAACCTAGTTTTTTCAGGAATTCTCTGAAAAACGACGACAGTCCGGATCGAGCATATTCCAGTCCGCACCGTCGTGCGGGTAAAAATCTGTTACAGTCAGTTTTTGATTCTTATCCACTTCCAATGGTTTCTAACCTATAAGTAAACCCTAATTCTATCTTTTAGGGCAATCCACGATAAGTTTTATACTCCGGGAAATGACGGAAAAATATTAACGGAGAAAAACTTATAAATCCACATATAGAGAAGAAAGGAAATAACTAGATTTAATTCTATGTTTCTTCATCTATATTAATTAATTTGATTCTAGGTTTTCGTACTCAGATTTTGAGTAGAATCAAATTAATGAATACTTAGATGGTATTTCCGATCTATCTTTGATCTAAGTATTCGGCGGATCATCACCACCAACAAAACAACGATTTTCCCCAAAATCGGCGCGTGTATTCGCGTGGCCTTGTGGATTCAAGGTGCTACCGCTCTCGTGGATTCGGAGCGAGCTACGTTCGTGTTATCGAGACGTACTACTTGGTGGAGACCGTGGATTCGGTCAGACGTCGTGGACTCGACGTTGGACGCCGTGGATTCTCCGTTGGACGCAAATCGTGGATTCGAGGCGCGTTACGAAGCGAGCGGAGAAGATCAACTCGGAGCGTATGGAAAAAGGATGAGTCGTGTGTGAGTATGATATATCACCTTTGTACGTGTTTAATCTTAGTTGATTTCACCGTGTTATCAGTCCCGTAGTTTTTTACTCCTGTGATGGAGTTTTCCACGTAAAATCTCTCTGCGTGTTATTTATTTTTCCGCATTGGGTTTTATTACGCAAAGATTTTTGAGTGTTTATTATTTACACCTATTCACCCCCTCTAGGTGTTTTTTTCCCTATTTTGAACCATATTATCATAACCCAACAAGTGGTATCAAAAAGGGAATAGGGTTGTAAAAATGGTTGAAGGTGGAAACATCAACAGACCCCCATTCTTCGATGGAACAAATTATGCCTACTGGAAAGTACGGATGAGAGCATTTCTTATTTCCATCGATGAACGGGTGTGGCAATTGTTATTTTTATTTATTGGATCTTTCACGCAAAGAAAGTCAATATTTTGGTGATGACATTGAGTTTCGATTTTTTGGTTTAAGATGAGTGTCTTGAGCGTTTTATGTATTTTTGGGTTTTGTCACGAAATTGCCAAAGGGGGAGATTGTTACGACTTGTGTTGGCATATTTCGTGAGTTGAGTCGGAGTCTTGAAGTGATCAAATTGTCAATCGACAATTGAAGACTCAGAGAAGATTCAACAAGAGCTCAAGTTGACACTCAGTGTTTTGAGTCTTGAAGATTGAAGTTGAAGAATTGTGGATCATATACATCAATCTTAAAGAAAATGGATTTGGATTGATCAGGTACATTTAACTAAATAGTTTTGGTGATCCGAATACATTTGTGTAGTTTAGAAACACTTGGATAAGTTTTCATTGCTTAAAAATCAAAAACTGGACAAATTGGATGTTCAGAGTCCGGATCAGAATTCCAGTCCTGAACCAGTCCGGATCGGATTCCTGTTTCAGTCCGGATCGGATTCACGTTTCAATCCGGATCCCGAACCTTGTTTTTTCAGGAATTGCGGAAAAAAAGACGACAGTCCGGATCAGCCAATCCAGTCCGGATCGTCGTGCGGGAAAATTTCTGTTAAGTCAGTTTTTGATGCTTATCTCTTTCCAAAGGTTTCTAAACTATAAATAGACACTTAGGGTTTCTCAAGAACTACCGATTATTTTATAAAACACTTGAGAGCAACCCTAGAGGCTAGGTTTTTATCGTTCTTCTTTATAGCCTCTTTTAGGTCAATTCGACGGTTCTTCCAAGATCTATCTTTTGTCGAATTGATCTAGTCTTTGCTTAGAGATTCCTTCTACGGTTCTTCAATGATAATCTAAGCAAAGGATCACCATCGAAATCAATATTTCTATTGGCTAAGTTTGCGTCGTGGATTCGACGTGGCATCGTGGATTCGGTGTGTTGAAGGCGTTTCGTGGATTCGAAACGTGTGCTCGTGGATTCGAGTGGCGTTCCTGGATTCGAACGTGTGCAGTGGACGTGCAATCGGTGGAGCGCAAGGTCCGAAGAAGTTGAAGGAGGGGTTTGAGTCCGTGGAGTCGGTAATCACCTTGTTATTCTTCTTTTCTTAGTGGATTGTTATTGCGTGTTGGTCCCGTGGTTTTTCTCCTGGATTGGAGTTTCCACGTATATCTCGGTGTGCTATTTTTATTTTCCGCATTGGTTTTTATTTTGCACTGAGATTGATTTTATAAGTATTACACCTATTCACCCCCCCTCTAGTTGTTTGATAGTACCTATTTAGATCCTTGTGGATCCTAAATATATATAAAAACCAACAATTGGTATAGGAGCGGGTTTTAGGTTTATCTATCATGTCGGGTGGAAGTGGTAATATTTATAGACCTCCTCTTTTTGATGGGACTAATTATGCTTATTGGAAAGTGCGGATGAGAGCTTTTCTCATCGCAATTGATGAGCGGGTATGGCAATCCGTGGAATACGGTTGGGTGCATCCTGTTGAGGAAGTAGGAAATTCTACTACCCCAAAACCTCGCTCTAGATGGTCCCAAGAGGAATTCGAAAGTTCTTCTTACAATGGGAAGGGTATGAACGCTTTATTTAATTCTCTTTCCTCGACTGAGTTCACACGAATTTCCGCGTGTGAAACCGCGAAGGAAATTTGGGATATTCTCAAAATTACACATGAGGGTACTAATCTAGTAAAAATTCAAAAGCTCCAGATGCTTACAAGTCAATTTGACTCTATTCATATGGATGAGCATGAATTGTTTACAGATTATTACACTAGACTTCAAGATGTGATCAATACTTGTGCTAATTTAGGAGAAAAGATCCCGGAGTCGAGAATTGTAAGAAAGATACTTCGGACTCTTCCGGAACGGTTTAGGGCAAAGGTTACCGCCATTGAAACCGTTAGTCATCCGGATGAGATGAGAGTAGAGAAGTTAGTAGGTGCTTTGCAAACTTATGAAATGACTTTTCCTACTAATCAAGTTTCTTCCAAGTCTTCTTCTAAGCTTACAGGTATTGCATTCAAATCAACAAAGAAAGAAGATAGCGAATCAAGTTCCTACGATAAAATCTCCTTTGCCGATTTTGAAGAACAATTGGCGCGGATCGTAAAGAAATTTCATCTGAAATTTTGGAAGAATCGAACCGATGGATCTACATCCACGAAACCATCTAAAGGATCATCGGGTTCTAAATCCTCTAAACTCAAAGGCGTTGCAAAACCTTCTAAAGAAAAAGAAAAAGATGAATTCGAAAGGGAAATCCAATGTTATCGATGCAAAGGCTACGGCCATATTTCAACAGATTGTCCCTCTTCGAAATCATATATAAAGAAGGCTTTGCAAGCGAAAACTTAGGACGATTCTACTTCTAATGAATCGACCTCAAGTAAAGAGGAAAAAGTCGTTGCCTTACATGCCTCTCATATTCCCTCTTCTAATGTTTGCTTATCATCTTTAATCACTGACTCTATTCCTTTGATTTTGCATGAAACATCAACATCCGGCGGAGAGTCATCAAGTGAGGGGGAGTCGGACGAAGAATAACTCGTTGAGGCATATCAACAACTTCTTAAGGAATCAAAGAAGATGGCCAAACATATTAAGAAGTTGAGGAAGCAACGACTTGAGATTCAAGACGAGAATCATGCTTTAAAGATCAAACTTCATGATCTCGAGGAGGAACGAGAGCTTTTATTGGATAATAATAAAATCCTCCAAGAAAATATAAATCAATCGGAAACGGTCGTTAATTCCCACATTAACAAGATTGATTTTCTAGAAAAACAGTTTGAGGAAATTCATGTCACCAACCAAGCCTTGACCAAGCAAGTTCATCAACTTAAATCCGACATACAAAGGCTTTCAACCGGTTCCAAGAAATTTGATTGTATATGCGGATTAGGTCAAACAAGCAAGGTTGGTTTGGGATTTAAAAAGAACCAAACTGTGAAGGCTTCAAGTTCCACAACTAAATTGAAAGGAAGAACTTGTCACCAATGTGGACTTGAAGGACACTTGATGAAGTGTAATGACCTGGATCTCTGCAGAGCTGTGGTAGAGTCATTGATGACATCTGGGGAGCCTGTACTGTGTGTTGGAGGTGTTTGTGCACCAATTGGACACAAGTGGCGAACTTCGGGCTTAATGGATCACGTGGGTGATCAGTGGACTCCGTCAGATCTTTAGAAGTGGTTTCGCGCGAAGCGGATATTAAAAATGGACTCAGCGCGAAGTTTGGACCAAGGAACACCTTTCCGGATGCCTTCGGCAAATTTTGGAGTTGGAATTTGGCAAAATGGACATCAAATTCGGATTCAGCGCGCGAAAACGGTCAAAATGGACTACCTACTTGATATTTTGCGCATTGGTTACTGTTCACGCCGGAACAGTAACTCCGGCCGGCGGCGGGCAGCGGCGGCGGCGGCGGGCAGCGGCGGAGCACGGCGGACGGGCTCGGGCAGGCGGCGGAGCGGCCGCGGGCAGCGCGCGGGGAGGCGCTCGGGCGCGCGGGCAGGCACGCGGTCCACGGGCCGTCGTGCACCAGGGGTAGGACACGTGGCTTGTTGGGATTGGTCGGTGCAGTGGACTTGGACCACGGAGCAGGCGGGCGCGGTGCATGGACCGGCGGGACACGTGTCTGATCGTGGTTGGCGGGCTCATGAAGGCTGGGTCCACGGGGTGCACTGGGGTGCCTCGGGATTCGCGCCAGGCAGGGGGCGCAGGCGGCGGGCGCAGGCGGCACGTGGGCGCGCTGACCGGGCTTTCCACGCGTCGCCCAGGGGATGGCCAGCGCGGCTGTCCGCTGTTGCGGGGGCGACGTGGAGGCCCGAGGGACTTTCGGGCGTGCACAGTGTTGGGCCGGGCCCAACACTGTAGCCGCCCGAAAACCCCCAGCGCCCGAAACTTGGGATATTTTGGGAATTAGTTGAATTGTTTTTCCAGCCTTTAAATAGGCCCCTGTTCAACACTAAAGAACTTCTTCTCTGCGCGGATTTTCACAGTACCACCATCACGAGATTTCTTCATCTCCCAGATCCGGATCCATCTGCAGATTCCAGGATTTTTCTACGGCACGCATCCCGAGGTTACCATTTTTACGGCGCGGCACGACTCTCGTTCGTTTGTGATCTTCTTCGTCGCAATTTGGTGCGAGGACTCCCCCGGCTTACTCCGACCTCCGATTGCTGCGATTCTTGCGCCGTCGGATTCACGACAGGTAGGGCTACGATCTTCGTGATTTGAGTTTCCCCTCATTTCGAGTTTATCTTGGAGTTTCCCGAGATTTCTTTTGACCCATTTTCGTGGGCGGAGTTTTGGACAGCACCACAGTGTTTCGGCGATATCTTCGCCCCCAGGCATCGGATTGGGGTGATTCAAAAGGCGTTTTGCATCTACACATCACGAAGAATATCCCCAAATTTTCTTGGAATTTTCTGAATATTTTTCGAAGGTGAGAAATCTCTGTTTACAGGAATTAGTGCCACAGTTTTTTAGAGCAGTTTATTTCGGGGTGGTTCCCTTGTCGGATTTGTTTCTCAGTGTAGGAAAATCGGATTTGAGCGTGCAGGTACTCGTTTCGACGGGTTCGTTGCGAGGATCGTGAGAGTATTTTTCTTGGAATTTTTTGGGCACTTCTCGCAGGTAAAAACAGGGCATCTTTGGGACTGAATTCTGGACAGCATGTTGGCGGATACTTGTGTGCTTATTTGTGTGTATGTTTTGGGGTAATTGTGAACAGCGATCGCGGCGGTTTATCTGTTTGAGCATTTGGCGTGATAAAGGGTTATTGGACAGCGAGGAGGTCTTACAGCTGTGGATTGCGCGTGTCCAGGTGGGTGGTTGCTTTACCCCTCTTTTCTGACTTACCCACTAGGAGTATTAGAGAGATCCTTCTTGGACATCCATGATTGATAATTGTAATTGGGACTTGCATGCTTGTTGGAATCTAATAGTGGTTGGGACTTATACATGATTGTATGGATTGCTATGTTAGCACTTAACCTTGCATGTGGAATGGAACATTTAACTGGGACTATATGATTTATCCTGTTAGTGGTATTACTTGAGGATGGATGACATGCACAGGTGGATGATTTAGGTGAGGGAAAATTGTGAATTTTAAACATGTGTGGTTGGACAATGATTTAGCATGATGGTTATATCTATGCGGAGCTAATGATTGATACACAAGTGGAGCCATTATTTGTCACACTATCTTTATCTTTCATGAGGACATATGCATGCTTGTATGGACATCTAGATAGGCCATCTTTTATCGCTACACTTTCATGCTGGAACTTGACTTAGGAGAAACCTTGTTTGCTTCTTTTCTCCTTTTCGTTAGTCAGGTGGTTCTTGTTGCTCGGGTTTGAGCAGGGGTTTGGGATAGTGTAGCCGGGGCCTGGATTGTGGATTATGGGTTTTGGCGGCGACCGCGGATATTGGGCGGTTGACCGGATGTCGGTTATAGGACATCGGTGATAGGGCATGACAATGGACTAGAGGGTTTTGTGGCAACCGCGGATAGTAGGCGGTTGACCAGATGTCGGATGTGGGACATGATTGTGATTGTGGGTTATACCGGCGACCGCGGATATTGGGCGGTTGACCGGAGGTCGGTTGTGAGACCTGGTCGTGGATTTTGGGGTATTGCGGCAATCGCGGATATTGGGCGATTGACCGGATGGTCACATTTGCATCTGATTGGGAATCAGTTTTCTTTTAGTGGAGGGTTGTGTTCCACTGGGGCTTTATAGTTGTGATCCAGTCCTGCTTTTGTTACTTATCACACCGGCGCGGTTATTGCCCGGTGATGCTTTACTCGTGTGGGTCGCTCCCCTCGAGATCCCCTCCGGAGGCCGGGGCCAGACAGTTATGGACAGTTTTCCTATCACATCGGCGCGGCTTATTTGCCCGATGATGAGGGCGGCAGCAGGAGTTTTGCTATCACATCGGCGCGGCTTATTTGCCCGATGATGAGGGCGGTACAGATTGGGTTTATCTGGGACGGTTGGTTACTGTTGCATACGGTTGTTCCAGTCTAGGACTGCATTTTTAGAGGCATAGTAGTGGTAGATTTTCCTTTGCAGTAGTCTTTTTACTTACCACTCTTCTTCCCCTTTTTGCCTCTGGTAGACCTAGTGGGTGTGTCAGAGTTTGAGGTTTTACTCACTAGGGGAGGCTACTGGTTCACTAGTAGTTCTCACCCCCATTCTTCTTTTTCTTTTCTTCTCCTTTGTTTTGCAGAGCCTTCTGCGGGTGCTGCTGGGCATACAGCGGCGGGTCGAGGAGAGAGGACGGCTGAGTAGCTAGACAGTGGGCCCGACAGTGAGTAGCTAGACTGGTATCTCTTATGTATCCTATCTCAGACGGTTGTACTTTTACTTTTGGGGTCTGGCTTTAGCCAGCTGGTTGTATATTTGTGGTGAGCTAGGAGTGAGACTTGTACTTTATTTTTACAGTCATTCTGTATTTTTACTTCCAGTTCAGTCTGAGATGTAGTATTTTCAGTTCAGCTCTATTTTATTGCTCTATTATTGTATCTGTTTTATTTGAGCAGGTTACCGGCGCTTCGTGTATGCGGAAAATTCCGTGTGCACGGCGGATCTGTAGACGAGCCCGAGTTCTGGTTTACACTCGGGGCGTGACAGATTAGTTGGTATCAGAGCTTAGGGATAGGTCAGTTGGGACTTAGGAAACCCTAGGCTTTTGGTTAGCCCTAGGATGATAGGGCGTGAGGGACGTGACATTTTGCGAAAGTCGGTGATTTAGTTTTTGACTCTTCCAGAAAGTGAAGAGGGATCGACATACCCTATTTTCTGTGGGACAGTTATGTTGGCTGCAGACAACATAAAGTTACATAAATAGGGGGATGTCCTTGACTTTCGCTAGATTGGGTCGTGTGTCGTGTGGCTGACTTGTGGTTTCTTATGGCAGATGCCTTCCCGACGTCGGATCCCTACCGGGGGTGCCCCTACACCCCCTGTTGAGCCAGGACAGGCTGGACCTTCTGAGATTGCTGAGTTGAGGGCCTTGGTGGCCCAACTGGCTGAGACCAACCGCCGGCAGGAGCAGCGGATTGAGCAGCTACTGGCGCAGAGAGAGGCGCCGCCTCCGACAGTTTTTGAGGCCTCGGCACCACCTGTGGTACCACTTGTGCCGACGGCACCATCATCGAGTAGCGGGGCTCGGGGAGTGGCCCAGCCTTTGACCCCGGCCGAGGAGCAGGATATTGCTGACAAACTTGTTAAGTTTTGTCAGCACGGACCGCCTAGATTCTCGGGGCGGGACATGCAGCCGTGGGAGGTTGGAACATGGCTGTCAGCGATGGAGAAGATTTTCAGGGATTTCTTCATCGACCCAAGGTACATAGTTCATATGGCAGTACACTGCCTAGATGGAGATGCAGATATTTGGTGGCATCGAGTGGAGCCACGGGATTTTCAGATTTCTCGACAGTTACCCTGGTCTGAGTTTCGGCGCATGGTATTGGATACCTATTTTCCGACAAGCGTGAAGAGGAAACTGGAGGATGATTTGAAGAACCTTCAGCAGGGCGATCGACCGGTTCAGGATTACTATCAGGAGTTCATACAGTTGCTTAACTGCGTGCTCTTTATCGCCCGTGATGGGCCACACCAGGTCGAGTTATTCGAGGCAGGCCTCCGCAGCGAGATTTATACCCTAGTGCATCCACAGCGACTCCAGACTCTTAAGGAGGCCGTCGAGCATGCGGAATGGGTGGAGAGAGGCGACACAGTGGTGGCGAGGCGAGGCGGGACGGTCGCACAGAGTTCCGTTAGGAAACGACCAGTACCCGAGGACGAGGGACAGGCTAGCATGTGGAGACCGCCGCGGTCTCAGTTACCTAGCCATGGGCGTGCGGATCAGCGAGAGCCTAGTGGATCTCAGAGGCCATCGCAGCAGCAGCCGGAGTCTCAGCATCAGACACAGGGAGAGCCACGGCTTCGCGACAGAGACAGATGTATATTCTACGGGGGACCTCATTTGTCGCACACCTGTGATTAGAGGTGGGGTCGTTGTTACAAGTGTGGACAGCCAGGCCACATTCGGGCTTCGTGCCCCTTTTCGACTTCAGTGGCACCTTCATCAGCATCGGCTCCTTTTCCGCCTCAGCAGCAGTTGTCAGCTCAGCGGCTTTATGCTCCAGCGAGCGGATCACCTTCTTTTTACCCGGCGGATCACCGGCCGCCGGCTCAGAGCGGTCGGGTCTACGCCGCTCAGGTGAAGGACTTTACAGCAGCCGACCTTGTGGTGACAGGTATTATTTTTGTTATTTTATTTTATTTACCGGCATTGGTTTTGCATTGTTAGCACTTGAGCATCCTAGTCATTGGTTAGGGGTAGGACGGTTACCTTGTGTTCGGGAGGTTTATATTCTCGATCCTCAGCTTGTAGGGGAGTGTTGTTGGTCCTGCCCGGTGCAGTTGAGTCCTTGATAGTACCGGTAGACCTGATGGTCTTAAACTAGTTTTGGGTTTTGGATTTGGTACTTAGGACGGTTTGGCTGGCTCGGTTTTCTTCTTTTCGCGGCGGTTGATTTGTGCCGCGAGGACGGTACTCTTAGGAGGGCTAGGCCAGAAGTAGATGGTGTGCTGGGGTTACTCGGGGGCTATCTTTGCCTCTATGGTTTCGACTTTGTGAGCGGGGCGGGTGTCCCGCCGTGGGTGCGCAGCCTTTTTGGCTAGCGTGGTTGTGGGATACCCCGGGAGTGCGGTGGTACTCGCGTTGAGCTTTTTGCCTTTGGACTTGGTGGTTGGATTATCGGGGCCCTGGGAGGAGCGGATGCTTGCACCGATGCAGACTACTTGGTAGCTCGAGCGGTTAGCCCAGCTGTACTTGGATGAGGTGGTGCGGTTTTCTGGAATGCCCGCCTCTACTTTGTTCTAGTTAGAGACCCGAGGATTGTATCGCGTCTCTGGAGGAGGTATTAGACAGCCTTGGGAGCTTGAGTGGTGGATGATTGGATATTTACCCCCTCTACTTGGTTGAGGTTCCGGATTGAGGAATAACTTTAGTTTCGAGGACGAAACTTTCTTTAGTGGGGGAGGATGTGATGACCTGGATCTCTGCAGAGCTGTGGTAGAGTCATTGATGACATCTGGGGAGCCTGTACTGTGTGTTGGAGGTGTTTGTGCACCAATTGGACACAAGTGGCGAACTTCGGGCTTAATGGATCACGTGGGTGATCAGTGGACTCCGTCGGATCTTTAGAAGTGGTTTCGCGCGAAGCGGATATTAAAAATGGACTCAGCGCGAAGTTTGGACCAAGGAACACCTTTCCGGATGCCTTCGGCAAATTTTGGAGTTGGAATTTGGCAAAATGGACATCAAATTCGGATTCAGCGCGCGAAAACGGTCAAAATGGACTACCTACTTGATATTTTGCGCATTGGTTACTGTTCACGCCGGAACAGTAACTCCAGCCGGCGGCGGGCAGCGGCGGAGCACGGCGGACGGGCTCGGGCAGGCGGCGGAGCGGCCGCGGGCAGCGCACGGGCGCGGGCAGCGCACGGGCGCGGGCAGCGCGCGGGCAGGAGCACGGGCAGGCGCGCGGTCCACGGGCCGTCGTGCACCAGGGGTAGGACACGTGGCTTGTTGGGATTGGTCGGTGTAGTGGACTTGGACCACGGAGCAGGCGGGCGCGATGCATGGACCGGCGGGACACGTGTCTGATCGTGGTTGGCGGGCTCTTGAAGGCTGGGTCCACGGGGTGCACCGGGGTGCCTCGGGATTCGCGCCTGGCAGGGGGCGCAGGCGGCGAGCGCAGGCGGCAGTGGGCGCGCTGACCGGGCTTTCCCGCGCTCGGGCCCGCCACGTGTCGTCGCCACGTTGGTCCACGCGTCGCGCAGGGGATGGCCAGCGCGGTTGTCCGCTACTGCGGGGGCGACGTGGAGGCCCGAGGGACTTTCGAGCGCGCATAGTGTTGGGCCGGGCCCAACACTGTAGCCGCCCGAAAACCCCCAGCGCCCGAAACTTGGGATATTTTGGGAATTAGTTGAATTGTTTTTCCAGCCTTTAAATAGGCCCCTGTTCAACACTGAAGAACTTCTTCTCTGCGCGGATTTTCACAATGCCACCTTCACGAGATTTCTTCATCTCCGAGAGCCGGATCCATCTGCAGATTCCAGGATTTTTCTGCGACACGCATCCCAAGGTTACCATTTTTATGGCGCGGCAGGATGCTCGTTCGTTTGTGATCTTCTTCGTCGCATTTTGGTGCGAGGACTCCCCCGGTTTACTCCGACCTCCGATTGAGGCGATTCTTGCGCCGTCGGATTCACGACAGGTAGGGCTACGATCTTCGTGATTTGAGTTTCCCCTCATTTCGAGTTTATCTTGAAGTTTCCCGTGCTTTCTTTTGACCCATTTTCGTGGGCGGAGTTTTGGACAGCACCACAGTGTTTCGGCGATATCTTCGCGTACATGCATCGGATTGGGGTGATTCAAAAGGCGGTTTGCATCTACACATCACGAGGAATATCCCCAAATTTTCTTGGAATTTTCTGAATATTTTTCGAAGGTGAGAAATCTCTGTTTACAGGAATTAGTGCCACAGTTTTTTAGAGCAGTTTATTTCGGGGTGGTTCCCTTGTCGGATTTGTTTCTCAGTGTAGGAAACTCGGATTGGAGCGTGCAGGTACTCGTTTCGACGGGTTCGTCGCGAGCATCGTGAGAGTATTTTTCTTGGAATTTTCTGGGCACTTCTCGAAGGTAAAAACAGGGCATCTTTGGGATTGAATTCTGGACAGCATGTTGGCGGATACTTGTGTGCTTATTTGTGTGTATGTTTTGGGGTAATTGTGAACAGCGATCGCGGCGGTTTATCTGTTTGAGCATTTGGCGTGATAAAGCGTTATTGGACAGCGAGGAGATCTTACAGCTGTGGATTGCGCGTGTCTAGGTGGGTGGTTGCTTTACCCCTCTTTTCTGACTTACCCACTAGGAGTATTAGAGAGATCCTTCTTGGACATCCATGATTGATAATTGTAATTGGGACTTGCATGCTTGTCGGAATCTGATAGTGGTTGGGACTTATACATGATTGTATGGATTGCTATGTTAGCACTTAACCTTGCATGTGGAATGGAACATTTAACTGGGACTATATGATTTATCCTGTTAGTGGTATTACTTGAGGATGGATGACATGCACAGGTGGATGATTTAGGTGAGGGAAAATTGTGAATTTTAAACATGTGTGGTTGGACAATGATTTAGCATGATGGTTATATCTATGCGGAGCTAATGATTGATACACATGTGGAGCCATTATTTGTCACACTATCTTTATATTTCATGAGGACAAATGCATGCTTGTATGGACATCTAGATATGCCATCTTTTATCGCTACACTTTCATGCTGGAACTTGACTCAGGAGAAACCTTGTTTGCTTCTTTTCTCCTTTTCGTTAGTCAGGTGGTTCTTGTCGCTCGAGTTTGAGCAGGGGTTTGGGATAGTGCAGCCAGGGCCTGGATTGTGGATTATGGGTTTTGGCGGCGACCGCGGATATTGGGCGGTTGACCGGATGTCGGTTATAGGACATCGGTGATAGGGCATGACAATGGACTAGAGGGTTTTGTGGCAACCGCGGATAGTAGGCGGTTGACCAGATGTCGGATGTGGGACATGATTGTGATTGTGGGTTATACCGGCGACCGCGGATATTGGGCGGTTGACCGTAGGTCGGTTGTGAGACCTGGTCGTGGATTTTGGGGTATTGCGGCAATCGCGGATATTGGGCGATTGACCGGATGGTTACTTTTGCATCTGATTGGGAATCAGTTTTCTTTTAGTGGAGGGTTGTGTTCCACTGGGGCTTTATAGTTGTGATCCAGTCCTGCTTTTGTTACTTATCACACCGGCGCGGTTATTGCCCGGTGATGCTTTACTCGTGTGGGTCGCTCCCCTCGAGATCCCCTCCGGAGGCCTGGGCCAGACAGTTATGGACAGTTTTGCTATCACATCGGCGCGGCTTATTTGCCCGATGATGAGGGCGGCAGCAGGAGTTTTGCTATCACATCGGCGCGGCTTATTTGCCCGATGATGAGGGCGGTACAGATTGGGTTTATCTGGGACGGTTGGTTACTGTTGCATACGGTTGTTCCAGTCTAGGACTGCATTTTTAGAGGCATAGTAGTGGTAGATTTTCCTTTGCAGTAGTCTTTTTACTTACCACTCATCTTCCCCTTTTTGCCTCTGGTAGACCTAGTGGGTCTGTCAGAGTTTGAGGTTTTACCCACTAGGGGAGGCTACTGGTTCACTAGTAGTTCTCACCCCCATTCTTCTTTTTCTTTTCTTCTCCTTTGTTTTGCAGAGCCTTCTGCGGGTGCTGCTGGGCATACATCGGCGGGTCGAGGAGAGAGGACGGCTGAGTAGCTAGACAGTGGGCCCGACAGTGAGTAGCTAGACTGGTATCTCTTATGTATCCTATCTCAGTCGGTTGTACTTTTACTTTTGGGGTCTGGCTTTAGCCAGCTGGTTGTATATTTGTGGTGAGCTGGGAGTGAGACTTGTACTTTATTTTTACAGTCATTCTGTATTTTTACTTCCAGTTCAGTCTGAGATGTAGTATTTTTAGTTCAGCTCTGTTTTATTGCTCTATTATTGTATCTGTTTTTTTTGAGCAGGTTACCGGCGCTTCGTGTATGCGGAAAATTCCATGTGCACAGCGGATCTGTAGACAAGCCCGAGTTCTGGTTTACACTCGGGGCGTGACATGAAGTCGTGCCCGAAAAAGAGAAAGAAGAATTCTTCGGCAACTTCATCTACGGAGCGAACTCAACGGAATCAAAAGACTCATCAAGTCAATGGAGTTCACTCAACGCACCAAAGGTCCGAGCCACAACATCAATCATACAAGTGGATCATTGCGAGGCAAAGACCTATGGTGGACCAACAGTCAAAGCTATCATCTCCCAGCCTCAATGAATCAAGACAACCCAAAATTCGACGATTTTTGATTCGGAAAGGTGATATCTTTCCTTGTCTTAAGTTCTAAATAGCTTATGACTGTATGTAATGCTTTGATTGGTTTTTCTTTCATATTTTTCTTAATCTTTGCATTACATGTTTTCAATGCTCTTCGTTTTTATGTTTTGTTTTTGAACAAAAGGTTTTTAACGAACAAGTTCATTGAATAAAAAGGTTTTACTTTCACTCCAATTTAATTTTATATGAATTATCAACTTTACTCCATAATCATAATTCTTGAAGATACTTCATTATAGGAGTTTTTGATAATTATATTCATCAAATTTTAGTAATCATGTGTGATCTTTAGATGCTTAACCTATCTCGGTTGTGTGAATTCATTGTGATAAACATGAGACAACGGATAGACTAAAATTTGGGATTTAATTCTTTCACATAAGAGATTGTATTTTCTTACAAGGGTAATGAAATGAATTGCAAAAGATGTGGAAAAAGTTACATCCGAAAGGAGTGTGAAAACTACCACCACATGTTGGAAAGAGCTGCCACCCCGGTCGTCCGGTTTGTGTGTGAAGCTACCACATGTTTTGGATGCTTGAAGAATATTTTTTTGGAAAAATCTTTAGATGAAGCATTTGGAGATCATATTCAAAGTTCTTATATTTTGAACAATCTCCTGGTTGGTATAAGGTGGGATAGTTGAAAGATGCTCAAAGAGCCACCCTTAGGTATTTTAGTGCATATCTCAATTTAGAAGGGTAAAATTCAAAATTGATGTCATTTGGAAATCTCTGTAAGTCATCTTTGTAAATCCGTTACATCTTGATAGAGTTTGGATCTCTAGGTTATTTTTGATGACTTGTGTTTGACGAATATAACATGAAAAACGTTTATAATGTTTTATCTTTGTTTTTCATGATTTCGGAGTAAATCTTTTTAATTTTCGTAAAATTAATTGGATTGAATGGCATTTATGTGATCTCATATTATTTTCAAGCACTTAAATTGTTTTCTTGATGGAATACAAATCGGTATTTGAAAGATTTCAAAATTTGGATTTGTTTCAAGAATTTTTATAATTTTTGCCTTCGAGGACCGGTACGAAATCGACATTTTTGTTATATACCGGAACTGAGCTTTTATCTCTCTTTCTCTATGAACTAATGGTGTTAGTGATTTCTTTTTGCCTATATTCACTGTTTGACAATTTGTGACAAAAAGGGGGAGAACAGAGATAGGGGGAGAACAGAGATGCTCAAGATAGGGGGAGAAAAAGAAAAGAGATGACGAAAAAGGAGCCGAAAAACAAAAAGAACCAAAAGCACGAATCAAATGTAGGATTTACATTTAATTTCTAACGACTGACTTTTGATTTTGTTTGGAGTTTTGTTTTGCAGAATCTACATCACTTTAAGACTCCAAGTCCTAAGTCATAGAGTTTGTTCTAAGACTGGTTCAAATGTTATTTTTATTTATTGGATCTTTCACGCAAAGAAAGTCAATATTTTGGTGATGACATTGAGTTTCGATTTTTTGGTTTAAGATGAGTGTCTTGAGCGTTTTATGTATTTTTGGGTTTTGTCACGAAATTGCCAAAGGGGGAGATTGTTACGACTTTTTGTGTTGGCATATTTCATGAGTTGAGTCGGAGTCTTGAAGTGATCAAATTGTCAATCGACAATTGAAGACTCAGAGAAGATTCAACAAGAGCTCAAGTTGACACTCAGTGTTTTGAGTCTTGAAGATTGAAGTTGAAGAATTGTGGATCATATACATCAATCTTAAAGAAAATGGATTTGGATTGATCAGGTACGTTTAACTAAATAATTTTGGTGATCCGAATACATTTGTGTAGTTTAGAAACACTTGGATAAGTTTTCATTGCTTAAAAATAAAAAACTGGACAAATTGGATGTTCAGAGTCCGGATCAGAATTCCAGTCCTGAACTAGTCCGGATCGGATTCCTGTTTCAGTCCGGATCGGATTCATGTTTCAATCCGGATCGGATTCATGTTTCAATCCGGATCCCGAACCTTGTTTTTTCAGGAATTGCGGAAAAAAAGACGACAGTCCGGATAAGCCAATCCAGTCCGGATCGTCGTGCGGGAAAATTTCTGTTAAGTCAGTTTTTGATGCTTATCTCTTTCCAAAGGTTTCTAAACTATAAATAGACACTTAGGGTTTCTCAAGAACTACCGATTATTTTATAAAACACTTGAGAGCAACCCTAGAGGCTAGGTTTTTATCGTTCTTCTTTATAGCCTCTTTTAGGTCAATTCGACGGTTCTTCCAAGATCTATCTTTTGTCGAATTGATCTAGTCTTTGCTTAGAGATTCCTTCTATGGTTCTTCAATGATAATCTAAGCAAAGGATCACCATCAAAATCAATATTTCTATCGGCTAAGTTTGCGTCGTGGATTCGACGTGGCATCGTGGATTCGGTGTGTTGAAGACGTTTCGTGGATTCGAAACGTGTGCTCATGGATTCGAGTGGCGTTCGTGGGTTCGAACGTGTGCAGTGGACGTGCAATCGGTGGAGCGCAAGGTCCGAAGAAGTTGAAGGAGGGGTTTGAGTCCGTGGAGTCGGTAATCACCTTGTTATTCTTCTTTTCTTAGTGGATTGTTATTGCGTGTTGGTCCCGTGGTTTTTCTCCTGGATTGGAGTTTCCACGTATATCTCGGTGTGCTATTTTTATTTTCAGCATTGGTTTTTATTTTGCACTGAGATTGGTTTTATAAGTATTACACCTATTCACCCCCCCTCTAGTTGTTTGATAGTACCTATTTAGATCCTTGTGGATCCTAAATATATATAAAAACCAACAGCAATCAATCGAGTTAGGATGGTCAAATCCAACTGAAATTATTGCTGATGTTCGCACCATCAAACCTAGGTCGAAATGGACCAAGGAAGAGATTGACTCATCTGGCAAAGGAGTTAACGCCTTATTTAATGCTTTGTCACAAACTGAATTCTCTCGCGTCTCGGCATGTGAGACTGCGAAAGAAATCTGGGATTATGCATGTTTGTATGGATATATGGTTTGCTATGTTAGCGTTTAACCTTGCATGTGGAATTGACTATCATAATGGGACAATGTGAATTACCTTGTTGTTGGTACTACTTGAGGATTTTTGGACATGCATAGGTGGATGGTGTTAAGGATTTTATTTTGGCGTATTTCGTGAAATGATTAAGTCTTGAAGATTGAAGATGAAGATGGTTGAATCATATACCTCAATCTCAAGAAAGAATAATTCAAAAGGTCAGGTACGTTTAACTAAATAAGTTTGGTGATCCGAATACTTCTTATAATGTAGAAACACTTGGATGAATTTTTAATCGCATAAAAATCAAGAAACCGGACTGTTATATGTTCAGGATCCGGAACAGGGTACTACAGTCCGGACCCCGAACGTAGGTTGGTTCATGCACAAATCCAGTCCGGAACACCCCTGTTTCATTCCGGACCCCGAACGTGGATTTTGCTGAAATCGCATGAACAGTTCGGACCGTAGGTATTTCGTTCCGGACCCCGAACCTTGTTTTTTCAGGAATTCTCTGAAAAACGACGACAGTCTGGATCGAGCCTAATCCAGTCCGGACCGTCCGGACCGTCGTGCGGGTAAAAATCTATTACAGCCAGTTTTTTATTCTTATCCACTTCCAATGGTTTCTAACCTATAAGTAAACTCTAATTCTATCTTTTAGGGCAATCCACGATAAGTTTTATACTCCGGGAAATGACGGAAAAATATTAACGGAGAAAAACTTATAAATCCACATATAGAGAGGAAAGGAAATAACTAGATTTAATTCTATGTTCTTCATCTATATTAATTAATTTGATTCTAGGTTTTCGTACTCAAATTTTGAGTAGAATCAAATTAATGAATACTTAGATGGTATTTCTGATCTATCTTTGATCTAAGTATTCGGCGGATTATCACCACCAACTAAACAACGATTTTCCCCAAAATCGGCGCGTGGATTTGCGTGGCCTTGTGGATTCAAGGTGCTACCGCTCTCGTGGATTCGGAGTGAGGTACGTTCGTGTGATCAAGTCGTACTACTTGGTGGAGACCGTGGATTCGGTCAGACGTCGTGGACTCGACGTTGGACGCCGTGGATTCGGCGTTGGACGCAAATCGTGGATTCGAGGCGCGTTGCGGAGCGAGCGGAGAAGATCAACTCGGAGCGTATGGAAAAAGGTTGAGTCGTGTGTGAGTGCGTTATATCACCTTTGTACGTGTTTAATCTTAGTTGATTTCACCGTGTTATCGGTCCCGTGGTTTTTTACTCCTGTGATGGAGTTTTTCACGTAAAAATCTTGCGTGTTATTTTTTATTTCCGCATTGGGTTTTATTACGCAAAGATTTTTGAGTGTTTATTGTTTACACCTATTCACCCTCCTCTAGGTGTTTTTTCCCCTATTTAGATCCATATTATCATTACCCAACAGATGGTTCATGTGAAGGTGATTAGTGGTTTATGTGAGAATCATGATTGTCGCTACTCTTTATTGTTCCTTTCCAAATGAGAACACTTGCATGCTTGTATGGACATCTAGATAGGCCATCTTTTACTGCTACACTATCATGTTGGGATCTTACTTAGGAGAAACCATGATTGTTCTTTTCTCCTTTCTTTCTAGACTCTAGATACATGTTGCTCGGGTCCGAGCAGAGGTTTGGGATAGTGTAGCTGGGGCCTGGATTGTGGGGTATTGCGGCGACCGCGGATATTGGGCGGTTGACCGGGTGTCGGTTGTTGACCTTGATTGTGGATTGTGGGGTATTGCGGCGACCGCGGATATTGGGCGGTTGACCGGGTGTCGGTTGTTGCCCTTGATTGTGGATAGTGGGGTATTGCGGCAACCGCGGGTGTTGGGCGGTTGACCGGATGTTTACTTTTGCAACAGATTGGGGATCGGGGTCTCATTAGTGGAGGGATTTGTTCCACTTGAGCACGGTAGTGATCCAGTCCTGCTCTTACGATACTTGTGACATGGTTACTTTACTCGTGTGGGTAGCTCCCCTAGAGTTCCACTCCGGAGTGTGTGAAGTGGTGCCATAGGCGCCGGACAGTTATCGTGGTGCCATAGGCGCCAGACAATTATTGAGTTTTTGCTATCACTTCGGCGCGGCTTTACTTGCCCGATGATGAGGGCGGCAACAGGAGTTTTTGCTATCACATCGGCGCGGCTATACTTGCCCGATGATGAGGGCGGCAGCAGGCAGTACCGATTTTTACTAGTGGATAGATTGGGTTTATTTGGACGGTTATGGTTACTGATGCATACTTATGGTTATTCCTTTCTGGCACTGCATTTAGAGACTTAGTAGTGGTGGTTTCCATTTTATCAGCAGTTTTATTGCTTACCACTCTTCTTTCCCTTTTGCCTCTGTTAGACCTAGTGGGTGTGTCGGAGTTTGAGGCTTTACCCACTTAGGGGGGCTATTGGTTTACTAGTAGTTCTCACCCCCATTCTTCTTTTCCTTCTTTTTCTTCCTCTTGTTTTACAGAGTCTTCTGCGGGAGCTGCTGGGCTTTCAGCGGCGGATCGAGGTGAGACGACGGCTGAGTAGATAGATCTCCTGGCAGGATGAGAGAGTTTAGCTAGACTTTTGGTGTACCCTTTTTACTCATACTGTTGTACTTTACTTTTGGGTCTGGCTTTAGCCAGCTGGTTGTATTTATTTTGGTGAGCTGGGAGAGACAGATGTATTATTTTTACTAATGTACTATATTTTACTTCCAGTTTCAGTCTGAGATGTAGTAGTTTTCAGTTCAGCTCTGTTTTTATTGCTCTTTTATTGTCTCTCTTATATCTGAGCAGGTTACCGGCGCTTCGTGTATGCGGGAAATTCCGTGTGCACGGCGGATCTGTAGACGGGCCCGGGTTCTGATTTACACCCGGGGCGTGACAAGTTGTGTAAGCACAGATAGAAATTTCAATAGATTTGAAAGTATGATGAACTTCGATGTCATCTCTAATGTGTCTGGCAGTTCGTAAGAACGTTAAGGGTGTTTTGACAATACTGTCGAAAAATCGAAAGATCATAGCTTGGGTACGTTGACCCCCTTTATATTGCATACCCTGTTTGGTACCTATATGAATAAGAATTTTTAGTGGTTTGGATGAAACGGAGTGGTGAACCCGAGTGTTATCGCGGGCAACACAGTGCAAGGTGCATTGACATTTAAGAACCGTGTATTTACAGTTAGCTAGCAAGTTATCGATTTGGCACTTGTCGAGATGCCTCTTTTACCGCAGGGCGGTGACACGTTCTGGCTCAGAGTGACCTGAGTGACTAGTCAGAGTATGCAAGCATACAAATCTGACCCCTAAGAAATTACGGCGAACTGACAAGTGTTGGCTCGAGCTTCTGAAAGACTGTGACCTGACCATCAAGTATCATCCTGGTCGGATGAATGCAGTGGCCGACCCATTGAGTCGGAAGCATATTACGACAGAGTTGATGATGATCACTGAGCAGGATCGCTAGGTGGAGGAGTTCCAGAGATTGGACTTGGAGGTAGTCCCAGCAGGGACGACTGGTCGACTTATGGCGATGGTGGTCCAACCCACCCTTCTTGATCGCATAAAGGAAGGATAGCAGTCAGATCCTTTCTTTGTGAGAGTTCATGAGGATATATCATTGGGACAGACAGATGACTATCAGATGCATACAGACAGCTCTATTAGATTTCGGGGTCGTTGGTGCGTTCCGACGGATGATAACCTGAGGAACGAGATTCTTATGGAGGCGCATCGATCCCTATACACAGTGCATCCTATAGGAACCAAAACGTACAGGGATCTGAAGCAGCAATTCTGGTGGCCTGGGATGAAGGCGGATATAGCACAGCATGTACCTCAGTGCTTGGTGTGCCAGCAGATGAAGGCTGAGCATCAGGGACCGGCAGGGAAGCTGCAACCACTTCCAGTTCCTGTGTGGAAGTGGGAGAATATCACAATGGACTTTGTCACCGGTCTGCCTCGATCCCAGCGAGGTCACGATGCCATTTGGGTTATTGTGGATCGACTCACCAAGTCAGCCCACTTCTTGCCTATTCACACGACATGGTCCCGAGACCGACTTGCTCAGTTGTATATCGACGAGATAGTTCGGCTTCATGGTGTGCCGGTGTCGATCGTCTCGGATCGGGACACTCGCTTCGTGTCTCAATTTTGGCAGAGTCTCCAGCAATCGATGGGCACCAAGTTGAACTTCAGCACTGCTTTCCACCCTTAGAGTGACGGGCAGTCTGAGCGAGTTATTCAGACACTGGAGGACATGTTGCGAGCGTGTGTGATGGATTATAGAGATGGGTGGTTTAAATACCTACCATTGGTGGAGTTCGCCTATAACAGTAGTTATTAGGCGAGCATCGGGATGGCGCCTTACGAGGCATTGTATGGGCGTCGATGTCGATCCTCGATCTGCTGGGATGATGTCGGTGAACGCCGGGTGATCGGGCCAGATCTATTAGAGGATGCGGAAGCCAGGGTGCGAGTTGCACGTCAGCGGTTGTTGACTGCGCAGAGCAGGCAGAAGAGTTATGTGGACCGGCGCAGGCACGATCTTGAGTTCCAGGTTGGTGATCATGTGTTGCTGAAAGTGTCACCAGCAAGGGGAATCAAGCGGTTTGGGTTGCGGAACAAGTTGAGCCCTCGTTTGTGGGACCCTTTGAGATATTGGAGCGTATCGATCCAGTGGCTTATCGGCCAGCGCTTCCTCCGAGTCTCGCCTCTGTGCATAATGTCTTCCACGTCTCCATGTTGCGGAAGTATATATCAGATCCTACTCATGTCATAATGTCTTCCATGTCATGAAGCTCCGATACGGATCCTAGCACGCAATGAGAAGAAGCTGCGAAACAGGACGATTCCCTATGTGAAGGTACAATGGGAGAATCACGAGGAACGCGAAGCCACGTGGGAGCGTGAGTCAGAGATGCTGGAGCGTTTTACTTATCTGTTTGATTCATAATTGTATTCAAGTTTCGGGGACGAAACTTTTTATAAGGGGTGGGTGATGTAATTCTCGAGAAATTCGAGTTTGTAAAAGTTCATAAAGAAATGAAAAAATAAATTTGAAAGTCAAAATATTGCATTATGGATGTATACTGGTGAATGTTGTAGGTCATGGTGCAAATGGCATAGTGTTCGGGGAAAACTGTCCCCCAACTTATAGATCCGGGTTTGATTTAAAAAAACTAAAATTGGCAGTAGAACCGTCTCGTCGAATTAATTAAAAATAGTGCAATTTGATTTTCGATCTGACGGTCGGATCGTCTCGAAATTGGCGAACAACGAAGTGGGACCCGCGACTTAAGTTGTGAATAGTAACCCCTGATTTGATCCTCTCGCCAGTCAACGTCCGTCGATCGATGTGAGGTCCCGGAATCCCCCGCGTAGGATTGCTGGTTGTTGGGCAGCGTTCGGTCGCCGTTGGGGGTGTTGGTGCGCGCGTTGGGGCCCATAAATGGATTTGTGGTGCAATTTGGGTTTTAGCTGGCATCACTGGAGGCATGCGTGGTGTGTCAGTGGTGTTTGCGCGCAATTTGGACACAAGTGTTGGACTTCGTGCTCAAAAGGAGATCCCGTGGGAAATTGGATGACCCGTCGGGTGTTTGGATGTGGTTTCGCGCGACTCAGATGTCAAAATTGGACTCCGGGCGAAGTTTGGATAAGAGTTTACCTCTCCGGTTGCCTTCGGGAATTTTTAGAGTTGGAATTTGGCAAATCGGACTTTAAAAATGGACCCGGCGCGAAAATCGGATCGAGTGGGCTATCCAGGGGCACTCCGCAATTTTCGGATGAGAATTTGGAGAAATGGACATCGTTTTTGGATTCAGCGCACGAAATCGCTAAGAATGGACTATTCACTTGTTTGTTTTGGAGCCCGGATGAAGTGCGCGTTTTTCGAGACGACGCGGCACGAATCCCGAGGCGAGGCGGCGGCACGGAGATCAAGGCGGTGCGGCGCGCTGCTCGAGGGCGTACGGACGCGACAGGGCAGACGCGCCTTCGGCGGGGTTCACGCGGGGGCCGCCACGTGGCGGGCCCCCGTTGGCTGCCGCGCGGGCGCGGGGGCACGCGCCTGTGTGGCGCGCGCGTGTCCCGCGCCTGCCGCGGGCGCGGTGTAACGCGCCCGTGTGGCGGGCGCGTTACCGCGTGCCCCGTGGCACCCGGGGCGCGTCCGTGGACCCGGTGCACGCGCCCCGGCCTTGTGAGCCGGCTGGGGTGGCTCCCGATTGGCCGGTGCACCGTGGACCGGTGCACCGTGGACCAGCCCTTTCTCCTCCTCCTTTTCTTCTTCTTCTTTCTCCCCCGAGCACCATTTTTCTCCCTTTCTTTCTTTCTTCTGCACCCGAGAGCGAGAGGGAGTGAGGGAGGAGGTTGCGTGAGGTGCGGCGGCGCGTCGTGGACCTCGTTTTGCGTGCGAGGTCGCCCGGCGGAGCATTTCGGCGACGGCGGCGCAAACGGGTGGGTCCCGTGTGTTGGTTTTTCTGTATTTTTGTACAGTTTTTGGAGCGTTCTTTTGGACTGTAATTAACCCCCTTGCTCTTTTTTGTGTTGGGCACCGTGCACCGTTTTGCGTGCGGACTCCGGCACCGTGCACCGTTTTGCGTGCGGACTTCGTTTTGCATGCGGACTCCGGCACCGTGCACCGTTTTGCGTGCGGACTCCGGCACCGTGCACCGTTTTGCGTGGGGACTCCGTTTTGCGTGCGAATCCTGGCACCGTGAACCATTTTGCATGCGGACTCCGGCACCGTGCACCGTTTTGCGTACGGACTCCGTTTTGCTTGCGAATTCCGGCACCGTGCACCGTTTTGCGTGCGGACTTCGGCGCCGTGCACCGTTTCACGTGCAGACTCCGTTTTTGGTGCGGACTCCGGCAGCGTGCTCCGTTTTGCGTGCGGACTACGTCGGCGTGCTCCGTTTTGCGTGCGGACTGTACCGTATTTCTACTGATGTAGGACTACGCATGATAGTTTATTTCATTGTGTAGCATGCTAGATTGTAGGAATTATTATTCCTTTTATTATCTGTTAATATAGTTATCTTGGAACTTGACCTAGCACCCCCGTCATACGTTGCATGTGTAACCAGACCAGTAGAAAACCCTCACTTGGGCTAGGGTTATTTATGCTTAGACATCCACACTGTTCTTTCATCCCTGGACATAGTATTTTCTCGCCCGGGTAGTGGGCCGAGAGGTCGGGACTTGCTTTTAGTGTGGGATGCTTTTGCACTCTTGCTTGGGAGCAGAGTGGAGTCTGGTAGTTGTAGCGGGTTGCTTATCTGTGCGGGGAGCCGTTTGGGTAAACGGTAGTCCCGGGCCGTCGAGTATCTTCCGGTCCGTATTGTTGGGAACCGTTGGGGTTGACGGTGGTCCCAGGTCGTTGAGTGTTGTCCGACCTGTTTTGTTACCCTGAGTTGTGGGTCGTTCCTGGCTGTGGAGTATCTCCAGCCAGTGAGCTTTGTGCTGCAAACTGTTGGAGAGGCTAGTGTCTCGTGTTTCGAGTTAGCCGATCAGCTGAGTCGTCGAGAGTGCTCCGACTGTTGTGCGAGATTTTTGGGGATCTTGAGTCCTACCGTTCTGAGAGTGAGCGGGGTTTTTGACTAGCCTGCTTATGCCAATTTGTGATACTCTATGCCGCGCCGTTTTCCTCAGTTAGAGTCGCGTCCCTGAGATGCCGCTGTGGATACGATGGGCCTGTTGAGGCAGTTTTGCGCGAGGGGTGAGTTAGTCGGGCAGGACGCCCCACGTAAATCCCGTCCTCATGGGGATGTGTGGTAGTGGGCAGGCGCGTTCCTAGTCGACAGGCGCAGGCTTGACTGGACCCTATGAGGCAGTCAGTTCGATTGGGCCTATTGAGCACCTTGGGTGCGAGTGGTCTCTTTTACTTTCATCTGTTCCACTTTTTGAGTAGTTAGATAGAGGTATGGCAGCTGTAGAGTAGCTCCAGCTTTTCTTGTTCAGATTTCATTGTACTGTTATCTTTTACCTCTAGTAGACTTGGTGGGCAGACCGTTGGGCTTGTTGACGGCACCCACTGAGAACTACTGTGGGAAGTAGTTCTCACACCCGTCGTGGTGTCTTTTTCCCCAGGAACTTCTTCTCCTGTTCCTGTTGCTCCAGTTGCTGATCCTTCTGACCGAGGCGAGGGAGTCGCGAGCTAGTTCCCTACCCGTCATTGGAGTGTAGCAGTACCCCTCCAGATGAGAGCTTCAGTAGATTAGTTTACTTCTTTTTCCTCTGTTGAGAGACCTTTGTTGTGAGGTATAGAGTTGTACTTTATTTTCCAGTTTGAGAGACTGATGTAGTGAGGATATTCTTGTATCGAGAGTCTGTACACTGATGTATTTATTGGAGATACCTCCCTTTTGAGTTTTTGTATCAGAGAACTTTGTATACGATCGTATTTGGGAGATGGATATTGTATTATTTTCAGTTGTACAGTGTTTGGTTTTCAGTTTTTAGTAGTTTACTTTCCACTCTGATATCTGTATACTGTAGTTGATTCTTTCTGCAGGTTAGACGCTTCGTCTGTACGGCAGTTTCCGTACAGACGGCGGATCTGTTGGCGAGCCCGGGTCACAGTTTCGACCCCGGGGCGTGACAGATTAGAGTGGTATCAGAGCCTAGGTTGTAGGTCGTGGTGGACTTAGAAACCCTAGGCTTGTGGTTGGACATTAGGATGACTACGTGAGAGTCGTGACTTAGCGAGAGTCCTGATTGAGTTTTACCTCTCCCAAGAGACGGGATGAGTGTTTGGCATGCTCATATTCCTAAGCGATTATGTTGGCTGCCGACAACATAATACTCTGGAATGGATGACATGTCTTAGACTTTCGCTGGATTGGGTAGTATGGTTGTTGTGTCCTGACGTTTGTTATTGTGCAGCGGATTGCGATACCCCGGAGACGTCGTGTTGTGAAGAGGACACACCCCTCACCTGATGAATACCCCACAGCGGGAGGCTGAACTATCAGAGTCGCGCAGCGGAAGCGTGGTGGGCCCATAACCCACAGGTCCCAGGATCGAAAACTTCGATAGGCTGAGCCTAGAAGAGCCTAGAATCTGTTCTTGTTTGATTGGGGTTCTAGGCACCGGTCTATCGGGATTTTCGGATTTTTGCCGCGTCAGTCGGTTATTCTCGCCTATGAGTGGGGTGTTATTGTGGGAGCCGTTTGGAGTAACGGCGGTCCCAGCTGTGTGGGTATTTTTCCCTGGCTGAGTTACCAGGAGGGCATTTTCCCTGGCTGAGTTATCAGGAGGGCATTTTCCCTGGCTGAGTTACCAGGAGGGCACTTTCCCTGGCTGAGTTACCAGGAGGGCATTTTTCCCTGGCTGAGTTACCAGGAGGGCATTTTCCCTGGCTGAGTTACCAGGAGGGCATTTTTCCCTGGCTGAGTTACCAGGAGGGCATTTTCCCTGGCTGAGTTACCAGGAGGGCATTTTCCCTGGCTGAGTTACCAGGAGGGCATTTTTCCCTGGCTGAGTTACCAGGAGGGCATTTTTCCCTGGCTGAGTTACCAGGAGGGCATTTTTTCCTGGCTGAGTTACCAGGAGGGCATTTTTTCCTGGCTGAGTTACCAGGAGGGAATTTTTCCCTGGCTGAGTTACCAGGAGGGCATTTTCCCTGGCTGAGTTACCAGGAGGGCATTTTTCCCTGGCTGAGTTACCAGGAGGGCATTTTCCCTGGCTGAGTTACCAGGAGGGAATTTTCCCTGGCTGAGTTACCAGGAGGGCATTTTCCCCTGGCTGAGTTACCAGGAGGGCAATTTTCCCTGGCTGAGTTACCAGGAGGGCATTTTCCCTGGCTGAGTTACCAGGAGAGCATTTTTCCCTGGCTGAGTTACCAGGAGGGCATTTTCCCTGGCTGAGTTACCAGGAGGGAATTTTCCCTGGTTGAGTTACCAGGAGGGCATTTTCCCCTGGCTGAGTTCCAGGAGGGCATTTTTTCCTGGCTGAGTTACCAGGAGGGAATTTTCCCTGGCTGAGTTACCAGGAGGGCATTTTTCCCTGGCTGAGTTACCAGGAGGGCATTTTCCCTGGCTGAGTTACCAGGAGGGCATTTTTCCCTGGCTGAGTTACCAGGAGGGCATTTTTCCCTGGCTGAGTTACCAGGTGGGCATTTTTCCCTGGCTGAGTTACCAGGTGGGCACATGCCCTGGCCGAGTTACCAGGATGACACTTTCCAATGGCCGAGCTACCAGATGGATACATTACTCCTGGCTGAGTTACCAGGTGGGCACATGCCCTGGCTGAGTTACCAGGAGGACACATGCCCTGGCCGAGTTACCAGGAGGACACCTTCCACTGGCCGAGCTACCAGATGGGTACATACCCCTGGCCGGGTTACCAGGTGGGTACATGTAGAGTACCGGGGCTTTGGATAGCGCGCCGACCACACAGATGGCTTGGAGCAGAGAGGATGCCTTGAGCATGTTGTATCTGAGGTTACAGTTGATGCCGGGTTGATTCGGATCAACGCGGAAGCTCCAGCTCGATTCGGGGTTTTTCCGGGCTTTGTAGGCCGATTGAGGATGAGATTGGAAATTTCCGACTTCACCGTGGAGCGCCGGAAATTCAGGAACACTTGGAACAGGTGTACTTTCAGATTACAGCGAGGTCCGGGAGGTTCCGGACTGACGCGGAGGACCCGGAGGCAAAAAGTGAGTCGGAACTGGCAATTTTGGAGCCGGTAATTGATTTGAGCACCCCGACTCAACGGATAAGCTTTTTGAGGAGAAAAAGTTGTGGACACGTGTACTTTTGATTTACAGCGAGGTTCGGGAGGTTCCGGACTGACGCGGAGGACCCGGAGGCAAAAAGTGAGTTGGAACTGGCAATTTTGGAGCCGGTAATGGATTTGAGCACCCCGCCTCAACGGATGAGCTTTTTGAAGAGAAAAAGCTGTGAGCGCGTGTATTTTCGATTTACAGCGGAGTTCGGGAGGTTCCGGGCAGCGGCGGAGAGCCCGAAGGCAAAAAGTGAGTTGGAGTTGGACTTATTGGAATTAATTAATTAAGTTAATTAATAATAAAGCTTTATGCTTTATATAAAGGGCCCCAGCCTCCCTCTGCAGCAGGAAAAGAGAAAGAAAGGAAAAAAGAGAAAGAAAGGAAAGGAAAAGAGAGGAAAAGGAAAAAGAAAAGGAAGAAGAGGAGTTTTGAGCCGATCTTGGATTTTTGGACTCGTCGTTGGAGGCCGTGCGAAGCTCATGGGCGTGCGACGTGCGACGACAAGGTATGTAAAATTCTAATTTTTGGGATTTTTGGAGGTTTATGCAGATTTTTGGGTTTTTGGAGTTTTTGGAGCTTTGAGGAATTATAATTGGGTTTTGAAATGCTGAAATCGGATTTTTTTTGGATTAATTGGATGTTTGGGGTTTTTCGGATTTATCGGGGCCTTTTTCTGATTTTGCCGTCGCCGGCGGCCGCACGCGCGCGCAACGGCGCACCCGCGGCGCCAGGGTGCTGCTGTTGGCAGCACCCTGCGGCGAGGTGCCGCTGGTCGCGGCGCCGCGTGCAGCAAAGTGCTGCACGCGGCGCTGCCGGGCCGCGCGCAGGCGCGCGCGGCAGGCCCTGCCTGGCCGCGCGCAGGCGCGCGCGGCAGGGCCGCGCGCAGGTGCGCGCGGCGCTGCCTGGCCGCGCGCGGGCGCGCGCGGCAGGGCCGCGCGCAGGTGCGCGCGGCACCTCTTGGCCGCGCGCAGGTGCGCGCGGCATGGCCGCGCGCGCGAGCACGCGGGCCCTCCTGGCCGCGCGCAGGGGCGCGCGGCAGGGCCGCGTGCGCGCGGGCCCTAAACCCTAAACCCTAAACCCTCCTGGCCGCGCGCAGGCGCGCGCGGCAGGGCCGCGCGCGGGCCTGCGCGGGCCGCGCGCGGGCCGCGCGCGGGCCTGCGCAAGCGCGCGGCCGCGCGCGGCGCAGTGGACTGCGCGCGGCCCCGCGCGCAGCGCCTCTGGGCGCTGCGCGCAGCGCCGCTGGGCACCGCGCGCAGCGCCGCTGGGCGCCGCGCGCAGCGCCGCTGGGCGCTGTGCGCAGCGCCGCTGGGCGCTGCGCGGTGCGCTCCGGCACCGCGCAGCAGGTCGCTGCGCGGCGCTGCTTGGTTGGGCGCCGTGCGGCGGGCCTCCCTCGTCGCGCGGCTGGATTTTCGCCGCTCGGCGTGCTCCCGGGACAGCGGTGGCGCCTCGGTTTGCGTGCCGGCGCCGTTGTTTCCCACCGTCGGCCGCTGTTTTCGCGAGGGGTTTTCGCGCTGGTTTCGCGCTGTTTTTGCGCAGGTTTTCGCGCCGTTTCGCGCAGGTTTTCGCGCAGTTTTCGCGCAGGTTTTCGCGCCGTTTCGCGCAGGTTTTCGCGCAGTTTTCGCGCAGGTTTTCGCGCCATTTCGCGCAGGTTTTCGCGCAGTTTTCGCGCAGGTTTTCGCGCAGTTTTCGCGCAGGTTTTCGCGCCGTTTCGCGCAGGTTTTCGCGCAGTTTTCGCGCAGGTTTTCGCGCCATTTCGCGCAGGTTTTCGCGCAGGTTTTCACCGTTTTTCGCGAGCAGTTTGCGAGCGGTTTAGCGCGTTTTTCGAGCAGATTTCGCGAGCGGTTTGAGCAGTTTTCGCTGGCTTTTCGCAAGCTGTTTTTGAGCAGTTTTTGCGCCGACGGAGCTGTCTTCGCCGTCGGGCGCTGGTTTTCGCCGACGGGCTGTTTTTCGCCGTCGGGCGCTGATTTTCGCTGACGGAGGCTGTTTTCGCCGACGGAGGCTGTTTTTCGCCGTCGGATGCTCGGTTTTGACTGTGTGGATTGATTTTGCGATTTCTTCGCTTCTGACAGCTTGCGGTGCGGTTTTAGCTTCCGCGGAGCGCGCGGTCGTGTGGTTGGTCGCCGCGTGCTCCGTTTTGCGTGTGGCTTCTGGCATCGGGCTTCGTGTTGCGTGCGGACCCCTTGGAGGCCAGGTAAGCCGCTGTGCCAATTGCAAGTGTCGACGAGCAATTGGTGGCTTTCTGAGGTGGGTTGGTTTTCTCTCCAAGTCTACGGACTTTCTTCTAATTCTATTGTGATAGGATTGCATGCTAGTTCAAGTGTTTTCTTGGAACTTAACTAGCACCCCCGTCATATGTGCATGAGTTTGACCAGACCATTTGTGAACCTTAATTTGGGCTAGGTTCCTTTATGCTTTAGACATCCCGCACTTTTCTTATCCTTCGGGACTTAGAGTTTCCTCGCCCGGGTAGTGGGCTGAGTGGACAGAGTGTTGTGGGACGGGTGTTGCACTCGGGCCCGGGGGGCCGAGTGGGGTCTGGTGGCTGGGTTAGGCCAGTGTTAGCATTTGTGGGGAGCCGTTTCAGATAAACGGTGGTCCCGGGGGTTTTCCTTTCCACTGTTCTTCTCGTCACCACCAGGTTGGGATCGTGGTGTACGTGTGTTAGCAGGACCTTGAACCCAGAACCCTTTTTGGATAAATACATGATTTTAGTCAGCCAATGTTTCTTCCAAGCCTCGCAAGGTTGTCTGAGTCTGTTCTCGTCCGTTGGGACGAAGGCATCAGCTCTTCGAGGCTTGGGCATAAAACTTGATTTCAAAGGGTTTTCCTAAAAAGACTAAAAATCATTATAAAGATGGCTTTCTCTCAGATCGAATGATTTTCTGAAATAAATGACATGGTTTCTTATAAACTTATCCACCCGAGCGGATTCGAGTGATCTGGGTTCTAAGGGCTGCTTTCTCTCTTGGGGACGTAGATGTTAGTCTCCCTGGGTTTCAGACCCTTCGTAGATCTGGCCGTGGAGTAGCTCCGGCCGTGAGTTGAGTGTTGAGTTCAGTGGAGTTGTGTTGTGGGAGCCGTGGGAGAGACGGTGGTCCCAGCTGTGTAGTACCTTCGTTGAGTGGGTCTGTGTTGTGAGATTGAGTCGTGGAGGGTTCTCCGACTGAGTTTGTGCTTTGAGCATCGAGATACCGATCTGTTTGATCGAGGACCACAGCCTGCAGGAGCCACTTGTGAGACAGTGATACTGATGAGATACTGGAGTTCGGTGGGGTCGCACCCCTCGAACCACGCCCCGGGTGCGTTGATGATTCCGAGCCTGATGAGGCTGCGATGATGATACCGAGCCTGACGAGGCTGCGATGATGCGCCTAGTTCATATACTAGTGGTCGCTTGATACCCCTGGCCGTGCTACCATGGGGTCACTGTGTGAGATATCGAGTTTGTCCGTTGGGACACCCTGGTTGATACACCAGGGGGCGCAGGCTTGACTCGACTGGACCCTGTGGGGCAGTCGCTGAGATTTGAGATACTCTGGGAAAGTGATGGCGTAGCTTGTGTCATAGTAGAGCGTCGTGGGCTTAGTACTTGTGACATATTGTCAGCAGTGAGTGACTGCATACCATCATCCATAGTCTCTTCTTTTTGAGCATAGTAGATAGAGGCATGATAGCTGTAGATTCTTTTCCAGCTTATTTATCTTATCATCAGTCTTTTCTCTATCTTATGCCTCTGGTAGACTTAGTGGGCAGACCGTGGTTCTTGGAGACGGTACCCACTGAGAACTACTGTAGGATGTAGTTCTCACACCCTCTGTCGGTGACAGGTTGCTGAGGCTTTCTTCCGTTCCTGCTGTGCTTGACTGGACGGACCGAGGACAGGGAGTCGCGTGATAGTTTCCCCACCAGCATTGTTACTTTAGAGAGAGGTAGATGTACCATCCCGGATTGTGGGAGTGGGTTATGTTTCTTGTTAGCTATCTCCCATTTGGATTCATAGATGTTGTATAGGTGGATTTCTATTTGTATCTTCTGATTTTGGGAGATAGGCTATGAGTTGTAGCAGCTTGTAGTTGAGAAAAATTTTATAGTACAGCTTTTTATCCGCTCTGATATCTGTGTAGCTGTAGTTTTGTCTTTTGCAGGCTAGACGCTGCGTCTGTACGGCAGTTTCCGTACAGATGGCGGATCTGTTAGCGAGCCCGGGTCGCAGTTTCGACCCCGGGGTGTGACAGATTAGAGTGGTATCAGAGCCTAGGTTATAGGTCATTGAGGACTTAGAAACCCTAGGCTTGTGGTTGGACATTAGGATGACTACGAGAGAGTCGTGACTTTTAGCGAGAGTCCAGATTGAGTTTTTACCTCTCCCTCGGGTTGGGACGGGTGATTTGATATGTTATTCTCTCAAAGTGATTATGTTGGCTGCAGACAACATAATACTTTAGGAAGGATAACAAATTTTAGACTCTTGCTGGATTGGGTCGTATGGTTGTTGTGTCCTGATGTTTGTTTTGTTTCAGTTACTTGCGATGCCGCCGAGACGTCGTGCAGCGACGAGCGGGCGTTTGGCCTCAGCTGAGGAGCCCGGACGGCGGGCTGCCGAGCAGGCTAGGCAGGGTGAGGTGCAGGATCTGCGGGCTCGGGGGGGCCCAGATGTCGGAGGCGTTGCGGCGCCAGGAGAAGAACATGGAGCGTGTGTTGCGCATGTTTGAGCTGAGAGCATCTCCCGGGGTATCGCCAGTAGTACTCCAGCCGCGACATTGTCGATTTCGACCCTGGTCACACCACTGATGGTGCAGGAGTAGCGAGAGGTTGCCAACCGGTTATTCTACTTCATCCAGTCCCATCCCCTGCAGATTTTGGGATTTAAGTTGGGGGCCTTGGGAGGTCGAGAACTGGATCGCTGCTATGGAAAAGCTGTTCAAGGATTGTTCATCCAGGAGAGGCATCAGGGCGCTTGATCTTGCGCCTTTCGTTTGGGACGCCGAGAGTTGGTGGCGTCGGGTTCGTCCTATTGGACCGCCGAGAGTGAGTTTCCGCGATGGTTGAGCAGTGGCCCCTGGACACCCAGGTTGAGGCTTCGGGGTTGTTTTGGTTGAGAGGGGACTGCACCTGGATATCTACCTCCTTGTGTATTCTCGGCGAGTGCCGACTGTAGATGCAGCGATTGGGCATGTGCGATGGATTGACCGGGGATCACTGATCACGTCCAGGAGGGACGGAGATCGAGGGACCAGCTCCAGAGAGAGAGAGTCTTCCAGTATTGCCTGACTTCGGGATAGTGGAGTGGATCGAGGTTGCCATGGTGCCAGCCTCAGGATCATGTGTCTCAGAGGAGACAGAGACCTGGAGGTTCTCGGCAGTCGAGGCGCCAGGATACTGGGTGGAGACCGGGTTAGTGGTCGGCATGGCTATGGAACCTTGCAGCCGGGGCGGTGCCCGGTTAGTGTTCAGAACCCGGTAGGGGCTTTTTGAGCTTGCCTTGCGGTCAAGTGGATTGACTGAGGCCTGCGATTGTTAGTATTTGAAGGATCGAGTTCTCCAGCTGTGTTTGAATGGGTTAGCAGCCGGACCCGTCGTGGACATGTGGATTTGTTTCCGAAGTGGCTTAGAGCTTGAAGATCACTGGTGGATAGTGCAGCAACTCCTAAGAGGGGAGATGTTGGTTGCCTCGTCGAGAGATGTACCTGCGGAATGTGATTGTTTTGGTTGCTAAGGAGCAACGGAGGAGTGGTGCCTTTTTGGAGACTTCGATTTTTGGAAGCCACCAGCCGCAGAGGTTTATGGTTATAGACTTGAGTTTACGCGGGGAGTTTGGACCGTGATTTTCGTCAGATAGGAGGAAGTGTAATTGAACCCTCGCACTTTATCGGCTTTTCTTCGTTGGAGTCGAACAAGGATTTGAGCTATCTGAAGCGACTGAAGAAATTCTTGCTTGTGAAGTTATGGAATTTACGGTTGGTTTTACCAGTGAAGGTTCGGCGATGCCAGTATGTTGAGTTAGAGCGACCACCTGAGAGCCGAGAGGATGAGTTTGGGTCGCCGATTGGTGGGCGCCAGGTTAGCGGATCGCTTGGTACTTGGTATGACTTCCTTTCCTGGTGATTGAGATCAGAGTTTTGGCACCCCTACTTGGTTGAGTTGGTGGACTGTGGTTTGGGTTGCGGCCACAGCAGGGACAACTTCAACATCTCTCTCTCCTTGTTTTCCCGTTTTATCGCCGAAAATAGCAGCGGGATGAAAAATTTTCGAAGGACTACTCCAGAAGTGGAGGCGATGCGGGAACCGGTTCTTGTTTGATCGGGGTGAAGGCATCGGTCCTTTGGAAATTTCGGACTTTTCGCTATTTTCGGTTGCTTTTCTTTTGAGAGAGAGTTGGAGTTGTTAATATTCCCGATGTGGGTTTCTTGTAGTAGGGTGTGTGTTTTGGTTTCGAGGACGAAACCTTTTGAAGGAGGGGAGGATGTAGAGTACCGGGGCTTTGGATAGCGCGCCGACCACACAGATGGCTTGGAGCAGAGAGGATGCCTTGAGCATGTTGTATCTGAGGTTACAGTTGATGCCGGGTTGATTCTGATCAACGCGGAAGCTCCAGCTCGATTCGGGGTTTTTCCGGGCTTTGTAGGCCGATTGAGGATGAGATTGGAAATTTCCGACTTCACCGTGGAGCGCCGGAAATTCAGGAACACTTGGAACAGGTGTACTTTCAGATTACAGCGAGGTCCGGGAGGTTCCGGACTGACGCGGAGGACCCGGAGGCAAAAAGTGAGTCGGAACTGGCAATTTTGGAGCCGGTAATTGATTTGAGCACCCCGACTCAACGGATAAGCTTTTTGAGGAGAAAAAGCTGTGGACACATGTACTTTTGATTTACAGCGAGGTTCGGGAGGTTCCGGACTGACGCGGAGGACCCGGAGGCAAAAAGTGAGTTGGAACTGGCAATTTTGGAGCCGGTAATGGATTTGAGCACCCCGCCTCAACGGATGAGCTTTTTGAAGAGAAAAAGCTGTGAGCGCGTGTATTTTCGATTTACAGCGGAGTTCGGGAGGTTCCGGGCAGCGGCGGAGAGCCCGAAGGCAAAAAGTGAGTTGGAGTTGGACTTATTGGAATTAATTAATTAAGTTAATTAATAATAAAGCTTTATGCTTTATATAAAGGGCCCCAGCCTCCCTCTGCAGCAGGAAAAGAGAAAGAAAGGAAAAAAGAGAAAGAAAGGAAAGGAAAAGAGAGGAAAAGGAAAAAGAAAAGGAAGAAGAGGAGTTTTGAGCCGATCTTGGATTTTTGGACTCGCCGTTGGAGGCCGTGCGAAGCTCGTGGGCGTGCGACGTGCGACGACAAGGTATGTAAAATTCTAATTTTTGGGATTTTTGGAGGTTTATGCAGATTTTTGGGTTTTTGGAGTTTTTGGAGCTTTGAGGAATTTTAATTGGGTTTTGAAATGCTGAAATCGGATTTTTTTTGGATTAATTGGATGTTTGGGGTTTTTCGGATTTATCGGGGCCTTTTTCCGATTTTGCCGTCGCCGGCGGCCGCGCACGCGCGGCGCCAGGGTGCTGCTGTTGGCAGCACCCTGCGGCGAGGTGCCGCTGGTCGCGGCGCCGCGTGCAGCAAAGTGCTGCACGCGGCGCTGCCGGGCCGCGCGCAGGCGCGCGCGGCAGGCCCTGCCTGGCCGCGCGCAGGCGCGCGCGGCAGGGCCGCGCGCAGGTGCGCGCGGCGCTGCCTGGCCGCGCGCGGGCGCGCGCGGTAGGGCCGCGCGCAGGTGCTCGCGGCACCTCTTGGCCGCGCGCAGGTGCGCGCGGCATGGCCGCGCGCGCGAGCGCGCGGGCCCTCCTGGCCGCGCGCAGGGGCGCGCGGCAGGGCCGCGCGCGTGCGCGCGGGCCCTCCTGGCCGCGCGCGGGCGCGCGCGGCAGGGCCGCGCGCGTTCGCGCGGGCCCTCCTGGCCGCGCGCAGGGGCGCGCGGCAGGGCCGCGCGCGGGCCTGCGCGGGCCGCGCGGGCCGCGCGGGCCTGCGCGGGCCGCGCGGGCCGCGCGCGGGCCTGCGCAGGCGCGCGGCCGCGCGCAGCGCAGTGGACTGCGCGCGGGCCCGCGCGCAGCGCCTCTGGGCGCTGCGCGCAGCGCCGCTTGGCACCGCGCGCAGCACCGCTGGGCGCTGCGCGGTGCGCTCCGGCACCGCGCAGCAGGTCGCTGCGCGGCGCTGCTTGGTTGGGCGCCGTGCGGCGGGCCTCCCTCGTCGCGCGGCTGGATTTTCGCCGCTCGGCGTGCTCCCGGGACAGCGGTGGCGCCTCGATTTGCGTGCCGGCGCCGTTGTTTCCCACCGTCGGCCGCTGTTTTCGCGAGGGGTTTTCGCGCTGGCTTCGCGCTGTTTTTGCGCAGGTTTTCGCGCCGTTTCGCGCAGGTTTTCGCGCAGTTTTCGCGCATGTTTTCGCGCCGTTTCGCGCAGGTTTTCGCGCAGTTTTCGCGCAGGTTTTCGCGCCGTTTTGCGCAGGTTTTCGCGCAGTTTTCGCGCAGGTATTCGCGCAGTTTTCGCGCAGGTTTTCGCGCCGTTTCGCGCAGGTTTTCGCGCAGTTTTCGCGCAGGTTTTCGCGCCATTTCGCGCAGGTTTTCGCGCAGGTTTTCGCCGTTTTTCGCGAGCAGTTTGCGAGCGGTTTAGTGCGTTTTTCGAGCAGATTTCGCGAGCGGTTTGAGCAGTTTTCGCTGGCTTTTCGCAAGCTGTTTTTGAGCAGTTTTTGCGCCGACGGAGCTGTTTTCGCCGTCGGGCGCTGGTTTTCGCCGACGGGCTGTTTTTCGCCGTCGGGCGCTGATTTTCGCTGACGGAGGCTGTTTTCGCCGACGGAGGCTGTTTTTCGCCGTCGGATGCTCGGTTTTGACTGTGTGGATTGATTTTGCGATTTCTTCGCTTCTGACAGCTTGCGGTGCGGTTTTAGCTTCCGCGGAGCGCGCGGTCGTGTGGTTGGTCGCCGCGTGCTCCGTTTTGCGTGCGGCTTCTGGCATCGGGCTTCGTGTTGCGTGCGGACCCCTTGGAGGCCAGGTAAGCCGCTGTGCCAATTGCAAGTGTCGACGAGCAATTGGTGGCTTTCTGAGGTGGGTTGGTTTTCTCTCCAAGTCTACGAACTTTCTTCTAATTCTATTGTGATAGGATTGCATGCTAGTTCAAGTGTTTTCTTGGAACTTAACTAGCACCCCCGTCATATGTGCATGAGTTTGACCAGGCCATTTGTGAACCTTAATTTGGGCTAGGTTCCTTTATGCTTTAGACATCCCGCACTTTTCTTATCCTTCGGGACTTAGAGTTTCCTCGCCCGGGTAGTGGGCTGAGTGGACAGAGTGTTGTGGGACGGGTGTTGCACTCGGGCCCGGGGGGCCGAGTGGGGTCTGGTGGCTGGGTTAGGCCAGTGTTAGCATTTGTGGGGAGCCGTTTCAGATAAACGGTGGTCCCGGGGGTTTTCCTTTCCACTGTTCTTCTCGTCACCACCAGGTTGGGATCGTGGTGTACGTGTGTTAGCAGGACCTTGAACCCAGAACCCTTTTTGGATAAATACATGATTTTAGTCAGCCAATGTTTCTTCCAAGCCTCGCAAGGTTGTCTGAGTCTGTTCTCGTCCGTTGGGACGAAGGCATCAGCTCTTCGAGGCTTGGGCATAAAACTTGATTTCAAAGGGTTTTCCTAAAAAGACTAAAAATCATTATAAAGATGGCTTTCTCTCAGATCGAATGATTTTCTGAAATAAATGACATGGTTTCTTATAAACTTATCCACCCGAGCGGATTCGAGTGATCTGGGTTCTAAGGGCTGCTTTCTCTCTTGGGGACGTAGATGTTAGTCTCCCTGGGTTTCAGACCCTTCGTAGATCTGGCCGTGGAGTAGCTCCGGCCGTGAGTTGAGTGTTGAGTTCAGTGGAGTTGTGTTGTGGGAGCCGTGGGAGAGACGGTGGTCCCAGCTGTGTAGTACCTTCGTTGAGTGGGTCTGTGTTGTGAGATTGAGTCGTGGAGGGTTCTCCGACTGAGTTTGTGCTTTGAGCATCGAGATACCGATCTGTTTGATCGAGGACCACAGCCTGCAGGAGCCACTTGTGAGACAGTGATACTGATGAGATACTGGAGTTCGGTGGGGTCGCACCCCTCGAACCACGCCCCGGGTGCGTTGATGATTCCGAGCCTGATGAGGCTGCGATGATGATACCGAGCCTGACGAGGCTGCGATGATGCGCCTAGTTCATATACTAGTGGTCGCTTGATACCCCTGGCCGTGCTACCATGGGGTCACTGTGTGAGATATCGAGTTTGTCCGTTGGGACACCCTGGTTGATACACCAGGGGGCGCAGGCTTGACTCGACTGGACCCTGTGGGGCAGTCGCTGAGATTTGAGATACTCTGGGAAAGTGATGGCGTAGCTTGTGTCATAGTAGAGCGTCGTGGGCTTAGTACTTGTGACATATTGTCAGCAGTGAGTGACTGCATACCATCATCCATAGTCTCTTCTTTTTGAGCATAGTAGATAGAGGCATGATAGCTGTAGATTCTTTTCCAGCTTATTTATCTTATCATCAGTCTTTTCTCTATCTTATGCCTCTGGTAGACTTAGTGGGCAGACCGTGGTTCTTGGAGACGGTACCCACTGAGAACTACTGTAGGATGTAGTTCTCACACCCTCTGTCGGTGACAGGTTGCTGAGGCTTTCTTCCGTTCCTGCTGTGCTTGACTGGACGGACCGAGGACAGGGAGTCGCGTGATAGTTTCCCCACCAGCATTGTTACTTTAGAGAGAGGTAGATGTACCATCCCGGATTGTGGGAGTGGGTTATGTTTCTTGTTAGCTATCTCCCATTTGGATTCATAGATGTTGTATAGGTGGATTTCTATTTGTATCTTCTGATTTTGGGAGATAGGCTATGAGTTGTAGCAGCTTGTAGTTGAGAAAAATTTTATAGTACAGCTTTTTATCTGCTCTGATATCTGTGTAGCTGTAGTTTTGTCTTTTGCAGGCTAGACGCTGCGTCTGTACGGCAGTTTCCGTACAGATGGCGGATCTGTTAGCGAGCCCGGGTCGCAGTTTCGACCCCGGGGCGTGACAGTACATGCCCTGGTCGAGTTACCAGGTGGTTGCTTTATTGAGTTTGAGATGGTCTGACAGGACGCCGAGATTTGGTGGCGTCGAGTTCGTCCTGTTGGACTACCAGGAGCTCGGTTGTTGACTTGGAACCAGTTTCGTGCTTTGCTGCTCAGGGCCAATTTTCCTGACAGTGTAAGCAGAAACTGGAAGGGGATCTTAGACTCCTGCAGCGGGGGAGTCGACCTCTTCTGGAGTATGTTCACGAGTTTTGCGATTGTTGAGTGGTGTACCCCATGTCTTCTGGATGAGATCCAGGATGTTGAGCTAGTTGAGAAAGGACTGCAGTGGAATATCTATCACTTGGTGTATTCTCGGCGGGTGCCAACGTTAGATGCAGCGATTGAGCATGCTTAGCGGGTTGACCGAGGATCAGTGATCATGTCAGGGATAGACGGAGCGCCAGGGACCAGCTCCGCGGAGAGGCATCCAGTGCCGCCTGAGTTTGGACAGTCGAGTAGATCGAGACCCCGGGGCCGCCACGATCCCAGTCTGAGGGTCGTGAGTCTCAGAGGAGACAGAGACCAGAGGTTCTCCGCAGCCGATGTATCAGCAGCAGCAGCGGGATGACTATGTCATTTGTGGTGGGCTGCATCCTGCGCCGTAGTGTGACCACAGGCAGGGCACAGATCATGGTCTTGTCCTAAAGCGGGGTCATCAGTCGCATTGGCAGCTTCGGCTCATCCTCCTCCGCTCTTCCTGACAGGCGGAGCTTCGACAGGTTATGGCCAGATAGTTAGGGCCACTTCTTCGCGGCAGTCCGACGGACGACCACCCCGAGCGAGAACGTCTATGTCGCACAGGATGAGGATTCGGGGATAGCTAGCCACGTGGTGGCAGATACTAATCTTATCTCCCCTTCACGCACTTGAGCGTTATTTGTTACCGGAGCATCGCATTCTTTTCTTCTGTAGGCCATTTGCATTGATCTATGGGCTAGAGATAGGACCCTTAGCTTGTGCTCGTGAGGTTCAGATACCTGATCACGTGTTGCACATAGATGGGTGTTATTGGTCCTGCCCAGTGCAGTTGGGGTCCTGGTTTTTGGCCCGTTGATCTTTTGGCCCTTCCTCACCTCCGGGATTTCGAGGTAGTGTAGGGTATGTTACTGCGAGGATCTAAGGCCTTGATGCTTGAGTGATGCCACACCGTTGATACACGGTGGTGATGCCACACCGTTGATACACGGTGGTGATGCCACACCGTTGATACACGGTGGTGATGCCACGCCGTTGGTGCACGGCAGTGATGCCACACCGTTGATACACGGTGATGATGCCACACCGTTGATACACGGCAGTGATGCCACACCGTTGATACACGGTAATGATGCCACACCGTTGATACACGGCAGTGATGCCACACCGTTGATACACGGTGATGACGCCACACCGTTGATACACGGTGGTGATGCCACGCCGTTGGTGCACGGCAGTGATGCCACGTTGTAGGTATACAACGGTGAGAGTTTTGTGGATGTTTTGGACTTGGACCGCGAGTTTGGGCATCAGCTTTATGATCGCCTTGTGAGCCAGTTTCCAGTCCCGTTCACCGACGGTTTGGTTCCCGTCAGGGTGTTCTTTATTAGTTGAGGGATCGACTTCGACCCGTGGGTCCGTTGGGGTTATGATAGCATATTGAGCGACCAACTGTGGCACGAGATTGTGTCTCTTGTGGATCCCTTTTGAGGGTAGCCTGCAGTTGTGTTGTCCACTCGAGTGGTTTCGGATTGGGAGGTAACCGAGTGAAGACCCCAACTTATTGGATTTCCCTTCCTTATTGGACGAGTCTGCGGATATGCTTCGGGTCGTCTTGTTGAGGGTGGCACCATGTTGTGGTTTGGTGCGTATTACACTTGTGGTTATTTCAGTTTTCCCCCAGCCTTTTAATTGAGCCTTTGGTTTTTCACGTCTCAGCTCAGTAGTGATGTGATTTTCCTCACCCGTGATTTACTTGCCCCTTTGAGATCTGTGATTATTGGAGTACGAGGGACGCCCGTTGCAATTTCTGGCTCGAGAGATGAGAGAATTGCATATCGGGTCATACCGTACTTGTTGTTGTTGTTGCGGAGTAATCACGAGGAGCGAGTGGGGGAGCTGGAGGCGTATTGTTAGATACCTAGCCGTGGTATTCTTGACTCCTGATGGGCTAGATCTAGTTTCGAGGACGAAACTTTCTTTTAGTGGGGGAGGATGTGAGGTCCCGGAATCCCCCGCGTAGGATTGCTGGTTGTTGGGCAGCGTTCGGTCGCCGTTGGGGGTGTTGGTGCGCGCGTTGGGGCCCAGAAATGGATTTGTGGTGCAATTTGGGTTTTAGCTGGCATCACTGGAGGCATGCGTGGTGTGTCAGTGGTGTTTGCGCGCAATTTGGACACAAGTGTTGGACTTCGTGCTCAAAAGGAGATCCCGTGGGAAATTGGATGATCCGTCGGGTGTTTGGATGTGGTTTCGCGCGACTCAGATGTCAAAATTGGACTCCGGGCGAAGTTTGGATAAGAGTTTACCTCTCCGGTCGCCTTCGGGAATTTTTAGAGTTGGAATTTGGCAAATCGGACTTTAAAAATGGACCCGGCGCGAAAATCGGATCGAGTGGGCTATCCGGGGGCACTCCGCAATTTTCGGATGAGAATTTGGAGAAATGGACATCGTTTTTGGATTCAGCGCGCGAAATCGCTAAGAATGGACTATTCACTTGTTTGTTTTGGAGCCCGGATGAAGTGCGTGTTTTTCGAGACGACGCGGCACGAATCCCGAGGCGAGGCGGCGGCACGGAGATCAAGGCGGTGCGGCGCGCTGCTCGAGGGCGTACGGACGCGACAGGGCAGACGCGCCTTCGGCGGGGTTCACGCGGGGGCCGCCACGTGGCGGGCCCCCGTTGGCTGCCGCGCGGGCGCGGGGGCACGCGCCTGTGTGGCGCGCGCGTGTCCCGCGCCTGCCGCGGGCGCGGTGTAACGCGCCCGTGTGGCGGGCGCGTTACCGCGTGCCGCGTGGCACCCGGGGCGCGTCCGTGGACCCGGTGCACGCGCCCCGGCCTTGTGAGCCGGCTGGGGTGGCTCCCGATTGGCCGGTGCACCGTGGACCGGTGCACCGTGGACCAGCCCTTTCTCCTCCTCCTTTTCTTCTTCTTCTTTCTCCCCCGAGCACCATTTTTCTCCCTTTCTTTCTTTCTTCTGCACCCGAGAGCGAGAGGGAGTGAGGGAGGAGGTTGCGTGAGGTGCGGCGGCGCGTCGTGGACCTCGTTTTGCGTGCGAGGTCGCCCGGCGGAGCGTTTCGGCGACGGCGGCGCAAACGGGTGGGTCCCGTGTGTTGGTTTTTCTGTATTTTTGTACAGTTTTTGGAGCGTTCTTTTGGACTGTAATTAACCCCCTTGCTCTTTTCTGTGTTGGGCACCGTGCACCGTTTTGCATGCGGACTCCGGCACCGTGCACCGTTTTGCGTGCGGACTCCGACACCGTGCACCGTTTTGCGTGCGGACTTCGGCACCGTGCACCGTTTTGCGTGCGGACTCCGTTTTGCGTGCGAATCCTAGCACCGTGCACCATTTTGCGTGCGGACTCCGGCACCGTGCACCGTTTTGCGTGCGAGGTCGCCCGGCGGAGCGTTTCGGCGACGGCGGCGCAAACGGGTGGGTCCCGTGTGTTGGTTTTTCTGTATTTTTGTACAGTTTTTGGAGCGTTCTTTTGGACTGTAATTAACCCCCTTGCTCTTTTCTGTGTTGGGCACCGTGCACCATTTTGCGTGTGGACTCCGGCACCGTGCACCGTTTTGCGTTCGGACTCCGTTTTGCGTGCGGACTCCGGCACCGTGCACCGTTTTGCGTGCGGACTCCGGCACCGTGCACCGTTTTGCGTGCGGACTCCGTTTTGCGTGCGGATCCTAGCACCGTGCACCGTTTTGCGTGCGGACTCCGCACCGTGCACCGTTTTGCGTGCGGACTCCGTTTTGCTTGCGGATTCTGGCACCGTTCACCGTTTTGCGTGCGGACTCCGGCGCCGTGCACCGTTTCACGTGCAGACTCCGTTTTTGGTGCGGACTCCGGCAGCGTGCTCCGTTTTGCGTGCGGACTCCGACGGCGTGTCCCGTTTTGCGTGCGGATCACGTGGAGGCCAATTGCAAGTGTCTACGAGCAATTGGTGGCAAATCGAGGTGGGTGGCCTTATCTCCAAGTTTTATGGACTGTACCGTATTTCTACTGATGTAGGACTACGCATGATAGTTTATTTCATTGTGTAGCATGCTAGATTGTAGGAATTGTTATTCCTTTTATTATCTGTTAATATAGTTATCTTGGAACTTGACCTAGCACCCCCGTCATACGTTGCATGTGTAACCAGACCAGTAGAAAACCCTCACTTGGGCTAGGGTTATTTATGCTTAGACATCCACACTGTTCTTTCATCCCTGGACATAGTGTTTTCTCGCCCGGGTACTGGGCCGAGAGGTCGGACTTGCTTTTAGTGTGGGATGCTTTTGCACTCTTGCTTGGGAGCAGAGTGGAGTCTGGTAGTTGTAGCGGGTTGCTTATCTGTGCGGGGAGCCGTTTGGGTAAACGGTAGTCCCGGGCCGTCGAGTATCTTCCGGTCCGTATTGTTGGGAACCGTTGGGGTTGACGGTGGTCCCAGGTCGTTGAGTGTTGTCCGACCTGTTTTGTTACCCTGAGTTGTGGGTCGTTCCTGGCTGTCGAGTATCTCCAGCCAGTGAGCTTTGTGCTGCGAACTGTTGGAGAGGCTAGTGTCTCGTGTTTCGAGTTAGCCGATCAGCTGAGTCGTCGAGAGTGCTCCGACTGTTGTGCGAGATTTTTGGGGATCTTGAGTCCTACCGTTCTGAGAGTGAGCGGGGTTTTTGACTAGCCTGCTTATGCCAATTTGTGATACTCTATGCCGCGCCGTTTTCCTCAGTTAGAGTCGCGTCCCTGAGATGCCGCTGTGGATACGATGGGCCTGTTGAGGCAGTTTTGCGCGAGGGGTGAGTTAGTCGGGCAGGACGCCCCACGTAAATCCCGTCCTCATGGGGATGTGTGGTAGTGGGCAGGCGCGTTCCTAGTCGACAGGCGCAGGCTTGACTGGACCCTATGAGGCAGTCAGTTCGATTGGGCCTATTGAGCACCTTGGGTGCGAGTGGTCTCTTTTACTTTCATCTGTTCCACTTTTTGAGTAGTTAGATAGAGGTATGGCAGCTGTAGAGTAGCTCCAGCTTTTCTTGTTCAGATTTCATTGTACTGTTATCTTTTACCTCTAGTAGACTTGGTGGGCAGACCGTTGGGCTTGTTGACGGCACCCACTGAGAACTACTGTGGGAAGTAGTTCTCACACCCGTCGTGGTGTCTTTTTCCCCAGGAACTTCTTCTCCTGTTCCTGTTGCTCCAGTTGCTGATCCTTCTGACCGAGGCGAGGGAGTCGCGAGCTAGTTCCCTACCCGTCATTGGAGTGTAGCAGTACCCCTCCAGAGGAGAGCTTCAGTAGATTAGTTTACTTTTTTTTCCTCTGTTGAGAGACCTTTGTTGTGAGGTATAGAGTTGTACTTTATTTTATAGTTTGAGAGACTGATGTAGTGAGGATATTCTTGTATCGAGAGTCTGTACACTGATGTATTTATTGGAGATACCTCCCTTTTGAGTTTTTGTATCAGAGGACTTTGTATACGATCGTATTTGGGAGATGGATATTGTATTATTTTCAGTTGTACAGTGTTTGGTTTTCAGTTTTTAGTAGTTTACTTTCCGCTCTGATATCTGTATACTGTAGTTGATTCTTTCTGCAGGTTAGACGCTTCGTCTGTACGGCAGTTTCCGTACAGACGGCGGATCTGTTGGCGAGCCCGGGTCGCAGTTTCGACCCCGGGGCGTGACAATCGATCGTCTGGAGTTCGAAACTGACGATCCGTATAGTCGATTTGAATGGCTTCGATGTTCTGAGCGCAGTGGCGCTGACGAAATTTATGTTCGACGAGCCGAAGTCCTCGAAGCGTGCCACACTAGGTAACACCGCAATATTTTATGGATTTTAAAATTATAGAGGAATGAATGCGACAAACCAAAATAGCTACTCAATAGGTTTCGTCGAGCCGGACGTTGTGGCGATGTTCGTTTTTTCGTTTGACGACTCCATCGTCTCGAAAAGTGTGAAATATTCGAAAATTTGTAGTATTTTGCGAAGAAGTCCAATATTTTATAGAGCAAAGTGTATGAAACTTGGTGGAGAGGGACCTTGCTGCATATTCTAGCTTCAGCTAGGGATCTAGATTAAAATATAAAGAATCGGAGGACTATTTTGCATTTTGTTGCAAAATATATGTATAGCAACCTAGGGCATCGATGGATGGAACCCTAGCCGCTTTCGTTTGTGTAACTGTAGCCCCAGCCGACCTCCCACCTCCTCTACCTCCTTTGCCGTATACCTGCGCCGCCGGCCGCTGTTCCCCGTTGCCGGAAAAAGCAAAGAGAAGCAAAAGCAACCTTGCTTTTAGGATTTGTTGAGGAGGAAACGATCAAAAAGGCTTGGAACCATTCCAAATTGCATCTGGAGTATTTTCTAGTCTCTGTGAACGTGGCCTGAGAAGCACCGGCGCCCAGATCAGCCGCGCGCTGCCGGGCCACTATCTTCTTTTTCCTCGGGTCCGACGAGATGAGTCCCTTTTCTTTGTGGATTTTGTAGCAACTTGGACCCTAGCAGTCAGCTTCTGACATCGAGAGGATGATCCAAGTCGAGACCCGAGGTCTGGGAACCTCCGGTTGTCGGCAGGCTAAAGATAGGTTGCCGGAACCCTAGTTTTGGCCGCGATCTTAGTGCGGTGTATCCAAGGCTTCTGGGGGGGGAAAAATTGATCAGTTTCTTCTGCAGGAACCTAGGAGGACCTCCCAAAAGTTTGAACCCTTTTGGTGGGGTAAGGAGCGCGGGGGAGCAAACTCTAGTGTTGCGGGTTCTTGGTGTTGGCCGAGCGGCGCCGCCCGTCGCCGCCCGTCGTTCCTCCGGTGGCGGCCAACTCTGGTAATTCTTCTGACACCTCGGGCTTGCCTCTAGTCCATTTTCATGAGACCCATGCGGCTTGCTTCCCAAGTTGCCATTAATGGGCTAATAAAGCTTCATCTTCTTCTTCCTCGGGTTGGGGGAGCATAGGGAAGTCCAAGCTTGCGCGGCTGAGGTCCTTTCCACCTCTAGAGGTCCAAGGTGTCACGCCCCGGGGTCGAAATTGCCACCCGGGCTCGCCAACAGATCCGCCATCTATACCAAACCCGCATAGGCGAAGCGTCCTACCTGCAAGAAAAGTACTACAGCTAAACAGATATCAGAGCTAAAAATGAAAATCTGCTGTAAACTAAAATCAACCACTGTACAACTGGAAATAATACAACAATGTCCATCTCCCAGAATGATAATCATACAATATCCTCATATACAAGAATCAGAACTCAACAGGGAGGTATCTCCAATAAATACATCAGTGTACAGGCTCTCAATACATATCATATCCTCACTACATCAGTCTCTCAAAAGAGGAAATAGAATAACTAATCTACAGAAGATCTCCTCTGAAGGGGGTACCGCTACTCTCCAACGACGGGTAGGGATCTAGCTCGCGACTCCCTCGCCTCGATCAACAACCGCAGAATCAGCAACAACCGCTAAGACTCTACAAAACAAAGGAGAGAAAAGAAAGGGAGGGGGAAAACCCCCAACCGGTGTGAGAACTACACCAAAAAGCGAGTTCTCAGTGGGTACCACCGCCGGACTCGACGGTCTGCCCACTAAGTCCTCAAGAGACATAAACTAACCGAAGCCGTGAGAACTGAACAAGAACGCTGATGACACTCAACAGCTACCATGCCTCCATCTAAATGCTCAAGATGGGAGAATCAGAGAATGGTATGCAACTACTAGCACATGAAGTGCACAATCTGTGACACCCCCGGAATTTGGATTAGTCCTCTATATAAATGATATAATAGGACTAAATCTCTAACCCGGCTATAGCATTTTGGATGGTAGCAAGATCCAAGAGGAACATGAGAGTTAAGCGTGATAGAGCTAGAGTAGTTCTAGGATGGGTGACCCCCTGGGAAGTGGGGCGTCACAGTTGGTATCAGAGACATTCACCAGCCGGAAATGTGAGATGAGTCTCGGCTGAGCCAGGGTTATATAGCGGGTAGAGCGAGGCTCCCCGGCTAATGACCGTTGTGAGTGGAGTGCAGCTCCTCACAAGGTCGGCTAAGGCTAGCGAGACGAGTCTCACATCGCCTGGTGCTTGTGAATGTGCTTGAGCCTGACGTGGACGTCAGGGCTTAAAGGGGGGAAGAATGTGACACCCCCGGAATTTGGATTAGTCCTCTATATAAATGATATAATAGGACTAAATCTCTAACCCGGCTATAGCATTTTGGATGGTAGCAAGATCCAAGAGGAACATGAGAGTTAAGCGTGCTAGAGCTAGAGTAGTTCTAGGATGGGTGACCCCCTGGGAAGTGGGGCGTCACACAATCGACCCAATCGAGCTGACTGCCACATCTGGTCCAGTCAAACCTGCGCCCACCTACAACCACGTCCCGCTGACAGGCAGGAATTATGTAGGGCGTCCAAACGTACTAACTCGCTATCGAGTAGTGGCTCATGCAGGCTATAGTCAAAATCCACGCTCTCTCTCAGAACGGATAGCCTCAAGATCACCAAACCTCTCGCACAACGGTCAAAGTACTCACAACGCCACAGGACCACCGTCAAACCAAACGGCTCCCAACAGCACTAGCACTGGTCTAAACACAGCTACTAGACTCCACTCGGTCCCACCTGACACGAGTGCAACAATAAAGTAATTGCGTGTAATAAACCCAATCAATGAACCAGTAAGAACTGGTACTGCCTGCTGTGCCTGACAAATCGGGTATGCTGGCCAATGCATAACGCCGATAAGGGATAGGAGTCTCAAGGACTCAAAGTATGTATAACACTCCGGAGTGGCACTCGAGGGGAGCGACCCACACGAGTAAAGTATCTCAGTAACCAGTAACATAAGTATAAATCAGCAGGACTGGATCATGACTCTGATCAAAGTGGGAAAGCCCAACTACTAAAGAAAGCCTCGGTCCTCAATCAGATGCAAAAGCACTCAAATAGTGAGAAACTCTGTCCACTAGAGAAATCTGATACCCAATCTGATGCATAAATAAATATTCGGTCAACCGCCCAATATCCGCGGTTACCGCAATACCCTGCCGTCTATAATCAAGTCCTATAACCGACCTCTGGTCTACCGCCCAAAGTCCGCGGTCACAGCAAAACCCTGCCAGCCTCAATCCAGCACAACCCATCACTGACACCAATGTCCCGGCTACACTACCTCAGACCTCTGCTCGCACCCGAGCAACACAGACCGCCTGACTAACAAAGAAGGAGAAAAGAAATAACATGGTTTCTCCTAAGTCAAGTTCCAATAGTAGTGTAGCAGTAAAAGATGGCCTAACTAGATGTCCATACAAGCATGCAAATGTCCTCAAGGAAATGAAAGGGGGTAAAGCATATAATAGATCCTCTAGGAATAAACAACATGCCGGAATCCCTAAAGAACTACACCTGTCCACAATCCAGGGTCCATCAAAAGAATGATCAGAATAATACCCGCACAAAGATATAGCCCCCTACTCCAACGAGTAATCATATCATAAAAGACTGTGCAACCTGGCATGCTAAAAGATCATTACTAAAGTATATCAATCTGTATGATCTAGGCCATTCCTCAAGCTTTTCATCTCAATGCTAAATATTGGTTGTACATTAAATATGCATGCTATCAGTCATAGAGGGGTGACATTCCCACAAGTGCACTTACATTCACCCTAAGATAAAAGCCTTATCATTCCTTACACAGTTACCAATATTAAGCTTACCCACCTGAAGAGCTCAATCCAAGGCAAACCTGGGGTCGGTGAAGAGTGTGGCCACTTGCTAACCATATCTGCTGAACCCGTATCCACGGTACATGTCGCGCAAACCTCGGCTCCTAGCAGTGCTCCAAAAACACTCGCGAAACTTCCTGGGTACAACAAAAGGTCCAAAGTTACACTTTATGCTAAAAATATCCAAGTAAACACCATCTGTTGAAACTAGTCCTGAAGATGTGCAATTTTCACCTGCAGAACGAACTCCGAAAAATCCAACAAAAATACTATCGCGATCGTCGCGTCGAGCCCTTCGAAACGAGTACATGCACGTCAAAATCCGAGTCCCGGAGGCCAAGTTACAAATTCCACAACGCGGCGATCGTGAAACTCCACAACAAACACAACTGTAATACTCTGCACAATAAAGGGAAAGAAGTATACCTTCGGGAAAATCTTAAAAAATTCCCCGAAAAATATGATGGTAATCCTTGCGACGCGTAGATGCAAAGAGTGTACATGCATGCCTCAATCCGATGCCCGGGTGCGGAGATATCGCCAAAACATCGAGCCGCTGTCCAAACTCAACCACAGCAAAAAGGGTCACAGTAATCTTGGAAAAACTCCTCGAAAAGCGCTAAACAAGGGGAAGAAGGAAATACTAAGATCGTAGCTCTATCTGTCGACGATCCAAGGGCACAGAAATCGCCAAAAACGGAGGTCGGAGTAAGCCGAGGGAGTCCTCGCACCGAAACGCGACGAAGGGGGGCCACAAATGAACGAGCGTCGCGCCGCGCCGTAAAAATGGAAACCTCGAAGTGCGTGACACGTAAAAAATCCGGGAATCCACAGTTGGAACCAGCTCTGCACGGGGATCAACTTTGCTTAAGACGTCGTGGCGAGGGGAGGCTCGGAAATGTCGGAAAAAGGGAAAAAGAAGAAGCTCGGATCCCTTTTATAGGCTCCAGAAACAATTCAAGAAATGATGGTTATGTCCCAAGAACCGGGCGCCCGCAAGAATCGGGCCGCTACAGTGTTGGGCCCGGCCCAACACTGTGCGCGCCCAAAAAGCCCACAGGCTGCCACATCATCACCCGAACAGCGGACAGCCACACCGGCCATCCGCTGCTCGACACGTGGCGCGCTGTGGAGGCGACACGTGGAGCGCACTCAGTCAACGACCGCTGCCGCGCCCACGTGTGCGCCTGCGCCGCCGCCCGCCACCCCTGCACGCACGCGCCCCGAGGCAAACCGCATTCGTTTCGTGAACCGGGTCCACAGCACCGACCAATCCGTTCACGCCACGTGTCCTGCCCTCCGGTGCACGCCGGCCAGTGGACCGCGCGCCTGCCCGCGCGCCTGCCTTCGCACCTGCCCGCGCCCGGGCGCCTGCCCGCGGTCGCTCCGCCGCCTGCCCGAGCCCGCTCCGCCGCTGCCCGGCGCCGCCCGCCGTGCCGGAATAGTACCTCTGCCTCGAAATCCGTGTCGGGTCATCCGGGCTCCGAAAAATACAAATAAGTAGTCCATTTTCATCGTTTTCGCGCGCTGAATCCAAATCCAGAGTCCGTTTTGCCAAATTCCAACTCTAAAAATTGCCGAAGGCATTCGGAAAGGTGTTCTTTTGTCCAAACTTCGCGCTGAGCCCAGTTTTAATATCCGTTTCGCGCGAAACCACTTCTAAACATCCGACGGGGTCCTCTGACTACTCTCGTGATCCATTATAAGCCCGAAGTCCATCACTTGTGTCCAAATTGTGCACAAACGCCGCCGACACACATCGTAGGCCTCCAGAAGCTGCAGATGTAACCGTAATCCATAAGTAGGAATTTCGGGTCCTCACATCCTCCCCCACTAAAGAAAGTTTCATCCTCGAAACTAGCTCAATTCCACCATGAGTCACAAACACCAAGGGTAAGTACTCAACATCACCATCTCCCGCTTCTAAGTCACCACTCACTCCCTGTGATTACTCCTCAACAACAACAACAGCAACAACCAGTACGGCATAGCCCGATTGCGCAATTCCCTCACCTCACGAGCCAGAATTCGCAACGGGCGTCCCTCGTACTCCGAACATTCTTAGCTCTCAAATGGAGCGAGTCAATCACGGGCGAGGAATCCAAAAGCAAAACACTCATGAGCTGAGACATGAAATACCACAGGGGCTCCATCAAAAAGCTGGGGGAAACAAATTACCCACTAGTGCAACACGCACCAAACCATATCCTGTGTCAACTCAACCAAGGCAACCCGAAGCATACCCACACGATTATCCAATAAGAAAAAGAGCCCTAACAAGGAGGGGTCCTCACTCGGTCACTCCCGAATCTTGATCATCCGAGTGAACTACTCAGCCGCGGTCTATCATCCAAAGGAACCCTCAGGGACACAACCATGAGCCATGTTTGCCTCAACAGTCCACACAGCTCCAGCTGTGGAATCATCAAACTCAACCCCAGACAGCTCTCCTGCTCTAGGTATCTGCCAACACAGTGGCCCTGTCGGGGTAATCCAGAATGCCCAACAATAACCCAATCGGTCACTCCACAGTCACTCTGGGAGGCATCACTATAACTCGTAGATCCTTCTCCCAACACTGGAAATACAAGCATTGGCGCTGGTATCAGTCTCATCATCCATCATCCATGATCTCCTGGCACTGCCAAGCCCAAGAAGCTCCTCGCCTCAAGTATAAATGTTGGTCTCGGCCAATCTCGAATAACATCCATTTGGTCGAGTTCCACCGCCGCTCCAACGGCTAAAATAAGGTGACCCAAGAAAGCATGCACTTGGAGCTAAAACTTGTACCTCAATAACTTGGCATACAACTTCATCCACACAGGCATGGTAGCACATCCACAAGTGCTCCACGTACTCTAAATCGCTCTGGGAGTAAATCAAAATATCCTCGGGGAACACCACTCCCAATCCGTCCAAGTACAATTGGGACACACAATTCCTCAATCTTGAAGACAACAGGGCATTAATTATTCCATTTGGTCTCACTGTGCTCTCATAATGCCCTTACCGGATCCTGAATGCCATCATGGCAGAATACGCAACTGTACAATTCCACATAGGTACAGGTATCCCAGACGAACAACTGCCGGAGTATAATTCCATCAAAAGGTCCTAAATACCACCCGGACCTGTCTACACTCGAACCATAAAAAGGACCCTCACTGTCGTGTATCAACGACGTGGCATCACCACCGTATACCAACGGCGTGGCATCACCACCGTGTATCAACGGCGTGGCACTAGGTCAAACAGACCCCTCGATCCATCAGATCCTGCAACTGCGCCATCAGCTCTCTCAGTTCTACCGGCGATATCCAATAAGGTGCTGTCGAGGGTGGCGCGGTTCCCCGAACCACGTCAAACGCAATCTCTATCTCCCTAACCGGCGGCATTTCAAACAGCTCAGGTGAAATCACACCCGGGATCTCGTGGGCAACAGAGATATCCGTGGGTCCCGGTGCCGCCGTAAGCACCGCTCACACTGTCGCTAAAGCCCGTGTGCTCTAACAATCACAACAACCAAACCTCCTCTTGTCTGACTCGCAGAAAATCGACGTCCTCTCTCTCCTCAGTCAAAACATCCTGTGCCATTGTGCCAACCAGTCTCAAGCACATGGTCCAAATACCGAACTGCCACAATTACCAATAAGTCTGCCGGCATAACTCGCGGCCTCAACTGCATTGGACATGATCCACAAGCCTCCTCCACATGCACAACACTAACAGGAACCTGTACCTCTAGTGCACGTGGTAACAAATCTACCTCTAGTCCATACAGGAATGCAACATGCTCTAACTCCGACTGCTGTGATGAAATCCCAGCTGCGACACTCGATCCACTACCGTGGCGCCCTCCAACCGAGCGGCACAGATTCATCCGCTCAAAGCAAGTGGTTGTCGCTCAATCTGCCTGAAAATCAGGACTATCCACAAGGGAGCACGACCTCTGTCTCTGCTCACATTGAGGCGACGAATAGGGTCCTCCGCAGATAACAAATCCACGCTACCGCTGCGCCACTCTGATAAAGACGCTGTTACTGCCATCGGGGTCCACCCGATCTCTGGCATCTTAGAAATCCACTACCCTGGAAAAAGAAATCAGAAATGCCTCTGCCGGCCGATCTGTCCTCCATCACCCGGCGCCAAACACCAATATCCAGAACTCGTCTCTAGCGGCAGATCCCTATCCAAAGGAACTGCAGCGCCACGCTCCAACACAACGCCTACCCCAATGAGGCGTCAAAACCTGTAACGGAGGGACTGAATAAACTGAAAAGTATCCTGGCGCAATCCACTCCCAGTCTCACATATCCTATGCGCCTCGTCCCTCGAAACCTGGAGCGCACAGTTCAACAACTGCATAAACTCTCCAGCATAGGGAGGCTCTCAATTGATCACTCCATCACCACCAACCACGACTCTGCCTCCAAAGGCTCCAAACTTAATCTTACGAGTCGGGGTGGTTCATCTGCCAAATCTGGCTCAATAGATCGATCGCGTCCCCTCAGCTCACCAGCTGCCAACTATCCACCCTGCCTCGGTGCCTCGCCACTAAACATTGGCACAGAGGGGGCTACTCACTCCATCGGTGCCACAGAAATCCCCGTCCCTGAGGATACTGCAACCGGGTGGTCTCAGAAGGAAGCTCTGTCGAGGTGCCCGCTGCTCCGACAACTGTGTCACTAATACCAGCTGCTCGCTCACTCTGTCGCTAGTAAGCCTCTGACAAAACTGTCATCTTGGTCCGAAACTCACTGACCTCAATCCGGGTATCTGGCCCAATGTCATGCCCCGAGTGTAAACCAGAACTCGGGCTCGTCTACAGATCCGCCGTGCACACGGAATATTCCTCATACACGAAGCGCCGGTAACCTGCTCAAATAAAACAGATACAATAATAGAGCAATAAAACAGAGCTGAACTGAAAATACTACATCTCAGACTGAACTGGAAGTAAGAATACAAAATGACTGTAAAATAAGGTACAAGTCTCTCTCCCAGCTCACCACAAAAATACAACCAGCTGGCTAAAGCCAGACCCCAAAAGTAAAAGTACAACCGTCTGAGATAGGATACATAAGAGGTACCAGTCTAGCTACTCACTGTCGGGCCCACTGTCTAGCTACTCAACCGTCCTCTCTCCTCGACCCGCCACTGTATGTCCAGCAGCACCCGCAGAAGGCTCTGCAAAACAAAGGAGAAGAAAAGAAAAAGAAGAATGGGGGTGAGAACTACTAGTAAACCAGTAGCCTCCCCTAGTGGGTAAAACCTCAAACTCTGACACACCCACTAGGTCAACCAGAGGCAAAAAGGGGAAGAAGAGTGGTAAGTAAAAAGACTACTGCAAAGGAAAATCTACCACAACTATGCCTCTAAAAATGCAGTCCAAGACTGGAATAACCGTATGCAACAATAACCAACCGTCCCAGATGAACCCAATCTGTACCGCCCTCATCATCGGGCAAATAAGCCGCGCCGATGTGATAGCACAATTCCTGCTGTCGCCCTCATCATCGGGCAAATAAGCCGCGCCGATGTGATAGCAAAACTGTCCATAACTGTCTGGCCCCGGCCTCCGGAGGGGATCTCGAGGGGAGCGACCCACACGAGGAAAGCATCACCGGGCAATAACCGCGCCGGTGTGATGAAAGCATCACCGGGCAATAACCGCGCCGGTGTGATAAGTAACCAAAGCAGGACTGGATCACAACTATAAAGCCCTAGTGGAACACAACCCTCCACTAAAAGAAAACTGATTCCCAATCAGATGCAAAAGTAACCATCCGGTCAATTGCCCAATATCCGCGATTGCCGCAATACCCCAAAATCCACAACCAGGTCTCACAATCGACCTCCGGTCAACCGCCCAATATCCGCGGTCGCCGGAATAACCCACAATCACAATCATGTCCCACATCCGACATCTGGTCAACCGCCTACTATCCGCGGTTGCCACAAAACCCTCTAGTCCATAATCATGCCCTATCACCGATGTCCTATAACCGACATCCGGTCAACCGCCCAATATCCGCGGTCGCCACCAAAACCCATAATCCATAATCCAGGCCCCGGCTACACTATCCCAACCCCTGCTCAAACCCGAGCAACAAATATCACCTGACTAACGAAAGGAGAAAAGAAACAAATAAGGTTTCTCCTAAGTCAAGTTCCAGCATGAAAGTGTAGCGATAAAAGATGGCCTATCTAGATGTCCATACAAGCATGCAAGTGTTCTCAAGGAAATAAAGGAAAAGGTGTCCAATAGTGGTTCCACATGTGTAACAATTAATAGCTCCGCATAGATATAACCATCATGCTAAAATATTATCCAACCACACATGTCCATAATCCATGTTCCATAATAAAGCATCACTATCCACCTATGCATGTCATAAAATCCTCAAATAGTACCGTCCACTAACAGGATAATCATATAGTCCAAAATAAATATTCCAATCCACATGCAAGGTTAAACGCTAACATTCCATCCATACCAACATGTATAAGTCCCAACCACTATCAGGTATCCACAATAGTAATTTCCATATGATAGGCTCACAATTTTATATTACTTTAAGCATGCATGTCCAAATAAAGGGATCACTCTAATATTCCTAGAGAGCATGTCAAAATAGAGGTAAACAACAACCACCCACATCGATCGCTAATTCCAAGTCCAAAGAGTGCTCCAGGCCAAAAAGCTAAACCGCCGCGATCACTGAACAAGAATTACCCCAAAACATACAATTAAACTCAACACATGCTGTCCCAAAGCTAACAGTCCAAAGATGCCCTGTTTTTACCTGTGAGAAGTGCCCGGAAAAATCCAAGAAAACTACTCTCACGATCCTCGCGACGAACCCGTCGAAACGAGTACCTGCACGCTCAAATCCGAGTTTCCTACACTGAGAAACAAATCCGACAAGGGGACCACCCCAAAATAATCTGCTCTCAAAAACTGTAGCACTAATTCCTGTAAACAGAGATTTCTCAAGTTCGAAAAATATTCAGAAAATTCCAACAAAATTTGAGGATATTCCTCGTGATGTGTAGATGCAAAACGCCTTTTGAATCACCCCAATTCGATGCCTGTGCGCGAAGATATCATCAAAATATTGTAGCACTGTCCAAAACTCCACCCTAGAAAATGAGGTCACAAGATGATCCGAAAAACCCATGAAAAGCTCGGAATGGGAAAAACCAGAAAACACGGGAAACGTAGCCCTACCTGTCTTGAAGCCAACGGCGCAAGAATCGCCTCAATCGGAGGTCGGAGTAAGCCGGGGGAGCCCTCGCACCAAAACGTGACGAAGAAGATCACAAATGAACAAGCGTCGCGCCGCGCCGTAAAAATGCAAACCTCGGGATGCATGCCGCAGAAAAATCCTGGAATCCGCAGTTAGAATCGCCACAAGGAGAGGAAGAGATCTTGTGAAGGTTGCACAGAGAGATGAGGAGCAGAAAAAGAGTTCCAGTAAGAAGTTCGGGCTCTATTTATAGGCCCACAAAAACAAATCCAAAAATCCCGAATTTGTCCCAACTTCCGGGCGCAGGCCCACTTTCGGGCGCCCGGAAGCCCCACGGGCCGGCCCGCGACGAGCGCCCGGAACGCCCGGAGGCAACCACGTCGCCCCGAACAGGCAACAGCCTAACCCGCCGCACACGAGCCGCCACGTGGCCCCTCCCGGTCAACGTGGGTTGGTGGCGCCCGCGAATCAGCGGGCGCCACGTGGCCCGCACTAACCGCCCCGACCAACCCTGGCGCGCCGCCTGGCACGCCGCCTGGCGACCCTGCCAGGCACGGTTCCCGAGGCCACCTCCCGCGCCTCGGTGTTCCCCGCCTCCTGAGCCCGCCAACAGGAAGATGCCACGTGTCCCTGGACCGGGTTCATGCACCCGCGCAGGGGACTCCGTGGACCGCGCACCCAGCGCCAGCCAACCGGGGGTCGACACGTGTCTCCCGCCCGAAACCCTGCACCCAATTCAAAACCCTGCACCGCCGCACGAAAGCCGTGGACCGCGCCCACTGAACCGACCCAATCGCCAGCTGCCACGTGTCCAACGCGCTCCCATGCACCGCGCGCCTGCCCGCGCGCCCGCGCCCGCGCGCTGCCCGCGGCCGCTCCGCCGCCTGCCCGAGCCCGTCCGCCGTGCTCCATCGCTGCCCGCCGGCTGCCGGAGTTACTGTTCCGGCGTGAACAGTAACCAGTGCTCAAAAATCACAAGTGGGTAGTCCGTTTTAACCGTTTTCGCGCGCTGAATCCGAATTTGTTGTCCGATTTGCCAAATTCTAACTCCAAAATTTGCCGAAGGCACCCGGAAAGGTGTTCTTTTGTCCAAACTTCGCGCTGAGCTCAATTCTAATATCCATTTTGCGCGAAACCACTTCCGAAGATCTGACGGAGTCCACTGATCACCCACGTGATCCATCTAAGTCCGAAGTCCAACACTCGTGTCCAAATTGTGCACAAAACCTTCGACACACAAAATAGGCTCCCAGAAGCCACCAATGACTCCACCACAGCTCTGCAGAGATCCAGGTCATCACTCCCAAAACCAACCGCTTAAGCTCATCTGCTATGACAGGATGCACCCGGGTCAAAACCTAGCGTCGGGGAGACACCGCTCACCACGACGAAACTGCAAATCAGCACACAAAAGCCACTCGACCCAATCCAGCGAAAGTCTAGAGCATGTCACCCGTTCCACAGCATTATGTTGTCTGCAGCCAACATAATCACTTAGGAGAATAAACATGCCAATCACTCATCCCATCCCTTGGGAGAGGTATAAAACTCAATCAGGACTCTCGCTATAAATCACGACTCTCACGAAGTCAACCAAGGGTCAAACCATAAGCCTAGGGTTTCTAAGTCCACCATGACCTACAACCTAGGATCTGATACCAACCTAATCTGTCACGCCCCGGGGTCGAAACTGCGACCCGGGCTCGCCAACAGATCCGCCACCTATGCCAAACCCGCATAGGCGAAGCGTCCTACCTGCAAGAAAAGTACTACAGCTAAATAGATATCAGAGCTATAAATGAAAATCTGGTGTAAAGTATCTCAGTAACCAGTAACATAAGTATAAATCAGCAGGACTGGATCATGACTCTGATCAAAGTGGGAAAGCCCAACCACTAAAGAAAGCCTCGGTCCTCAATCAGATGCAAAAGTACTCAAATAGTGGGAAACTCTGTCCACTAGAAAAATCTGATACCCAATCTGATGCATAAATAAATATCCGGTCTACCGCCCAATATCCGCGGTTGCCGCAATACCCTGCCGTCTATAATCATGTCCTATAACCGACCTCTGGTCAACCGCCCGAAGTCCGCGGTCACCGCAAAACCCTGCCAGCCTCAATCCAGCACAACCGATCCCTGACACCAATGTCCCGGCTACACTACCCCAGACCCCTGCTCGCACCCGAGCAACACAGACCGCCTGTCTAACAAAGAAGGAGAAAAGGAATAACATGGTTTCTCCTAAGTCTGTTACGACTTTTTGTGTTGGCATATTTCGTGAGTTGAGTCGGAGTCTTGAAGTGATCAAATTGTCAATCAGCAATCAAAGACTCAGAGAAGATTCAACAAGAGCTCAAGTTGACACTCAGTGTTTTGAGTCTTGAAGATTGAAGATGAAGAATTGTGGATCAATTACATCAATCTGAAGGAAAATGGATTCGGAATGATCAGGTACGTTTAACTAAATAATTTTGGTGATCCGAATACATTTGAGTAGTTTAGAAACACTTGGATAAGTTTTCATTGCATAAAAGTCAAAAACTGTTTTTTCAGGAAATCCGTTCAGGACTGGAAATTCTGTTCAGGACTGGAAATTCTGTTCAGGATTGTTCTGTTAATCCAGTCCGGACCGTGGATTCCAGTCCGGACCCCGAACCTTGTTTTTTCATGAATTGCTGAAAAAAAGACGACAGTCCGGATCAGCCAATCCAGTTCGGACCGCCGTGCGGGAAAAATTCTGTTAAGTCGGTTTTTGATGCTTATCTCTTTCCAAAGATTTCTAACCTATAAATAGACACTTAGGGTTTCTCAAGAACTACCGATTAATTTATAAAACACTTGAGAGCAACCCTAGAGGCTAGATTTTTATCGTTCTTCTTTATAGCCTCTTTTAGGACAATTCGACGGTTCTTCCAAGATCTATCTTTTGTCGAATTGATCTAGTCTTTGCTTAGAGATTCCTTCTATGGTTCCTTAATGATAATCTAAGCAAAGGATCACCATCGAAGCTTTTATCAAGTTTGCGTCGTGGATTCGACGTAGCATCGTGGATTCGATGTGTTGAAGGCGTTTCGTGGATTCGAAATGTGTGCTCGTGGATTCGAGTGGCGTTCGTGGATTCGAACGTGTGCAGTGGACGTGCAATCGGTGAGCGCAAGATCCGAAGAAGTTGAAGGAGGGGTCGAGTCCGTGAAGTCGGTAATCACCTTGTTATTCTTCATTTTCTTAGTGGATTGTTATTGTGTGTTGGTCCCGTGGTTTTTCTCCTGGATTGGAGTTTCCACGTAAATCTCGGTGTGCTATTTTTATTTTCCGTATTGGTTTTTATTTTGCACTGAGATTGGTTTTATAAGTATTACACCTATTCACCCCCCCTCTAGTTGTTTGATAGTACCTATTTAGATCCGTGTGGATCCTTAAATATATAAAAACCAACATGTGGTATCAGAGCGGGTTTTAGGTTTATCTATCATGTCGGGTGAAAGTGGTAATATTTATAGACCTCCTCTTTTTGATGGGACTAATTATGCTTATTGGAAAGTGCGGATGAGAGCTTTTCTCATCGCAATTGATGAGCGGGTATGGCAAACCGTGGAATACGGTTGGGTGCATCCTGTTGAGGAAGTAGGAAATTCTACTACCCCAAAACCTCGCTCTAGATGGTCCAAAGAGGAATTCGAAAGATCTTCTTACAATGGGAAAGGTATGAACACTTTATTTAATTCTCTTTCCTCGACTGAGTTCACACGAATTTCCGCGTGTGAAACCATGAAAGAAATTTGGGATATTCTCAAAATTACACATGAGGGTACTAATCTAGTAAAAATTCAAAAGTTCCAGATGCTTACAAGTCAATTTGACTCTATTCATATGGTTGAGCATGAATTATTTACTGATTATTACACAAGACTCCAAGATATAATCAACACTTGTGCTAATTTAGGAGAAAAGATCCCGGAGTCGAAAGTTGTAAGAAAGATACTTCGGACTCTTCCGAAACGGTTTAGGGCAAAGGTTACCGCCATTGAAACCGTTAGTCATCCGGATGAGATGAGAGTAGAGGAATTAGTAGGTGCTTTGCAAACTTATGAAATGACTTTTCCTACTAATCAAGTTTCTTCCAAGTCTTCTTCTAAGCTTACAGGTGTTGCATTCAAATCTACAATGGAAGAAGATGGCGAATCAAGTTCCGACGATGAAATCTCTTTTGCCGATTTTGAAGAACAATTGGCGCGGATCGTAAAGAAATTTCGTCGGAAGTTTTGGAAGATTTGAACCGATGGATCTTCATCCTCGAAACCATCTAAATGATCATCGGGTTCTAAATCCTCTAACCTCAAAAGCTGTGCAAAACCTTCTAAGGAAAAAGATGAATTCGAAGGGGAAATCCAATGTTATAGATGCAAAGGCTACGGCCATATTTCAACGGATTGTCACTCTCCGAAATCATATAAAAAGAAGGCTTTGCAAGAGAAAACTTGGGACGATTCTACTTCTAATGAATCGACCTCAAGTAAAGAGGAAAAAGTCGTTGCCTTTCATGCCTCTCAAATTCCTTCTTCTAATATGTGCTTATCATCTTTAATCACTGACTCTATTCCTTTGATTTTGCATGAAACATCAACATCCGGCGGAGAGTCATCAAGTGAGGGGGAGTCGGACGAAGAAGAACTCGTTGAGGCATATCAACAACTTCTTATGGAATCAAAGAAGATGGCCAAGCACATTAAGAAGTTGAGGAAGCAACGACTTGAGGTTCAAGACGAGAATCATGCTTTAAAGACAAAACTTCATGATCTCGAGGAGGAACGAGAACGTTTATTGGATAACAATAAAATCCTCCAAGAAAAGCTAAACCAATCGGAGACAAACGCTAAATCATATATGGACAAGATTGGTTTTCTAGAAAAACAGTTTGGGGAAATTCATGTCACCAACCAAGCTTTGACCAAGCAAGTTCATCAACTTAAATCCGACATACAAAGGCTTTCAACTGGTTCCAAGAAATTTGATTGTATGTCCGGATTAGGTCAAACAAATAAGGTTGGTTTGGGATTTAAAAAGAACCAAACTGTGAAGGATTCAAGTTCCACAACTAAATTGAAAGGAAGAACTTGTCACCAATGTGGACTTGAAGGACACTTGATGAAGACATGCCCGAAAAAGAGAAAGAGGAATTCTTCGGCAACTTCATCTACGGAGCGAACTCAACGGAATCAAAAGACTCATCAAGTTAAAGGAGTTCACTCAAACCACCAAAGGTCCGAGCCACAACATCAATCATACAAGTGGATCATTGCGAGGCAAAGACCTAAGGTGGATCAACAGTCAAAGCTATCATCTCCCAACCACAATGAATCAAGACAACCCAAAATCCGACGATTTTGGATTCGGAAAGGTGATATCTTTCCTTGTCTTAAGTTCTAAATAGCTTATGACTGTATGTAATGCTTTGATTGATTTTCCTTTCATATTTTTCTGAATCTCTGCATTACATGTTTTCAATGCTCTTCGTTTTTATATTTTGTTTTAAACAAAAGGGTTTTAACGAACAAGTGCATTGAATAAAAAGGGTTTTCACTTTCAATCACTCCAATTTAATTTTATATGAATTATCAACTTTACTCCATAATCATAATTCTTGAAGATACTTCATTATAGGAGTTTTTGATAATTATATTCATCAAATTTTAGTAATCATGTGTGATCTTTAGATGCTTAACCTATCTCGGTTGTGTGAATTCATTGTGATAAACATGAGACAACCGATAGACTAAAATTTGGGATTTAATTCTTTCACATAAGAGATTGCATTTTCTTACATGGGTAATGAAATGAATTGCAAAAGATGTGGAAAGAGTTACATCCGAAAGGAGTGTGAAAACTACCACCACATGTTGGAAAGGGCTGCCACCCCGGTCGTCCGGTTATTGTGTGAAGCTACCACATGTTTTGATGCTTGAAAAATATTTTTTTGAAATTTTTAGTTGAAGCATTCGGAGATTCATATTCAAAGTTCATATATTTTGAACAATCTCCTGGTTGGTATAAGGTGGGATAGTTGAAAGATGCTCAAAGAGCCACACTTAGGTATTTTAGTGCTTATCTCAAATTTGAAAGGGTAAAATTCAAAATTGATGTCATTTGGAAATCTCTGTAAGTCATCTTTGTAAATCCGTTGCATCTTGATATACTTTGGATCTCAAGATTATTTTTGATGACTTGTGTTTGACGTATATAATATGAAAAACGGTTTATAATGTCTTATCTTTGTTTTTCATGATTTCGGAGTAAATCTTTTTAATTTTTGTAAAATTAATTAGATTGAATGACATCTATGTGATCTCATATTATTTTCAAACACTTAAATTTTTTTCTTGATGGAATACAAATCGGTAATTTGAAAGATTTCAAAATTTGGATTTGTTTCAAGAATTTTTGTGATTTTTGTTTTCGAGTACCGGTACGAAATCTGCATTTTTGTTATATACCGGAACTGAGCTTTTATCTCTCTTTCTCTATGAACTAATGTTGTTAGTGATTTCTTTTTGCCTATATTCACTGTTTGACAATTTGTGACAAAAAGGGGGAGAACAGAAATAGGGGGAGAACAGAGATAGGGGGAGAACAGAGATGCTCAAGATAGGGGGAGATAAAGAAAAGAGATGATGAAAAAGGAGGCCGAAAAACAAAAGGAACCAAAAGGACGAATCAAATGTAGGATTTACATTTAATTTCAAACGACTGACTTTTGATTTTGTTTGGAGTTTTATTTTGCAGGATCTACATCACTTTAAGACTCCAAGTCCTAAGTAATAGAGTTTGTTCTAAGATTGGTTCAAATGTAATTTTTGTTTATTGGATCTTTCACGCAAAGAAAGTCAATGTTTTGGTGATAACATTGAGTTTCAATTTTTTGGTTTAAGATGAGTGACTTGAGCGTTTTACGTATTTTTAGGTTTTGTCATTAAATTGTCAAAGGGGGAGATTGTTACGGCTTTTTGTGTTGGCATATTTCGTGAGTTGAGTCGGAGTCTTGAAGTGATCAAATTGTCAATCAGCAATCAAAGACTCAGAGAAGATTCAACAAGAGCTCAAGTTGACACTCAGTGTTTTGAGTCTTGAAGATTGAAGATGAAGAATTGTGGATCAATTACATCAATCTCAAGGAAAATGGATTCGGAATGATCAGGTACGTTTTACTAAATAATTTTGGTGATCCGAATACATTTGAGTAGTTTAGAAACACTTGGATAAGTTTTCATTGCATAAAAGTCAAAAACTGTTTTTTCAGGAAATCCGTTCAGGACTGGAAATTCTGTTCAGGACTGGAAATTCTGTTCAGGACTGTTCTGTTAATCCAGTCCGAACCGTGGATTCCAGTCCGGACCCCGAACCTTGTTTTTTCAAGAATTGCTGAAAAAAAGGCGACAGTTCGGATCAGCCAATCCAGTCCGGACCGCCGTGCGGGAAAAATTCTGTTAAGTCAGTTTTTTATGCTTATCTCTTTCCAAAGGTTTCTAACCTATAAATAGACACTTAGGGTTTCTCAAGAACTACCGATTAATTTATAAAACACTTGAGAGCAACCATAGAGGCTAGGTTTTTATCGTTCTTCTTTATAGCCTCTTTTAGGACAATTCGACGGTTCTTCCAAGATCTATCTTTTGTCGAATTGATCTAGTCTTTGCTTAGAGATTCCTTCTACGTTTCCTCAATGATAATCTAAGCAAAGGATCACCATCGAAGCTTTTATCAAGTTTGCGTCGTGGATTCGACGTAGCATCGTGGATTCGATGTGTTGAAGGCGTTTCGTGGATTCGAAACGTGTGCTCGTGGATTCGAGTGGCGTTCGTGGATTCGAACGTGTGCAGTGGACGTGCAATCGATGAGCGCAAGATCCGAAGAAGTTGAAGGAGGGGTCGAGTCCGTGGAGTCGGTAATCACCTTGTTATTCTTCATTTTCTTAGTGGATTGTTATTGCGTATTGGTCCCGTGGTTTTTCTCCTGGATTGGAGTTTCCACGTAAATCTCGGTGTGCTATTTTTATTTTCCGCATTGGTTTTTATTTTGCACTGAGATTGGTTTTATAAGTATTACACTTATTCACCCCCCCTCTAGTAGTTTGATAGTACCTATTTAGATCCGCGTGGATCATTAAATATATAAAAACCAACAAAGTCAAGTTCCAATAGTAGTGTAGCAGTAAAAGATGGCCTAACTAGATGTCCATACAAGCATGCAAATGTCCTCAAGGAAATGAAAGGGGGTAAAGCATATAATAGATCCTCTAGGAATAAACAACATGCCGGAATCCCTAAAGAACTACACCTGTCCACAATCCAGGGTCCATCAAAAGAATGATCAGAATAATACCCGCACATAGATATAGCCCCCTACTGCATCGAGCAATCATATAATAAAAGACTATGTGCAACCAGGCATGCTAAAAGATCATTACTAAAGTATATGAATCTGTATGATCTAGGCCATTCCTCAAGCTTTTCATCTCAATGCTAAATATTGGTTGTACATTAAATATGCATGCAATCAGTCATAGAGGGGTGACATTCCCACAAGTGCACTTACATTCACCCTAACATAAAAGCCTTATCATTCCTTACACAGTTACCAATATTAAGCTTACCCAACTGAAGAACTCAATCCAAGGCAAACCTGTGGTCGGTGAAGAGTGTGGCCACTTGCTAACCATATCTGTCGAACCCGTATCCACGGTACATGTCGCGCAAACCTCGGCTCCTAGCAGTGCTCCAAAAATACTCGCGAACCGTCCAGGGTACAACAAAAGGTCCAAAGTTACACTTTATGCTAAAAATATCCAAGTAAACACCATCTGCTGAAACAAGTCCCGAAGATGTGCAATTTTCACCTGCAGAACGAACTATGAAAAATCCAACAAAAATACTGTCGTGATCGTCGCGTCGATCCCTTCGAAACGAGTACCTGCACGTCAAAATCCGAGTCCCGAAGGCCGAGTTACAAATTCCACAACGCGGCGATCACGAAACTCCACAACAAACACAACTGTAATACTCTGCACAGTAAAGGGAAAGAAGTATACCTTCGGGCAAATCTCCAAAAATTCCCTAAAAAATACGACGGTAATCCTTGCGACGCGTAGATGCAAAAAGTGTATAGGCACGCCTCAATCCGATGCCCGGGTGCGGAGATATTGCCAAAATGTCGAGCCGCTGTCCAAACTCAACCACAACAAAAAGGGTCACAGTAATCTTAGAAAAATTCCTCGAAAAGCGTGAAACGAGGGGAAGCAGGAAATACCAAGATCGTAGCTCTGTTTGTCGCTGATCCAACGGCGTAGGAATCGCCAAAAACAGAGGTCGGAGTAAGCCGGGGGAGTCCTCGCACCAAAACGCGACGAAGGGGGGCCACAAATGAACGAGCGTCGCGTCGCGGCGTAAAAATGGAAACCTCGAAGTGCGTGCCACGTAAAAAATTTGGGAATCCACAGTTAGAACCAGCTCTGCACGGGGATCAACCTTCCTGAAGACGTCGTGGTGAGGGGAGGCTCGGAAATGCCGGAAAAAGTGAAGAAGAAGAAGCTCGGATCCCTTTTATAGGCTCCAGAAACAATTCAAGAAATGACGGTTATGTCCCAAGAACCGGGCGCCCGCAAGAATCGGGCCGTACAGTGTTGGGCCCGGCCCAACACTGTGCGCGCCCGAAATGCCCACAGGCTGCCACATCATCACCCGAACAGCGGACAGCCACACCGGCCATCCACTACTCAACACGTGGCGCGCTGTGGAGGTGACACGTGGAGCGCACTCAGTCAACGACCGCTGCCGCGCCCACGTGCGCACCTGCGCCGCCGCACGCCACCCCTGCACGCACGCGCCCCGAGGCAGACCGCATTCGTTCCGTGAACCCGGTCCACAGCACCGACCAGTCCTATCACTCCACGTGTCCTGCCCTCCGGTGCACGCCGGCCCGTGGACCGCGCGCCTGCCCGCTCGCCCGCACGCCTGCCCTCGCGCCTGCCCGCGCCCGCGCGCCTGCCCGCGGTCGCTTCGCCGCCTGCCCGAGCCCACGCCGCCGCGCTCCGCCGCTGCCCGCCGCCGCCCGTCGTGCCGGAACAGTACCTCTGCCTCGAAATCCGTGTCGGGTCATCCGGGCTCCGAAAAATACAAGTAGTCCATTTTCATATTTTTCGCGCGCTGAATCCAAATCCGAAGTCCGTTTTGCCAAATTCCAACTCTAAAAATTGCCGAAGGCATCTGGAAAGGTGTTCTTTTGTCCAAACATCGCGCTGAGCCCAGCTTTAATATCCGTTTTGCGCGAAACCACTTCTAAACATCCGACGGGGTCCTCTGACTACTCTCATGATCCATTATATGCCCGAAGTCCATCACTTGTGTCCAAATTGTCCACAAACGCCGCCGACACACATCGTAGGCCTCCAGAAGCTGCAGATGTAACCGTAATCCATAAGTGCGAATTTCGGGTCCTCATACAAGGAATGCTGTGCTCACCTTGGGTTGAAGTTTGACCGAGTGGAAAGTGAGTTCGGCCATCCCTTGCTCCAATAAGCAAGGTGAGAGAATTTCTTGCTCCAGCAACTTGACCAGCCGTGCTGCTGCCTCCCACAGGTGAGCTTCCCTTCTTTCTTGATGTCTTTTAGCTTGTGCTCATGTTGGTTGGGGTTTAGAACATGTGGAATGGTGAGAGTGTGACGCCCCACTTCCCAGGGGGTCACCCATCCTAGAACTACTCTAGCTCTAGCACGCTTAACTCTCATGTTCCTCTTGGATTTTGCTACCATCCAAAATGCTATAGCCGGATTAGAGATTTAGTCCTATTATATCATTTTATATATAGGACTAATCCAAATTCCGGGGGTGTCACATTCTTCCCCCCTTTAAGCCCTGACGTCCACGTCTGGCTCAAGCACACTCACAAGCACCAGGCGATGTGAGACTCGTCTCGCTAGCCTTAGCCGACCTTGTGAGGAGGGATAGGTCAGTTGGGACTTAGGAAACCCTAGGCTTTTGGCAGACCCTAGGATGGCAGGGCGCGAGTGACGCGACATTTTGCGAAAGTCGGCAATTTATTATTAACTCTTCCTGTGAGTGGAGAGGGATTGGCATATCCTATTTCTGGTAGACTATTATGTTGGCTGCAGACAACATAAGGTTACAGAAATAGGGGGATGTTCATGACTTTCGCTGGATTGGGTCGAGAGTGCTTTTGTTTATTGACCCGTGGTTTCTTGTGTGGCAGGATGCCACCTAGGCGGCAGATCCCTACTCGGGGTACTCCTACACCCCCGGAGGAGCCGGAGCAGTCCGGGCCTTCGGAGATTAGTGAGCTCAGGGCCATGGTGGCCCAGTTGGCGGAGAGCCACCGCCGTCAGGAGCAGAGGTTTGACCAGTTGCTTGCCCAGGTTGGGGCACCTCCCCCTGCTACTGTAGAGGCCCCTGTACCACCTGTTGTACCACCGGCTATTCCACCAGTCCCTACGGCACCGTCGTCGAGCAGTGGGGCCCAGGGGATGTTCAGGCCGTTGACCCCGGCGGAGGAGCGGGAGTTTGCTGACAAGCTCTCACAGTTTTGCAAGCGAGGACCGCCTAGGTTCTCAGGGCGGAGCACACATCCGTGGGAGATAGGATCGTGGCTGGCAGCAATGGAGAAGTTATTTCGGGACTTCTTCATTGACCATAGATACAGAGTGCATATGGCAGTACACTGTCTAGAGGGGGATGCAGATGCCTGGTGGCGTCGGGTTGAGCCTTTGGAGTTTCAGATTACCCGACAGCTGCCTTGGTCAGAGTTTCGGCGGATGATTATGGACACCTATTTCTCCACGAGCGTGAAGAAAAAGATTGAGGATGACTTGAAGAATCTACAGCAAGGTGATCGGGCTGTATGGGATTATTTTCAGGAGTTCACGCAGTTGCTCAACTGCGTGCCCTATGTTGCCAGGGATGGGCCGCACCAGGTAGAGCTTTTTGAGACGGGCCTTCGCCCAGAGATTTATACCTTAGTGCACGCCCAGAGGCTTCAGACCTTATCAGAGGCAGTGGATCATGCACAGTGGGTCGAGAGGGGAGACCACGTTGTCGCTAGATGTGGAGGCTTGGTCGCTCAGGGTTCTGAGAGGAAGCGACCAGCGCCAGATGATGGGGGACAGGCCAGTTCCTGGAGGCCGCCCCGACCGCCACCGCCTCAGTTTACGGGCCGTGGGCGCTCGGAGCGGCGAGGGTCTGGGGGATCCCAGAGGCCCCCGCAGCATCAGCAGCAGCAGCCCCAGCGACAGCAGCAGCATTCGCAGCAGCAGAGGTCGCAGTCCCGACAGCAGGGGTCACAGCGGCAGAGGCAGCAGCAGCAGCAGTCGAGGCAGTCTCAGTCGGTGGTCAGGTGCATCTTTTGCAGGGGACAGCACCCGTCGGATACTTGTGATCAGAGGTATGGCCGCTGTTATCGGTGTGGACAGTCTGGCCATATTCGTGCTACTTGCCCTTTCTCGGCAGGGGATTTTTCAGTTGATGCTTCGGGAGTACTTCGATACAGGGACCGAGCTTGTGTGCCCATGGATACAGAGATTCGAGAGCAGATCTTGAGGGAGGCCCACTATACACCTTATACCATCCATCCTGGGGGGACTAAGATGTATAGGGACCTCAAGGCACAGTTCTGGTGGAGCGGGATGAAAAGAGACATTGGGAGGTTTGTAGCACATTGCTTAACTTGTCAGCAAGTAAAGGCTGAGCATCGTGTACCTGCTGGCAAGTTGCAGAGCCTCCCAATCCCTGAATGGAAATGGGAACATGTTACCATGGATTTTGTCACCGGGTTGCCGAGGGCACAGTCAGGAGCAGACGCGATCTGGGTAGTCGTGGACAGACTCACCAAATCCGCTCACTTTTTACCGGTACAGGTGACTTGGCCACTAGACCGACTGGCACAGCTGTATTTAGACGAGGTAGTGAGGTTGCATGGCGTGCCTGCCTCCATTGTATCTGATCGAGATTCGAGGTTTGTTTCGCGCTTTTGGAGGAGTCTACAGGCCACTTTGGGGACGCAGCTCAGTTTCAGCACGGCTTTCCACCCACAGACAGACGGACAGTCAGAGCGGACTATACAGATTCTTGAGGACATGCTCCGGGCTTGCACGCTAGACTTTGGAGGAGGATGGGTGCGACACTTATCACTGGCAGAGTTTGCGTACAACAATAGCTTTCAAGCGAGCATCCAGATGGCTCCGTTTGAAGCATTGTATGGACGCAAGTGTCGTTCCCCACTTTATTGGAGCGATGTGGGTGAAAGACGGACTTTGGGTCCAGAGTTGTTGCGAGAGGCAGAGGATAAAGTCAGGATAATCAGGCAACATCTTCAGACAGCTCAGAGCAGACAGAGGAGCTACGCCGATGTGCGGAGACGAGACCTGGAGTTTAGGATTGGAGATCATGTCTTTTTGAAGGTTTCGCCTTCAAAGGGTATCCGGAGATTTGGGATTCGTGGGAAACTGAGCCCTCGTTATATTGGACCTTTTGAGGTATTGCAGCGCATAGGGCCAGTTGCCTACAGGCTTGCACTTCCTCCCAGGCTTGCTGGTGTTCACGATGTATTTCATGTATCGACCCTGAGGAAGTATGTTCATGATCCGTCTCACATCATCGATTTCACCCCACTGGAGGTTGCTGAGGATCTGAGCTTTGTTGAGCGGCCATTGAGGATCTTGGACCGCGAGGTTAGAGAGCTGCGCAGCCGGGCCATCCCTTATGTGAAGATCCTCTGGAGCGGTCGTGATGAGCACGAGGCTACCTGGGAGCTAGAGTCAGCGATGATGGATGCTTACCCCCATTTGTTCGAGGCCCCGGCTTGAGGTATGGATTTTGTTTCGAGGACGAAACTCTTTTTAGTGGGGGAGGATGTAGTGTTCTGGTTTTTCCCCGTACAGTTTTTCCGTTGAATCCACTGTGTAGAACACCTAGTGTTGGTGTGTCTGGCCCATGGTGCATCAAAGGGGCGTCACAGTTGGTATCAGAGCCATTCACCAGCCGAAAATGTGAGATGAGTCTCGGCTGAGCCAGGGTTATATAGCGGGTAGAGCGAGGCTCCCCGGCTAATGACCGTTGTGAGTGGAGTGCAGCTCCTCACAAGGTCGGCTAAGGCTAGCGAGACGAGTCTCACATCGCCTGGTGCTTGTGAATGTGCTTGAGCCTGACGTGGACGTCAGGGCTTAAAGGGGGGAAGAATGTGACACCCCCGGAATTTGGATTAGTCCTCTATATAAATGATATAATAGGACTAAAATCTCTAACCCGGCTATAGCATTTTGGATGGTAGCAAGATCCAAGAGGAACATGAGAGTTAAGCGTGCTAGAGCTAGAGTAGTTCTAGGATGGGTGACCCCCTGGGAAGTGGGGCGTCACAGAGAGTCCCAAGTTAAGCTCTTTACATATAATTGTTGGGATCATGTGCCATGGCTGCTTGCTGGGTGGATTTGCAGAGGTCCAGAGGTGAGCCTCTGTGTATATGGAGGTCCCTGAGCATGATGCTCACACTAAAATTAGAAAAGACCCAATGGAAAAATGTGTATAGCTATATTGAGCCTCAATGCACAATGATCATGGGCCAATTTGTATTTTTATTGCCCAGCTTGATTCCAAACTGTGAGCACGAGGTCCAGCACGTCAAAATCTAGTTGCTGGTAAATTATTTTGGTTTAAAGATTCCCGGATTAAAAGTTATAGCTTAATTAGTGAGTTTCTATATGTATGTTATGCAATTTTATTAAAGTCTAGGGGTCTAAATGTAAATGTTACATAAGGGATTGTTGTAAACAGTAATAACATGATTTATGGACCCATCGTTTGGGTTCCGAGGGTTTCCGTTGAGCGGGATTTGCTTAACGATCCGTAAATCGGCAAAATTGTCGATTTATCGGCGGTTTCGCGCTAAACGCGTATTTCGAGGAAAGTGGATGGTTGTTTTTGGTTGCCAGCTGTCCCTGGCGGTTACCGACGCTGTCCTGCCTGGTCCAGTGACTTTGGTTTAGCGTTGGTGGGTTCCGGAGCCGAAATCAGATTTCCGGAAATGATCTTGGTTGTTATGGCACCATTTGTTCACAGGATTACACATAGTCAGTTGTTAGTGCTCGCACGTTTTAAATGAATCATTTTGGGTCAGCGTGTGAAGTTTCGTCGCATTTGGATTCACGTAAATGCTATTCGGGCCGTAGTTGGTCGTTTGGCGGGTTTCCGAAAATTCTGGTAAACCCCGTGACTTATGGGAAGTCTACAGTATAATTGTTATGATTATGTACTGTCGATGGGATGGGTATGAGTGAGTCTGTTACTGATCAGAGTTTGATGTTCAGGGCCCAGCAATTCGGCGCCAGCACCCCAGTAGTTCAGCAAGCTTCGGGACTCCCTACACTGAGGTGGGTTTATCTTCGATCCGGGCTTTATCAGCGCGGCCCTCTGGGGTACCATAGTTGGACGAACCCCTGTTTTTCATGCTAGCCCTGATCTTGTCTTTGAGCTTTACTTCCGTGATTGCTTATTACTCGCTTCTACTTGGACATATCATGCTTGATTGGTCATTAGCCAGATGTCAGTACAGTAGCTTATACTTGGACATATATCATGCCTGATTGGTCATTAGCTATATATCATTACAGTAGCTTATACTTGGATATATATCATGCCTCCTTGGTCATTACGTAGATTTGCTGTTACTCAGATATACTTGTTCCTTGTATTCCATATTGCATGAATGACCTATGATTGATATACAGAGATCAGCATCCCTGTTGGGATTCCGGCATGTAGCCGATTACCCGGTCCTTAGACCGTAATCTTGAGCATCAGCATTATGATCGTCACGCACCACTGTACTTCACGTACGCCGTGGGATTGATCCCCCACCGGGCGTTCCTTACCGGTAAAGTGGTCGACAGGATGACCCGTGAGCCCCCCGATAGCACCTGTTGGTGGGGGGTTATGTCAGCCCGATAGGTGCCCGTCAGTGGCTTTAGCATGAGGTCTTCGTGACCAACAGTGACATCGATTGGGTACTTGCTTTCCACCATTGACGCATTGCTTACATTATCATATTCTAGCATGCTTTGTTATTATATTCTGTACCCATATCTGCTCAGCATCATGATTTAATTTACCTGCAGTCATTATCTTGTTTGTCAGCTTTTACCTATTGATCTATTACTATCCGCAGATTATTGTATGCCAGTAGGTACGAGTTGCTATTTCTCGGTTCATCGTGCCCACTGGGATACATTGTATGTTGTATCTCACACCCTTTGGGTGACCATCATTTCAGGTCCGTTGGGTGGTGAAATTTCGGGACGGTCCAGTGAGCCGATTACGATAGAGCTGTCCCTATGATAATCATTCATGTTTATCTTTGAGATTAAATATGATGTTTAATGGATTTTGGTTAAGTACTTATCTAATTTTTAGTAGTTTGTTTGGAACTATTGTGGAGAAGCTTTCATATATCATGATTAACACTTATCTTGAGTTAGATAGTAATCTGTTTGTGCTTATTGTACTTACATAGTCGTGCATGTATAAGGGAGATTCTGTCCGAATGGACAGAGAATTTTCTATACATGTGGCGATCTGTTCATGCCCTGTTTTCAGCTATACTCTGATTTTTTTAAAAAAATAAAAATAAAAATAAAAATTGACCGATTTTTAAACTCGGGGCGTGACAGTTGGTTTCTTCTTTCCTAGTGGATCATTTGCATGGTTAGACCAGGAGTGAGGCAACTTATCTATAAGAGTGACAACTAAGAAACTCTCATCAAGATCTATACCACTAGATCTAAGCTGCTCAATAATGTACTCAAAATCCTGAAGTTGGTCAGATATAGGTTTACTATCTATCAATTTAAACTTAATTAAATCTGAAGTTTGGTATCTCTTCTTTGTAGGATCAATCTAACCATACTTCTGCTCGATCTAAGGAAATTCAGAATTCCCTAATAATCTGAATACTGCAGTAAGTATCATAAAGTTTATCTGAAAGGGTGCTAAGAATTTGGTTCAGACAATTATAATTAATCATGGTAGGATCAGTAGGAGGTACAGGTGTAGGTGTAGGTGCAACAGCAGGAGGAGTAGATGCATTATGTGATTGGCTGCGAGTCTGAGGTAGATTTACTGCAGACTGAATAATACCATCAGGTGCAGTTTCATTGCCATTCTCGATAGGATCCGAGATAGCAGAAACAAGCCCAAGTGTGGTGAGCCAAAACCTTATTTGGTTCTGTCACTTTCTAAAATTGCGACCATCAAAGGTAAGCGACTTTCCCGAATACGAGTTCTCCATTAATAAAAATCTATGTTAAACAATAACCTACTACAATGTCATAAATTGTTCTATAACAGTAAATAGTTTATCTACCTTGACAAAGTTAAATATAACAACAATGATTATACTAAATTTTTAATTAATAGTGTAATAGTTACACAAACTATAAAACTATATTATATTATCAACTCTACTAATACAAATATATCGATCAACCATATACAAACAAATAAATATATAATAGTGTAATTAACAAAGCAGAGCAAAGCAAATATTTAATTCACATAGCAATAAGATTTGTTTAATAACCAGTTTTATATGATTCACAGTACTATACCAATAATATTAAAAGAAATCAAAAGATAATATAAATCTTGCTTCTAGAATATTGAAAAATCCTTTCAAATAAGTTCTTTTAGTAAAATAATATTCAATTGATTTAAATTCAAAATACTAGATTATTATTTATCTTACAAATTACTACTATACTATTAATAAAATAATAGAAGAGATTAGATGAAGCCTGAGTCGAGGCGTGCGGATGCATTGTCCTAGAAACAAGATTGTCCCTCCACGTGCGAGGCTCTGACAATCACTCATAGCGATTCAACGACTACTGTCCACCCCGTTGGCACGACTCTGGGATGACGCAGAATGAATCCGTCGACTTTCAGAGATCCAGAAAAAGTAAAGCTCAACGTAAAAGGGAAATAGTAAAACTTAGAGAATGTAAAGCTCGGTGTAAGAGTTCACTGGAAATCAAAATAGTATATGTTGTGTACTGTACTTAACCAAGCTTCTCTTACTCTATATTTATAGAGCCCAAGAGAGAGCCCACTCCAACCCACCTATGGACATCAGACACTTCTCAAGACAAAGCTCTAATTGGGTAGCGCGAGAAGGCCCTTCTCAAGGTAGATTAAGTCAAGAAAAAAGAAAAAAAAAATGAAAAAAGAATCGGGTCAAGATCACGTGCGCCACCGTAGCCCACCCAACCCATGCTCGTGTCGTGCACGCGTGTGAGAGTTTAGGAGAAGTTTCTACTCCCACTTTTTCCTAACAAACACGAGTAAGAATGAAGGAATATATAAATAGCTTCTACATGTGATGAGTTCTAGATGTGGGACTAAACATTACATGTAGAGGGCTAAGATTTTAGATTTTCAGGCAAAATTCATTAATATTGGACCACGCAGAAAGCCCATAGATTAAAATTAAGTTTAAAATTAATTAAAATATTAAATAAATTCTAACATATACAACAAAATAAACATTTCTGTCCCCTCCGGTCATAATTAACCACTTAATATTAAAGGAGCAATAAAAACTTAAAAGAATTTCTACATTTGACTAGAAGGATGTAAAGTTTACTCACTGCTAGCGCTTTTGGACATACAAATAACATTTGGCTATTAAAAAACAAGAGGACGTAAGAAACAAGAAATTAGAAAACAAAAAAAAATTATAAAGAGGAGAGAAAAAAATAAGAAAAACAGAAGATAAAAAGATAAATAAGAGGATCGAACTTAAAAGAGCCAGTTCTTGTAATAAAGAAAATCATCACCTCCCACACTCAATCCCCTCCCTCTCATTATATAATGCATTGTGATGTGCATGGTGTTGGTGAAGCTCTTACTACCCCACTTCCCAATTTCCCCTCTCATACAAGAAGAAGAAGAAGCAGCAGCCTCCCTTCTCTCTCCTCCCCCCATCTCTCTCTACAATTTCTAAGGTATGTATTCAACGAACACGAATCTAAACTCCATATTTATTTGTATAGTAATATCAGCTTAATTTTTTTAAAAAAATAACAGTAATTTTATAGAATATCAGTTCAAAGTTTGAATATTACCGAACTTCTAATTTTCTTTTAATTTTCTTTCACTTTTAATTTCTATTAGGACGATAGTATATATAGAATTAGCTCTATTACCATGTGAAAGAATAATTGGCTGCTTCACTTTTTACATGCTAAAGTTGAGTCCTCTTGTATGTAGAGTGAGATGAGCCGGAGCAATAGGAAGAGCACCAACGTGGAGTTGAGGCTCAATGTGCCGCGGCAGCAAGCGGGGGCGGCCGAGGAGGAGGAGGGGTCGTCGGCGTCGGTGTCACCACCGAGCTCGTGCATTTCGTCGGAGGAGGGGGAGCGGAAGCGGTCGGAGAGCCCGGAGGCGCCACCCATGGTGGTGGTGGGGTGTCCGAGATGCCTCATGTACGTGATGTTGTCGGAGGAGGAGCCGAAGTGCCCCAAGTGCAAGAGCACCGTCCTCCTCGACTTCCACCATGGGAACAGTAGCAAGAGCAAGAAAAGTTGAAGCCCATTCATGGCTTCTTTCTCTCTTTATTTATTTATTTATGTGTGTGTTTTTTCTTTTTGGAATTAATTACACCATTGGTTCTCAATCCTTTTTTTTTGTTTTCTCTTCTTGGTCTCTAAATTCTTTAATTTCAATTAAGTTGCCATCTTTAAAAAAGTTTCTGAATGCATATATATATATATATATATATATATATATATATATATATATATATATATATATATATATATATATATAGAGAGAGAGAGAGAGAGAGAGGAGCTTATATGCTTTTAACACAAATCTATCTATGCTTATGAATTTTTTACTATTGAATTTGTATTGAAATTTATGTATTTATAAAATCAACTAAAGAGAGAGAAAGATAAAGTAAAAAATATAAATTTCAATACAAATTTAATAATAAAAAATTTATAAGTATGAATAAGATTGTACTTTTAAAAGCATATATGCTCTACTCTCTCTTTCTCTCTCTCTCTCTCTCTCTCTCTCTCTCTATATATATATATATATATATATATATATATATATATAATAGAGCTACTATACTCTTATGAGTATAAATTTTTTTGTACTCATAATTTTTTCGCCCTTAGAAAAAGAGATGTGCGGTTAGGATGATAGTAGTCCTCCTAGGGCTTAGTGGGTTATTGATGAAATAGTATAAATTCTAGAAACTATTATAATTATAACCATACATTTCTTCATCCAAAGACCAAAAACTTATGAGTATAAAAAACCTTTACTCATAAGTATAGTAGTCGGACTATATATATATATATATATATATATATATATATATATATATATATATATATATATATATATATATATATATATATATATATATATATATATATATATATATATATATATTTATTTATTTATTTATTTATTTATTTATTTATACTAGGATTTCGTTTGGCATCTCGGCGGCTGTTCTATTTTTAAATAATTTTTATTTACATAACTTAATGCTAGAGGAAATAGTGAATGCTTGCAATCCTCATATCCAATATCCAAATTATTTATTTGACAAAAAAAGAGTTAAAATATTATTATTATTATTATTATTATTATTATTATTATTATTATTATTAATTGCTTCTAAATATTTTTTTTGGAAAAAGTTGTCATTCATTCACTGTTTGATTGAAGAGCATTGTCGGTTAACGAATTATTATGATAATTTTTTTTTTCACTGATTGTTGGGGTCAAAATATGATTTGCGCGCGATCGGTCCCTGCTGGGTGACCCTCCAGAAGGTGTCGAAGTGCGTCGCGTGCTAACAATCAAGCGATCGGGCGAGGAGGGAACTGCTCGGCCGGGTTCTCCTCTGGTAACTCCCCGCAACCACAAGCGACCGGTGACTGCTGAAAGCGGGTTCGTGGAGCTAGAGAGGGACCGCTGGATTCGACTTAGATGAGTCGAAAAGATCGTAGATAAATGTACTACTGATTAGTCGACGATAACTTTAAAACATACACGAGGACATATAAAGACACGACCAAGTGGTCGATTTACACTCTATAAATACAAAATAAAAAAAAAAAAACACGGCCAAATGACCGGTTTACACTTTATATCAATAAGAAGAAGCGGATACAATTGGGGAAAAGGGATAAAAGGATTAATTAAGCTTACTCCTAGGAAAGCAGTAAAAAGAAGAAAAACAGTTAAGTTACTCTTCCTCCTAGATAAATGAAGAGCTGGGGTAGTACCGGGCTTACGAAGATTGCCGGACCCCGATCTCTTCGATGGTTCGAATATTTATACACATCCTGAACCATAGTTATTAGGTGCCGATTTTGAATTTCGAATGACCAGCGTAATCTGGGGGAGGTTATCGGGAAATCCTCAACTATTTCCTTTTGAGTCGATTAGCCTCAGTAGGATGGTCGCAGCTTCCCGTTTAGGTTCATCCCCTGATCATTGCGCCGGGGCGTAATTCTCGGCGCTTTCTAGTGCTGGGCGTTGCTTCCTTCTGGTATAGCCCCTAAATTGTCGTAACGAAGCGTGATCTTCGGCGCCTCCCTTCGCTGGACGTCGCTTGCTGCTTCTGGATCTGTTACGAGATTCGCGCCTGAATCTCGCCTTTATTCCTTTCATGATCTTTCCTTCTGTAGCTTCGAGAAGCTGAGGATTGACCTTAACTTCGCCGTTTCCGTCGCTTGACTAGGGCGGCCGACAGACGATCCTGGATAAGGCGATAATCTTCAAGCTGACCGTTTCTCTTGCCGGTTGATTCTCCTATCGACTGGCGCCTTCAGCCGATGGCATTCGCCACATCTTATGCCTTTATGTGACCAAAGTCAATCTGAATCGGAGCGCAGGCCCCTCTTCGGCTGACCTGTCCCCCCGATGGCTGGTGACTTCGTCAGATGGCACGTGCCTGGTGTTGTACTGTCACGCACCCACAACCAATCTGAAATAAGATGTGGGTTTTATCTTCTTCGGCTTGACCAACCGTGTAGTGGTCCACGTTCCCATGCAGCTTTTCACGTGAATCCACTGTGTGAAACACCTATCATTGGTGTGTCGGGCCCATAATACATCAAAGAGATGCTTTGGATGGACCCAGTGTGATTTTGGATTTGTGTTTGGAATTCGGCTGCTTTGCCGAATTTTAGAAAAGGATTTGGGCCAAACAGAAGTCGGTTTTGGATTCAGCGCGAAAAAATGCTTGAAAACGGTTATTTGCTTGTACTTTTCTGAGTCCGGATGCCCAAAAACGGACTCCCGAAAATTTACAACGTTTCTGGTATATAGGAGGGGACCGTAGACCGTCGGGATGCCACGTGGTGGCCGTTGTAGTATCATGTGTCACTCCCCGGAGGTTCTAAAAGAGCGGAAAACATATCCATTTTTTTTTCTTAAATAAACCTCGCCTCCGGTGCGCACCAGACCCGCCACATATACAAATTCGCTCCCCAAACGGGTGGAGCCTCTTTTGTATATGCACGGCGTTCTGAGCACGACAAATGCTTTAACCATGCAAACAATGAACGACAATAAGGAGAGACTATACGTTACCATACAGTCACATTTATCATATTGAAACTACACCATAAACCCATAGGTTTGAAAGTCGGTGTCCACTCGACACCCGGTTTTACAAAACATTTTCGCAAACTCTTTTAAGCGGCCACCTTACTTGAAAGGATAAATCCACGGATTTTGAAATCAGTGCCCACACGACACTTGGTTTGAAAATACATTTGAAACCATGTTTGTACTTGAAAACGAGCCGCAATCACACATCTTAACATTCACAGATAAGAGAAGAAAATCCTACTCGAAGTGCTCAATCCAACATCCACAAGAAACCATGCACAAGTAATCACAGCTAGACTAACCAAACACAATAAAAGATAACCATAAACTGTAAAGTTTAATAGCCTCAAGGGCTAGGGTCCTCTAACCGTTGCCTCACCGTCGTCCCGGTTCCTACCCCTGCTCGGACCTGTCACAGCGTGGGTAGTCAGTGACTGATAAAGTAGATATAAACAGTAAATGCAATAACTGAAAAGACAAACCGATACACCGGAGCATTTAACTCCCCCTCATGTACCGCTAAATTCCTGTCACAAAACAAGCTGGGCACCAACCCCAGATTTATAATATATATATATATATATATATATATATATATATATATATATTGGGCGCCAACCCCAGATACCGTGCTCACTTTCTTGGTGCCTCCAATCCCCTCCACTGCCCAAGTAGCAGTCGCCTTTCCTTGAGGGATCCCCATCATCACGAGTCGTGGGCTACACGGGTAATCCTTACCATCTTTCCGGAAAAATACACCCTGTGCGGTGGCCAAACCGCCCGTGTGCGTGTAAGCAATATGAGCATATAAACTGTCATGCGACCTCAGCCGCCTCAGTTAGAACATAAAACAATATTGCGACCTCAGCCGCCTCAGTAAGAATATAAAACAGGATTTACATGCAATGGGGTTAGACAGTTTACCAAAACATCTACTTTATCATGCAAAATACTCGGGAACGACATTACACCGGAAATAACCAAAGGTACCCACCTGAACGAAGATAAACGACCGCGCTCGGGACCCTCCTAGGCAATCAGAACTTCACGCGGCCTAATAAAATAACCAAGAACACCATTTAACACTTTTTACCCTAAACAGGCAAAATCAATGGTCCCGACCACTGTAACAAAAGACCGACGAAAAACCAAAATCACAGTGCCAAGCGGACCGTGTCGTCCAACAAAAAATCGTCGAACCAAAAACTGACCCGAAAGAACCACATCGTTGTTAAAAATATCGTCATGGTCAAAAACACTCAAAAAGGGGCGAAACGGGCTGAAAACGGAGCTACCGGGCTTCCGGGCTGACGGATGGTGCACGGGCCAGGCGTGGACCGGGTCTACAGCACAGTAGAGGCACCGGCGCAGACCGGGCTCACCCCGGGCGCGTGCACCAGGCGATTCGGGCAGGGCCGGTGCACGGGCAAGGCGCGCACCGGGCTCACGCCCGCAGGGTGCGGTGGCGCGCACCGGGTGCACGCAGAAGGCGTGCACCGCGCTTCGCTGGCTGGGCTGGCGCACGGAGGCGTGCGCCGGGTCTGCGCCTTCGGGCTGCGGAGGCGTGCGCCGGGTGCACTCCCGGAGCGTGCACCGCACAGCAGCGGCAGTGCTGGCGCACGGGGCCGTGCGCGGGGTCTACGCCTTCGGGCTGCGGAGGCGTGCGCCGGGTGCACTCCCAGGCCGTGGACCGCGGGGATGAGATGCCGTACGGGATGCACAATAACGCCCCGTTTCACATTTTCTTCTCCGTTTTCGCCCCCGCGCGGCTCCGGCGACGACCCCGCGAACATGATAACGGCGGCGGCGGCCTCCCGTTTAACAACGGCGGCGGCGGCCTCCCGTTTACTCCCTCATGCTCCGACGAAGCACCCAATTTACCCAACTAAAAACCCCGGATCGCTCCAATGATAAAACCATCGATCAAACCCGGTCAAGAACACGAACAAATCACCGATCAACCCAATCAAAAACCCGTGATCAATTTACCGATTAAAACAATCTCCAAATAACACGAAAAATACCCACGATCAAACCGACGAAAGAGAAATAACGATTCCTAACCTTGCTCCGATGGAGGAGGCAACGCGATCCCGATCTCCGTTCTTTGCAGTGGTGAGAATCCGGATCCGCCCTCCGATGGCGGTGACGTCTCGTTCTCCGGTCTCCGGCACGTTGATCGGGGCGATCGGGTTCCTTCGCTTCCTCCTTCTCTATTTCTTTTTCCTCCGGTTAGGGTTTCCTTTTCTTTTCTCTTTTCTCTCTTTCTATCTCCGAACTAGGGTTTCGTTTGGTCTTCGGTACGCACAAAAGGGAAGGGTTTTGAGGAGGCGATCTTTTAAAACTAGGGTTTTCCTTTCGGTATACGGGGTATTAATTTTTTTCTTTTATTTTCCCTTTTCATATGTACGTACCGTCAAAATCCACATCGGGTATTTCAATCTCTAATTAATTAATTATTTAATTAATCCTTGGAGATAATTCCTTAAAGATAAGTCCTTAGAGATAATTCCTTTAAGATAATTCCTTAGAGATATTTCCTTATCTCCTCGAAAAGCGTGCACGATCACTTGCACGGATTTCGATGCACCTCCAGGTCACTGCGATTCTAACAACCCCTTTCTGGGGGATCCGTAAGTCGGAATCCGATCCGGTCGCACCGCCGTTCACCATTTTTCGAGCTCTACCACAGAAAAATATCCGCACCTCAAGATTATCAATTTAAGTAAACCTGTTAATTCAATTTCCCCTAACTTAAACTTTATTAGCAGGAGGGTAAAACGTTACATGAAAACTGTGATATTACACGACACACCCCTTAAAAGAAGTTTCGTCCCCGAAACTTAACCTCAACCTTCGCTAAACAACTCAGGGAAACACTTCCTCATTTTCGTCTCAAGTTCCCAGGTCGCCTCGCGCTCCTCATGGTTACTCCATTGCACCTTTACGTAGGGGATCGTCCGGTTGCGAAATTTCTTTTCCCCTCGTGCCAATATCCGTGTCGGCGTTTCCTCGAAGCTCAAATCCTTCCGCAACTCGACGGGCGAGGCGTTGAGGACGTGCGACGGGTCGGGAAGGTACTTTCGGAGCATTGAGACATGGTCAACATTATGTACCCGTTCGAGGTTCGGCGGTAAGGCCAACCGGTATGCCTCCGGCCCCACGCGCTCCAAGATTTCAAACGGTCCCACGTATCGTGGGCTCAGCTTCCCTTGTATGCCGAACCGCCTTGTCCCCTTAGACGGTGATACACGAAGCAACACGTGTTCCCCCACCATAAATTCCAATTCCTGTCGTCTCTGGTCCGCGTAGCTTTTCTGCCGACTCTGGCCGGTCAACAGCCGCTGCCTGATAAGGCGCACCTTTGCCACCATTTCCTCTACGAGGTCTGGCCCCAAAAGCTTCCGCTCCCCCAAGTCGTCCCAACAAATAGGCGATCGACATCGGCGCCCGTACAAGACTTCGTACGACGCCATCTGAACACTAGCTTGGTAGCTATTAATGTAGGCAAATTCCACGAGGGGCAGGTAACGCGACCATCCCTCACCCCGATCTAGCACACAAGCTCGAAGCATATCTTCGAGAATCTGGATCACTCGTACCAATTGCCTGTCCGTCTGCGGGTGGAAGGCCGTGCTAAACTGCAGTTTGGTCCCCAATGCCTGCTGCAGACTCCGCCAGAAGTTTGACACAAAGCGTGTGTCCCTATCAGAAGTTATCGACGACGGTATTCTGTGCAACCTTACAACCTCGTCGATATAGGTTTGCGCTAGCCGATCTCGGGTCCACGTCGTGTGGATAGGCAGAAAGTGAGCCGATTTCGTCAGACGGTCCACAATGACCAATATCGCGGAAAACCGGTTACGAAATCCATAGTAATCCATTCCCATTTCCACTCTGGTATGGGCAATGGTTGTAGTTTTCCCGCCGGTCGCTGATGTTCCGCTTTCCCCTATTGGCACACCAAACAATGCGCCACAAAATTGCGTCACATCACTCTTCAATTTGGGCCACCAGAAGGTCTGCCTCAGGTCTTTGTACATCTTCGTACCTCCGGGATGCGCAGTGTAGGGGGCATTATGCGCTTCCGTTAGGATTTCTTTCCTCAATTCCGGCGCGTCGGGCACACAAACTCGTCCCTGGAACCTTAACACATCATCAGTGCCGATCGCAAAATCTCCGCTTTGTTCCGAGGATATTCTGTTCCGCACCTGTTGTAATTGCGTGTCCGTTGTTTGGCCTTCCTAGATCCTCTCCATCAGTGTAGGCCTCACCACCAAGGACCGAAGTTTCACAACCGCACCTGCTGGCACTACCTCCAGCCTCAATTACGAGAACTCTGCAATTAGACGATCCTGCTGGGCAAGGGCGCTCAGTGCCATTTCCCCCGTCTGTCCTTTCCGGCTCAAGACGTCGGCCACCACATTTGCCTTCCCGGGGTGGTGGTGGATGGACAAATCGTAGTCCTTTAGCAGTTCCAGCCATCGCCTTTGCCGTAAGTTCAGTTCCTTCTGAGTAAACAGGTATTTGAGGCTCTGGTGATCGGGAAACACGTTACAGCGCGCCCCATAGAGGTAATGTCTCCAGAGCTTTAAGGCAAACATGACTGCCGCGAGCTTCAAGTCGTGTGTAGGGTAGTTCTGCTCGTAATCCTTGAGCTGTCTTGATGCATAAGCTATGACCTTCCCTTGTTGCATCAATACGCTTCCAAGACCGCTTCGAGATGCATCACAATAGATCTCGTAGTCCTCATGGGGCTTCGGTATTGTGAGTACCGGCGCCCGTGTGAGTCTGTCTTTAAATTCCTCGAAGCTCTTCTGGCATTTGGCCGACCAGACGAATTTCTCCCCTTTTCGGATTAGTCGATTCAGGGGAGTGACTATCTTTGAGAAGCCTTCCACGAAACGTCTGTAGTACCCCGCCAGTCCTAGGGAGCTTCGGATTTCTGTCCCCGTTGTTGGCCGAGCCCAGTCGGTCACGGATTCTATCTTTCTCGGGTCCCCCGCTATTCCCGACGCTGGGACTATGTGTCCCAACAAGTCTACCTCGCGGAGCCAGAACTAACACCTTTTGAGTTTGGCATACACTTTCTGGTACCGGAGGGTCCGGAGGATCACTCGCAAGTGTTCCTCGTGCTCTTTGTCTGTGCGAGCGTAGATCGGGATGTCATTTATAAAGACTACTACAAACTAGTTTAAGAAAGGTTCCAAGATCCTATTCATCATATTCATGAACACCGTTGGAGCAACTATGAGTCCAAACGGTATAACCGTAAACTCGTAACGACCATACCGAGTTCGAAAAACTGTTTTCGGTATGTAATCTCTCCGGACTCCAAACTGGCAATAGCCGGATTGCTGATCAATCTTTAAGGACGCCGTCGCTCCTGTAGTTGGTCGAATAGGTCATTAATCCAAGGTGAGGGGTATTTGTTCTTTACTATGACCCTATCTATTCCCCGATTGTCGATGCATAATCGTAGACTCCCGTCCTTCTTCCTTACGAATAGAACGGGTGTGCCCCAAGACGGCCCGCTCGGTTTCTCGCAATCGACTAGCACCTGATACTCAGTAAGCCAATCCCTTCCGAGTATCCCCTCGAATTCTCTTAGCGGTGACACCACTAAGTCCCAAATGTCGGATCGTTGGCGCTGACCATTAATCCCAAAAGCTCGAGCTGTTAGAAATATGCAACTAATACACTTAAAGCGTACAGACACAGCGCCACGGATCTCGACCGGACTCTACCCACCTGGACGTTGGGTCTATTGTTGGGCCTCTTGCCATTAGGTCTGTTGTGGACCGCAGCCTCACTCAACTTATTGGGCTCACCCAACTCAACCTATTAGTCTCCTGGGCCTATTGTCTCGAGGCAAGGAGTTGGACCTATTTAACCCATAAATAAATAGCCAACACCAAAGAAAACTGAGTCTTCCCAACCTTATGAAGGTACAAAATATTTGCTTCTAAGGGTCCTCCTGGGGTCAAGACCAACATTACTCTTCGTAAGGGGTCTTTCCTGCTACTACTTCCCTCACGTAGTGCGTCCTTTGTCGTGTCGATGCATAAGACCTCTCATCCGTGTCGTGACTCTGAGAAATTGTTCCCGGGTTCGGGGCAGTTAAAGCGGAACTGTCCCAGTTTGTCATATCAGAAGCAATGGTCGTGTTTCCTGAAACGAATAATCCCCCGGGGTGCTTCTCTGCAGATGATGTATGGCTGGTCCCCGCTAGAAAATCCCCCTCCGGAGAAGGGCTGGGGTCGTTTCTTATCCTTGTTGTACTCCGAGTCCTCTCGTCGGGCGCGCGTCACCGCGAATCCGCGCTCCACTATGGTGGCCCTATCCACCACTTTCTGGAAGGTGTGAAGACTCACTGCTTGCACAACTTCAAAAATGTTGCTCCGCAATCCGTCTACGAAGAGGCGGGCTTTGTGAGCTTCATCCCTTATGACAAAGGAAACACAATTGGCCAGCCTTACAAATTCTTGTTGATACTCCATGGCGTATTGATTCCCTTGTCTGATGTGTTTCAGGTCCCTTGCGGCGTCTTCGGATACTGGGGTGGTCGGCTCCCGCTGGGAAAGTCATTCCCGGGTTATGGCTGTGGTCATTTTCGGCCCCCGGCAGGCTCATGATCCTTCTGCCGGGTGTGTGGAACGGCCTATTCCCGCCCCACCACAGTGGTCCTGTCGATCACTTCTCGGAAGCGGGTAAACCCACCGTCGGTATTACCTGAAAAGTGTCGCTCCATAGACCGTCCTTGTGAAGGCGGGCCGTATGGGGTTCGCCTTTTCTAACAATAGGGGATGCACTCAGCCGTGTCGCGGGACTGTTGTTGGAGTAGTCGATTCTCCACTATTGCCGGATCCGTCGTATCCACTTCTGCGCCATCAATTGAAGAGCGGTTTCGGGCCATTAACCGTGCATACAAAGAAACCAAGTTAGTCCTAGACTTAATTGGTCTAGCACCTTGACCTACGAACACTGGGACTCTATCCATTTTTTTTCCCCGCACTCACGTTCGTACTTTACACACCCACACCTTGGTTATCGAATTGGTTAGTTACTTGTGGTATTACACTGTGGATGTTGGTCACAGATCACCATGGTTAAAGTCGTTTTCTCTGATACCATATAATCTGTCACGCCCCGGAGGTTCTAAAAGAGCGGAAAACGTATCCATTTTTTTTTCTTAAATAAACCTCGCCTCCAGTGCGCACCAGACCCGCCACATATACAAATTCGCTTCCCAAACGGGCGGAGCCTCCTTTGTATATGCACAGCGTTCCGAGCACGACAAATGCTTTAACCATGCAAACAATGAACGACAATAAGGAGAGACTACACGTTACCATACAGTCACATTTATCATATTGAAACTACACCATAAACCCATAGGTTTGAAAGTCGGTGTCCACTCGACACCCGGTTTTACAAAACATTTTCGCAAACTCTTTTAAGCGGCCACCTTACTTGAAAGGATAAATCCACGGGTTTTGAAATCAGTGCCCACACGACACTTGGTTTGAAAATACATTTGAAACCATGTTTGTACTTGAAAACGAGCCGCAATCACACATCTTACTCGAAGTCCTCAATCCAACATCCACAAGAAACCATGCACAAGTAATCACAGCTAGACTAACCAAACACAATAAAAGATAACCATAAACTGTAAAGTTTAATAGCCTCAAGGGCTAGGGTCCTCTAACCGTTGCCTCACCGTCGTTCCGGTTCCCACCCCTGCTTGGACCTGTCACAGCGTGGGTAGTCAGTGACTGATAAAGTAGATATAAACAGTAAATGCAATAACTGAAAAGACAAACCGATACACCGGAGCATTTACTTCCCCCTCATGTACCGCTAAATCCCTGTCACAAAACAAGCTGGGCACCAACCCCAGATTTATAATATATATATATATATATATTGGGCGCCAACCCCAGATACCGTGCTCACTTTCTTGGTGCCTCCAATCCCCTCCACTGCCCAAGTAGCAGTCGCCTTTCCTTGAGGGATCCCCATCATCACGAGTCGTGGGCTACACGGGTAATCCTTACCATCTTTCCAGAAAAATACACCCTGTGCGGTGGCCAAACCACCCGTGTGCGTGTAAGCAATATGAGCATATAAACTGCCATGCGACCTCAGCCGCCTCAGTTAGAACATAAAACAGTATTGCGACCTCAGCCGCCTCAGTTAGAATATAAAACAGGATTTACATGCAATGGGGTTAGACAGTTTACCAAAACATCTACTTTATCATGAAAAATACTCGGGAACGACATTACACCGGAAATAACCAAAGGTACCCACCTGAACGAAGATAAACGACCGCGCCTGGGACCCTCCTAGGCAATTAGAACTTCACGCGGCCTAATAAAATAACCAAGAACACCATTTAACACTTTTTACCCTAAACAGGCTAAATCAGTGGTCTCGACCACTGTAACAAAAGACCGACGAAAAACCAAAATCACAGTGCCAAGCGGACCGTGTCGTCCAACAAAAACCGTCGAACCAAAAATTGACCCGAAAGAACCACATCGTTGTTAAATATATCGTCGTGGTTAAAAACACTCAAAAACGGGGCGAAACGGGCCGAAAACGGAGCAACCGGGCTTCCGGGCTGACGGATGGTGCACGGGCCAGGTGTGGACCGGGTCTACAGCATAGTAGAGGCGCCGGCGCAGACCGGGCTCACCCCGGGCGCATGCACCAGGCGATTCGGGCCGGGCCGGGCCGGTGCACGGGCAAGGCGCGCACCGGGCTCACGCCCGCAGGGTGCGGTGGCGCGCACAGGGTGCACGCTGAAGGCGTGCACCGCGCTTCGCGGGCCGGGCTGGCACACGGAGGCGTGCACCGGGTCTGCGCCTTTGGGCTGCGGAGGCGTGCGCCGGGTGCACGCCCGGAGCGTGCACCGCACAGCAGCGGCAGTGCTGGCGCACGGGCCCGTGCGCTGGGTCTACGCCTTCGGGCTGCGGAGGCGTGCGCCGGGTGCACGCCCAGGCCGTGGACCGCGGGGCTGAGATGCCGTACGGGATGCACAGTAACGCCCCGTTTCGCGTTTTCTTCTCCGTTTTCGCCCCCGCGCGGCTCCGGCGACCCCGCGAACATGATAACGGTGGCGGCGGCCTCCCGTTTAACAACTGCGGCGGCCTCCCGTTTAACAACGGCGGCGGCGGCCTCCCGTTAACTCCCCCATGCTCCGACGAAGCACCCAATTTACCCAACTAAAAACCCCGGATCGCTCCAATGATAAAACCATCGATCAAACCCGGTCAAGAACATGAACAAATCACCGATCAACCCAATCAAAAACCCGTGATCAATTTACCGATTAAAACGATCTCCAAAAAACACGAAAAATACCCATGATCAAACCGACGAAAGAGAAATAACGTTTCCTAACCTTGCTCCGATGGCGGAGGCAACGCGATCCCGATCTCCGTTCTTTGCGGTGGTGAGAATCCGGATCCGCCCTCCAATGGCGGTGACGTCTCGTTCTCCGGTCTCTGGCACGTCGATCGGGGCGATCAGGTTCCTTCGCTTCCTCCTTCTCTATTTCTTTTTCCTCCGGTTAGGGTTTCCTTTTCTTTTCTCTTTTCTCTCTTTCTATCTCCGAACTAGGGTTTCGTTTGGTCTTCGGTACGCACAAAAGGGAAGGGTTTTGAGGAGGCGATCTTTTAAAACTAGGGTTTTCCTTTCGGTATACGGGGTATTATTTTATTTCTTTTACTTTCCCTTTTCATATGTACGTACCGTCAAAATCCACATCGGGTATTTCAATCTCTAATTAATTAATTATTTAATTAATCCTTGGAGATAATTCCTTAAAGATAAGTCCTTAAAGATAATTCCTTTAAGATAATTTCCTTAGAGATATTTCCTTATCTCCTCGAAAAGCGTGCACGATCACTTGCATGGATTTCGATGCACCTCCCGATCACTGCGATTCTAACAACCCCTTTCTGGGGGATCCGTAAGTCGGAATCCGGATCCGGTCGCACCGCCGTTCATCGTTTTTCGAGCTCTATCACAGAAAAATATCCGCACCTCAAGATTATCAATTTAAGTAAACCCGTTATTTCAATTTCCCCTAACTTAAACTTTATTAGCAGGAGGGCAAAACGTCACATGAAAACTGTGATATTACATCATGACTTTTCCTGTCCTCTTTTTATTTCCTTTTTAATAAATTAGTTTATTAGGGAAAACAAATTATCAAGTTTTCCAGGGTAGACCATTGTGGTTTGCGGATATTTTTCCATGATAGAGCCTGAGAAATGGTGAACGGCGGAGTGATCGGATCCGAAATCCGACTTACGGATCTCCCGGATTGAGTCATTTTTGTTAACGGGTATGATGGGATAAGTCGAACCCGTTAAGGCTTTGGTGCATCAAAATCCGCGCCGACTGGTTTAGAACTTGGCTTATGTGGCACTCTTATCTAGAAGTTAGTTAGAGAATCCCGTTTATCGCATTTAGAGATTTATTGTACGTATGAGAAAAGGGAAATTAATGATATTATGTTAATTACTCTCAAAGAAAAGGAAAACCCTAATCAGAGAGAAAAGAGAGAAAAAGGAAAGCGGAACCCGAATCTTCTTCGGTCAACATGCAGGAAGCCGGGAACGAGACGTTACCGTCAGTGGAGAGCGGGTCCGGATCCTCACCACCGCGAGGAACGGGAACGGATCTCCAATAGATCAAGGTAAGCGGCGTTAGTTATTGCGTTTTCGCCGTTCTTGGTTGGGTTTTCTTGGGCTTTTAGGGTTTCGCCGTTCGTCGCGCCTCGCACGGGCCGCCGCCGCGCGGGGCCGCACCATATACGGTGTGGCACACCGCGCGGGGCCGCTGCCCGTGAGGGGCCCCACCGCACACGGTGCGGTGCCGCGCAGCCGCTGCCCGCGCGGGGCCCCACCGCACACGGCGCGGTGCCGCGCAGCCGCTGCTCGCAGGCAGCGCGCGCTGTGCGGGTTGGTGCCGCGGGGGGCGCTGCACGCAGGCAACGCGCGCGCCCGCGCAGGCTGGTGCCGCTCGGGCGCTGCACGCAGGCAGCGCGCGCCCGCGCGGGCTGGTGCGGTGCGGGGCGCTGCCCGCAGGCAGCGCGCGCCAGCGCGGACTGGTGTGGTACGGGGCGCTGCCCGCAGGCAGCGCGTGCACCACGCGGGCTGGTGCGGTGCGGGCGCTGCCCGCAGGCAGCGCGCGCCCGCGCGGATTGGTGCCGCACGAGGCACTGCCCGCAGGCAGCGCGCACCACGCGGGCGGGTGCCGCGCGGAGCCCTGCCCGCAGGCAGCGTGCGTCCGCTCGGGGCTGCTCCGCAGCGCGTGCCGTGCGGGGAACTTGCCGCTCCAGGCTGGTGCCCGTGCAGGGTCGCTCCGCAACGTGCGCCACGCGGGGAAATCTCCCGCGCAGGGTTGTCATGCTCCGCCTCCCGGTCTCTGTGTCCACCCGTGCGTCTCTTAGTTCGTTTCTCTACTCGGGTGGTCTGGGTTTTTATGTTTGGTGTTATTGATGTTTTTGTGGGGACTTTTAGGGGTCCGGGAATCGTGTAAGGGCGCTGGACGGTTTCAGGTGTTCTGTTCGACGCGATTCAAGGTGGGTACACCCTTAGAACCTCCTTATTGTTATGTTTATCATAGTAAGGGATAATATGAGTTGATGACTAACCCCATGTTCTGCACGTGTATTGGCACTTATACTTTTGTAGCAACGAGTGTCGCAGGTGGACACTCGTTTTATTATGGTTACTATGCTCATGGTTGTTTCACGCACACCAGCGATTTGGCCACCGCACTGGTGTACTTTTCCGGAGAGGTGGTACGTTGACCCATGAACCCCACAAGGTGACGTAGTGGGGGCCCCTGTAGGTGGGGGGTTAAAAGCAATAAGGTGAGAGCGGTGCGTATTTCTGAGGTAGGTGCTCAGAGCGGATCGTATTTCTGAGGTAGGTGCTCAGAGCGGATCGTATTTCTGAGGTAGGTGCTCAGAGTGGATCGTATTTCTGAGGTAGGTGCTCAGAGCGGATCGTATTTCTGAGGTAGGTGCTCAGAGCGGTGCGTATTTTCGAGATAGGTGCTCAGTTCTGACTTTTGCAGGGGGTTGCGTTTGACTACATGAGGGGTAGTGGGGATACTCTGGTCTTTCGGTTAGTTAGCTTATGTGCGTGTGATACATTATTGTGGATGTTGGGTTTGAACCGTGTTTTATCGTGGATGAACGTTATTCCCTTACTAGCTGTTGATTCGGCCACTTTTTCAAATCAAGTAAAAAGATTGCGAAAATGTTTAATAAAATTTAGGTGTCGTGTGGGCACCTTTTTACAACCCGTGGATTTATCCTTTCTAAACTTGGTGGCCTTATTAGAAATGTCGATTGGCTACTTTCTCCTTTCTCTTTCATACTTTGCTAGTGTGGTTAAAGTGTTATTGTACTTCCCTACGCTGTGCATGCGCAAGGGTCACTCTGCTTGGCTCATCAAGGACTCTCGCGTATGTCGCGGATCTGCGCACGTGCCCAGCGGGTGTACTTATAGAAAAAAAAAAAAAAAGTACAAGTTTTCTGCTTATTTTAAACCCTCGGGGCGTGACTGCCTGTCATTGGCCGGTTTACAGCACGCGGTCCACAGAGCGGCGCGGGGTGGCGCATGGACCCGGCGGGGACACGTGGCGGCCGGCTATTGGTTGGCGCTCGGTGCGCGGTCCACGGAGTCCCCGCGCGGGTGCATGGACCCGGCGCGGGGGATACATGGCATCGTGTCATTGGCGGGCTCAGGGTGCCTCGGGGCGAGTGCATGGTAGGACGGTCAGGCGGCGCCTACCCGCACGTGCAACCTGTCACCGTGGGGGACACGTGGCGCCCCGCTATTCGCGGCTGCCACCTAGCCCCGCTGACCGCCCGCGAACACGCGGCGGCACCCGGCTAGGCTTGCACCGCTGTCCCGTGTTCGGGACACGTGTCAAGCCCAGGAGAATCCGGGCGCTCCTCGCGGGGATCCTCTCAGCGGATTTGGGCACCCGAATTCGGTCCGAGCGCCCGAATCCGGGGACCCGTTTGGCATTTTCTGTTTTGTCTAGTTGGGCCTATAAATAGGCCGTTTGAGCAGTGTTTAAAGGTTTTCTGGCCGGATTTTCGCAGAGGGTCCTTTAACAACTTTGTTCCCCACCTCGTGCTGCATTCTCTGGAGGTTTCCTGGGATTTTAGGTGGCACGTTCTTCGAGATCTTCAGCGTTTCGGCGCGTCGCGACGCTCCTTCACCGGCCACCCTTCTCGTGGCGTTTCGGTGCACGAACTCTCCCGGGCTGCTCCGATAGTCTTTTTGGACGATTCTTGCGCCGTTGGCTTCACGACAGGTAGGACTATGACTTTCGTATTTTTAGCTCCCCTTCATTTCGAGTTTTTCTTGGAGTTTCCGAGACTTCTTGTGACCTCTTTTCTGCGGCGGAGTTTTTTGACAGCACCATAGTATTTCAGGGATTTCTCCGCGCTCGAGCATCGGATTGAGGCGTGCAAGTACTCGTTTCGCATCTACGCCTCGCAGGAAGCTTCATCGTGATTTTTCTGGAATTTTTTGAGGCTTTCCCAAAGGTAAAAATCCCACCTTTTCTGGGCGGAGTGCTACAGATTTTGTGCTTGTGGAGTATCGCGCTCACCGCGTTGCGTATTTTGTAACTTGGCCTACAAGACTCGGTTTGGGACCTGCGAGTACTCGTTTCGATCGGCTCGATGCGACGATCGCAGCGGTGATTTTTTCAGATTTTTTCGAGTTCATCTCGCAGGTGAAAATAAAGCTTTTCTGGACTAGTTTGTGGACAGCGTCTGAGTGTGGATTTGTGTGTTTAATCGGGCACCGTTTTGGGTGTTTTTGCCGTCTTCGCGGCGAGCGTTGTACTTCTCGGGCGAGAGTGTGGTTGGGCTTGGATTTAGCGCTCGAGGTGGGTGTTGTTGTGAACCTCTTATTTTTGACTACCCACTAGGCATATTGGAGTAATTCCTATTTTAAAATATTGATTGTACCCTCCGGATAATATTTGCATGCTTGTATGAGATCAAGGACATTATGCTAGTACTTGCCTTCATGTGGGTTTGGTGATTAGAAGTGGTAATATCATGCTAAAAGAAAGGCCAATTAATACCTTGTGAGTATTGTGCATGTGGTATAGGCAGACATAGGTTATATTAGTACTTAATGTTCTTATGCATTTATTAATATCCTGGAATAGCATGCTCTAATAAATGTAAGAACATCGATACCTGTATTTCTTTTGTATCATCTTTAGATATTTGCATGCTTGTATAGTCATCTAGATAGGCCACCTTTTTCTGCTACACTATTATGCTGGAACTTGACTTAGGAGAAACCATATTTCCTGCTTTTCTCTTTTCATATTAGACTCAGGGTATTTGTAGCTCGTGCGCGAGCAGGGGGTTTGGGATAGTGTGGTCAGATTCTTGGGATCTAGGACAGGCTGGACTTGATGGCAGGGTATTGCGGCGACCGCGGACTTTGGGCGGTTGACCGGATGGCGACTTGGGCATCGGATTAGATATGACAGGTCGGACTTGGTTTGGGGATTGTGGGGTATTGCGGCGACCGCGGACATTGGGCGGTCGACCGGGTATTTACAGTTGCATCAGATCGGGGGGGGGGGGGGGGGGGGGGGGGGGGGGGGGGATCGGGCTTTCTTTACTGGATGGATATTCCCACTTCGATTAGAGTCGTGATCCAGTCCTGCTATATTACGATACTAGTTACTTGTTACGTTACTCGTGTGGGTCGCTCCCCTCGAGTGCTACTCCGGAGTGTGCGACAGGCAGGCTTTGTGTGAGGACCTGGATCCCCACGACGAGATTACTGGTTGATCAGCAGCTTCTGGAGACCTATGTGGCGTGTCGGGGGCATTTGTACACCAATTGGACACTAGTGATGGACTCGGTGTGTTAAATGGATCACGAGAGTAGTCAGATGACCCCGTCGAATGCTTAGAAGTGGTTTTACGCGCAATGGATATTAAAATTGGGCTCAGCGCGAAGTTTGGACCAAGGAACACCTTTCCGGATGCCTTCGGCGATTTTTGGAGTTGGAATTTGGCAAATCGGACTTCGAATTTGGATTCAGCGCGCGAAAACGATGAAAATGGATTATTCACTTGTATTTTTCGGAGCTCGGATGCCGTGCACGGATTTCGAGGCAAGGGAGCACTGTTCCGGCGGCGGCGGCGGCGGGCAGCGGCGGCGCGGGCTTGGGCAGGCGGCGGGCGACCGCGGGCAGGCGCGCGGCCCACGGGCCGGCGTGCACCGGAGGCAGGCGACGTGGCGTGACAGGATTGGACGGTGCTGTGGACCCGGTTCACGAAACATGTGCGGTCGGCCTCGGGGCGCGTGCGTGCAGAGATGGCAGGCGGCGGCGCAGGCGCGCACGTGGGCGCGTTGACGACTTCTCCCGCGCTCGGGCGCGCCACGCGTCGGCATCTCGGTGGGCCACGTGGCGCGAGGGTAGTGGCGGCATCGGCTGTCGCCTGTTATGTGGGTGTCGTGGCGGCCTGTGGGCGTTTCGGGCACGCACAGTGTTGGGCCGGGCCCAACATTGTAGCGGCCCGATTCTTGCGGGCGCCTGGAAGTTGGGACTCAAGCGTCATTTTCGGATTTGTTTTCTCAGCCTATAAATAGGCCCGGTTCCAGCCCTGAAGAACTTTTTCTCTGCGCGGATTTTTGCAGTGCCACCTTCAGGAGATTTCTTCCTCTTCCAGAGCTGGTTCCACCTGCGGATTCCCAGATTTTTCCATGACACGCATCCATTTTCTTCGGCGTGGCGCGACGTTCCTTTTGCCGATGTCCCCTTTCGTCGCGTTTCGGTGCGAGAGCTCCCGCGGCCTATCTCGACCATCTTTTCAGGCGATTCTTGCGCCATTGGAACGGCAACTGACAGAGCTACGTTGTTGGTATTTTCATCTTCCCCTAGTTTCGTGCTTTTCAAGGTGTTTTTCCAAGCTTACTGTGACACTGTTTGCTGTGGTTGAGACTTGGACAGCGGCGCGGTCTTTTGGCAATATCTCCGCATCCGGGCATCGGATTGAGGCATGCCTATGCACTTTTTTCATCTACACATCGCGAGGATCATCACCGTATTTTTTGTGTATTTTTCTGAGGCTTGCCCAGAGGTAGATTTTTCTCCCTTTATCTGTGCATGGAAATACAGATGTATTGTTGTGTGTTTGTGAGCGCCCTGTGTTGTGGAATTTGTAACTCAGCCTACGGGGCTCGGAATTTGACGTGCAGGTATTCTTTTCAAAGGTATCGACGGGAGGATCTCTGTGATATTTTTATTGGATTTTTTTGGGCACTTTCAGCAGGTGAAATAAGCATATATTTGGTACTGATTTTCAGTGTGTTTGTGCGTGGTTAATTTTGGGAATTGAAGTGTAACTTTGGACCTTTTGTGGTACCCAGGAAGGTTCGCGAATGTTTTTGGAACACTGCTAGGAGCAGAGGTTGGCGCGACATGTACCATGGATATGGGTTCAGAGGATTGTGCGTGCAAGTGGCCACGCTCTTCGCCGACCCCAGGTTTGCCTTGGATTGAGCACTTCAGGTGGGTAAGCTTAATTTGGTAACTGTATAAGGTTTTTATATCATGGTGAATGTAAGTGCACATGTGGGGATATCACCCCTCTATGATTGATAACAGGCATATTTGTTGTACAACCGATATGAGCGAGAGATAAGCAAGGAATGGCCTACTTGGGTGAGATTGGTATACCATAGTAGGAATATTTTAGCATGCTTTACTAATATATGTTTCACCCACTTTTATTGTTTCTGAGGATAAAGCATGCTTGCATGGACATGTAGTTAGGCCATCTTTTACTGCTGCACTACTTTTGGAACTTGACTTAGGAGAAACCATATTATCCTTTTCTCCTTCTTTGTTAGTCAGGTGGTCTGTGTTGCTCGGGTTCGAGCAGGGGTTTTGGGTAGTGTAGTCGGGACTTGGTGTCTGGGAGAGGTTGGATTAGTTGTGGGGCTTGGCGGCAACCGCGGATATTGGGCGGTTGACCGAATATTTATTTATGCACCAGATTGAGTATCTGATTTCTCTAGTGGACAGAGTTTCCCACTTTGATCAGAGTCATGATCCAGTCCTGCTTTTGTTACTTATCACACCGGCGCGGATATTGCCCGGTGATACTTTACTCGTGTGGGTCGCTCCCCTCGAGTGCCACACCGGAGTGTGCGATCGGACGGTTAGAGTGGCCGATCTGTTACTTACTTTTGTTTGCGATCGGACGGTAATAGTTGCCGATCTGTTACTTACTTTGAGTCCTTGAGACTCCTATCCCTGATACTTTACTCGTGTGGGTCGCTCCCCTCGAGTGCCACACCGGAGTGTGCGATCGGACGGTTAGAGTGGCCGATCTGTTACTTACTTTTGTTTGCGATCGGACGGTAATAGTTGCCAATCTGTTACTTACTTTGAGTCCTTGAGACTCCTATCCCTGATACTTTACTCGTGTGGGTCGCTCCCCTCGGGTGCCACTGCGGAGTGTGCGATCGGACGGTTAGAGTGGCCGATCTGTTACTTGCTTTTGTTTGCGATCGGACGGTAATAGTTGCCGATCTGTTACTTACTTTGAGTCCTTGAGACTCCGATCCCTTATCGATGTTATGCATTGGCCAGCATACCCGATTCGTCAGGCACAGCAGGCAGTACCAGTATTTATGGCGTCACTAGATTGGGTTTATTACAGATGTTTACTTTACTGTTAAACTTGTGTCTGGGGGACCGAGTGGAGTCTAGTAGCCGTGTTTAGACCAGTGCTAGTGTTGGTGGGAACCGTTTGGGGATCGACGGTTGTCCCAAGGTCATTGTGAGTTGTTGACCGTTGTACGAGACACATAGCAGGCATGGCAGGCGTAGCAGGCATGGCAGGCATAGCAGGCATGGCAGGCGTAGCAGGCATGGCAGGCATGGCAGGCATAGCAGGCATGGCAGGCATGGCAGGCATAGCAGGCAGTGCCAGTGATTACTGGTCTATCGATTGGGTCGATTGTGCACTTCTTGTGCTGGTGGTTGCATACCACTCTTTGGTTCTCCCCTTTTGGGCTTTTAGATAGAGGCTTGAGAGCTGTTGAGAGTCTCCAGCTTCCTTATTTCAGTCTTTACGGCTTTGGTTAGTTTTGTCTCTTGAGGACTTAGTGGGCAGACCGTCGGGTCTGGCGGTGGTACCCACTGAGAACTCCCTTTTTGGTGTAGTTCTCATACCCTCTGGGGGTTTTCCCCCTCCTTTTTCCTTCCTCTCCTTTGTTTTGCAGAGTCTTAGCAGGTGTTGCTGTGTGACGCGCCACTTCCCAGGGTGTCACCCATCCTAGAACTACTCTAGCTCTCATGTTCCTCTTGGATCTTGCTACCATCCAAATTGCTATATAGCCGGGTTAGAGATTTAGTCCTATTATATCATTTTATATAGAGGACTAATCCAAATTCCGGGGTTGTCACATTCTTCCCCCCTTTAAGCCCTGACGTCCACGTCAGGCTCAAGCACACTAACAAGCACCAGGCAATGTGAGACTCGTCTCGCTAGCCTTAGTCGACCTTGTGAGGAGCTGCACTCCACTCACAACGGTCATTAGCCGGGGAGCCTCGCTCTACCCGCTATATAACCCTGGCTCAGCCGAGACTCATCTCACATTTCCGGCTGGTGAATGGCTCTAATACCAACTGTGACGCCCCACTTCCCAGGGGGTCACCCATCCTAGAACTACTCTAGCTCTAGCACGCTTAACTCTCATGTTCCTCTTGGATCTTGCTACCATCCAAAATGCTATAGCCGGGTTAGAGATTTAGTCCTATTATATCATTTTATATAGAGGACTAATCCAAATTCCGGGGGTGTCACATGCTGATTCTGCGGTTGTTGATCGAGGCGAGAGAGTCGCGAGCTAGATCCCTACCCGTCGTTGGAGAGTAGCGGTACCCCCCCTTCAGAGGAGATCTTCTTTAGATTAGTTATTTTATTTTTCTCTTTTGAGAGACTGTTGTAGTGAGGATGATATGTATTGAGTGCCTGTACACTGATGTATTTATTGGAGATATCTCCCTGTTGAGTTTTGAGCTCAGTATATGAGGATATTATATGATTATCATTTTTGGGAGTTGGACATTGTTGTATTATTTTCAGTTGTACAGTGATTGATTTTAGTGTTCAGCAGATTTTTATTTATAGCTCTGATATCTGTTTAGCTGTAGTACATTTCTTGCAGGTAGGATGCTTCGCCTATGCGGGTTTGGCCTAGGTGGCGGATATGTTGGCGAGCCCGGGTCGCAGTTTCGACCCCGGGGCGTGACAGATTAGGTTGGTATCAGAGCCTAGGTTGTAGGTCATGGTGGACTTAGAAACCCTAGGCTTATGGTTTGACCCTTGGTTGAGTTCGTGAGAGTCGTGATTTATAGCGAGAATCCTGATTGAGTTTTATACCTCTCCTAAGGGACGGGAAGAGTGATTGGCATGTTTATTCTCCTAAATGATTATGTTGGCTGCAGACAACATAATGCTGTGGAACGGGTGACATGCTTTAGACTTTCGCTGGATTGGGTCGAGCGCTGTTGTGTGCTGTTTTGTGGTTTCGTCGTGGCGAGCGGTGTCTCCCCGACGCTGGGTTCTGACCCGTGGGCATCCTGTCACAGCAGTTGAGCTTGAGCGGTTGGTTTTGGGTCGGATACCTGGATTGAGGTCAGAGAATTCCGAACCCAGATGACAGGATTGTCAGAGGCTTATCAGCGGCAGAATGAGCAGCTGGTCTTGGTGACACAGTTGTTGGAGCGCTGAGTTACCCCCTCCGTGCCAATGTTTAGTGTCGAGGCACCGAGGTAAGGTGGATAGTTGACAGCAGAGGAGCTGTAGGATATGATCGATCTATTGAGCCAAATTCGGCAGATGAACCACCCCGACTCGTAAGATTGAGTTGGAGCCTTTGGAGGCAGAGTCGTGGTTAGTGGTGATGGAGTGAGCAATTGAGAGCCTCCCTGTGCTAGAGAGGTTATGCAGTTATTGAACTGCGCGCCAGGTTTCGAGGGACGAGGCACATAGGATATGTGAGACTGGGAGTGGATTGTGCCAGAATACCTTTCAGTTAGTCGGTCCCTCTGTTATGGATTATTGACGCCTCGATGGTGTTGGCATTGTGTATGGAGCGTGGCGCTGTAGTTCCTTTGGATAGGGATTTGCCGCTAGAGGCGAGTTCAGGATATTGGCGCTTGGCGCCGGGTGATGGAGGACAGATCGGCCGGCAGAGGCACTTTTGATTTCTTTTTCAGGATGACGGGTTCCTGAGATGCCAGCGATCGGGTGGACCCCGATGGCAGCATCGGCATCTATATCAGAGTGGCGCAGCGGTAGCGTGGATTTGCTATCTGCGGAGGACCTTATTCGTCGCCTCAATGTGAGCAGAGACAGAGGTCGTACTCCCTTGTGGATAGTCCTGATTTTCAGGCAGATTGAGCGACAACCACTTGCTTTGAGCGGATGAATCTGTGCCGCTCGGTTGGAGGGCGCCACGGTGGTGGATCGAGTGTCGCAGGTGGGATTTCACCACAGCAGTCGGAGTTAGAGTACACAGGTTTTAGCGACAGTGTGAGAGGTGCTTACGGCGGCACCGGGACTCGAGGATATCTTTGTTGCCCATGAGATCCCGGGTGTGAATTCACGTTAGTTGTTGGCAATGCCGCCGGTTAGGGAGATAGAGATTGAGTTTGACGTGGTTCGGGGAACCGCGCCACCCTCGACAGCACCTCATTAGATATCGCCGATAGAGCTGAGAGAGCTGATGGCGCAGTTGCAGGATCTGATGGATCGAGGGGTCTGTTTGACCTAGTTGCACGCTGTTGATGCACGGTGGTGATGCCACGTCGTTGACACACGACTGTAAGGGTCCTTTTATGGTTCGAGTGTAGATAGGTCCGGGTGGTATCTAGGACCTTTTGATGGAGCTATACTCCGGCAGTTATTGTATGATGCGAGTACCTACTTGGAATCAGACAGCCGAGGACTTCGCCTAGATGGCATTCAGGATCCGGTAAGGGCATTATGAGCTCATAGTGAGGCCAAATGGAATGATTAATGCCCTGTTGTCTTCAAGATTTGAGAAATTGTGTGTCCTTGTGGTACTTGGACGGATTGGGAGTGGTGTCCCCCGAGGATATTTTGATTTACTCCCGGAGCGACTTGGAACACAAGGGGCACTTGTGGATGTGCTACCATGCCTGTGTGGATGAAGCTGTATGCCAAGTAATTGAGGTACATGTTGTAGCTTCAGAAGCATACCTTCTTGGGTCACTTTGTTCAAGCCGTAGGAGCGGCGGTGGAAATCCGGCCAATGTTGATACTATTTGGGAATTGGCCGAGATTGACATTTATGGTCATGGTAAGGAGCTTCTTGGACTGGGCAGTGCCAGGAGAGCTTGGCAATCGGATGATGAGACTGATACCAGCGCCAATGTTAGTATTTCCAGTGTTGGGAGAGATATCTGCGAGTTTTAGTGATGCCTCCTATAGCGACTGTGGAATTACCGTTGGGTTATTGTTGAGCATTCTGGATTACCCCGACAGGGCCACTGTGATGGCGGATACCTGGAGCAGGAAAGCTGTCTGGGGATGAGTTTGATAATTCCACAACTGGCGCTGTGTGGACTATTGGGGAAAACATGGCTTGTGGTTGTGTCCCTGAGGGTTCCTTTGGATCATAGACCGCGGCTGAGTAGTTCACTCGGATGGTCAAGATTCGGGAGTGACCGAGTGAGGACCCCTCCTTGTTAGGGCTCTTTTCCCTTATTGGATGGTAGAGTGGGTATGCTTCGGGTTGTTTTGGTCGGGTTGACGCAGGTTGTGGTTTGGTGCGTGTTGCACTGGTGATTATTTAGTTTCCCCCAGCTTTTGATGGAACCCCTGTTGTGTTTCATGTCTCAGCTCGGGAAGGTTATGTTTTTGGATCCCTCGACCGTGATTGACTCGCCCCATTTGAGATCTAGGAATGTTTGGAGTACGAGGGACGCCCGTTGCGATTTCTGGCTTGAGAGATGAAAGAATTGCACATCGGGCTATGCCGTACTGGTTGTCGCTGTTGTTGTTGTTGAGGAGTGATCACGGGGAGTGAGTAGCGACTTGGAGATGGAGATGATGATGATGAGTACTTACCCTTAGTGTTTGTGACTCCTGGGGGAATTGAGCTAGTTTCGAGGACGAAACTTTCTTTAGTGGGGGAGGATGTGAGGACCTGGATCCCCACGACGAGATTATTGGTTGATCAGCAGCTCCTGGAGGCCTATGTCGCGTGTCGGTGGCGTTTGTACACCAATTGGACACTATTGATGGACTCGGTGTGTTAAATGGATCATGAGAGTAGTCAGATGACCCCGTCGAATGCTTAGAAGTGGTTTTGCGTGCAATGGATATTAAAATTGGGTTCAACGCGAAGTTTGGACCAAGGAACACCTTTCCGGATGCCTTCGGCGATTTTTGGAGTTGGAATTTGGCAAATCGGACTTCGGATTTGGATTCAGCGCGCGAAAACGATGAAAATGGACTATTCACTTGTATTTTTCGGAGCTCGGATGTCGCGCATGGATTTCGAGGCAAGGGGGCACTGTTCCGGCGCCGGCAGGCGGCGGCGGCGGCGGCGGGCAGCGGCGGCGGCGGCGGGCAGCGGCGGCACGCGGCGGCGCGGGCTCGGGCAGGCGGCGGACGACCGTGGGCAGGCGCGCAGGCGCGGGCAGGCACGCGGGCGCGCGGTCCACAGGCCGGCGTGCACCGGAGGCAGGCCACGTGGCGTGACCGGATTGGACGGTGCTGTGGACCCGGTTCACGGAATGGGTGCGGTCGGCCTCGGGGCGCATGCATGCAGAGATGGCAGGCGGTGGCGCAGGCGCGCACGTGGGCGCGTTGACGACTTCTCCCGTGCTCGGGCGCGCCACGCGTCGGCATCTTGATGGGCCACGTGGCGCGAGGGTAGTGGCGGCATCGACTGTCGCCTGTTATGTGGGTGTCGTGGCGGCCTGTGGGCGTTTCGGGCACGCACAGTGTTGGGCCGGGCCCAACACTGTCACGGCCCGATTCTTGCGGGCGCCCGGAAGTTGGGACTCAAGCGTCATTTTCGGATTTGTTTTCCCAGCCTATAAATAGGCCCGGTTCCAGCCCTGAAGAACTTTTTCTCTGCGTGGATTTTTGCAGTGCCACCGTCAGGAGATTTCTTCCTCTTCCAGAGCTGGTTCCACTTGTGGATTCCCGGATTTTTCCATGGCACGCACTTCGAGATTCCATTTTCTTCGGCGCGGCGCGACGTTCCTTTGCCGGTGTCCGCTTTCGTCGCGTTTCGGTGCGAGAGCTACCGCGGCCTATCCCGACCATCTTTTCAGTCAACTCTTGCGCCATTGGAACGGCAACTGACAGAGCTACGATCTTTGTATTTTCAGGTTCCCCTCATTTCATGCTTTTCTAGGTGTTTTTCCAAGCTTACTGTGACACTGTTTGCTGTGGTTGAGACTTGGACAGCGGCGCGGTCTTTCGGCAATATCTCCGCATCTGGGCATCGGATTGAGGCGTACCTATACACTTTTTTCATCTACGCGTCGCGAGGATCATCAACGTATTTTTCTTGGATTTTTCTGAGGCTTGCGCGGAGGTAGATTTTTCTCCCTTTATCTGTGCATGGAAATACATATGTATGGTTGTGTGTTTGTGAGCGCCCTGTGTTGTGGAATTTTTAACTCGGCCTACGGGGCTCGGAATTTGACGTGCAGGTACTCATTTCGAAGGTATCGACGCGAGGATCGCTTTAATATTTTTATTGGATTTTTCTGGGCACTTTCAGCAGGTGAAATAAGCGTATATTTGGGACTGATTTTTAGTGTGTTTGTGCGTGGTTAATTTTGGGAATTGAAGTGTAATTTTGGACCTTTTGTGGTACCCAGGAAGGTTTGCGAATGTTTTTGGAACACTGCTAGGAGCCGAGGTTGGCGCGACATGTACCGTGGATATGGGTTCAGAGGATTGTGCGTGCAAGTGGCCACGCTCTTCGCCGACCCCAGGTTTGCCTTGGATTTAGCACTTCAGGTGGGTAAGCTTAATTTGGTAACTGTATAAGGTTTTTATATCATGGTGAATGTAAGTGCACATGTGGGGATATCACCCTCTATGATTGATAACAGGCATAATTGTTGTGCAACCGATATGAGCGAGAGGTAAGCAAGGAATGGCCAACTTGGGTGAGATTGGTATACCATAGTAGGAATATTTTAGCATGCTTTACTAATATATGTTTCACCCACTTTTATTGTTTCTGAGGACAAAACATGCTTGCATGGACATATAGTTAGGCCATCTTTTACTGCTGCACTACTTTTGGAACTTGACTTAGGAGAAACCATGTTATCCTTTTCTCCTTCTTTGTTAGTCAGGTGGTCTGTGTTGCTCGAGTTCAAGCAGGGGTTCTGGGTAGTGTAGTCGGGACTTGGTGTCTGGGACAGGTTGGATTAGTTGTGGGGCTTTGCGGCAACCGCGGATATTGGGCGGTTGACCGGATATTTATTTATGCACCAGATTGGGTATCTAATTTCTCTAGTAGACAGAGTTTTCCACCTTGATCATAGTCATGATCCAGCCCTGCTTTTGTTACTTATCACACCGGCGCGGATATTGCCCGGTGATACTTTACTCGTGTGGGTCGCTCCCCTCGAGTGCCACACCGAAGTGTGCGATCGGACGGTTAGAGTGGCCGATCTGTAACTTACTTTTGTTTGCGATCGGACGGTAATAGTTGCCGATCTGTTACTTACTTTGAGTCCTTGAGACTCCTATCCCTGATACTTTACTCGTGTGGGTCGCTCCCCTCGAGTGCCACACCGGAGTGTGCGATCGGAAGGTTAGAGTGGCCGATCTGTTACTTACTTTTGTTTGCGATCGGACGGTAATAGTTGCTAATCTGTTACTTACTTTGAGTCCTTGAGAGTCCTATCCCTGATACTTTACTCGTGTGGGTCGCTCCTCTCGGGTGCCACTCCGGAGTGTGCGATCGGACGGTTAGAGTGGCCGATCTGTTACTTACTTTTGTCTGCGATCGGACGGTAATAGTTGCTGATCTGTTACTTACTTTGAGTCCTTGAGACTCCTATCCCTTATCGGTGTTATGCATTGGCCAGCATACCCGATTCGTCAGGCACAGCAGGCAGTACCAGTATTTCTGGCGTCACTAGATTGGGTTTATTACGGATGTTTACTTTACTGTTACACTCGTGTCAGGGGGACCGAGTGGAGTCTAGTAGCTGTGTTTAGACCAGTGCTAGTGTTGTTGGGAACCGTTTGGGGATCGACGGTTGTCCCAAGGTCATTGTGAGTTGTTGACCGTTGTACGAGACGCACGGCAGGCATAGCAGGCATGGCAGGCATGGCAGGCATGGCAGGCATAGCAGGCAGTGCCAGTGATTACTGGTCTATCGATTGGGTCGATTGTGCACTTCTTGTGCTGGTGGTTGCATACCACTCTTTGGTTCTCCCCTTTTGGGCTTTTAGATAGAGGCTTGATAGCTGTTGAGAGTCTCCAGCTTCCTTATTTCAGTCTTTACAGGTTTGGTTAGTTTTGTCTCTTGAGGACTTAGTGGGCAGACCTTCGAGTCTGGCGGTGGTACCCATTGAGAACTCCCTTTTTGGTGTAGTTCTCACACCCTCTGGGGGTTTTCCCCCTCCTTTTTCCTTCCTCTCCTTTGTTTTGCAGAGTCTTAGCGGGTGTTCCTGATTCTGCGGATGTTGATCGAGGCGAGAGAGTCGCGAGCTAGATCCCTACCCGTCGTTGGAGAGTAGCGGTACCCCCCCTTCAGAGGAGATCTTCTTTAGATTAGTTATTTTATTTTTCTCTTTTGAGAGACTGTTGTAGTGAGGATGATATGTATTGAGAGCCTGTACACTGATGTATTTATTGGGGATATCTCCCTGTTGAGTTTTGAGCTCAGTATATGAGGATATTATATGATTATCATTTTTGGGAGTTGGACATTGTTGTATTATTTTCAGTTGTACAGTGATTGATTTTAGTTTTCAGCATATTTTTATTTATAGCTCTGATATCTGTTTAGCTGTAGTACATTTCTTGCAGGTAGGACGCTTCGCCTATGCGGGTTTGGCATAGGTGGCGGATCTGTTGGCGAGCCCGGGTCGCAGTTTCGACCCCGGGGCATGACACTTTGAGTCCTTGAGACTCTTTCTTTCCATCGGTGCAATGCGTAGACTAGCATACCGGATATGGCAGGCACAGCAGCCAGTACCAGTTTTACTGGTCCATTGATTGGGTTTATTCTGGCAGGTATTTAGATACTGATGCATACATTTAGGTATTCTTATTGGCTCGGCATTTAGAGGCATATAAGTGGTAGCTTTTTCATCAGCAGTTATATTCATAGCATACCGCCTATTTTTCCTTTTCGCCTCTGGTAGACCTAGTGGGCATGTCAGAGTTTGAGGCTTAACCTACTAGGGGAGGCTACTGTTTTTATAGTAGTTCTCACCCCCATTGTCCTTTTTCCTTTTTCTCCCCTGTTTTGCAGAGTCCTCTGCGGGAGTAGCTGGGCCGTCTTCGGCAGATCGAGGTAAGAGGATTGCGGACTAGATAGATCGTCTATCCCGACTGCGAGCTTAGTAGTGCTTTTGGTTGTACCCCTTTATTCTTAGACAGTTGTATTTTATTTTGGGTTTGGCTTTAACCAGCTGTTTGTATTTATTTGGTGAGCTGGGAGAGACACTTCTACTTTGAGAGTTGTACCTTACTTTTACTTTTCAGCTTCTGTCTGAGATGCTTTAGTTTTAATTTAGCTATGTTTTTATACTCTTTTATTATATCTTCTATATCTGAGCAGGTTACCAACGCTTCGTGTACACGGAAAATTCCGTGTGCACGGTGGATCTGTGGATTGGCCCGGGTTCTGGTTTACACCCGGGGCGTGACAAACCGAAGGTTGACTCCGACTCTGCCTACTTCGCCGTACGACCGGGGAAGTCAGATCTCTTCCTTCACACCGCAGTTGATACTAAATGATGTGATAGTCTTTGCATCCGCTGTTTTTCCTATCAGCTGATGCCTTCAACCGATAGCATGCCACATGCGGCATGCCTTCGTATTCGGGGTTGGTCTCAATCGGGACACAAGTCCTTTCTTGCGGACACAATCCAATGTCGGCTTATCTTTCTTGATTCTCGGATGCGTGCTGATCTTTCTTGATTCTCTGCAAAAACTTTTCTTCGTCGTTTCCATATCAGGTGCTGCTGCTTCCCGAGGGATGACCATCGCTCTTCCTCGTTGGCCTATAAATAGGGCCATTACTCGCACCTTTCTCCACACCTCTTCCTTCCCTCATGATGATTATTGTGTTCATGCTACAATGGTGCTATGGTCATAGCTATTTCATCCCAAAGGGTGCTCTCGAGGTGGCCTTTCAACCTGAACTCGGTGACATTACATCGCTGGGCGACGAAAGGCTCTTCTTACCTCAGGCTCTTAACAGAGTTTCTCCCCATGTAGTTCTCGTGTCTGACCTCCAGATCCTGGATCTTACGCCTGGTGGCCCAGCCGACCTTCGTCCTTTTTTGGAGGATTATACTTGTGAAGGTTGTGTGTTTGGAAGCCGGCTTTTGCCCCTACTCTTAGGAGCTTGGAGTCTTTCGAGCCATTCGGACGTCTGGCCCTTGTCGAGAACGAGCCTCGTCATGCTCCGACCAGCTTTTATGCGAGGTCGGGGGACTTCATCTCTAGGAGAAAACCGCATGATCTTCTCCTGTTGCATGCAGGGAACCAAGGAGTCTAAAGAGACTCTGCATTCTCTTTCGCTCCCCTTCTAGCTGACTCCAAAGGTGATCGGGCGTCTCAATTTCCTGCAGGTAGCGTTCGGTCGTTGCCAGCTTGAAGACGGCCGCGTACATCAACCTCTCGACGGAGCGTCTGACTGTGAGCCTTTTTCTTCTTAAACACTTTTATATTTGCTCTTTTTTCAGGCTGTGTACATATCGGTTGATCGAATGTGAGGTCTTCTTATGTTTTTGCCCCACGTCCTCAAAACCGACAGTTGTGTTCCAGGGCTTTTCTCGATCGGCTACTTTCTTTTCGATTCGTTTGCTGCATGTGCATTCCATTTGGCTTTAGCAGACTTAAATGCAGTCTAATATTTCTTGGCCGAAAACTCGCACATTCCTCATCCAACGCCTTTTGGCTAATCAGAGCGCCTGGTCGGCCTGTAGTGCACCGATTCCGCAAAATGGCGAAGTGCGGCGAAAATACTAATAACACATTTAAAATATAATTACAAGTGAATTTGATGCATTTCGAATCGATGCAAAGGCCGTCGAGTCGAAAAGTGAGTTGGAGGTGAGAAGTTGGAAGCTTCAAGTTGTGAAGCTTAAGTTGTAGTGCGCCAACTCCGCGAAAATGGTAGAGTGCGGTGAAGATACTTGTAACACATATAAAATATGATTATAGTCGAATTTGGTGCGTTTCGGACTGACGCAAAGGGCATCGGGTTGAAAAGTGAGTTAGAGTTCCAAGACTTAGTATGCTGCAGATTTTCTGTTTTTTTTTATCAGCAAGCAGTTTTGAGGCCCTTTCTTGAGGACTTAGAGAAATCAAGAAAATAAAAAGAAATGATGGGGAGCTTCAGAAAATTTTGCTGATAAAAAAGGTAATAAGTGCTGAGGTGAGAAACCAAAAGAAAAGAAGAAAACAAGGAGGAACAAAAAGGGAAAATATGGAAAACTACAGTTTTTCCTTTTGCAGTTTTTCAGCAAACAATTTTTGGGCCCTTTCTTATGGGTCTAGAGCTCTCAAAAAAATACAAGGAAACTTGGGAGGGCTTTAGAAAAGTTTGTAGATGAGAGGGAAAAAGAAAAACTTTAATTACAACTTTCCATTTGGTGAGAAGGAATGGAGGAAAATCCATTGCCATTGCTGGTAGAAAACTGGTGCAGGGGGAGTGAGTTGGGACAGTGCAGGGATTAAGCCTTCAAGTGGTGGGCTTTTTGGTAATTCCACATGACATGAGACTCCGCCAACCCCCCTGACTGAATTAACTCCCTCACCCTCTTCCCTCTCCAACACATACTCATACACACTCTCTCTCTCTCTTTCTCCCTGCTGCACCAGAGAGGAAACGAAAGAAAGAAGAAAGAAGGAAAGAAAGAAGAAAAAGAGAAGCTATAGCAGCCACCTCTCTCCCTCCCATTTTGAAGCACCCTAATCACTTCTCTCTTTCTCGCTGCTGCACCAGAGAAGGCAAGGAAAGAAAGAAAGAAAGGAAGAAAGAAAAGGAGAAGCAACAGCAGCTGCTGCCACCAGTAGCAACAGCAGCTGCTGCCAAGCCACATCTGGGTGCTGTGGGTTCTTGGTGCTTCAAGTGGAGCTTGGGGACTTAGAGGGAATTCGAGGAAAAACTCCAACTTTGTCTTTCTTCTTCCTCCTTGAGCAAGAACATCAAGTGAGGTAGAAATCCAAATCCTAGAATTAAATTATGGTCCACCTTGGGTTCTCTTTCATAATTATGGGATCAAAAATAGGTAAAGGAAGTTATTGGGTTTCTAGTTTTGTAATTGTTATGGGATTAGTAGATCATAAAAATAATTCCTTCATGATTTTTCTTTTATTTTAGAAAAATCTTGGAGACCAAGGGATCAACTATTGTTCTCTTTTGAAGACAAAGAATTATCGAGGTGGGGGATATTTTCCGAAAATGGGTGACCTCTCCCTTTTTCCTTTTTTTAAAATTATTAGAAGCATGTTAGTAGATTTTAGGTTTCATATACAGTAATGAGACCTTGAGGAACATCTTGAAATGAGTATTGATGAATGACCTAATGTAGGTTAAAAGAATGAGGACATTTGTATGTGATTAAATGTTAGAAGCTTAATGTAAAGGGTCTTTATGGAACAATAGCATGATGACCAAGGAGAAAATCAAGTGTAGGATTTTGATGAGTGGCATTAACCTTAGGATCTCACTTGTGGCATTTGCATAAGAGTAACTAAGGTCATGAGATAGAGTTTTTAACTTAGAGTCGCGTCTCTAAGGGAAAAGAGAAGAGTATAGAGGTTGAGGTTAAAAGTGCAACGAGTAAACATCCCTAGAGTTGGTCCTAGGGAGTTGGGTAAAATAAACCCTCACTTCAACTTCAACTTGAGCAAAGAATGAAAGTAAAATATTAAGTCCAATGGACTTTTGGTTATCTTAAGGCAAGGACCTAGGGTAAAGAGAAAGATAATAAACAAGATAAGCTAAAAGGCTTTAAAGAAAGAGAACTTGATTGCCAGTGGCAATGCGAGCTGGAGGCTCAAGTGAGAAAGAAAAGCGAAGGCTAAAGAGCAAAAGAGAGTCAAATGCATAAAGTGCAAAAGAGGCAGAGAGCTAAAGCTAAATAAAAGAGATAAAATAATGAACGCACCTTCGGGGGTAAAACGTAGATCTTGTCGGAGTGCAAGGGCAGTGACCCTCTCCCGGGCAGTGACTCGTATGACAAAGATTTCCATTGGGTGGGGTAGCACTTGCGGGTGCTATCGGCAACCTTGGATTATCTCGTCTTATGATAGCATGTCTGCCGGGCTTGGGCCTGTTGGGCGAGATCCCCAAGGGTTAAGCAACTTGAATTAAAACACAAAGAATGTGGGTAAGGTGAGTAATTTGGATAGAGTGTGTCACGCCCCGGGGGTTTATAAAAGCAGAAAAATAGTGCAATAATTTTTTTTTGAAAGGGAACACCCGTCGGTCACGTGCGCAGACCCGCCACATACGCTAGGATCCTCGATTTTAACAATCAAGCCACCCTTACGTATGCACGGCATAGAAACCACAACTACACTTTAACCACTCCAGTCAAGAAGAAGACTAAAAGTGAACCATGAAACAATCACAATGACCAACTGATAACGTAAACTTGAAAGGATAAAACCACGAGTTTGTAAAATAGTGCCCACACGACACTTAGTTTTTAAAATAATTTCGCAACCTCTTTTCATTTTAAAAACGGCCGTACGTAAAGTATAACTGAAGCATAATGAAAAATGGTCGATCACCGAGTCAAAAGTCCATCCCCACATCCACATTATCCACAATAAAAGAAATCACATGCTCACAACTAACCAACCGAAATAATCAAGTGCAAGAAGGAAAATGTCACCAGCCACAAAAGAGCTAAATCCCTCTAGTCATAGCCTCACCGTCGTCTCAGATCCCACCCCTGACCGAACCTGTCACAATGTGGGAAGCCAGTGACACAAAGAGTAGAGGTAAAGTGTAGAAATAGGTATGATAAAAAGAGGTATAGATATTAAATCAAACTGTAAACTCTAGAGCATCCACAACCCCCCATCATGCAATCAATCGTACTTCCCTGTAAAAACCGTACCGAACACCTGCCTAAAAGGTTCGGGGACCTCAGGCACAAGAACAACTGGCCCGCTCTCACCTTGGTGCATTTAACCCCCCACTACACGAATGCAGCACCGCAAATAGCCGCAAGGGGCCCCCACTAACGTCACCTCGTGGGGTTCACGGGTCCGCAGACCACTCCTCCGGAAAAGTACGCTGGCACGGTAGCCAAACCGCTGGTGTGCGTGTAAGCGCCATAAGCATAGTAACAAACACCAACATGTGTCGTAGAATCTCGCGACACATGGTCGCTCCAAATAAAATAAGAACCGATACATATGCATAATAGGGGTTAGTCATCAACTCACAACGTGGATCAAAACGCAACTACCATACTCTTAAATCATGCGAACACAACCAAATGTCAACGACGAAGGAAAGGTTACCCACCTCAGGAAACATCGACCGAAACACCTGAAACTGTCCCGCGCTTTCGCACGACCCCCGGACCTAAAAAGTCCCCAAAAGAACACATCAGTAACACCACCAAGCCCCGCGAAAAAGGTAGACCCAACCTCTGTCCAGAAAGGACCGAAAACACTACAACCCAACATGACGCGGCGCAGTCAACAACGCGGCGCGGGCGGCGCGACGAATGCGACAGCCCCGCACGGGCACCTCTCCCGCGCGGGGGCAAGCGCCGCGGCACGGCACAGCCCTGCGCGGGCACCTCCCCCGCACGGGCGCAAGCGGCGCGACACGGCACAGCCCTACGCGGGCACCTCCCCCGCACGGGCACAAGCGGCGCGGCGCGGCACGGCCCTGCGCGGGCACCTCCCCCGCACGGGCACAAGCGGCGCGGCGCGGCACGGCCCTACGCGGGCACCTCCCCCGCACGGGCGCAAGCGGCGCGGCACAGCACAGCCCTGCGCGGGTACCTCCCCCGCACTGATACCAACTTAATCTGTCACGCCCCGCGTGTAAACCAGAACCCGGGCCCGTCTACAGATCCGCCGTGCACACGAAATTTCCTGCGTACACGAAGCGCTGGTAACCTGCTCAGATATAAGATAAATAATAAAAGAGCATAATACAGAGCTGAACTAAAAAGAACTACATAATAATCTCAGACTGGAAATATGATACAAGCAAATAAATACAATAAACTCCCAGCTCACTGAATAAATACAACCAGCTGGCTAAAGCCAGACCCAAAAGTAAAGTACTACAGCCTGAGATACAAAAAGGGGTACAACAAAAGTCCAGCTACTCTCACGGTCGGGGCAGATGATCTAGCTAGTCCGCTATCCTCTTACCTCGATATGCCGCTGATGGCCCAGCAGCTCCCGCAGACGACTCTACAAAACAAAGAGGAAGAGACAGAAAACAACTATGGGGGTGAGAACTACTAGATAAACCAGTAGCCTGCCCTAGTGGGTAAAGCCTCAACCCTGACGTACCCACTAGGACTACTAGAGGCAAAAGGAAAGAACAGTGGTAAGCTATAAAGGCTGCTGATAAAAGGAAAACTACCACTACTATGCCTCTAAATGCAGTATCAAAAGTAACTGTATGCATGCAACTATAAAGCTAACGGTCTGAACAAACCCAATCAGATGGACCGGTAGGAAACTCGGTACTGCCTGCTTTGCTGTCGAACTCAAGAACTCAGTAGGGGACCAGCACACAAGGCTCGGAATCCCAATATAATTAGGGGACCAGCACACAAGACTCGAAATCCCAATATAATTAGGGGACCAGCACACAAGGCTCGAAATCCCAATATAATCAACTGACCGGCACCCGTCACGGTCTAAAGCCTACTCCGGAGTGGCACTCGAGGGGAGCGACCCACACGAGTAAAGTAACCATGTCACCAATATCTCAAGTATCTCTGTCACAAGTTTCACGATATAGCAGGACTGGATTACGACTATGTTCAAAGTGGGAAAATCCATCCACTAAAGAAATCTGATCCCCAATAAGATTCAATAGTACTCAATAAGTGGGAAACTCCATCCACTAGAGAAATCTGATAACCAATCTAATGCATAAGTAAACATCCGGTCAACCGCCCTGTAGTGGTGCAGGTTACCATGCAACCTTTCCGGTGAATCCATTGTGTATAACACCTATTGATGGTGTGTCTGGCCCATAGTGCATCAAAGGGATGCCACAGATGGACCCAGAGGGGTATCTATAGCTGGATTGGCCTTCGGCTACATTTGCCAAATTTTTGAAAAGGTTTTCGGCCAAACAGAGGTTGGATTTGGATTCAGCGCGGAAAAACGCTTGAAAACGGCTATTTGCTTGTTTGATTCTGAGTCCGGAGGCCCAAAAACGGACTCCCGAAAGTTTTCAATGGATTTCGACGCATGGGAGGGGCCGTGGACCGCCGACATGCCAAGTGGCGGCCTGTCATTGGCCGGTTTGCAGCGCTCGGTCCACAGAGTGGCGCGGCTGGGTGCATAGACCTGGCGCAGGACACGTGGCGTGTGCTGGTTGGCCGGCGCAGAGTGCGCGGTCCACGGAGTCCCCGCGCGGGTGCATGGACCCGGCGCAGGGACACGTGGCAGCATGCCATTGGCGGGCTCACGAGGCGTGGCGCACGGGGGCGCGGGCGAGCGCCTCCGGGCGCGTGCGTGGCAGGCGGTCAGACGGCGCCTGCCCGCACGTGCGACCCGTGGCGCGGGTGGACACGTGGCGCCCCGCTATTCGCGGGTGCCACCTACCCGTTTGACCGGGGAGGTGCCATGTGGCGGCACCGCGCGCGCCCCGCACACCTGTTTGCTGTGCGGGACACGCGTCCGACTCCTGGAGGGCCACGTGGCCGCTTCCGACGCGCCCCGCACAGCTGTTTGCTGTGCGGGACACGTGTCAGCCCAGGGGAGTTTCGGGCACTCCCCTGCGGTGCGGTGTGCCGCCGGATTCGGGTGCCCGAAACCTGTCCGAGCGCCCGAAACCGGGGACATAGATGGTATTATTCGATTTGTTTGGTTGGGCCTATATATAGGGCCCGAAATCACTTCTTTGGGCTTTTTCTCCCACTTTGAGACATCCTCTCACAGAGCTCCCTTCAACAAAGTTGCTCCTCCCTCTGTGCTGCATCCACCTGAGGATTTTTGGGATTTTACGTGGCACGCTTTTTGAGGTTTCCATTTCTTTGGCGCATCGCGATGATCCTACACCGGTGATCCATTCCGTCGTGTTTCGGTGCGCGAGCTCCCCCGGCCTACTCCGACCACATTTTTGGGCGATTCTTGCGCCGTTGGATCCACGACAGGTAGGGCTACGATCTTGGTATTTTTAGGTTCCCCTCGTTTCAAGTTTTTCTGGGAGTTTTTCTGAGCTTACTGGGACCCCTTTTCTGTGGTGATTTTTGGGATAGCACTGGGTTGTTTCGTGGATTTCTCCGCGCTTGAGCATCGGATTGAGGTGTGCCTGTACTCGTTTTGCATCTACGAAATGCATGGATTATCGTCGTATTTTTCTGGGATTTTTCTGAGACTTGCCCGAATGTATACATTTCCCCCTTTTCTGTGCAAAGTGTTACAGTTGTTGTGTTGTGGGGTTTCGCGCTCACCGTATTGTGGAATTTGTAACTCGGCCTACGGGGCTCGGATTGAGATGTACAGGTACTCGTTTCGAAGGGCTCGACGCGATGATCACATCGGTATTTTTGTCGGATTTTTTGGAGTCCATTCTGCAGGTGAAAATTTCGCATCTTTGGGACTGTTACTAGCAGATTGTGTGTACTTGGATATTTTTGGAATAAAGTGTAACTTTGGACCTTATTGTTGTACCCAGGAGGGTTTGCGGGTATTTCTGAACCCGTTGGAACTGGAGAAAATTGGAGATATTTGTTCCTGGGTATTTTCAGCTGTTGGATTTTGGACAGTTTAGCACTTCCAGGTGGGTTGCCTCGTCTTCAAGATCTATGGACTGTACATTAATTCTATTTATGTAGGATCATGCATGGTTGTGAATGTACTATGTAGCATGCTAGAATGTGAGAATTGAGAGTCTGTTTTAGGAGTTTACCTCATGTATTTGGATCTTAAATGTAAATTTTTGTTGTATGGTGATAACAACAAAAATATCTTTTTGAATTTTCTTTAAGTGGATTTTTGTTTTGTCACGAAACCGCCAAAGGGGGAGATTGTTAAGGAATTTGTCTTGGCGTATTTCGTGAAAGTGTTTAAGTATTGAAGATTGAAGATGAAGATGTTTGGATCATATACCTCAATCTCAAGAATGAAGAATTCAAAAGGATCAGGTACGTTTAACTAAATAAGTTTGGTGATCCGAATACTTCTTATAGTGTAGAAACACTTGGATGGGGTCTTAACTGCATAAAAATTAGAAAACTGGACTGTTATATGTTCAGGATCCCGATCAGAGTATTCCAGTCCGGACCCCGAACGTAGGTAGGTTCATGCGGAAATATAGTCCGGATCGCCCTTGGTTCAGTCCGGACCCCGAACGTGGTTTCTGTTGAATTCGCATGAACAGTCCGGACCGTGCTTCTTTCAGTCCTGACCCCGAACATTATTTTTCAGGAATTCTCTGAAAAATGACGATAGTCCGGATCAAGCTAAATCCAGTCCAGACTGTCGTGCAGGAAAAAGTTTGTTAAAGTCAGTTTTTGATTCTTATCGTCTTCCAATAGTTTCTAACCTATAAGTAAACCCTAAGTTCATCTTTTAGGATAATCCAAAATAAGTTTTGTATTCTGTAAATGAACGAGAAAAATTAATGGAGAAAAACATAGAGAAATCCACATATAGAGAAGAAAGGAAATAACTAGATTTTTTCTATGTTTCTTCATCTATATTGATTAATTTGATTCTAGGTTTTCAAACTCAGATTTTGAGTAGAATCAAATTAATGAATACTTAGATGGTATTTCCGACCTATCTTTGATCTAAGTATTCGGCGGATTTTCACCACCAACAAAACAACGATTTTCCCAAAAATCGGCGCATGGATTCGCGTGGCCTTATGGATTCAAGGTGCTACCGCTCTCGTGAATTCGGAGCAAGGTACGTTCGTGTGATCGAGACGTACTACTTGGTGGAGACCGTGGATTCGGTTGGACGTCATAGACTTGACGTTGGACGCCGTGGATTCGGCGTTGGACGCAAATCGTGGATTCGAGGCGCGTTGCAAAGCGAGCGGAGAAGATCAACTCGGAGCGTATGGAAAAAGGTTGAGTCGTGTGTGAGTACGGTATATCACCTTTGTACGTATTTTAATCTTACTTGATTTCACCGTGTGATCGGTCCCGTGGTTTTTTACTCCTAATTTGGAGTTTTCCACGTAAAATCTCTGCGTGTTATTTACTTTTCCGCATTGGATTATTTTTACGCAAAAATTTTGGAGTGTTTATCATTTACACCTATTCACCCCTCTCTAGGTGTTTTTTCTCCTGTTCAGATCCATATAGTTATAACCCACACCGCACAGGGTGTATTTTTCCGGAAAGATGGTACGTTTACCCGTGTACCCAACAAGGTGTCGTAGTGGGGACCCCTCGCGGACTACTTAAGGTGCTGCACAAGTACCGTGGAGGGGTTGGTGGCATCAAAGTGCGAGCAAAGTGTACTTTTGCCGGGGGTCTTTAGACCTCCCGGCACATGTTTCGTTTTGATTAAACAGGGGATATGGTGATCCATGAGGGGGAAGTGGAATGCTCTGGTATATCGGTTTGTTCATTACAGTTCTTATAGCATTTTACTTGTTTTCATCTACTTTATTTGTCACTGACTCCCCACACTGTGACAGGTCCGAACAGGGGTGGGAACCGGGCTGATGGTGAGACTGCGTTTAGAGGACCTTAGCCGCTTGAGGCTATCACATGTCTTAATTACCTTCGGTTATCTCTTTTGCTTTTGGTTAGTAGGTTAGTGATTGTTTTGTTGGTGGAACATTTGTGGATGTTGGGTTGAGATCCTAACTTAGTGGTGACATCTTTTATTGCGTTTATTTACACTTGTATGCGGCATGTTTTCAAATAGCAAAATGATTTCGAAAACGTTTTCAAACTAAGTGTCGTGTGGGCATTGGTTTCCAAACCCGTGGATTTATCATTTCAAGTTATGTTGCCACCTAAAAGAGATTTACGAAAACGTTTCTAAAATCGATTGTCGTGTGGACACTGTTTTCCAAACCTGTGGATTTATCCTTTCTCTCTTGATTATGGTTGTAATTAATTGTGATCTCTTCTTTTGGTATCATCGTGACTGCATGGTTAAAGTATGTGTCGTATTCGAAACGCCGTACATATACAAAGGAGACTCCGTCCGTTTGTGGAGTGAATTTGTATATGTGGCGGGTCTGGCACGCAACGGGGGCGAGGTTAATTTTTTTAAAAAAAAAGATACACGTTTTTCCGCTCATTTAGAACCTCCGGGGCATGACAGATTATATGGTATCAGAGAAAAACGACTTTAACCACGGAAGTCGGTGTCCAACATCCACAGAAGGCAATGCCACTAGCAACTAACCAAGGTGATAACCAAGGGGTAGGTGCGTAGAGCGCGAGTGTGAGTGCAAGAAAAAGGGATAGAGTCCCATTGTTCGTAGGTCAAGGTGCTAGACCAAATAAGTCTAGGGCTAACTTGGTTTCTTTGTATGCACGGGTAATGGCCCGAATCCGGTCTTCAATCGACGGCGCAAAAGTGGATATGATGGCTCCGGCAACCGTGGAGAATCGGCTACTTCAACGACAGTTCCATGACATGGCTGAGCACACCCCCTTTTGTTAGGAAAGACGAACCCCACACGGCCCGCCTTTACGAGGATGGTCTACGGAGCGACACTTTTCAGGTAATACCGACGGCGGGTTTACCCACTTTCCGAGAAGTGATCGACAGGGCCACTTTGGTGGAGCGGGAATTGGTCGTTGCACGCACCCGGCAGAAGGATCATGAGCCCAGCCGGGAGCCGAAAACGACCCCAGCCTTATCCTGGGAATGACTTTCCCAATGGGAGCCGACCACCCAAGTATCCGAAGACACAACAAGGAACCAGAAGCACGCCGGCATGAGGACCAGAGCCGGGGGGACCGGCCATGCATCATCTGCGGAGGAGCACACTGGGTGATCATTTGTTCCTGGGAGCACGACCATTGCTTCCGTTGTGACAAACTTGTTGGGCCACCTCTATAATATGGATCTAAATAGGGGAAAAAACACCTAGAGGGGGGTGAATAGGTGTAAACAATAAACACTCAAAAATCTTTGCGCAATAAAAACCCAATGCGGAAATGAAAATAACACGCAAGATTTTTACGTGGAAAACTCCAAAACCAGGAGTAAAAAACCACGGGACCGATAACACGGTGAAATCAACTAAGATTATAACACGTACAAAGGTGATATAACGCACTCACAGACGACTCAACCTTTTTCCATACGCTCCGAGTTGATCTTCTCCGCTCGCTCCGCAATGCGCCTCGAATCCACGATTTGCGTCCAACGCCGAATCCACGGCGTCCAACGTCGAGTCCACGACGTCTGACCGAATCCACTGTCTCCACTAGGTAGTACGTCTCGATCACACGAACGTACCTCGCTCCGAATCCACGAGAGCGGTTGCACCTTGAATCCACAAGCCCACGCGAATCCATGCGCCGATTTTAGGGAAAAATTATTGTTTTGTTGGTGGTGATGATCCGCCGAATACTTAGATCAAAGATAGATCGGAAATGCCATCTAAGTATTCATTAATTTGATTCTACTCAAAATCTGAGTATGAAAACCTAGAATCAAATTAATCAATATAGATGAAGAAACATAGATTTAAATCTAGTTATTTCCTTTCTTCTCTATATGTGGATCTCTAAGTTTTTCTCCGTTAATTTTATCTATCATTTCCCAGAGATAAAACTTAGTGTGGATTACCCTAAAAGATAGATTTAGGATTTACTTATAGGTTAGAAACCGTTGGAAGAGGATAAGAATCAAAAACTGATTGTAACAGAATTTTTCCCGCACGACGGTCCGGATCGGATTAGGCTCGTTCAGGACTGTCGTTGTTTTTCAGAGAATTCCTAAAAAATCAAGGTTCGGGGTCCGGAACGAAATCCACGGTCCGGACTGTTCATGCAGTTTCAGTAAACTCCACGTTCGGGGTCCGAAACAAAAATCTATGGTCCGGACTGTTCATGCAGTTTCACCAAAATCCACATTCGGGGTTCGGAACAAAACAGGGATGTTCAGGACTGGATTTGTGCATGAACTACCAACGTTCGGGGTCCGGACTGTAGTCCCCTGTTCCGGATCCTGAACATGTAACTTGTCCAATTTTTTATTTTTATGCGATTAAAAATCCATCCAAGTTTTTCTACATTATAAGAAGTATTCAGATCACCATTAATGTTTTGTTAAACTTACCTGATCATTTTGAATTCTTCTTCCTTGAGATTGAGGTATATGATCCAAGCTTCTTCACCTTCAATCTTCAAGACTTAAACACTTTCACGAAATACGCCAAAACAAAATCCTTAACAGTCTCCTCCTTTGGCGGTTTCGTGACAAAACGGAGATCCACTTAAGAAAATTCAAAAAGATATTTTTGTTGCTATCACCATACAACAAAAATTTACAATTGAGATCCAAATAAACTAAATACATCAGATAAACTCCTAAAACAAACTCTAGACTTAGACGTTTGTACTCTCTGCAAAAAGAAGTAATTCTTGACAAGAAAGATCGTTAGATACCTCAAGAAATTTTTGCATTCAAAAACCAAACAGAGATAGAGTTTATACTCACCATGACATTTATGAACTCAGATATGTGTTAAAATAACAATCAGAGATAGACATATCTTCTAAGCAATAAAATCCAAATGTCATAAATTTGTTAGTAATCAAACAACTTGTTAGTAATAATATATGCCCAAATAGTTAGTCAAATAGTTAGTCGAGGCATGCATTCAATCACAATACAAAACCAAAAGTTGTTTTGATACTTACCTTCCAGGTTTCATTCCAAAAGTTCTCACAATTTGTCAAACCATTGTTCACCAATTGTTCATATCTCTCTCCCCCTTTTTGTCACTAAAGTAGCCAAAATTACAAAATAAAGGAGAGTTAAAAGTTCAGAAAGAGAATGTAAGAACTAAAAATAAAAACCTGCAAAATAGATTAAAAGTTAGAACAACAAAATAAGGATTATTCAGAATCCTCAGAACTCGTACAGTCCAATTTGTTCAAAATCCCTTTAAGCATTCTTGATATTTTGGAACAATTCCTTTTCATCTTGTGAATGTCAGCGGACATTCTTTCTTGTTCTTCAGACATTCTCCTCTGTTCTCGTTGGATAGATAATATATCAACTTCTGTGGTGTTTCTCCTGGAGGTAGAAGGAGGTTGTGTGGATGCTGACGGTGAATTTTGACCTTCATTCCATGGAGATTCTCTAGGCAGAGAGCGTGCTCTGGCGAGGGTTTCATTAATCTGAATTCCAGTGCCCCTCGAATTCTTTCGCCTAGTGTGCTGCTTGGTTGTTGAAGAAGACTTCATCAGCTTTTTGTTCTTTAAATAGAACCTATCTTCGTCATCAACAGCCTGTTGTACTTCTTTACAAAATGTGTCCCAATCCTCTTCATCTTCTGATTCTGACTCAATTTGAGGAACATTCTTTGTCTCTTCTTGATTTGTTCCATCTTTTTCCTTTTTAACAGATGCTCGAGTTCCTACTAATGCTACAATGAGCACAATAATCCAAGCAAAAACCATCCTAGCTAGTGCGTTAGTCAAGAGCAACCTGTGAGCAAGAACTCAAGAACACGAAAAAATTGTTTATTTTCAAAATTTTGAAAAATTGTACCTAAACAATCATTATCATGTAGAGAGACTAGGAATCAAATTAGTTTTGCAAAAAGAATTTTAAAAATAGATCAATTCCATGATTTTTAAAAATTCCTATTATATGCCCTAAAACCAAATTTTCAGAAATCGAAGCCTAAAAATCCGTTAATCAAGAGAATACCTAGCATATAATCAAAACTAATCTACTCAGAGTTCTTATTTCAAAAGAAATTTGACCAAAAACCATCTAGAATTGAATTCTACCCATGATTTCCACTCACGTTTATGAAGAACAATGCAAAACAGTGGAAAATAGAAATTTTGATCAAAGAAACTTACTTTAATCCGAAGAACTTGAGTTAGAAAGGCTCCAAATCGGTTGATTTCTAGAGAGAGAAGCTCTGGAGACTTGGAAACAAAAGATTGTAGTAAAAAGAAATCAAAACCTTTTTGTTTCTTATAAAACCCTAGCCGCGGTCCGGAACGGATCAAGAATCCAGTCCGGAACGGCTACCCGCAGAAATTTCTGCGTTCGGGATCCAGAACGGATATTCCGATCCGGATCGGCTCCAAACTTTTTCTTCAGAAAAATTTAGGAAAATTCCAGAAAATCCAGAAAAAGTATGTAAGCACTTTTGCATGTCAACTTTAAACAAAAAATCATCATTTCACATCAAAAGAAATAGATTATGCTAAATCTATCAATAATATCCAAGTAATGAAATGAAAATTTATGAAAATTAAAACCTTTAAATTTGAACAAGTTCAATGACATCTATCATGATCTTATGAGTAATGCGTTTATCAAATCATTAATCTTGCAAAGAAAATGAAGTACCAAGATCAATAGATGTTTGAAATCCCAAATAAGTTAGATAATATATCTAATCAATTTATTGTAAGGAGTGGCTCTTTGAGCATCTTTCAATAAAATTCCCACCTTATACCAACCTTGGAATTTGACAGAGTCAAGTATTCCAAAAAGAATTTTATCTTATCAACTTGAAAAACCATGCTTGGTATACATGTGGTAGCTGCACACAGTACTCGGACGACCGAGGTGGTAGCTCTTTCCTCCATGTGGTGGTAGTTTTCACACTCCTCAATGGGATGTAACTCTTTCCACATCTTATGAGCATAAATATTTTAACAAACTCCCCCTCAAATGGTTATCAATTATTTAAGATATAAGGTATTCAACCAAAAATTGATCTCGAGTTTCATACTTAACTCAATTTTCAAATATGATAAAAACTATACCAAAAGATCATATGAGAGAGAAATTGACTTTGATCATTTAAAGATGACTTAATTGACATAAATGATCATTGCATCAAATGAATTATTATGATATCCAAAGCATAATAAATTTCTAAATATATAAAAGGATGCAAGTAAAGTCAATTGCATATGCTCAATTAATGTTCTATGTACAAACATAGACAAGGAACAAAAACACAAAACAAAACCTAACCTAAGCAATGATTTCAAAAAGTGTTATTTCAAGGAAAGCATTCCAATTGCTTTACGTAAATGAATAAACCGTTTTTGATCCAAAGGTTTTGTTAAAATGTCAGCTAATTGATCCTCAGTTGAAATATAAGAAATTTGAAGAATATTTGATTCAACTAGCTCTCTTAGAAAATGATATCTAAGTTCAATGTGTTTTGTTCTCGAGTGCAACACAGGATTTTTAGAAATATTTATAGCACTTGTGTTGTCACAAAGAATAGTTACCGAAGTTGCTGAAATTCGGAAGTCGCTCAACATGCTTTTCATCCAAACGAGTTGAGTTGAACAACTACCCGCTAAAATATATTCCGCTTCGGCAGTCGAGAGTGCTATGCAGTTTTGCTTTTTACTATGCCATGCAACAAGGCAATGGCCAAGATAAAAACATGCACCACTCGTACTTTTCCGATCATCCACAGATCCTGCCCAATCGGCATCTGAATATCCTATAATATCAAGCGTTGTTCCCATAGGATACCAAATTCCGAAGTTCAGTGTTCCTTTGACGTACCGGATGATCCTTTTCACCGCTTTTAGGTGAACCTCCTTTGGTGCTGATTGATATCTCGCGCAGATCCCAACACTAAAGGATATATCCGGGCGACTAGCCGTGAGGTATAGTAGACTTCCAATCATGCTGCGATAAAGCTTCTCGTCTACACTTTGACTAAGAGATTCGCTTCCTAATCCCTTATTGCTAGTTCCTATTGGAGTTGAAAAATCTTTAGAATTTTCTAAATCGAATTTCTTCACCAACTCCCTTGCATACTTGGATTGGCACAAATGGATGCCTTCTTCATTTTGTTTCACTTGCAATCCAAGAAAGTATGTCAATTCGCCCATCATAGACATATCAAATTCGCTTTCCATGGTTTCTGCGAATTTAGAAGCATAATTGTCTCTAGTTGCACCAAATACAATGTCATCGACATAGATTTGTGCTACAATGAAATTATCTTGATAATGCTTCACAAAGAGAGTCCGATCTGCTTCCCCTCGAGTATAGCCCTTTTTCAATAGGTGCTTTGAAGGATGACCGAGAGGCAAGAGGGCTCGGCCAAGTTGAGTGCCATCAAGGAAAGTGTGGGTTTTTCTTACTCCAGCAACCGCACCAGCAGTGCTGCTACCTCCCATAGGTGAGCCTCCTCTCTTTCTTGATGTCCTTTAGCTCATGTGCATGTTGGTTGAGGACTGGAACCTTTGAATTGGTGAGAGTCCCAAGTTGAGCTCTATTTATATAGGATTGTTGTCGAATGCCTTGGCCGCTTGCTGGGTGGACCTGCAGAGGTCCAGAGGTGAGCCTCTATGTATTTGGAGGTCCCAGAGCTTGATGCTCGCGTTTAAATGGGTGATGACCTATTGTTTTTTTATGTATAGCCAACTTGAGCTCTCAAAGCACATTGATCATGGGCCAACTTGTGTTTTGTTGCCCAACCTGCTTCCAAATTGTGCGCACGAGGTCCAGCACATCAAAATCTAGCTGTTGATAAATTGGTTTGGTTTAAAGCTTCTCGGATTAAAAGCTGTGGCTTAATTGGTTTGTTTTATAGGAATAAAGTGCAATTTTAGTAAAGTCCGGGGGGTCTAAACGTAATTGTAGCCTAGTAGGCTGCGGTGGACAGCGTGCACTTGATCTCTGAACCTTTCGTTCGGGATCCGTTGGCCTTCATTGAACAGATCTTTGCTTTACGACCCGTGAATCGGCAAAATGGTCGGTTTGTCGGCGATTCGGGTTAAACACGTTTTTTTTAAAGGAAAATTGGATGGTTATTGATTTGTACTCTCTGGGGACTTCCTTTCAGGTCCGATTGTCGTTCGAGGGCGCGGGACATCCCAGGTGTTTCGTTCGACTTGCTTCGAGGTGGGTACACCCTTAGAACCTCTTTTTGTGCAATTTCGTTATTGTTATGTTTATCATGTTAAGGGGTATGGGGGGGTGACGTGGACCTCCGGATTAATGAATGTCGCGGTGGGAGACTGGACGGGCAGTTCGCCCCCTCCGAACAACAGTAGGGTTGTTCGGAGCATACTAGCGATGGGGACGGTGATCGGTGCGACCATTCGGAAGTCGGAAGGTGGGTTCCTCTTTCGACAGTTCTTGAGTCGGGAAATGAGGAATTGGTAAGTGTAAAGTATGGACATGTCAAAGTATCGTTAACCCCTGTATAAGCTTATGTTTTTATTATCATTATATTTATGGCGACTGAGGGTCATGGTGCTCGATGTAGTGGTCCTGATTCCCATGCTTTATTTCCCGTGAATCCAATGTGTAAAACACCTGTTGATGGTGTGTCTGGTTCATAGTGTAACAAAGGGATAGCACAGATGGACCCATTGAGGTATTTATTGTCTGGTTGGCCTTCTATTGCATTTGCCGAATTCTAGAAAAGGTTTTGGGCCAAACAGAGGTTGGATTTGGATTCAGCGCGGAAAAACGCTTGAAAACGGCTATTTGCTTGTTAATTTCTGAGTCCGGATGCCCAAAAACGGACTCCCGAAAGTTTTTAGTGGTTTCTGGTGCATCGGGGGGACCGTGGACCGCCGGCTTGCCACGTGGCGGCCTATCATTGGCCGGTTCGCAGCGCTCGGTCCATGGAGTGGCGCGGCTGGGTGCATGAGCCCAGCGCAAGACACGTGGCAGGCGGGGATAGGTTGGCTTTTGGTGCGCGGTCCACGGGATTTGAGCGGCGGTGCATGGATTTGAGCGGCGGTGCAGGGATTCGAGCGGGATGCCACGTTTCGATCCCTGGTTGTTTGGCGCTGGGTGCGCGGTCCACGGAGTTCCCCGCGCGGGTGCATGGGCGCGCAGGCTGGCGCCTCGGGGCGCGTGCGCCGCGACAGGGCGGGGGACGCGTGGCGCCCGGCCATTCGCGGGCGCCACCTACCCGCCTGACCGGGCGGTGCCACGCGTCGGCACCAGGCGCGCCCGCACAGCTGTTTGCTGTGCAGGACACGCGTCCCTCTCCCGGGCGGGCCACGCGGCGGCAATTGACGCGCCTCGCACAGCTGTTTGCTGTGCGGGACACGTGTCAGCACGGGGATGTTTCGGGCGCATCAGACGGGGAGGTGTCCGACCCGTCTGGCGGATTCAGGCGCCCGAAAGTTGGGCCCGAATCCGCCAGGCCCATGTGTAGTGATTGTGGGCTATAAATAGGACCTTTGAGGCCCGTTTTTCCCTTTTCTGCCCAGTTTCTTACAGAGACTTCTACTGGACTTTTCTTCCTCCACCAGAGCTACACCCCTCAGAGCATTCCTGGGATTTTTAGCGACACGCATCCTGAGGTTCTCATTTTTACGGCGCGGCGCGACGCTCGTTCACCGGCGACCAGTTTCGTAGCGTTTCAGTGCGAGGACTCCCCCGGCTTACCCCTACCTCCGATTCAGGCGATTCTTGTGCCGTTGGACTCATGACAGGTAGGACTCCGATTTCTCTGTTTTGAGCTCCCTCTCTTTTCGAGTTTATCTTGGAGTTTTCGGAGCTTCCTTTTGACCCTTTTTCTTTCGCGGAGTTTTGGACAGCGCTGTGGTATTTCGGCGATATCTTCGCGCACAGGCATCGGATTGAGGTGTGCCAAAAGGCGTTTTGCATCTGCACAGCGCAAGGAATATCCTCAAATTTTTTTGGAATATTCTGAGTTCTCCCCGAAGGTGAGAAATCCCTGTTCACAGAACTTTGTGCTACAGATTTTGTGATTGGTTTATTTCGGGGTGGTTCCGTTGTTGAATTTGTATCTCAGTGTAGGAAACTCGGATTTGAACGTGCAGGTACTCGTTTCGACCGGTTCGTCGCGAGGATCGTGATAGTATTTTTCCTGAAACTTTTCGAGCAGATCTCGCAGGTGAAAAAGGTAAAACTGTGGACTGTTGTGTTTTGGGACAGATTTCGTTGGGGCATGGTATGTTTAATTGTGTATGTTCTTTTGGGGTATGTTGTGCAGTGTGTGGTGATTGTTTAGACCGGGCATGGACTTCACTTTTGGGACCAGGATTTAGTGCTCGAGGTGGGTGATCGTTGTGAACCTCTTAATTTGGGCTACCCACTAGGCTTATTGTAGTAATGCATGTATGAAAGGCTAAAATGCATATGTGGACAAATTAGCATGTTTGTAGGACTAAAATGCATATGCGGGTAAAATGCTTGTATGAGTTTATGATTGCTATTTAGTACTCGCCTTTGGATGAAATTTATCATCAGGAAATGTAGAATCATGCCAATAGGTATTTTTATTAGTACATTGTGATTATTATGCATGTGGCATAGGCAGGCATCGTTTGTGTTGGTACCTAGTGACTTATGTGATTACTAGTATCCTGGAATAGCATGCTTTGATAATTACTTGAACAACAGAACTCGTATTTAATTTACTATCATGAGGACTTTTGCATGCTTGTTGGTCACCTAGTTAGGTCACCTTTTTCTGCTACACTATCATGCTGGAACTGACTTAGGAGAAACCATGTTTTTATTTTTCTCCAGTTATCTAGGCTTAGGGGATAGTGTATGTGGTGACCCAGATCTCCGCAGGGCTTCTACAGTGCGATTAGCAGCTTCTGGAGGCCTGTGTGGCCTGTCGGCGGTGTTTCTGCACCAATTTGGACTCAAGTGATGGACTTCGGGTGTGTAATGGATCACGTGAGTGATCGGAGGACCCCGTTGGATGTTTTGATGTGGTTTCGCGCGAAATGGTTAGTAAAATTGGACTCAGCGCGAAATTTGAGTAAAGAACACTTCTCCGGGAATTTTTGGCAAATTTTAGAAGAGGAATTTGGCAAATCGGACTTCGGATTTGGATTCAGCGCGCGAAAACGGTCAAGATGGACTATTTACTTGTATTTTTCGGAGTCCGGATGCGAAAACACGCATTTCGAGGATTTTGGTACTGTTCCGGCCGCCGGAGGGGCGCCGGCGCCGGCGGCGGGCGGCGGAGCGCGGCGGTTGGCGGCGGCGGAGGCGCGCGGTCCACCGCGGAGGTCGTGCACCGGGCGGAGGACGCGTGGCGCCTTCTGGTTGGCCGGCGCAGCGGGCGCGGTCCACAGAAGAGGCGCGGGTGCACGGTGCACCGGGTGCGGACACGTGGCCGAGCGTGGTTGGCGGGTCCTGGTGCGCGCGGTCCACACTGCGGCTGGAGCAGGTGGCCGTACGGCGGGGCGGTTGGGAGGCAACGTGGGGGCGCCACGTGGCGCCCCGCGATTGGCCGGGCGCAGCCACCCCACGCCCGCGTGTCGGCCACATGTCGCTCCGCGATTCGCGGGCGCGCGTACGCCGGGCGCGGGGAGTGTCGGTGGACGCGTGGCGGGCCTAGGGGCTTTCGGGCGTGAACAGTAACGGGCCCGGCCCGTTACTGTAGCAGCCCGGAAGTGCCAAGCGCCCGAAACTTTGGGCCAAAAGTCCAAAATTCAGTTTTTCGGGCTGGGCCTATAAATAGCTGTCTTGTGGGGGAGTTTTGCCCCCTTTCCCGAGCTCCCCTGCCCATGGCCCCTTTAGCAAAGTTGGATATCTTCATCTTGCACATCTTCTGGCAGAGGCCCGGATTTTTTGGAAGCCGCGGCGTCGACGACTTCGGCATCGGAGCGCAGTGTGGCGATTTTTCATCGGAGGCCCGTTATCGTCACAGTTTGATCTGAGAGGTCTACAGAGCTACTCCGTCAGTATTTTTGGACGATTTCTGCGGCGTTGGAATCACGAGAGGTACGTCTTCGACTTTCCTGTTGATCATCTTGCTGGATTCAGAGTTTATGACACAGTTTTCGAGGCATTTCTAAGCCGCTGTTTTCTGGTGGAGTTTTTGGACAGCGGCCCCTTGCCGGAATTTTATCTCCGCACCCGAGTGTCGGATCGAGACGAGCCTATACACTTTTTGGATCTACTCGTCGCAAGGATTATCATTGTATTTTTCCGGGATTTTTCTGAGGCTTTCCCGAAGGTATACTATTCCCCTTTTATCTGTGTTTGAGTTTACAGTTGTGTGGTTGTGAGTGTTTGCGCACCTGTACTGTGGAATTTGTAACTCGGCCTACGGGGCTCGGATTTGGGCGTGCAGGTACCCGTTTCGAAGGTCTCGACGAGACGCTCGCTGTGATATTTTTATTGGAATTTTTGGAGTTCGTTTTACAGGTGAAAATTTCGCATTAAGGGGACTGTTCCCAGCAGATTTGTGATGCTTGGATTTTATGGAATTAAGTGTAACTTTGGGTTGTGTTTTTGTACCCAGGAGGTATTGATCACTGTTCCCGTATTGTTGGATTGGTGGGTGTGTAGAGATATCTGTTTCTGGACTTTCTCAGTTGTACGACTCCGGACAGTTAGCATTTTCAGGTGGGTGGCCTTGTCTCCAAGATTGACGGACTGTGCTTTAAATCTGCTATAGTAGGACTATGCATGATAGTGAAATGCTTGTGCAGCATGTTAGAATGTAGGAATTGCTATTCCTTGTATTATCTGATGGTATTGTCATCTCCTTGCTTTCTACCATCTGTAAATTATAGTTATTGGAACTTGACCTAGCACCCCGTCATATGTTGCATTGTAACCAGACTAGTAGAAAACCCTCACTTGGGCTAGGGTTATTTCTGCTTTAGACATCCACACTTCTACTTTCCTGGACATAGTGTTCTTCCTCGCCCAGGTAGTGGGCCGAGTGGTCAGGAGTTATCTTTTAGTGTGGGATGCATGTTACACTCGTGCTTGGGAGCAGAGTGGAGTCTGGTAGATGTAGTTGGTTGTTCATCTGTAGCGGGAGCCGTTGGGTAGACGGCGGTCCCGAGATGTTTTATTTTTCTTGTTTTATCTGTCGCCACTGTGCTAGTGGCAGCGGTAGATCAGTGTTAGCAGGACCTTAAACCCAGAACCTTTTTGGACACACATATGATTTTTATCAACCAAATGGTTTCTTCCAAGCATCGTAGGGTCGCCGGAGTCGGTTCATGTTTGATTGGACGAAGGCATTAGCCCTTCGAGGCTTGGATATAAAACTTGGTTTCAACTGTTTTCCTAAAAAGAACTAAAAATCATTAAATATGGATTTCTTACAGATCAGATGGCTTCAGTAAGAAATGTCACCTTTTTCCTATAAATTAACCACCCGAGATGATTCGAGTGGTCTGGGTTCTAAGGTCTGCCTTCTTCTTGGGACGAGAACAACGAGAGGCTATGCCTAGAGCCTGTTCTTGTTTGATTTGGATTGTAGGTTCTAGTCTTTCGGGGTTCCCGGACCCTTCTTCGGGTCAGTGGATGCGATGTTGGCCTGTAGAGGCAGTTGTTCGCAGTGGATGCGACTTTGTGCTATGAGTTGGTAGAGTGTGATTTAGAGGTTGTTTCTCTGATTTAGTGGTGGAGATGGTTCTCCCACTTAGCTTTGAGGATCTTGGGGTTCTGGCAGATCGAGTCGTGGAGGTTTCCCGACTCAGCCATGGTCGTGCATTATCAGATTGAGTCGTTGAGGGTTCTCCGACTTAGCTGTTTGAGTCGAGGTTCTTTTTCCGACTGAGTTGTGTTTTGAGCTTGGAGTTACCGATCTATTTGATCGTGGATCATAGCCTGCATGAGCCACATTTGGCTTGACAGAGATACTTTACAGAGATACTTTACAGAGATACTTGAGATGGGTTACTTTTTACTCAAGCGGGTCGCTCCCCTCGAGTGCCACTCCGGAGTAGGCGAGGCCGGGTTGTGTACCGGCGTGAGATTGACCTTTTCTATCGCGACTTGTCGTTGCATTTGTCCCTCTGGCTGTGCCGGTGTTGGCAGTCATGGACGTCCTACGTAAGTCCGCTCCTCCGGGACGTAACGGCAGTAGGTTGGCGCATGTTGGCAGTCATGGACGTCCTACATAAGTCCGCTCCTCCGGGACGTAACGGCAGTAGGTTGGCGCAGGCTTGACTGGACCTGATGAGGCAGTCAGTTCAGATTGGGTGATCAGAGATGAGAGTTAGTTGTGGCATCATGTTCTTTCTGTTCCACTCCTTGAGCATCTAGGTAGAGGCATAGTAGCTGTAGAGTTTACTTTTCCAGCTTTCCTTACAGCATTGCTTTTGTTACTTTATGCCTCTAGTGGACTTAGTGGGCAGACCGTCGGGCTTGTTGGCGGCACCCACTGAGAACTACTTGGGACGTAGTTCTCACACCCGTCGTGGTGTCTTTTCCCACAGGAACTTCTACTCTGGTTCCTGTTGTTCCTGTTGCTGATTCTTCTGACCGAGCGAGGGAGTCGCGAGCTAGTTCCCTACCCGTCGTTGGAGTGTAGCGGTACCCCTTCAGAGGAGAGCTTCAGTAGATTAGTTATTTTATTTTCCTTCTTTGAGAGACTGTTGTAGTGAGGATTGTTATGTATTGTGAGCCTGTACACTGATGTATTTATTGGAGATACCTCCCGGTTGAGTTCTGAGTTTGTATATGAGGATATTGTTTGATTATCTTTTTGGGAGTCGGACATTGTTTATTATTTCCAGTTGTACAGTGATTGATTTAGTTATACAGCAGACTTTTTATTTTTAGCTCTGATATCTGTTTAGCTGTAGTACTTTTCTTGCAGGTAGGACGCTTCGCCTATGCTGGTTTGGCATAGGTGGCGGATCTGTTGGCGAGCCGGGTCGCAGTTTCGACCCCGGGGCGTGACAGTGTAGGCAGACATTTGGGTTTTGGGACAGGCAGGCTGTGATGGCAGGGTATTGCAGCAACCGCAGATTTTGGGCGGTTGACCGGACAGTTGTTATTACATCAGATCGGGGGAGAGGATTTGGGCTTCTTTTAGTGGATGGTTCTTTTCCACTTAGATCAGTGTCATGATCCAGTCCTGCTGACTTATTCTACTATGATACTTATTACTCAGGCATTTTACTCCTGTGGGTCGCTCCCCTCGAGTGCCACTCCGGAGTGTGCGATATACAGACTTTGAGTCCTTGAGACTCCTATCCCCCATCGGTGTTATGCATAGGCTGGCATACCCGATTTGGCAGGCATAGCAGGCAGTACCAGTGTTTACTGGTGTATAGATTGGGTTGAGTCAGGCAGGCATTTATATTCTGGTGCAAATATTTAGCTATTCTTTTAGCTTGGCATTTTAGAGGCATATAGTGGTAGCTTCTTCATCAGTAGTTATATTTACAGCTTACCACCTTTGTTTTATTTTCGCCTCTGGTAGTCCTAGTGGGCATGTCTGAGTTTGAGGTCTACCCACTAGGGGAGGCTACTGTTTTTATAGTAGTTCTCACCCCCCACTGTTTTCCCCTTTCTTTTCCCCTTTGTTTTGCAGAGTCATCTGCGGGAGTTGTGGGACCCTCCTCGGCGGATCGAGGTAAGAGGATCGCGGATTAGATAGCGGTCTACCTGGTCGCCAGTTTAGCTGTTTGATGTATCCCCTGTACACTCAGATACTTGTACTTTTCATTTCTTTTGGGTCTGGCTTCGGCCACCTGGTTGTATTTTGATTGGTGAGCTGGGAGAGACACATGTATATTTGAGAGTTTACTTTTGTACTTTTACTTTCCAGCTTTATCTGAGATGTATTAGTTGTAGTTTAGCTCTGCTTTATGCTCCTTTATCATATCATTTATATCTGAGCATGTTACCAGCGCTTCGTGTACACGGGAAATTCTGTGTACACGGCGGATCTGTGGACGAGCCCGGGTTCTGGTTTACACTCGGGGCGTGACACTCAATGATACATCATGTTCTCGGTGATTGCGAAGGCAGGTGCTCGGTCTGGTTTGCCGAGGTAGGTGCTCGGTCTGGTTTGCCGAGGTAGGTGCTCGGTCTGGTTTGCTGAGGTTGGTGCTCGGTCGATGCTCGAGGTTGCTACACGCACACCAGCGGTTTGGCCACCGCGAGGGTGTGCTTTTCCGAAAAAATGGTACGTTGACTAGTGTACCCCACGTGTTGGTGACGTAATGGGGGCCCCCGTAGGTGGGGAGTGTGAGCGGTGGGATGCCGAGGCAAGTGCTCGGTGTGGTGCCGAGGCAGGTGCTCGGTGCGGTTTGCCGAGGTAGGTGCTCGGTGTGGTGCCGAGGCAGGTGCTCGGTGTGGTTGCCGGGGCAGGTGCTCGGTTTGGATTGTGCAGGGGGAGGGGGTTTTACAGTCGATTGCACGATGAGGAGGGCGGTTGCTCTGGTTTTATTACGGTTTGCTTTAGTTATAGCCCTTCCTGCATTTCGTACTTTATAGCATGTGTCGCTGACTTCCCACTCTGTGACAGGTTCAGTCAGGGGTGAGAGCTAGGGCGATGGTCAGGCCGCGATGAGAGGTCACGGACGGTGTGTCTATTGGCCTTCCGAGGCTACAAACGGTGTGTTTTTCTCCTTACGACCTTCTCATTATCTGTTGGTAGCTATGTGGGTTTGATACTTTTGTGGGGTCGACGTGGATGTTGGGATTATTACAATACTTCTGTGGGTGAATGTTTAGTTTACTATCTGACAGTTGGCCGTTTTCAAACTACTGAAAAAGAAAAGAAAAAAAGAAGAAAACATTGCGAAAATGATTGAAAAACATAGGTGTCGAGGGGGCACCGTTTTCAGAACTCTGTGGATTTATGGATTTCGAAATAGTTTTGAAAAACATAGGTGTCGAGTGGGCACCATTTTTAAAACTCTGTGTATTTATGGATTTCGAAATGGCTTTGTAAAACCTGGGTGTCGTGTGGGCACCGTTTTTAAAACCCTGTGAATTTATCCTTTCAAAGTTAGTCGAGCTCTTTGTTACTTATGAAAAATTATTGTATGCACTCGACTGTTGAACTAGTGTGGTCAAAGTGATGATTGTATGGCAATTGTAGACAGGACGCCGTGCATATACAAAGGAGACTCTGCCCGTTTGCGGAGTGAATTTGTATATGCGGCGGGTGTGAGGACCCGAATCCCCACTTAAGAGTTTACTGATGGATTAGTGGCCTTTGGGAGTGTTGTGCGCGTGTCGGGCCCGAGAAATGGATTTATGGTGTAAATTGGGAGTAAGTGTGCATCACGGGAGGCCTTTGGGAAATTTTAGAAGTGGAATTGGGCAAAACGGATTTCGGATTTGGATTCAGCGCGCGAAAACGATGAAAATGGAATACTTGTGTTTTTCGGAGCCCTGATGCGAAAGCGCGGTTTTTGAGGTGTGGGTGTACTGTTCCGGCGGCCGGAGAGGCGCTGGCGGCGGCGGCGGGCGGCGGGGCGCTGCGGCCGGCTGAAGAGCAGCCTCGGTGCACCGCGGAGGCGTGCACCCGGGCGCGGGACACGTGGCGGCTCCTGGTTGGCCGGCTGTGGTGACCCGGATCTCTGTAGGGCTTCTATAGCGTGACCAGCAGCTTTTGGAGACCTATGTGGCGTGTCGGCGGTGTTTCTGCACTAAATTGGACACAAGTGTTGGACTTCGGGTGTTAAATGGATCATATAAGTGATCGGAGGACCCCGTTGGATGTTAGAAGCAATTTCGCGCGAAGCGGATATTAAAAATGGACTCAGCGCGAAGTTTGGACCAAGAAACACCTTTCCGGATACCTTTGGCAATTTTTAGGAATGGAATTTGGCAAATCGGACACCGGATTTGGACTCAGCGCGCGAAAACGGTCAAAATGGACTATTTACATGCATTTTTCGGAGTTTGCTACAGTAAATTACTGTTCACTGGCCGGAACAGTGTTTCCGGCGATCGCCGGCGCGGCGGGCAGCGGCGGAAGGCGGCGGCGTAGGCCCGGGTAGGCGGCGCGCGGCCGCTGGCAGGCGCACGGGCGCGCGGGCAGGCACGCGGGCGCGCGGGCAGGCGCGCGGTCCACGGGCGAGGCGTGCACCAGGGGAGGACACGTGGCAGTTTATTACTGGGGCGGTGTTGTGCGTGCGGTCCACGCAAGGAGCGGAGCAGGTGACCGGGGCAGGTGGCCGTACGGCGGGGCAGGTGGCCGTACGCGCGTTGGGGGGCAGGCGCGTCGTGCGCGGTGCGGGAATGGCGGTGCCACGTGGCGCGCCGCCATTGGCGGGCGCACGTGCACCGAGCGCTGCGGGCGCGGGTGAGCAGTGAAGCGGGCCACGTGGTGGGCCGTGGCGGTTTCGGGCCTGCACAGTAATGGGCCGGGCCCATTACTGTAGCAGCCCGAATCATTCGGCGCCCGAAAAAGAGGACACAGATGTCATTTTTAGATTTGTTTTCTGGAGACTATAAATGGCCCCCTTTGGCCTGCGATTTGGAGCTTTTCCTGAGGTCTTCTTCTCCTGAGCCCTGAAGCAAAGTTCTTCATCATCTTGTGCTCTATCTTCTGAGGAAGTTTGAGAATTTTTGGTGGCACGCACTTCGAGGTTTGCGGCTCTCCGGCGCAGTGCAACTTTCCTTCACCGGTGATCCCCTTCGTCGCGTTTTGGTGCGCAGGCTCCCTTGGCTTACTCAGACCATCTTTTTGATGATTTTTGTGGCAGCGCATTCACGAGAGGTAAGGCTTCGTTTTTCGTGTTTATTACTTCTCCGTGTTTCGAGTTTTTGGCACAGTTCCCGAGGCATCTCTGAGCCACTATTTTTCTGTGGTAATTTTGGACAGCATGAGCTTGTTGGATTTATTTTTCTACGCTCGAGCATTGGAATGAGGTGTTTAAAGACTTGATTGATATCTACTCTTCGAGAGGAACGCGCCCGTATTTTTATTGGATTTTTATGAGGCCATTTCGAGGGCGAGAATTAAGCTTCTTTGCTGCTCTGTTTTCAGCAGAACTGTGTTCTTGAGGGAATGGCTTCCAATGTTGTCCGAATTGTTTCTTGGCCTACAGGTATCAGAACGGGGCGTTTAAAGAGTCGATTTGGGGCTACTCGTCGCGAGGATCGCAACCGTAATTTTTTGGGAATTTTTGGAGGTCTATTTACAGGTGAAAAGGCTTCTTCTCTCTGCTGGTTGGTGGAAAACAGCATGTGCTGTTTTGAGAGTTTTGATTGTGGTGTAATTAATCCTCGGCTTCGATGTTGTTTGTTGGAACAGTGGTTTGTGCGACTGTTTACCGAGGGTGCGGTTCCGGAGAATTTTGGATTTCGTGTGGCTGCGTACTTCACCGACTTCGGCTTTGCCTGCGGAATGCGTTTCAGGTGGGTGCTTTGTTCCGAGAACCGATGGACTGTTCTCTAATTCTATATGTTAGAATTGCATGCAGGTGTAGGGTACAATACCTGGGATTGATTGGTAAGCTTAACAATGTTGATTTATGGGAATTGCAAGTTAATTATTTCATATTATGACAATGGTATTAATAAGACATTTATGTTGATGATTAGTGGAAGCTTACCTAAGGCAAGGTTACCCTATATGATTAATTATCATGCCATGTTAGCACATAACCTTTTATGAGGCTGGTTTATGCAATGGAAAAGGATTATGTAGTTATGTGCAGGTTCTACTCTGAGGAGCGATTATGGATCAGAAATTATGGACAGGTATGGTCATTGATAGGTTGGCATGAGGTTTATTTTCTTTATTCTTCTTTGAGGACAAATGCATGCTTGTATGGACATATAGCTAGGCCATCTTTTACTGCTACACTACATACCGGAATTTGACTTAGGAGAAACCATGTTATCCTTTTCTCCTTCTTTGCTAGTCAGGCGGTCTGTGTTGCTCAGATGCGAGCAGGGGTCTGGGATAGTGTAGCCGGGACCTTAGGGTCAGAGACAGGGTGTACTTGATGTTGGATCGTGGGTTAGTGCGGCAACCGCGGACAGTAGGCGGTTTGTTACGGCTTTTTGGTGTTGGCATATTTCGTGAGTCAAGTCAGTGAGTTGAGTCGGAGTCTTAAAGGGATCAAATTGTCAATCAGCAATCAAAGACTTAGAGAAGATTCAACAAGAGCTCAAGTTGACACTCAGTGTCTTGAATCTTGAAGATTGAAGTTGAAGAATTGTGGATCAGTTACATCAATCTCAAGAAGAAAGTATTCAAGAGGATCAGGTATGTTTAACTAAATAATTGTGGTGATCCGAATACTTTCTTATAGTGTAGAAACACTTGGATGAACTTTTAATTGCATAATAATCAAAAACTAGTGTTCGGACTTGTTCATGATCCGGATCAGAGCCAACGATCCGGATCCCGAAGGTTGTTGCTTCATACAAGACTTCGATCCGGATCCATGCAATTTCCGATCCGGATCCCGAATGTTAAGTTTTCTGATTTGTATGAACGATTCGGATCGGGCCTTGCAATCCGGATCCCGAACCCTTGGTTTTCTGGAATCGTCAATCTCGTTACGACGATCCGGATCGCAATAAATCTGATCCGGATCGCCGTCCTGAAAATTTCCAGATAAGGTATGTTTTTGATTCTTATCTCTTTCCAAAGGTTTCTAAACTATAAATAGACACTTAGGGTTTCTCAAAAAAGGGGGAGCTACGGCCGATCTTTTTATAAAACTCTTGAGAGCAACCCTAGAGGCTAGGTTTTTATCGATCTTCTTTATAGCATCTTTTAGGTCAATTCGATGGTTCTTTCAAGAACATATCTTTTGTCGAATTGATCTAATCTTTGCTTAGAGATTTCTTCTACGGTTCCTCAATGAGAATCTAAGCAAAGGATCACCATCGAAGTCAATATTCTTATCGACTGAGTTTGCGTCGTGGATTCGACGTGGCATCGTGGATTCGGTGTGCTAAAGGCGTTTCGTGGATTCGAAACGTGTGCTCGTGGATTCGAGTGGCGTTCGTGGATTCGAACGTGTGCAGTGGGCGTGCAAAATCGGTGGAGCACGAGGTCCAAGAAATTGAAGGAGGGGTTAAATCCGTGGAGACGGTAATCACCTTGTTATTCTTCTTTTCTTAGGGATTGTTATTGCGTGGATATCCAACCGGTCAGCGCAAGGTCCGAAGAAGCTGAAGGAGGGGTTTGAGTCCGTGGAGTCGGTAATCACCTTGTTATTCTTCTATTCTTATTGGATTGTTATTGCGTGTTGGTCCCGTGGTTTTTCTCCTGGATTGGAGTTTCCACGTAAATCTCGGTGTGCTGTTTTTATTTTCCGCATTGGTTTTTATTTTGCACTGAGATTGAGTTTTTAAGTATTACACCTATTCACCCCCCCTCTAGTTGTTTGATAGTACCTATTTAGATCCTTGTGGATCCTATAAAAACCTACAATTGGTATCAGAGAGGGTTTTAGGTTTATCTATCATAATGGGTGAAAGTGGTAATATTTATAGACCTCCTCTTTTTTATGGGACTAATTATGCTTATTGGAAAGTGCGGATGAGAGCTTTTCTCATCGCAATTGATGAGCGAGTATGGCAATCCGTGGAATATGGTTGGGTGCATCCTGTTGAGGAAGTAGGAAATTCTACTACCCCAAAACCTCGCTCTAGATGGTCCAAAGAGGAATTTGAAAGATCTTCTTACAATGGGAAAGGTATGAACGCTTTATTTAATTCTCTTTCCTCGACTGTGTTCACACGAATTTCCGCGTGTGAAACCGCAAAGGAAATTTGGGATATTCTCAAAATTACACATGAGGGTACTAATCTTGTAAAAATTCAAAAGCTCCAGATGCTTACAAGTCAATTTGACTCTATTCATATGGAAGAGCATGAATTGTTTACAGATTATTACACTAGACTTCAAGATGTAATAAATACATGTGCTAATTTAGGAGAAAAGATCCCGGAGTCGAAAATTGTAAGAAAGATACTTCGGACTCTTCCGGAACGGTTTAGGGCAAAGGTTACCGCCATTGAAACCGTTAGTCATCCGGATGAGATGAGTGTAGAGGAATTAGTAGGTGCTTTGCAAACTTATGAAATGACTTTTCCTACTAATCAAGTTTCTTCCAAGTCTTCTTCTAAGCTTACAGGTATTGCATTCAAATCAACAAAGGAAGAAGATAGCGAATCGAGTTCCGACGATGAAATCTCTTTTGCCGATTTTGAAGAACAATTGGCGCGGATCACAAAGAAATTTCGTCGGAAGTTTTGGAAGAATCGAACCGATGGATCTTCATCCACGAAACCTCCTAAAGGATCATCGGGTTCTAAATCCTCTAACCTCAAAAGCTTTGCAAAACCTTCTAAAGAAAAAGAAAAAGATGATTTCGAAGGGGAAATCCAATACTATAGATGCAAAGGCTACGGCCATTTTTCAACGGAATGTCCTTCTCCGAAATCATATAAAAAGAAGGCTTTGCAAGCGAAAACTTGGGACGATTCTACTTCTAATGAATCGACCTCAAGTAAAGAGGAAAAAGTGTAGAGTTATGAATCCCAAAGGATCTAAATAGGTACTATCAAACAACTAGAGGGGGGGTGAATAGGTGTAATACTTATAAAACCAATCTCAGTGCAAAATAAAAACCAATGCGGAAATAAAAAACAGCACACCGAGATATACGTGGAAACTCCAATCCAGGAGAAAAACCACGGGACCAACACGCAATAACAATCCACTAAGAATAGAAGAATAACAAGGTGATTACCGACTCCACGGACTCAAACCCCTCCTTCAGCTTCTTCGGACCTTGCGCTGACCGGTTGGATATCCACGCAATAACAATCCCTAAGAAAAGAAGAATAACAAGGTGATTACCGTCTCCACGGATTTAACCCCTCCTTCAATTTCTTGGACCTCGTGCTCCACCGATTTTGCACGTCCACTGCACACGTTCGAATCCACGAACGCCACTCGAATCCACGAGCACACGTTTCGAATCCACGAAACGCCTTTAGCACATCGAATCCACGATGCCACGTCGAATCCACGACGCAAACTCAGTCGATAAGAATATTGACTTCGATGGTGATCCTTCGCTTAGATTCTCATTGAGGAACCGTAGAAAAAATCTCTAAGCAAAGATTAGATCAATTCGACAAAAGATATGTTCTTGAAAGAACCGTCGAATTGACCTAAAAGAGGCTATGAAGAAGATCGATAAAAACCTAGCCTCTAGGGTTGCTCTCAAGTGTTTTATAAATTGATCGGCCGTAGCTCCCACGTTTTTGAGAAACCCTAAATGTCTATTTATAGTTTAGAAACCTTTGGAAAGAGATAAGAATCAAAAACATACCTTATCTGGAAATTTTCAGGACGGCGATCCGGATCGGATTTACTGTGATCCGGATCGTCGTAACGAGATTGACGATTCCAGAAAACCAAGGGTTCGGGATCCGGATTGCAAGGTCCGATCCGGATCGTTCATACAAATCAGAAAACTTAACATTCGGGATCCGGATCGGAAATTGCATGGATCCGGATCGAAGTCTTGTATGAAGCAACAACCTTCGGGATCCGGATCGTTGGCTCTGATCCGGATCCTGAACAAGTCCGAACACCAGTTTTTGATTATTATGCAATTAAAAGTTCATCCAAGTGTTTCTACACTATAAGAAAGTATTCGGATCACCACAAGTATTTAGTTAAACATACCTGATCCTCTTGAATACTTTCTTCTTGAGATTGATGTAACTGATCCACAATTCTTCAACTTCAATCTTCAAGATTCAAGACACTGAGTGTCAACTTGAGCTCTTGTTGAATCTTCTCTAAGTCTTTGATTGCTGATTGACAATTTGATCCCTTTAAGACTCCGACTCAACTCACTAACTTGACTCACGAAATATGCCAATACCAAAAAGCCGTAACAATCTCCCCCTTTGGCAATTTCGTGACAAAACCCAAAAATACATAAAAGCGCTCAAGTCACTCATCTTAAACCAAAAAATCGAAACTCAATGTCATCACCAAAACATTGATTTTCTTTGCGTGAAAGATCCAATAAATACAAAATTACATTTGAACCAAACAGTCCTAGAACATACTCTATGACTTAGGACTTGGAGTCTTAAAGTGATGTAATTCCTGCAAAACAAAACTCCAAACGAAATCAAACGTTAGTCGTTAGAAATTAGAATCCTGCATTTGATCCGTCTTCCTTTTGGTTCTTTTGTTTTTCGGCTCTTTCAATTTTTCTTTGTCTCCCCCTATCTTGAGCATCTCTAACATGTTTTCCATGTTCTCCATGTTCTTGAGCATCTATGTTCTCCCCCTTTGTGGTACGATCATCATTTTCCGTTCTCCCCTATTTTTCCATTTTCATTTCGTTTGTCCTCTCTTGATGATCTCATCTCCGTCATTTCTCTTCTCCCCCTTTTTGTCACAAATTGTCAAACAGTGAACATACTAGACAAAAGGAAATCACTAACAACATTAGTTCATGAAGAAAGAGAGATAAAAGCTCAGTTCCGGTATATACCAAAAATGCAGATTGCGTACCGGTACCAGAAAGCAAAAATCAAATAATTTCTTGAAACAAATCCAGATTTTGAAATAATTGAATTACCGATTTGTATTCCATCAAGAAAACAATTTAAGTGCTTGAAAATAATATGAGATCACATAGATGTCATTCAATCCAATTAATTTTACAAAAATTAAAAAGATTTACTCCGAAATCATGAAAAATAAAGGTAAAACATTATAAACCGTTTTTCATGTTATATTCATCAAACACAAGTCATCAAAAATAATCTTGAGATCCAAAGTCTATCAAGATGTAACGGATGTACAAAGATGACTTACAGAGATTTCCAAATGACATCAATTTGATTTCTTACCCTTTCAAATTTGAGATAAGCACTAAAATACCTAAGGGTGGCTCTTTGAGCATCTTTCAACTATCCCACCTTATACCAACCAGGAGATTATTCAAAATATAAGAGCTTTGCATATAAATCTCCAAATGCTTCAACTAAAGATTTTCTCATAAAATACTATCAAGCATCCATAACATGTGGTAGCTTCACACACAAACCGGACGACCGGGGTGGCAGCTCTTTCCAACATGTGGTGGTAGTTTTCACACTCCTTTCGGATGTAACTCTTTCCACATCTTTTTGCAAATCATTTCAATACCCTTGTAAGAATGCAATCTCTTACGTGAAAGAATTAAATCCCCAATTTTAGTCTATCGGTTGTCTCACGTTTATCACAATGAATTCACACAACCGAGATAGATTAAGCATCTAAAGATCACACATGATTTCTAAAATTTGATGCTTATAATATCAAAAACTCCTATAATGAAGTATCTTCAAGATTATGATTAAGGAGTAAAGTTGATAATCCAAATAAAATTAATTTGGAGTGAATAAAAGTGAAGCCCTTTTTATTCAATGCACTTGTTCAGTAAAAACCCTTTTGTTCAAAAACAAAGTATAAAAACGAAGAGCATTGAAAAACATGTAATGCAAAGATTAAGAAAGATATGAAGGGAAAACCAATCAAAGCATTACATACAGTCATAAGCTATTTAGAACTTAAGACAAGGAAAGATATCACCTTTCCGAATCCAAAATCGCTGGATTTTGGGTTGTCCTGATTCGTTGTGGCCGGGGGTTGTCCGCTTTGACTGTTGGTCCACCTTAGGTCTTTGCCTCGCAGTGATCCACTTGTATGATTGATGTTGTGGCTCGGACCTTTGGTGGTTTGAGTGAACTCCATTGAATTGATGTGTCATTTGATTCCGTTGAGTCCGCTCCGTAGATGAAGTTGCCGAAGGACTCTTCTTTCTCTTTTTCGGGCAATTCTTCACCAAATGTCCTTCAAGTCCACATAAGTGACAAGTTTTTCCTTTCAATTTCATTGTGGAACTTGAAGCATTCACAGTTTGGTTCTTTTTGAATCCCAAACCAACCTTGCTTGTTTGACCTAATCCGGACATACATTCAAGTTTCTTGGAACCGGTTGAAATCCTTTGTATGTCGGATTTAAGTTGATGAACTTGCTTGGTCAAGGCTTGGTTGGTGACATGAATTTCCTCAAACTGCTTTTCAAGAAAATCAATCTTGTTAATATGGGAATTAACGACCGTTTCCGATTGATTTATCTTTTCTTGGAGGATATTATTATTATTCAATAAAAGCTCTCGTTCCTCCTCGAGATCATGAAGTTTGATCTTTAAAGCATGATTCTCGTCTTGATTCTCAAGTCGTTGCTCCCTCAACTTCTTGATATGTTTGGCCATCTTCTTAGATTCCGCAAGAAGTTGTTGATATGCCTCAACGAGTTCTTCCTCGTCCGACTCCCCCTCACTTGATGACTCTCCGCCGGTTGTTGATGTTTCATACAAAATCAAAGGAGTAGAGTCAGTGACTAAAGATGATAAACAATTATTAGAAGAGGGAAAATGAGAGGCATGAGAAGCAACGATTTTTTCTTTTTCCTCTTTACTTGAGGTTGATTCATTAGAAGTAGAATCGTCCCAAGTTTTCGCTTGCAAAGCCTTCTTTTTATATGATTTCTTAGAAGGACAATCCATTGAAAAATGGCCGTAGCCTTTGCATCGATAGCATTGGATTTCCCCTTCGAAATCATCTTTTTCTTTTTCTTTAGAAGGTTTTGCAAAGCTTTTGAGTTTAGAGGATTTAGAACCCGATGATCCTTTAGAAGATTTCGTGGATGAAGATCCATTGGTTCGATTCTTCCAAAACTTCCGACGAAATTTCTTTACGATCCGCGCCAATTGTTCTTCAAAATCGGCAAAAGAGATTTCATCGTCGGAACTTGATTCGCTATCTTCTTCCTTTGTTGATTTGAATGCAATACATGTAAGCTTAGAAGAAGACTTGGAAGAAACTTGATTAGTAGGAAAAGTCATTTCATAAGTTTGCAAAGCACCTACTAATTCCTCTATACTCATTTCATCCGGATGACTAACGGTTTCAATGGCGGTAACCTTTGCCCTAAACCGTTCCGGAAGAGTCCGAAGTATCTTTCTTACAATTTTCGACTCCGGCATCTTTTCTCCTAAATTAGCACATGTATTTATTACATCTTGAAGTCTAGTGTAATAATCTGTAAATAATTCATGCTCTTCCATATGAATAGAGTCAAATTGACTTGTAAGCATCTGGAGCTTTTGAATTTTTACAAGATTAGTACCCTCATGTGTAATTTTGAGAATATCCCAAATTTCCTTTGCGGTTTCACACGCGGAAATTCGTGTGAACTCAGTCGAGGAAAGAGAATTAAATAAAGCGTTCATACCTTTCCCATTGTAAGAAGATCTTTCAAAATCCTCTTTGGACCATCTAGAGCGAGGTTTTGGGGTAGTAGAATTTCCTACTTCCTCAACAGGATGCACCCAACCGTGTTCCACGGTTTGCCATACCCGCTCATCAATTGCGATGAGAAAAGCTCTCATCCGCACTTTCCAATAAGCATAATTGGTCCCATCAAAAAGAGAAGGTCTATAAATATTACCACTTTCACCCATCATGATAGATAAACCTAAAACCCGCTCTGATACCAATTGTAGAGTTATGAATCCCAAAGGATCTAAATAGGTACTATCAAACAACTAGAGGGGGGGTGAATAGGTGTAATACTTATAAAACCAATCTCAGTGCAAAATAAAAACCAATGCGGAAATAAAAAACAGCACACCGAGATATACGTGGAAACTCCAATCCAGGAGAAAAACCACGGGACCAACACGCAATAACAATCCACTAAGAATAGAAGAATAACAAGGTGATTACCGACTCCACGGACTCAAACCCCTCCTTCAGCTTCTTCGGACCTTGTGCTGACCGGTTGGATATCCACGCAATAACAATCCCTAAGAAAAGAAGAATAACAAGGTGATTACCGTCTCCACGGATTTAACCCCTCCTTCAATTTCTTGGACCTCGCGCTCCACCGATTTTGCACGTCCACTGCACACGTTCGAATCCACGAACTCCACTCGAATCCACGAGCACACATTTCGAATCCACGAAACGCCTTTAGCACACCGAATCCACGATGCCACGTCGAATCCACGACGCAAACTCAGTCGATAAGAATATTGACTTCGATGGTGATCCTTCGCTTAGATTCTCATTGAGGAACCGTAGAAAAAATCTCTAAGCAAAGATTAGATCAATTCGACAAAAGATATGTTCTTGAAAGAACCGTCGAATTGACCTAAAAGAGGCTATGAAGAAGATCGATAAAAACCTAGCCTCTAGGGTTGCTCTCAAGTGTTTTATAAATTGATCGGCCGTAGCTCCCACGTTTTTGAGAAACCCTAAATGTCTATTTATAGTTTAGAAACCTTTGGAAAGAGATAAGAATCAAAAACATACCTTATCTGGAAATTTTCAGGACGGCGATCCGGATCGGATTTACTGTGATCCGGATCGTCGTAACGAGATTGACGATTCCAGAAAACCAAGGGTTCGGGATCCGGATTGCAAGGTCCGATCCGGATCGTTCATACAAATCAGAAAACTTAACATTCGGGATCCGGATCGGAAATTGCATGGATCCGGATCGAAGTCTTGTATGAAGCAACAACCTTCGGGATCCGGATCGTTGGCTCTGATCCGGATCCTGAACAAGTCCGAACACCAGTTTTTGATTATTATGCAATTAAAAGTTCATCCAAGTGTTTCTACACTATAAGAAAGTATTCGGATCACCACAAGTATTTAGTTAAACATACCTGATCCTCTTGAATACTTTCTTCTTGAGATTGATGTAACTGATCCACAATTCTTCAACTTCAATCTTCAAGATTCAAGACACTGAGTGTCAACTTGAGTTCTTGTTGAATCTTCTCTAAGTCTTTGATTGCTGATTGACAATTTGATCCCTTTAAGACTCCGACTCAACTCACTGACTTGACTCACGAAATATGCCAATACCAAAAAGCCGTAACAAAAAGTCGTTGCCTTACATGCTTCTCAAATTCCCTCTTCTAATGTTTGTTTATCATCTTTAATCACTGACTCTATTCCTTTGATTTTGCATGAAACATCAACATCCAACGGAGAGTCATCAAGTGAGGGGGAGTCGGACGAAAAAGAACTCGTTGAGGCATATCAACAACTTCTTGCGGAATCTAAGAAGATGGCCAAGCATATCAAGAAGTTGAGGAAGCAACGACTTGAGAATCAAGACGAGAATCATGTTTTAAAGATAAAACTTCATGATCTCGAGGAGGAACAAGGACGTTTATTGAATAACAATAAAATCCTCCAAGAAAAGATAAACCAATCGGAGACAAATGCTAAATCATATATGGACAAGATTGGTTTTCTAGAAAAACAGTTTGAGGAGATTCATGTCACCAACCAAGCATTGACCAAGCAAGTTCATGAACTCAAATCCGACATACAAAGGCTTTCAACCGTTTCCAAGAAACTAGATTGTATGTGCGGATTAGGTCAAACAAGCAAGGTTGGTTTGGGTTTTAAAAAGGATCAAACTGTGCATGCTTCAAGTTCCACATTCAAATTGAAAGGAAGAACGTGTCACCTTTGTGGACTTGATGGACATTTGGTGAAAACGTGCCCGAAAAAGAGAAAGAAGAATTCTTCGGCAACTTCATCTACGGAGCGAACTCAACGGAATCAAAAGACACATCAAGTCAAAGGAGTTCACTCAACCCACCAAAGGTCCGAGCCACAACATCAATCATACAAGTGGATCACTACGAGGCAAAGACCTAAGGTGGACCAACAGTCAAAGCGGACAACCCCCGGCCACAACGAATCAAGACAACCCAAAATCCAGCGATTTTGGATTCGGAAAGGTGATATCTTTCCCTGTCTTAAGTTCTAAATAGCTTATGACTGTATGTAATGCTTTGATTAGTTTTCCTTTCATATTTTTCTGAATCTCTGCATTACATGTTTTCAATGCTCTTCGTTTTTATACTTTGTTTTTGAACAAAAGGGTTTTTACTGAACAAGTGCATTGAATAAAAAGGGCTTCACGTTTATTCACTCAAAATTAATTTTATTTGGATTATCAACTTTACTCCATAATCATAATCTTGAAGATACTTCATTATAGGAGTTTTTGATATTATAAGCATCAAATTTTAGAAATCATGTGTGATCTTTAGATGCTTAATCTATCTCGGTTGTGTGAATTCATTGTGATAAACGTGAGACAACCGATAGACTAAAATTTAGGATTTAATTCTTTCACGTAAGAGATTGCATTCTTACAAGGGTACAAGGGTATTGAAATGATTTGCAAAAGATGTGGAAAGAGTTACATCCGAAAGGAGTGTGAAAACTATCACCACATGTCGGAAAGAGCTGCCACCCCGGTTGTCCGGTTTGTGTGTGAAGCTACCACATGTTTTGATGCTTGAAAAATATTTCTTGAAATTTTTAGTTGAAGCATTTGGAGATTTATATGCAAAGTTCTTATATTTTGAACAATCTCCTGGTTGGTATAAGGTGGGATAGTTGAAAGATGCTCAAAGAGCCACCCTTAGGTATTTTAGTGCTTATCTCAAATTTGAAAGGGTAAGAAATCAAATTGATGTCATTTGGAAATCTCTGTAAGTCATCTTTGTAAATCCGTTACATCTTGATAGACTTTGGATCTCAAGATTATTTTTGATGACTTGTGTTTGATGAATATAACATGAAAAACGACTTATAATGTTTTACCTTTATTTTTCATGATTTCGGAGTAAATCTTTTTAATTTTTGTAAAATTAATTGGATTGAATGACATCTATGTGATCTCATATTATTTTCAAGCACTTAAATTATTTTCTTGATGGAATACAAATCGGTAATTCAATTATTTCAAAATCTGGTTTTGTTTCAAGAAATTATTTGATTTTTGCTTTCTGGTACAGGTACGCAATCTGCATTTTTGTTATATACCGGAACTGAGCCTTTATCTCTCTTTCTCTATGAACTAATGCTGTTAGTGATTTCCTTTTGTCTAGTATATTCACTGTTTGACAATTTGTGACAAAAAGGGGGAGAAGAGAAATGACGGAGATGAGATCATCAAGAGAGGATAAACGAAACGAAAATGGAAAAATGGGGGAGAACGGAAAATGATGATCGTATCACAAAGGGGGAGAACATAGATGCTTAAGAACATGGAGAACAAGTTAGAGATGCTCAAGATAGGGGGAGACAAAGAAAAAATTGAAAGAGCCGAAAAACAAAAGAACCAAAAGGAAGACGGATCAAATGTAGGATTCTAATTTCTAACGACTAACGTTTGATTTTGTTTTGGAGTTTTGTTTTGCAGGAATTACATCACTTTAAGACTCCAAGTCCTAAGTCATAGAGTATGTTCTAGGACTGTTCGGTTCAAATGTAATTTTGTATTTATTGGATCTTTCACGCAAAGAAAATCAATGTTTTGGTGATGACATTGAGTTTCGATTTTGTGGTTTAAGATGAGTGACTTGAGCGCTTTTATGTATTTTTGGGTTTTGTCACGAAATTGCCAAAGGGGGAGATTGTTACGGCTTTTTGGTGTTGGCATATTTCGTGAGTCAAGTCAGTGAGTTGAGTCGGAGTCTTAAAGGGATCAAATTGTCAATCAGCAATCAAAGACTTAGAGAAGATTCAACAAGAGCTCAAGTTGACACTCAGTGTCTTGAATCTTGAAGATTGAAGTTGAAGAATTGTGGATCAGTTACATCAATCTCAAGAAGAAAGTATTCAAGAGGATCAGGTATGTTTAACTAAATAATTGTGGTGATCCGAATACTTTCTTATAGTGTAGAAACACTTGGATGAACTTTTAATTGCATAATAATCAAAAACTGGTGTTCGGACTTGTTCAGGATCCGGATCAGAGCCAACGATCCGGATCCCGAAGGTTGTTGCTTCATACAAGACTTCGATCCGGATCCATGCAATTTCCGATCCGGATCCCGAATGTTAAGTTTTCTGATTTGTATGAACGATCCAGATCGGGCCTTGCAATCCGGATCCCGAACCCTTGGTTTTCTGGAATCGTCAATCTCGTTACGACGATCCGGATCGCAATAAATCTGATCCGGATCGCCGTCCTGAAAATTTCCAGATAAGGTATGTTTTTTATTCTTATCTCTTTCCAAAGGTTTCTAAACTATAAATAGACACTTAGGGTTTCTCAAAAAAGGGGGAGCTACGGCCGATCTTTTTATAAAACTCTTGAGAGCAACCCTAGAGGCTAGGTTTTTATCGATCTTCTTTATAGCCTCTTTTAGGTCAATTCGATGGTTCTTTCAAGAACATATCTTTTGTCGAATTGATCTAATCTTTGCTTAGAGATTTCTTCTACGGTTCCTCAATGAGAATCTAAGCAAAGGATCACCATCGAAGTCAATATTCTTATCGACTGAGTTTGCGTCGTGGATTCGACGTGGCATCGTGGATTCGGTGTGCTAAAGGCGTTTCGTGGATTCGAAACGTGTGCTCGTGGATTCGAGTGGCGTTCGTGGATTCGAACGTGTGCAGTGGGCGTGCAAAATCGGTGGAGCGCGAGGTCCAAGAAATTGAAGGAGGGGTTAAATCCGTGGAGACGGTAATCACCTTGTTATTCTTCTTTTCTTAGGGATTGTTATTGCGTGGATATCCAACCGGTCAGAGCAAGGTCCGAAGAAGCTGAAGGAGGGGTTTGAGTCCGTGGAGTCGGTAATCACCTTGTTATTCTTCTATTCTTATTGGATTGTTATTGCGTGTTGGTCCCGTGGTTTTTCTCCTGGATTGGAGTTTCCACGTAAATCTCGGTGTGTTGTTTTTATTTTTCGCATTGGTTTTTATTTTGCACTGAGATTGAGTTTTTAAGTATTACACCTATTCACCCCCCCTCTAGTTGTTTGATAGTACCTATTTAGATCCTTGTGGATCCTATAAAAACCTACACGGTTGACCGGATCTTGATTATTTTACCCGATTGTGGGTTGTGGGTTATTGCGGTGACCGCGGACATTGGGCGGTTGACCAGATGTTTACTATGCATCAGATTGGGTATCAGATTTCTCTAGTGGATGGAGTTTCCCACTTGTAGAGTACTATTGCATCTGATTGGGGATTGAGGTTTCTTTAGTGGACGGAGTTTCCCACTTTGGTCATAGTCTTGATCCAGTCCTGCTATATTGAGATATGTGCTACAGAGATACTTGTGATACTGATGACAGAGATACTATACTCGTGTGGGTCGCTCCCCTCGAGTGCCACTCCGGAGTAGGCGAGACCGGGTTGTCGTACCGGCGTTCAGTTGAGCTTTTACCGGGTTGTCGTACCGGCGTTGAGTTGAGCTTTTACCGGGTTGTCGTACCGGTGTTGAGTTGAGCTTTTCCAGTTTTACTGGTCCATCGATTGGGTTTATTCAGGATACTTTTTGTTACACTCGTGCCTGGGGGACCGAGTGAAGTCTAGTAGCTGTGTTTAGACCAGTGCTAGTGTTGTTGGGAACCGTTTGGGGTTTGACGGTGGTCCCGTGGTCGTTGTGAGTTCTTTGACCATTGTGTGAGAGGTTGAGCATCTTGAGTCTATCCGGTTAGAGAGAGAGGGCTTGGATTTTGACTATAGCCTGCATGAGCCACTACTCGATAGCGAGTTAGTTCGTTTGGACGCCCTACGTAATTCCTGCCCGTCAGCGGGAGGTGGTTGTAGGTGGGCGCAGGTTTGACTGGACCCGATGTGGCAGTCAGCTCGATTGGATCGATTGAGCACCACATGTGCGAGTGTTGCATATCTTTATCAGAGTTTCCTCATTTGAGCTTTTAGATAGAGGCATGGTAGCTGTAGAGTGTCTCCAGCTTCTTCTTTCAGTTTTATTGCATTGGTCATCTTTTACCTCTTGTGGACTTGGTGGGCAGATCGTCGGGCCTGGTGGCGACACCCACTGAGAACTCCTTTCTGATGTAGTTCTCACACCCGTTGGGGGTTTTCCCCTTTTTTTTTGTCCCTTCTCTCCTTTGTTTTGCAGAGTCTTAGCGGGTGTTGCTGATTCTGCGGTTGCTGTTTCGAGGCGAGGGAGTCGCGAGCTAGATCCCTACCTATCTTTGGAGAGTAGCGGTACCCCTTTCAGAGGAGATCTTCAGTACAGTCGATAGATTTGTGTTTTTATTTTCTCTCGGAGAGACTGATGTATGGTGAGGATCTGACTTGTACTGAGAGGCTGTACATTGATGTATCATTTTTTTTTTTTTAGGATTACCTCCCTGTTGAGTCCAGAGTTTGTATTTGAGGTTATTGTATGATTATCATTTATGGGAGATGGACTTTGTACCTTTAGTTCCTGTTGTACAGATCATTGGTTTTAATTTTACAGCAGTTTTACCTTTTAGCTTTGATATCTGTTTAGCTGTGGCACTTTTCTTGCAGGTAGGACGCTTCGCCTATGCAGATTTGGCATAGGTGGCGGATCTGTTGGCGAGCCGGGTCGCAGTTTCGACCCCGGGGCGTGACACCGGCGCAGCAGGCGCGATCCACGGGAAAAGCGCGGGTGTACGGTGGACCGGAGGGTGACACGTGGCATCGAGTGGTTGGTGCGATGTAGTGCGCTCGGTCCACGGAGCAAGCTGTGGAGCGCCTCGGGATGCGTGCGTGCAGAGGAGCAGGCGGCGGGTGCAGGCGCGCACGTGGGCGCGTTGACGCGCTGTTCCCGCGCGTGGGCGGCCACGTGTCGGCTTCCGGGTGGGGCCACGCGGCGCAAGGCTAGCGGCCGGCTTTGCTGTCCGCTATTTTGCGCTGACGTGGCACACCCGTGACGTTTCGGGCGCTGATTGGGTTTGTCACGCCCCGGGGTCGAAACTGCGACCCGGGCTCACTAACAGATCCGCCATCTGTACGGAAACTGCCGTATAGACGAAGCGTCTAACTTGCAAAAAGAATCAACTACAGAAATACAGATATCAGAGCTGAAGGTAAACTACTAAGAACTGAAAACCAAACACTGTACAACTGAAAATAATACAATATCCATCTCCCAAATACGATCGTATACAAAGTCCTCTGATACAAAACTCAAAAGGGAGATATCTCCAATAAAGTACATCGGTGTACAAGCTCTCACTACAAAAATATCCTCACTACATCAGTCTCTCAAACTGTAAAATAAAGTACAACTCTATGCCTCACAACAAAGGTCTCTCAACAGAGGAAAAAGAAGTAAACTAATATACTGAAGCTCTCCTCTGAAGGGGTACCGCTACACTCCAACGACGGGTAGGGAACTAGCTCGCGACTCCCTCGCCTCGGTCAGAAGGATCAGCAACTGGAGCAACAGGAATAGGAGAAGAAGTTCCTGGGGAAAAAGACACCACGACGGGTGTGAGAACTACTTCCCACAGTAGTTCTCAGTGGGTGCCGTCAACAAGCCCAACGGTCTGCCCACTAAGTCTACTAGAGGTAAAAGATAACAGTGCAATGAAAACTGAACAAGAAAAGATGGAGCTACTCTACAGCTACTATGCCTCTATCTAGACACTCAAAAGTGGAACAGATGAAAGTAAATGAGACCACTCGCACCCAAGGTGCTCAATCGACCCAATCAAACTGACTCGATCATAGGGTCCAGTCAAGCCTGCGCCTGGCGACTAGGAAACGCACCTGCCCACTACCACACATCCACATGAGGACGGGATTTACGTGGGGCGTCCTGTCCGGCTAACTCATCCCTCGCGCACAACTTCCTCAACAGGCCCATCATTGCCTCCACTGCGGAAACTGCCCCAATAGGCCAACCATCACATCCACAGCGGCATCTCAGGGGGCACGACTCTAACTGAGGAAAACGGCGCGGCACAGAGTATCAAACCTTTGTATATGCAGGCTAGTCAAAATCCACGCTCACGCTCAGAACGGTAGGACTCAAGATCCCCAAATATTTCGTACAATAGTCGGAGCACTCTCTACGACTCAGCTGATCAGCTCACACAAAACACGAGACACTAGCCTCTCCAACAGCTCGCAGCACAAAGCACACTGACTGGAGGTACTCCACAGCCAGGAACGACCCACAACTCAAGCTGACAATACTGGTCGGACCACACTCAACGACCTGGGATCACCGTTAACCCCAACGGTTCCCAACAACACTGACCGGAAGATACTCGACGGCCCGGGACTACCGCCTGCTCAACGGCTCCCTTCCACGACAGTGCAACAGGGAAACAAGACCTCTCGGGACTACCGTTTACCCAAACGGCTCCCGGCACAGATAAGCAACCCGCTACAACTACCAGACTCCACTCTGCTCCCAAGCAAGAGTGCAAAAGAATCCCACACTAAAAGCAAGTCCCGACCTCTCGGCCCACTACCCGGGCGAGGATAACACTATGTCCAGAAATGAAAGAACAGTGTGGATGTCTAAGCATAAAATAACCCTAGCCCAAGTGAGGGTTTTCTACTGGTCTGGTTACACATGTAACATATGACGGGGGTGCTAGGTCAAGTTCCAAGATAACTATGTTAACAGATGATAAAAGGAATAACCATTCCAACAATCTAGCATGCTACACAAGGAAATAAACTATCATGCATAGTCCTACATCAATAGAATTAATGTACAGTCCATAAAACTTGGAGATAAGGCCACCCACCTCAATAAGCCACCAATTGCTCGTAGACACTTGCAATTGGCCTCCACGCGATTCGCACGCAAAACGATGTCCGCTGCCGGAGTCCGCACGCAAAACGATGCACAGTGCCAGGATCCGCACGCAAAACGGAGTCCGCACGCAAAACGGTGCACGGTGCCAGGATCCGCACGCAAAACGGAGTCTGCACGCAAAACGGTGCACGGTGCCGGAGTCCGCACGCAAAACGGTGCACGGTGCCAAGATCCGCACGCAAAACGGAGTCCGCACGCAAAACGGTGCACGGTGCCGGAGTCCGCACGCAAAACGGTGCACGGTGCCAGGATCCGCATGCAAAACGGAGTCCGCACGCAAAACGGTGCACGGTGCCGGAGTCCGCACGCAAAACGGTGCACGGTGCCAGGATCCGCACGCAAAACGGAGTCCGCACGCAAAACGGTGCACGGTGCCCAACACAGAAAAGAGAAAGAGGGTCAATTACAGTCTAAAAGAACGCTCCAAAAACTGTACAAAAATACAGAAAAACCAACACACGGGACCTACCCGATTGCGCCGCCGGCGCCGAAATGCTCCGTCGGGCAACCTCGCACGCAAAACGAGGTCCACGACGCGCCGCCGCACCTCACACAACCTCCTCCCTCACTCCCTCTCGCTCTCGGGCGCAGAAGAAAGAAAAGAAAGGGAGAAAAATCGCTTGCGGGGGAGGAAGAAGAAGAAGAAAAGAAGGGAGAGAGGAAAGGGTGGTCCACGGCCCACGGTGCACGGTGCACCCGCCGGTCCACCGCACCCATGCGGGTGCACCCGGTCCAGGCAGCGAATGGCGGGGCCACGTGCCCGCGCCTCTGCGCGCCACGCGGCCGCGCAGTCCGCGCGCCACACGGGCGCGTGACACCGCGCTGCCCACAGGCGCGGGACACGCGCCCGTGACACGGGGGCACGCCCCCGCGCCCGCGCGGGCGCCAACAGGGGTCCGCCACCTGGCGGCCCCCCACGTGGCCCGCGCAGGAGGCGCGCCTCCCTGCGCACCTGACGCGCCTGCTGCGCGTACCTCGAGCCCTGTGCCGCACCTCGGGATCCGCGCCGCTTCAGGATCCGTGCCACGTCGCCTCGGTTTGCGTGCCGCGTTGTCTCGAAAAACGTGCACGCCTACCGGGCTCCAAATCCAACAAATAAATAGTCCATTCTTAGCGATTTCGCGCGCTGAGTCCAAAAACGATATCCGTTTCTCCAAATTCTCGTCCAAATATTTGCCGAATGCCCACTCGATCCGATTTTCGCGCCGGGTCCAAATCTGAAGTCCGATTTGCCAAATTCCAACTCTAAAAATTCCCGAAGGCGACCGGAGAGGTAAACTTTTATCCAAACTTCGCCCGGAGTCCAACTTTGACATCTGAATCGCGCGAAACCACTTCTAAACACCCGACGGGTCTGCCAAATTCCCACGGGGTCTCCTTTTAAGCCCGAAGTCCAACACTTGTGTCCAAAATGCGCGCAAACACCACCGACACATCACGCAGGCCTCCAGTGATGCAACTAAATCCCAAATTGCATCACAAATCCATTTCTTGGGCCCGACAAGCGCACAAACACTCCCAACGGCCCCTAAAAGCTGCCAAATTACCGGCAAACCCTACGCGGGAGATTCCGGGACCTCACAGGCTTGGTCCATGCACCCGATTTTCGGCGCCCGAAACTAGGGATATGTTCGGCATTTTTGGATTTGTTTGAGCAGCCTATAAATAGCCCGAGACGCAATCACCTTGGGTTTTTTCGCGTTTCCGAGCTTCTTCTCGCCGCGGACATTTTAGCAAAGTTGCTCCCCTTCGTGTTCTGCATCCTCTGGAGGATTTCTAGGATTTTACGTGGCACTCTTTGCATTTTCTTCGGCGGTGTTCCCTTTCGTCGCATTTCGGTGCGCGAGCTCCCCCGGCCTACCCCGACCACCTTTTCAGGCGATTCTTGCGCCATTGGAACAACGACAGATAGAGCTACGATATTGGTATTTTCTGCTTTCCCTTGTTTCGTGCTTTTCATGGAGTTTTTCCAAGCTTTCTGTGACCCTTTTCCTATGATTGAGTCTTGGACAGCGGCTCGCTTCTTTGGCGATATCTCCGCACCCGGGCATCGGATTGAGACGTGCCTATACACTTTTTGCATCTACGCGTCGCGAGGCTTCTCGTCGTATTTTTCTGGGATTTTTCTGAGACTTGCCCGAAGGTATACCTTTCCCCCCTTTTCTGTCCAGAGTATTACAGTTGTATTTGTTGTGGAGTTTCGCGCTCACCGCGTTGTGGAATTTGTAACTCGGCCTCCGGGACTTGGATTTTGACGTGCAGGTACTCGTTTCGAAGGGCTCGACGCGACGATCGCGACAGTATTTTTTTTGGATTTTTCAGAGTCCGTTCTGTAGGTGAAAATTGCACATCTTTGGGACTGTTTATAGTTGATTGTGTATACTTGGATATTTTGGAATAAAGTGTAACTTTGGACCTTATTGTTGTACCCAGGGGTGTTTGCGAGTATTTTTGGACCCGTTCGAGTTGAGGATTAATGGAGATAATGGTTTCCGGGTACTTTCAGCTGTTGGACTTTGGACAGTTAGCACCTTCAGGTGGGTGGCCTCGTCTTCAATACCTATGGACTGTACAGTAATTCTACTGATGTAGGATCTTGCATGTTTGTGAATTTATGGTGTAGCATGCTAGAATGTGATAATTGATATTTCTAGAGTTATTCGATGATCATGCGATCTTTTGCTTCCTACCATCTGTTAAATTATAGTTATCTTGGAACTTGACCTAGCACCCCCGTCATATATTGCATGTGTAACCAAACCAGTAGAAAACCCTCACTTGGGCTAGGGTTGTTTATGTTCTAGACATCCACACACTGTTCTTCTTTTCCTGGACATAGTACCTTCCTCACCCGGTTAGTGGGCTGAGTGGTCGGGTCCTCTTAGTGTGGGATGCATTTTACACTCGTGCTTGGGGGCCGAGTGGAGTCTGGTAGATAGAGCTAGTCGTTTAGTTCTAGCGGGAGCCGTTTGGGTAAACGGTGGTCCCGGGAGGTTTTGTTCCTGTTCGTTTTGTCGCCACTGTGTTAGTGCCAGTAGTGTACCAGTGTTAGCAGGACCTAGAACCCAGAAACTTTTTGACATACACATGATTTTAGTCTACCAATGCTTTCTTCCAAGCATCGAAGGGCCGCTGGAGTCTGTTCTTATTTGATTGGACAAAGGCATCAGCCCTTCGGGGTTTGGGTATAAATGCTTGTTTTCTAACTGTTTTTTCTAAAAGAACTAAAAATCATTAAAAATGGGTTTCTCCTCAAATCAAGATAGTTTTTCAAAAAGGGAACTACTTTTAGTCCTCACCCTGCGTGGGTTGAGTGAAAATGGTTTTCAGTAACAAATGTCACCTTTTTCCTGTAAACTTTCCCACTCGAGAGGATTCGAGTGGTCTGGGTTCTAGGGGCCATTCCTTTGTCGGGACGAAAGCCACGGGGGCCGAGCCTGGAACCTGTTCTCGTTGATAGGGTTGTAGGTGTTGGTCTCCCGAAACTTTCAGGCCCCGGTTGGCGTCTTCTGCGTGTTGTACCGAGGTTGTCGTGTTCCCGAACTGTAAGGGGGTCGGGAACTTCGATTGGCGGAGCCTAGAGTCTGTTCTTGTTTGATAGGGTTCTAAGCACCGACCTATCGGGTTTTCCAAACCCTTATGGTGTCGTTCTTTCCTGTGTTATCTGTGAGTTTGATGTTCTGCCGTGGGGAATCGTTGGGGTTGACGGTGGTCCCGGGTCGTTGAGTGTTGTCCGACCAGTTTTGTTAGCCCTGAGTTGTGGGTCGATCCCGGCTGTGGAGTATCTCCAGCCAGTGTGTTTTGTGCTATGAGTTGGTGGAGTTTGCTAGTATCTTGAGATTCGAGTGAGCTGATTAGCTGAGTCGTCGAGAGTGCTCCGACCGTTGTGTGAGATGTTTGAGGATCCTGAGTCTTTCCGTTCGGAGAGTGAGCGTGGATTTTGACTATAGCCTGTAGTGCCACTTTGAGCTCGACAGAGTGCGCGGATACCTTTTTCCTCGATGGGGTCGCGCCCCTCGAGTGCCACGCCCGGGGTGGATCTGTTACTTCTGTATCGTGACTTGTCGACGCAGTCCCTCTGGCTGGGCCAGTTTTGGCAGTCACGGACGCCCTACGTCAGTCCGGTCCTACGTGGATGTAACGGCAGTAGGTAGGCGCAGGTTTTACTGGTCCCGAGGAGGCAGTCAGGTAGATTGGGTGATCTGAGTTGAGGGATAGTAGATGCACCATGTTTTCATATGTTCCACTTTTTGAGCATCTAGTTAGAGGCATAGTAGCTGTAGAGCTATTCTTTCCCAGCCCTTTTCTTTCATTATTACATTGTTACTTTATGCCTCTAGTAGACTTAGTGGGCAGACCGTCGGGCTTGTTGGCGGCACCCACTGAGGACTACTGTGGGATGTAGTTCTCACACCCGTCGTGGTGTCTTTTCCCCAGGGACTTCTGCTCCAGTTCCAGCTGCTCCAGTTGATGATCCTGCTGATCGAGGTGAGGGAGTCGCGAGATAGATCCCTACCAGTCGTCTTCCAGAGAGAGTAGATGTACCCACTTTTTATATGTTGAGAGTGTCATGTTGAGAGACCTTTGTAGTGAGGCTTAGAGTTGTACTTTTCTTTTACAGTTTGAGAGACTTATGTATTTCATTTGAGGATTTGGACTGTACATCTGTGGAGTTGTATTTACTTTATTTCTAGTAGTTTATTTTTCTGTCTCTGATATCTGTATAGTGTAGTATCTTTCTTTTGCAGGTTAGTCGCTTCGTCTATACGGGGCTTCCCGTATGGGCGGCGGATCTGTTAGCGAGCCCGGGTCGCAGTTTCGACGCCGGGGCGTGACAGCGGGTCTGGGCACATACCAGGGGGAATCGGTTTCAAAAAAATATATACGAATTTGGGAGCCTTCGGTGGCTGTTCTTCCGCTTGTTTAAACCCCCGTGGCATGACAGATTAAGATGGTATCAGAGAAAAACAACTTTAACCACAGTAGTCGCTGTCCAACATCCACAGAAGTACATTACCACTGGCTACTAACCAATGAAATGATCAGGGTATAGGTGCGTAGAGATGCGAGATTGCGGGATTGTTAAGTTTTGTTTCTCAGTTTAGTTCGGGTGTCGTGCTAGTGTAGTCGGGTTGATTTGGAGGTTGGGATCGAGGCCGGCGGCCAACGGGTTCGTGGAGGTCGTTGGGAATCAATGAATTAAGCAACCGGCGCAGGACACGGTGGGACTGCTGACGGTGCTCATGCACCTGGTGCGGCGTTTAACACAGTAGATCGTTGTGTCGGCTTTTGTTTTTCCGAATCCCTTCCTCTGCCGACGTCTTGGTCGTCGGTAGCAACGGTGACTGGTGGCAGTGTAATCCGCTGGTGGTTGTTAGGGTGTCTGCTGGGTTGTCGGTCGTGGGCAACCGGGTCGCCCCTTGTCTAAATTGGTACATTTTAGGTCTTCTGGCGTTAGGTTACAACAGATTACAGCAGATAGTCGGCCGATTTTTTTTTCGCACCATGGGCAAGGTATGGGTGGGAATGAGGATTCTTCCCCTATGGTTGTTACCCATAGTTCGGCTTTTTACTGTAGACACTTCAATGGTTGTAGAAATCGTCGTGGTGGGGTCTTGGGGTGCTCCTTTGGGTTGAAAAGGGAGATCACCGGGGCTAGCTCTTTTAAGGGGGTTGTGGTGATGTAGCTCTGGGTTGGGTTCATGCGTTCTGCACAAGGGGGTCGATTAGGTTGTCTTACTGGTGGGTCGGCGCGTGATCCCTCGAGTGCGCTTAGTTAAACCTAAGCAGGGTTATGGCGAGGGTAGTCTCGCTGTTTTCGTTTCATGTTTTTTTTTTTCCGACCCTTTTGGGGTTTCGGATGGGTAGTCTATTGTACCTGGAGGTCATGGTTGAGTGGACCTGGAGCTCAGAGTGCTCCTGTTTGGGAAGGTGACTATTTGGTCTTGGGGGTAGTTTTTGAGTTTTGGCTCTGTGTTTGCTTGGGGCAAGTGTGAGTCAACGAGATCGGTTGACTACCTAGCGTATCGGCATTGGTCTTTTCGGCACGAATACCCGAAACACATCCCTTTCTTTGGGGTAGACCTTGTGGTGGGTCTTAGAGCAAAAAAAAAAAAAAAAAAAAAAAAAGGAAAAAAAAAGAAAAAAACAAAAACCCAGCCTTGGTTTTGACTATCGCCTCGGTGGGACGGACTGTCGGAGCGTGCAATTTGGGATGGTGGTTATGCTCCGAGCTAGTGGCCCGTATTGGTGACGGGTGGAAGTGGCCCGTGTTGGTGACGGGTGGAGGTGGTCCGTGTTGGTGACGGGTGGGTTTGTTGTTTTCAAGGGAGGATTACTTGTAGGCGGTGACCCGGCCTACTTTGTTGGCACATCCTGGAACTTTGTGAGGGTATTAGTATGGCTTCCCCCTTTGTTGTCGGGTTATTTTGGGCATTTAAGGGCCCGTCGGTCCGGGTTTGGTGGTAGGACTGGGATACCTCGACGCATCGCGAGACTTTGGTTGTTGACTGCTCAGCACCGTTAGAGGTGGTCTGCGAGCCGGTGGCGTCATAACAGGGAACTCCAAGTCGGGGAGCAGGCTTACTCAGGTTAGCTTCAATCAAGAGGGACGGGACGGTAGGGTTGCCAGGCAGGTTGAGCCCATCGTTTGTCTGAAATCTTAGGGCGGTTCAGTTCGGTAGTTTTTCGTTCAGGGTTACCATCGAATTTTCGACAAGAGTTATAGGGCGTTTCGCGTGTCATTGCTTCGGGGGTGGGTATTTGAACACCCCAGCGGTGTTCAGGGATATGATGAACAGAATTTTCAGACCCTTCTTGGATCAACTCGCGTACAGACAAGGAGCGTTTACGAGTGACCTTGCAGACTCTCAGGGACCAGCAAGTGTAGGCCAAACTCCAAAGGTGTGAGATTGGGCATCGCGAGGTGGGCTTTTTGGGACGGCTAAATGTCAGGAGAGCTCCGAAGAACGCAAGGTTAGGCTATCACAGGCACCCAGGCATGCACGACCGACACCCGGTGAGGATTTTGAGGTGTGATGGTGCATCACGGAACGGACTTGGAGGTGTGCTGAGGCAACGGCGGGGAAAGTTAAGGCCTACGACCAAGCAACTCAAGGACCACGTTTCGTCCAATCAAGATCACCCCGGAAAGACAAGTGGAGCAGTCGATGCCTAGAGTGGTAAGAATCAGACGGGAGACATATCGGTAACCGCGATTATACAGCAGGACGGATCAACAGCAGACTTTTGGTGGCATAAATGGACAAGGGATGTAGCACAACTCGTGGCTCGCTATTGGGTTGGTCATCGAATAAAGGCCGAACATCAGCGCCCGGTGCGGAAATTGCAACCTCTCCTAGTGCCAGAGAGAAACGAGAGGGTCACGAGGGGCGCGAAGTCAATTGGGAGCGCAAGTCGGACATGTTGGGCACTTTCCCCCATTTATTGGATTCCTGGTGTATTTAAGTTTCGAGGACGAAACTTCTTATAAGGTGTGAGTGATGTAATACTCGAGAAATTCAAGTGTGATTGCGTGTGAGGAAACAAATCTAAACCGTAGTGGTTTGCGTACCGGTGTGCGCATTGCACAGTTTCCGAGGCGCTATTTCCGTCTTTCCGATCTGAGTCTGATCTCGGAAATCTGAAATCTCCAGTGCGACCGTCTCATCGAATCGAGTGAAAATGCTATTGACCGATTTTGGATCCGACGGTCGGATCGTCCTGGAATCAACAAGGAAACTAGTGGGACCCGCGACTTAAGTGAATAGTAAAATGAATAGTAACACCCTGATTTATTTCCCTCGCTAGCTAACGTCGGCCGATCGACTGTCTGAAATCCGAATCTGACGATCCATGTAGTCGATCTAAATGGCGTCGTCGTTCTGAGCGCAGTGGCGCTGACCAAATTTTCGTTTGATGAGCCGAAGCACCGTAAAGTGTGCCAGACTGTCTAAACTACCATAGCAGATGGATTTTAGAATTTAGCAAAGTTGTCTTTAGTGAACCAAAATCGCTACTCCAATGGTTTCGTCGAGCCGGACGTCGTGGTGGTGTCCGTTTTTCAGTTTGACGACCCGGTGGCCTCGAAAAGCGTGAAAAGTGGCGAAAAACGGTGTTTTGCATAAGAGTCCCCGCATTTTATGTGCGGAATCCAATGGGATTCTTTGGAGTGGGGCCAATGCGTGAGATAAAGTCCCTGCAATTGGACCCGACTCTAGATAAGGGTAGAGGAGGGACTTTTTAGCATTTTGTGCAAATGCACAAGTGGCTTTTGATGGATCCTCGATGCCCTAGCCTCGGATCCTTCGCACCCAGCCGCACCAGAGAAAGCGTCTCGACTTCCATTGCCCCTGCCCCGACGGCTGCAACCGCGGCACCGCCGGCCGCCACCACACCTCGCCGGGAAAGCAAGATCTACCCTTGCTTTCGGGTTGATTGATAGGGGAAGCCACCAATGTGCTCGGGTCCTCTCCTAACCATATCTGGGAGCATCCTCGGCCACCTGAGGGGCAGATCAGAGAACCCTGACGGTTGGCTCCACCGCGCGCCGCTAGGTCACCCTCTCCTTCTTCCTCGGGTTCGACGAGGTAAGCCATCGCCTTCCTTGGGTTTTTCGGCATCTAGAACCTTGGAAGCCGGCTTCTGACATCCAAAGGGTGATCCAGGTTGAGCCCCGGGGCCTGGGAACCCTCGGTGGCCGTCGGGCGAAAGTAGGGCCGCCGGAACCCTAATTCTTGGCCGTGATCTGTGCGCGCCGCCTCCGAAGCTCCGGCGACTGAACCAACTTGCTCAGCATAACCTGCTCGACCCTAGAAGAAGTCCCACGAAGTTTGGTGGGCTTTGGTGTAGTGTGGAACGCGGGGGAGCAAACCCTAGATTCGGGTCATCTTCCTCACGGCTGAGCTTCACCTCCCGGCTGCCGCCGTCGCTCCTCCGGCGCCGGCCGACCCTGGTAAGTCTTCTGACACCTTGGGCTTGCCTTTGGTCCATTTTCATGTAACCCATGCAGCTTGGTTCTCAAGTTGCCATTAATGGGCTAATCACGTTTCTTCTTCTTCTTCCTCGAGTTTGGGGAACTCAGGGAGCTCCAAGCTTGAGGCAAGAGGGCTCGGCCAAGTTGAGCGCCATCAAGGAAAGTGTGGGTTTTTCTTGCTCCAACAACCGCACCAGCTGTGTTGCTACCTCCCATAGGTGAGCCTCCCCTCTTTCTTGATGTCCTTTAGCTCATGTGCATGTTGGTTGAGGACTGGAACCTTTGGATTGGTGAGAGTCCTAAGTTGAGCTCTGTTTATATAGGATTGTTGTCGAATGCCTTGGCCTCTTGCTGGGTGGATCTGTAGAGGTCCAGATGTGAGCCTCTGTGTAATTGGAGGTCCCTGAGCTTGATGCTCGCATTTAAATGGGTGATAACCCATTGTTTTTTTATGTATAGCCAACTTGAGCTCTCAAAGCACATTAATCATGGGCCAACTTGTGTTTTATTACCCAACCTGCTTCCAAACTGTGAGCACGAGGTCCAGCACATCAAAATCTAGCTGTTGATAAATTGGTTTGGTTTAAAGCTTCCCGGATTAAAAGTTGTGGCTTAATTGGTTAGTTTTATAGGAATAAAGTGCAATTTTAGTAAAGTCCGGGGGGTCTAAACGTAATTGTAGCCAAGTAGGCTGCGGTGGACAGCGTGCACTTGATCTCTGAACCTTTCGTTCGGGATCCGTTGGCCTTCATTGAACATATCTTTGCTTTACGACCCGTGAATCGGCAAAATGGTCGGTTTGTCGGCGATTCGGGTTAAACATGTTTTTTTTAAAGGAAAATTGGATGGTTATTGATTTATACTCTATGGGGACTTCCTTTCAGGTCTGATTGTCGTTCGAGGGCGCGGGACATCCCAGGTGTTTCGTTCGACTTGCTTCGAGGTGGGTACACCCTTAGAATATCTTTATGCGCAATTTCGTTATTATTATGTTTATCATGTTAAGGGGTATGGGGGGGTGACGTGGACCTCCGGATTAACGATTGTCGCGGTGGGAGACTGGACGGGCAGTTCGCCCCCTCCGAACAACAGAGGGTTGCTCGGAGCATACTAGCGATGGGGACGGTGATCGGTGCGACCATTCGGAAGTCGGAAGGTGGGTTCCTCTTTCGACAGTTCTTGAGTCGGGAAATGAGGAATTGGTAAGTGTAAAGTATGGACATGTCAAAGTATCGTTAACCCCTGTATAAGCTTATGTTTTTATTATCATTATATTTATGGCGACTGAGGGTCATAGTGCTCGATGATACATCATGTTATGGGTGATTGCCGAGGCAGGTGCTCGGTCTGGTTTGCCGAGGTAGGTGCTCGGTCTGGTTTGCCGAGGTAGGTGCTCGGTCTGGTTTGCCGTGGTTGGTGCTCGGTCGATGCTCGAGGTTGCTACACGCACACCAGCGGTTTGGCCACCGCGAGGGTGTGTTTTTTCGGAAAAGTGGTACGTTGACCCATGTACCCCACGTGTTGGTGACGTAATGGGGGCCCCCGTAGGTGGGGGGTGTGAGCGGTGGGATGCCGAGGCAGGTGCTCGGTGTGGTACCGAGGCAGGTGCTCGGTGTGGTGCCGAGGCAGGTGCTCGGTGCGGTTTGCCGAGGTAGGTGCTCGGTGTGGTGATAAGGCAGGTGCTCGGTGTGGTTGCCGGGGCAGGTGCTCGGTTTGGATTGTGCAGGAGGAGGGGGTTTTACTGTCGATTGCACGATGAGGAGGGCGGTTGCTCTGGTTTTATTACGGTTTGCTTTAGTTATAGCCCTTCTTGCATTTCCTACTTTATAGCATGTGTCGCTGACTTCCCACTTTGTGACAGGTTCAGTCAGGGGTGAGAGCTAGGGCGACGGTGAGGCCGCGATGAGAGGTGTCACGGACGGTGTGTCTATTGGCCCTCCGAGGCTACAGACGGTGTGTTTTTCTCCTTACGCCCTTTTCATTATCTGTTAGTAGCTATATGGGTTTGATACTTTTGTGGGGTCGACGTGGATATTGGGATTATTACAATACTTCTGTGGGTGAATGTTTAGTGTACTATCTGACAGTTGGCCGTTTTCATACTACTGAAAAGAAAAGAAAAAAAAAAGAAAACATTGCGAAAATGATTGAAAAACATAGGTGTCGAGGGGGCACCGTTTTCAAAACTCTGTGGATTTATGGATTTCGAAATAGTTTTGAAAAACATAGGTGTCGAGTGGGCACCGTTTTTAAAACTCTGTGTATTTATGGATTTCAAAATGGCTTTGTAAAACCTGGGTGTCGTGTGGGCACCGTTTTTAAAACCCTGTGAATTAATCCTTTCAAAGTTTGTCGGCCTCTTTGTTACTTATGAAAAATTGTTGTATGCACTCGACTGTTGAACTAGTGTGGTTAAAGTGATGATTGTATGGCAATTGTAGTCAGGACGCCGTGCATATACAAATGAGACTCCGCCCGTTTGCGGAGTGAATTTGTATATGCGGCGGGTCTTGGCACGTACCCGGGGGAATCGGTTTCAAAAATATATATACGAATTTGGGAGCCTTCGGTGGCTGTTCTTCCACTTGTTTAAACCCCCGGGGCGTGACATCCCGGATCTCCCGGTTTTGAATTTCTAAGGTGACGGTATCTGTAACGTGCATCGAAATCCGTGCCACATGATTTGCACGCTTTTCGAGGAAACAGAGGTGGCTCCGCTTGGGTTAGACTAGTTTTACTGTATGAGAGCGAAAATGATTTTTTTTAGCCCATGTAACTTCTCGCCCTTTTTAGGTGCGCGTGAGATTTAGGGTTGAGAGGAGGAAATTTCTCTATGCCTATAAATACTGACGGTCCTACCCTGGGAGAGGTGATACGCTTTAACCTAGCCGCTTTGGGTGAGAGAGAGAGGGGATCCCGTCTGTGTGACCAACACATCGGAGGCCAGGAACGGAGCGGGAGACGGACCCGGAACCCCCCTTCCGCGGGGAACGATCGGATCATCTGCATCGTTACTGCGAGGTGAGCATCGTGTGTTTCTTGAGGTTTTCCTTCGCCTAGGGTTGCCGTTTTCTTTGAAGGTTGTGTGGGGCGGATGCCCTAGCCGCCGCCGCCGCAGTCGCAGCCGCCGCTGCCATCGCCACCGCTGTTGCCGCCGCGCCGCGCCCGTGCTGGCATGCGCCTGCACGGGGCTCTGTTGCAGCGCGCCGCCGCCCGCACTGGCTTGCGCCCGCGCGGGGCCTCTGCTGCCGCTACCGCCGCGCCCGCGCGGGGCCTCTGCTGCCACTGCTGCCGCGCCGCGCCTGCGCGGGGCCTCTGCTGCCGCTGCCGCCGCGCCGCGCCCGCGCGGTGCCTCTACTGCCGCTGCCGCCGCGCCGTCGCACCCGCGCTGGGCTTGTGCCCGCGCGGGGCCTCTGCTGCCGCTGCCGCCGCGCCCGCGCGGGGCTTGTGCCTGCGCTGGGCTTTTGCTGCTGCTGCCGCCGCGCCCGCGCGGGCCTTGTGCCCTCGCTGGGCCTCTGCTGCCGTCGCGCATGCGCCCGCGCGAGGCCTCGCCACCGCTGCTCCCCTCCTTCTTGCCGCCGTGTGCTTGCGTGTTCCGGCTACCACGTTTTAGCGTCGAGTCGTTGTAGTGTCGTGTCGCCGTTTCCTTTTTAAATATCTTCGTACTTAATGGTTGTTTTCTGGGGACACCGTAGGTCGGGGTGTCGTTCGGGGGCTATGAGTCAACTGCAGGTGTTCCTACCAAACGCTGTTCAGGTGGGTGCTCTCCTCTGTCACTTCAGAAATGTGGTAAAAGAAATTATGTTTTGTCATGAATAAAGCAACACTTATATTATGATCGTGTCTAAACCCTGTTTTACATAAGCATGTTATTACTAATATCTCTAGCGACTGTGGGTCGCTCTGGTTTATGATACACACAATTATCACGTTATGAGCCCAAGGTTTGCTTGCACGCACACCGACGGTCTGGCCACCGCACAGGGTGTATTTTTTCGGAAAGATGGCACGTTGGCCCTTGTACCCCACGACTAGTGATGATGGGGACCTCTCACGGCTGCTCAGGTGTAATATCACATATTTTTGGTAATGTTTTACCCTCCTACTAATAAGGATTATGTTTGGAGAAATTGAAGTAACGGGTTTACTTAAGTGGATAACCTTGAGGTGCGGGTATTTTTCTGCGATAGAGATCGAAAAACGGAGAACGGAGGTGCGATCGGATCCGGATTCCGACTTACGGAACCCCCAGAAAGGGGGTGTATGGATCGCGGTAATCGGGAGGTGCGTCGAAATCCGTGCAAGTGATTGTGCACGCTTTTCGAGGAGATAAGGAATTATCCTTAGGGAATTATCTCTAAGGAATTATCTCCAAGGATTAATTAAATAATTAATTAATTAGAGATTGAAATACTCGATGTGGATTTGACGGTACGTACGTATGAAAAGGGAAAATAAAAGAAATAAATTAATAATAAGATTTATTTATTTCCCGTATACCGAAAGGAAAACCTTAGTTTTAAAAGATCGCCTCCTAAAACCCTTCCCTCTTGTGCGTGCCGAAAACAAAACGAAACCCTAGTTCGAAAGAAGAGAAAAGAGAAAAGAAAAGGAAACCCTAGCCGGAGGAAAAAGAAATAGAGAATGAAGAAGCGGAGGAACCCGATCGCCCCGATCGACGTACCGGAGACCGGAGAACGAGACATCACCGCCATCGGAGGGCGCATCCGGATTCTCACCACCGCAAAGAACGGAGATCGGGATCGCATTGCCTCCTCCATCGGAGTAAGGTTAGGAATCGTTATCTCTCTCATTCGTCGGTTTAATCGTAGGTTTTACCGTGTTCTTTCGAGATCGGTTTAATCGGTGAATTGATCATGGGTTTTTGATTGATTATGATCGGTGATTTGTTCGTGTTTTGACCAGGTTTAATCGATGGTTTTTAATCATTCTTGATCGGAGGTTTGATCGGGTTACCGATCGACGTTTTGTTCGGCCTCCGATAAATGGTTTTTTCGTCGGAGAGATCCGGGATTTTTGTTTGGGTTATTTTGCGTGTTTCGTCGGAGCATGGGGGAGTTAACGGGAGGCCGCCGCCGCCGTTACCATGTTCGCGGGGTCGTCGCCGGAGCCGCGCGGGGGCGAAAACGGAGAAAACAACGCGAAACGGGGTGTTACTGTTCACCCCATACGGCCGCCAAGCCACGCGGTCCACGGCACCGGCGTGCACCCGGTGCACGCCTCCGCGGCCTGGAGGCACGAACCCGGTGCACAGGTGCGTGCGCCAGACCGGCCCGCAACCGTGCGGTCCACACGCCGGGCGTGCACTCGGCGCACGCCTTCGCCGCCTGGAGGCGCGGACCCGGCGCACGGGAGCGTGCGCCAGACCGGCCCCACAGGCACGGTCCACGCTTGGGCGTGCGCCCGGTGTTGCCGCCGCGACCGAGAATTGGTGAACCCGGCGCGCGCCTCTTGCCGTGCGCGGCCCGGCCTAAGGCTCGGCGGTCTACAGAACAGCGCGCGCCCGGTCTACAGCGCCGCCACCCTTGGCCGCAGACCCGGTCCAGGCCTGGCTCTGTGCTCCAGCCCCCAACGGAAGAGTCCGGTAGCTCCGTTTTCGGCCCGTTTCACCTCGTTTTTGAGTGTTTTTTACCACGACAATATTTTTAACAAAGATGTAGTGCTTTCGGGACAATTTTTGGTTCGACGATTTTGTTGGACGACACGGTCCGCTTGGCACAGTGATTTCGATTTTTCGTCGGTCTATTGTTATAGTGGTCGAGACCACTGATTTTGCCTGTTTAGGGTAAAAGTGTTAAAAGGTGTTTTGGTTATTTTATTAGGCCGCGTGAATTTCTGATTGCCTAGGAGGGACATGGGCGCAGTCGTTTATCTTCGTTCTGGTGGGTACCTTTTGTTATTTTTGGTGTAATATCGTCCCGTGTATTTTGCATGATAAAGTAGATGTTTTTGGTAAACTGTCTAACCCCATTGCATGTAAATCCCGTTTACTATTCTAACTGAGGCGGCTGAGGTCGCAATATCGTTTTATGTTCTAACTGAGGCGGCTGAGGTCGCAATATCGTTTCATGTTCTAACCGAGGCGGCTGCGATCGCAGTTTCGTTTTATATGCTCATATTGCTTACACGCACACAGGCGGTTTGGCCACTGCACAGGGTGTATTTTTCCGAAAAGATGGTAAGGATTACCCGTGTACCCCACGACTCGTGATGATGGGGATCCCTCAAGGAGAGGCGACTGCTACTTGGGCAGTGGAGGGGATTGGAGGCACCAAGAAAGTGGGCACGGTATCTGGGGTTGGCGCCCAATATATATATGTTATAAATCTGGGGTTGGTGCCCAGCTTGTTTTGTGACAGGGATTTAGCGGTACATGAGGGGGAAGTAAATGCTCCGGTGTATCGGTTTGTCTTTTCAGTTATTGCATTTACTGTTTATATCTACTTTATCAGTCACTGACTACCCACACTGTGACAGGTCCGAGTAGGGGTGGGAACCGGGACAACGGTGAGGCAACGGTAGAGGACCCTAGCCCTTGAGGCTATTAAACTTTATTGTTTTATGGTTGTCTTTTATTGTGTTTGGTTAGTCTAGCTGTAATTACTTGTGCATGGTTTATCGTGGATGTTGGATTGAGGACTTAGTGTAGGAATGTCTTTTCATATCTGTGAATGTAGTGATTCGGCCCTTGGGGGTATTTTTGACTCACATCTAAACTATTTAAGCCCTTAAGTGGAAAAAAATTATTTAATTGTTAAAAGTTGGCCGGTGTGTGGTGCTGGTATTTTTCTGCGATAGAGCGCGGAAAATGATGACCGGCGGTGCGATCAGATCTGAAATCCGATATCAGGATCTCCCGGAACGGAATTCTTAGTGATGCGATGATTAGTCATGCATCGGAATCCGTGCAAAATATCTTGCACCCTAGCCGGAAGGAAGGAAAAGGAAAAAGAGAAAGAGCTCGATCCTCCCGAACACCGAACCGAAGGCAAGAACGCGACCGGGCGACCTTTCCGTCGATCTTCGATGAGTAAAATAATTTTTGGAATTTTTCGGGATTATTCCGTCGTCCTTTTTGTTGAGTTTCGGGCTTCTCCGTTGTCTCTGTTACCGTCGCCGTCACCGCCGTCGTGCTAGGGCGCGGAACGGGCGACGGAGAGGCGCGATGCCGCTAGGGCATCACGCGGAAGATTACGCGGATGGCCGGTCGCCACCGCGAGCGGCGACGGAGAAGACCGCGCGGGCACCCAACCGCGCGGGCACCGCGCGGGGCGCCGTGCGGACGCCGCGCGGCTGCCGCGCTGCTGCCGCGCGGGCGGCACCCGCGCGGGGCACCCGCACGGGCGCCGCGCGGGCGCCGCGCGAGCCCGCACCCGCGCGGGGCACCACGCGGGCGCCGCGCGGTCCCTCACCCGCGCGGGCGCCACGCGGGGCTGCACCCGCGCGGGCGCCGCGCGAGGCGCCGCGCCGTGCTGCGTGGGCCGAAACCCACTCGGGCGCCGCCGCGGAGCCGCGCCGCGAGGTTCCGAGCCGCGCGGGGCTCCGACGGGCGGCGACAGCGGCGCGGGGTTCCGGTTTCCGGTGAATCGGACGTTGTTGGACTTTTCTATCAAGATAAGTAATTTGGGGTTTTCCGTTTTGAGATGTTAGTATGTGTTTTTGACCATAGTTTATCCTTGAGGACTTTTCTTAGGTCCGGGTGCGCAGCGGGAGTGTGTGAAAGATCCGAGTCCTCCGATCTTCCCGCAACAAGGTGGGTACTGTTGCTATAAGTGCAACAAGTGCAGTAAGTGCATCTATCATCATAAAAGTGTTCTTAATATGCCTAACAAAGTAGATGGACTATCTAACCTTTCGCATGATCGTATTTTATCTTATGTAATAATTGTTGCGGCTACGGTCGCGGTGCTAAATACACGCCGATCTCGGCAAATCTGGTTTCGGATGCTGCACGTACACTGGCGGTTTGGCCCCCGCAGAGGTGTACTTTTCCGGAGAAGTGGTCTATACGACCCGTGTGCCCCACGAAGTGTGGGGACCTCCTCACGGCTGCTACAGGTATCGCACTAGCCCCGTGAAGAGGTTAAAAGCATCAAAAGTCTCGCGGGAGAGATCGTTGACTACCCTGTCGGGACGGTGTCACTAAAGTAAATAAAGTGAGTAAAGTAAGTTGTAGGGTTTTAGCGAAAGGTCCCGGTGTAATCGGTTTGCTCTTCTTTCCTTGTTGTTATTTAAACATCTACTTGGTTTGTCACTGACTTTACCCACTCCGTGACAGGTGATACTAGGTGCGTTAGCCGGGATGGCGGTGATACTGCGTCGCGAGGACCGTAGTCAGAACTCTTGGATATATCTCATTTTCCTTTATGCTTTTATTAGTTAATTTGCTTGTGGTTTATATTAGTTGTGGACATGTATTAGTTAGCGCTGTGGATGAGATGTACTTTTACGTTTAGATACTTTTAGTGATGTTTCATATGCGGCACGTTTTCATGAAAAGCCAAATGATTTCGAAAATGATTTCTCAAAACGAAGTGCCATGTGGGCACGGGTTTCGCAACCGCTGGTTTTATCCTTTCCAAATGGTGACGCCGCTTTAATAGCTTGCTTGAAAAAAAATATAAGGTGTCGAGTGGACACCGGTCTTTTAAAACAGTAGTTAAATCAATGTACTCTGATTGGTGATGTATGTCTACTGTATGGTTGATGGATGATGGATGATGTTGTAAATGAGACGCCGTGCATATACAAAGGAGACTCTGTCCGTGGACAGAGAGAATTTGTGTATGTGGCGGTCTGGCACGCACCGGGGATGAGGTTTATGTTATTATATTAAGAAAAAAAAATATACACACAATTTTTCGCTTTGCTTGACTCAAAAACCCTCAGGGGCGTGACAGTGAATGTTGAGATGCATGAATGCGGCTCGTTTTCAAATACAAACATGGTTTCAAAAGCGTTTTCAAACCAAGTGTCGTGTGGGCACTGATTTCTAAACCAGTGGATTTATACTTTCAAGTAATGTGGCTGCTTAAAAGAGTTTGCGAAAATATTTTGGAAAACCGGGTGTCGAGTGGACACCGACTTTCAAACCTATGGGTTTATGGTGTAGTTTCAATATGATAGATGAGATTATATGGTTAAGTATAGTCTCTCCTCATTGTCGTTCGTTGTTTGCATGGTTAAAGTGTTTGTCATGCTCGGAACACCGTGCATATACAAAGGAGGCTCCGCCCGTTTGGGGAGCGAATTGGTATATGTGGCGGGTCTGGTGCGCACCGGAGGCGAGGTTCATTTAAGAAAAAAAAAAAGGATACGTTTTTCGTTCTTTTAGAACCTCCGGGGCGTGACAGATTATATGGTATCAGAGAAAACGACTTTAACCACCGCAGCCAGTGTCCAACATCCATAGAGTGTAGTACCACAAGTAACTAACCAAATTGATAACCAAGGTGTAGGTGTGTAATGTACGAACGTGAGTGCGGGGAAAAAGGGATAGAGTCCCAGTGTTTGTAGGTCAAGGTGCTTGACCAATTAAGTCTAGGACTAACTTGGTTTCTTTGTATACACGGTTAATGGCCCGAAACCGCTCTTCAATCGATGGCACAGAAGTGGATACGACGGTTCCGGCAACAGTGGAGAATCGGCTACTCCAACAACGGGTATGCGACATGGCTGAGTGCTTTCCCTTTTCGTTAGGAAAGACGAACCCCACACGGCCCGCCTTCACAAGGACAGTCTACGGAACGACACTTTTCAGGTAATACCGACGGTGGGTTTACCCGCTTCCGAGGAGTGATCGGCAGGACCACCGTGGTGGGACGGGAATAGGCCGTTCCACGCACCCGGCAGAAGGATCATGAGCCTGCCGGGGGACGAAAACGACCCCAGCCATAACCCGGGAATGACTTTCCCAACGGGAGCCGACCACCCCAGTATCCGAAGACGCCGCAAGGGACCTGAAACACATCAGACAAGGGAACCAATACGCCATGGAGTATCAACGAGAATTCATAAGGCTGGCCAATTGTGTTCCCTTTGCCATAAGGGATGAAGCTCACAAAGCCCGCCTCTTCGTCGATGGAGTGCGGAGCGATATTTTTGAAGTTGTGCAAGCAGCGGATCTTCACACCTTTCAGAAAGTGGTGGATAGGGCCACTATAGTGGAGCGCAGATTCGCAGTGACGCGCGCCCGATGAGAGGACTCGGAGTACAACAAGGATAAGAAACGACCCCAGCCCTTCTCCGGAGGGGGATTTCCTAGCGTGGACCGGCCATACGTCATCTGCAGAGAAGCACCCCGGGGGATTATTCGTTTCCGGAAGCACGACCATTGCTTCTGATGTGACAAACTAGGACAGTTCCGTTTTAACTGCCCTGAACCCGGGAACAATATTTCGGAGTCACGACACGGATGAGAGGTCTTATGCGATGACACGACAAAGGACGCACTACCCGAGGGAAGTAGTAGCAGGAAAGACCCCTTACGAAGAGTAATGTCGGTCTTGACCCCAGGAGAACCCTTAGAAGCAAATACTTTGTACCTTCCTGCCCAGTAAGGATGTGAAGACTTAGTTGTCTTTGGTGTTGGCTATTTATTTATGGGTTAAATAGGTCCAACTTATTGCCTCGAGATAATAGGACTAAAAAGTTGAGTTGGGTGAGCCCAATAGGTTGAGTGGGGCTGCGGTCCACAACCGACCTAACGGCAAGAGACCCAACAATAGACCTATCGTCCAGGTTGGTTGAGTCCGGTCGAGATCCGTGGCGCTGTGTCGGTATGCTTTAAGTGTATTGGTTGCATATCTCTAAAAGCTCGAGCTTTAGGGATTAATGGTTGGCGCCAACGATCCAACATTTGGGACTTAGTAGTGTCACCGCTAAGAGAATTCGAGGGGATACTCGGAAGGGATTGGCTTACTGAGTATCAGGTGCTAGTCGATTGCGAGAAACCGAGCGTGTCATCTTGGGGCACACCCGTTCTCTTCGTACGGAAGAAGGACGGGAGTCTACGATTGTGCATCGACAATCGGGGAATAGATAAGGTCATAGTAAAGAACAAATACCCCTCACCTTGGATTGATGACCTATTCGACCAACTACAGGAGCGACGGCGTCCTCAAAGATTGATCAGCAGTCTGGCTATTGCCAGTTTAGAGTCCGGAGAGATGACATACCGAAAATAGTTTTTCGAACTCGGTATGGTCGTTACAAGTTTACGGTTATACCGTTTGGACTCATAGTCGCTCCAGTGGTGTTCATGAATATGATGAACGGGATCTTGGAACATTTCTTAAACCAGTTTGTAGTAGTCTTTATAAATGGCATCCCGATCTACGATCGCACAGACAAAGAGCATGAGGAACACTTGCGAGTGATCCTCTGGACCCTCCGGTACCAGAAAGTGTATGCCAAACTCAAAAGGTGTGAGTTCTGGATCCGCGAGGTAGACTTGTTGTGACACATAGTCTCAGTGTCGGGAATAGTGGAGGACCCGAGGAAGATAGAATCTGTGACCGACTGTGCTCGGCCGACAACGGTGACAGAAATCCGAAGCTTTCTAGGACTAGCAGGATACTACAGACGCTTCGTGGAAGGCTTCTCAAAGATAGCCACTCCGCTTACTCGACTAACCCGAAAAGGGGAGAAGTTCGTCTAGACGGCTCAATGCCAGAAGAGCTTCGAGGAACTTAAAAACAGACTCACGCGGGCACCGGTACTCACGTTGCCAAAGCCCGGTAAGGACTACGAGATCTATTGTGATGCATCTCAAAGCGGACTGGGAAGCGTATTGATGCAACAAGGGAAAGTCATAGCATATGCATCAAGACAGCTCAAGGATTATGAGCAGAACTACCCTACACACGGCTTGGAGCTCGCGGTAGTCGTGTTTGTTTTGAAGCTCTGGGGACACTACCTCTATGGGGGGCACTGTAATGTGTATTCCGACCACCTAAGCCTCAAATACTTGTTTACGCAAAAGGAACTGAACTTACGGCAACGGCGGTGGTTGGAACTACTGAAGGACTACGATTTGTCCATCCATTACCACCCCGGAAAGGCAAACGTGGTGGCCGATGCCTTGAGCCGGAAGGGACAGATGAGGGAAATGGCACTGAGCGCCCTTACCCAACAGGATCGGCTAATTGCACAAATCTCGCAACTGAGGCTGGAGGTAGTGCCAACAGGATCGGCTAATTGCACAAATTTCTGTCCTTAGTAATAAGGCCTACGCTCATGCAACTACAGCATGTACGGGACAGATTATCTTCGGAACCAAGTGGGGATTTTGTGATCGGCGCTGATGATGTGTTGAGGCTCCGGGGACGAGTCTGCGTGCCCGATGTGCCGGAATTGAGGAATGAAATTCTGACGGAAGCGCATAATGCCCCCTACACTGCGCATCCCGGAGGTACAAAAATGTACAGAGACCTGAGGCAGACCATTTGGTGGCCTAAATTAAAGAGTGATGTGACGCAATTCATGGCGCGATGTTTGGTGTGCCAACAGGTGAAAGCGGAACATCAGCGACCGGCGGGAAAACTACAACCATTGACCAAACCGGAGTGGAAATGGGAATGGATCACCATGGACTTTGTAACCGGTTTTCCGCGATCGCAACAAGGACATGACGCGCTATGGGTCATTGTGGACTGACTAACGAAATCGGCCCACTTTTTGCCTATCCACACGACGTGGACCCGAGAGCGGCTAGCGAAAACCTATATCGACGAGATTGTAAGATTACACGGAATACCGTCATCGATAACTTCTGATAGGGACACGCGTTTCGTTGCCAAACTTCTGGCGGAGTCTGCAGCAGGCACTAGGGACCAAACTGCAGTTTAGCACAGCCTTCCACCCGCAGACGGATGGGCAATCGGAACGAGTGATCCAGATTCTCGAAGATATGCTTCGAGCTTGTGTACTAGATCTGGGTGAGGGATGGTCGCGTTACCTATCCCTCGTGGAATTTGCCTACAATAATAGCTATCAAGCTAGTGTTCAGATGGCCCCGTACGAAGCCTTGTACGGACGCCGGTGTCGATCGCCTATTTGCTGGGACGACTTAGTGGAGCGAAAGCTCTTGGGGCCAGACCTCGTAGAGGAAACGGAGGCAAAGGTGCGCCTTATCAGGCAGCGGTTGTTGACCGCCCAGAGCCGGCAGAAAAGTTATGCGGACCAAAGGCGATGGGAACTGGAATGTGGGGTAGGTGACCATGTGTTGCTACGTGTGTCACCGTCTAAGGGGACAAGACGGTTCGGCATACGAGGGAAGCTGAGCCCACGGTATGTGGGACCGTTCGAGATCTTGGAGCACGTGGGCTCGGTGGCATACCGGTTGGCCTTACCGCTGAATCTTGAACGGGTGCATAATGTATTCCACGTCTCGATGCTCCGGAAGTACCTACCCGACCCGTTGCACGTCCTCGCCGCTTCGGCCGTTGAACTGCGGGAGGATTTGAGCTTCGAGGAAACGCCGATACGGATCTTGGCAAGAGAAGAAAAGGAACTTCGTAATCGGACGATTTCCTACGTAAAGGTGCAATGGAGTAACCACGAGGAGCGCGAGGCGACGTGGGAACTTGAGACGAAAATGAGGGAGTGTTACCCTGAGTTATTTAGCGAGGGTTAAGGTTAAGTTTCGGGGACGAAATTTCTTTTAAGGGGTGAGTGGTGTAATATCATAGATTTTTGGTAATGTTTTACCCTCCTGCTAATAAGGATTATGTTTGGAGAAATTGAAGTAACGGGTTTACTTAAGTGGATAACCTTGAGGTGCGGGTATTTTTCTGCGATAGAGATCGAAAAACGGAGAACGGCGGTGCGATCGGATCCGGATTCCGACTTACGGAACCCCCAGAAAGGGGGTGTACGGATCGCGGTAATCGGGAGGTGCATCGAAATCCGTGCAAGTGATTATGCACGCTTTTCGAGGAGATAAAGAATTATCTTTAGGAAATTATCTCTAAGGAATTATCTCCAAGGATTAATTAAATAATTAATTAATTAGAGATTGAAATACCCGATGTGGATTTCACGGTACGTACGTATGAAAAGGAAAAATAAAAAAAATAAATTAATAATAAGATTTATTTACTTCCCGTATACCGAAAGGAAAACCTTAGTTTTAAAAAGATCGCCTCCTAAAATCCTTCCCTCTTGTGCGTGCCGAAAACAAAACGAAACCCTAGTTCGAAAGGAGAGAAAAGAGAAAAGAAAAGGAAACCCTAACCGGAGGAAAAAGAAATAGAGAAGGAAGAAGCGGAGGAACCCGATCGCCCCGATCGACGTACCGGAGACCGGAGAACGAGACATCACCGCCATCGGAGGGCGGATCCGGATTCTCACCACCGCAAAGAACGGAGATCGGGATCGCGTTGCCTCCTCCATCGGAGTAAGGTTAGGAATCGTTATCTCTCTCCTTCGTCGGTTTAATCGTAGGTTTTACCGTGTTCTTTCGAGATCGGTTTAATCGGTGAATTGATCATGGGTTTTTGATTGATTATGATCGGTGATTTGTTCGTGTTTTGACCGGGTTTAATCGATGGTTTTTAATCGGCCTTGATCGGAGGTTTGATCAGGTTACCGATCAACGTTTTGTTCGGTCTCCGATCAATGGTTTTTTTGTCGGAGCGATCCGGGATTTTTGTTTGGGTTATTTTGCGTGTTTCGTCGGAGCATGGGGGAGTTAACGGGAGGCCGCCGCCGCCGTTGTTAAACGGGAGGCCGTCGCCGCCGTTACCATGCTCGCGGGGTCGTCGCCGGAGCCGCGCGGGGGCGAAAACGGAGAAAACAACGCAAAACGGGGTGTTACTGTTCACCCCGTACGGCCCCCAAGCCACGCGGTCCACAGCACGGGCGTGCACCCGGCGCACGCCTCCGCGGCCTGGAGGCGCGGACCCGGTGCACAGGTGCGTGCGCCAGACCGGCCCGCAGCCGCGCGGTCCACACGTCGGGCGTGCACCCGGCGCATGCCTCCGCGGCCTGGAGGCGCGGACCCGGCGCACGGGAGCGTGCGCCAAACCGGCCCCGCAGGCGCGGTCCATGCCTGGGCGTGAGCCCGGTGTTGCCGCCGCGACCGGGAATTGGTGAACCTGGCGCGTGCCTCTTGCCGTGCGCAGCCCAGCCCAAGGCTCGGCGGTCTATAGAACAGCGTGCGCCCGGTCTGCGGCGCCGCCACACTTGGCCGCAGACCCTGTCCAGGCCCGGCTCCGTGCACCAGCCCCCAACGGAAGAGTTCGGTAGCTCCGTTTTCAGCTCGTTTCGCCTCATTTTTGAATGTTTTTGACCACGACGATATTTTTAACAACGATGTAGTGCTTTCGGGATAATTTTTGGTTCGACGGTTTTGTTGGACGACACGGTCCGCTTGGCACAGTGATTTCGGTTTTTCGTCGGTCTATTGTTACAGTGGTCGGGACCACTGATTTTGCCTGTTTAGGGTAAAAGTGTTAAAAGGTGTTTTGGTTATTTTATTAGGCCGCGTGAAGTTCTGATTGCCTAGGAGGGACATGGGCCCGGTCGTTTATCTTCGTTCAGGTGGGTACCTTTGGTTATTTTTGGTGTAATATCGTCCCGTGTATTTTGCATGATAAAGTAGATCTTTTTGGTAAACTATCTAACCCCATTGCATGTAAATCCCGTTTACTATTCTAACTGAGGCGGCTGAGGTCGCAATATCGTTTTATGTTCTAACTAAGGCGGTTGTGTGAAGATCCGGACCTTTGTGGTCATTACAGTGTGATCGACAGCTTGCGGAGGCATATTTCTGTGGATAGTGATGATTGCGCGCAAATCGGACCCCGAAAATGGACTCAGTGCGAGAAATGGATCAAGATTGGTTAATTTGGAATTTCGTCGAAAAATAGAGGTGGTTTCGCGCAAAATGGACACCGTATTTGGATTCAGCGCGGAAAAACGATCAAAATGGCTATTTGGTTGCATTATTTGGAGTTTTGGGCGTCGGAATTGGACTCAGCGCTCGAAAACAGCAAAAATGGGCATTTTTGGAGCAGTTTTGGATCTTTTCTGGCGGTCGGGCCACGAGGGTGCTCGTGCACCAGGCGCGGCGATGGTTGGCACGCCACGCGTCGACGCTGGACGGGCGGGCGCGGGCCACGTGGCGCACGCGCGTTCGGCAGCGTGCGCCCACGTGCGCCGCAGGCGCGGTGCGCGTTCCCGCGCAGGGGACACGCGGCGCCGCCCCATTGGTGGGCGCCGCGCCTGGCGTGGCACCATCCGGGCCATCCGCCCGATGGCGGGGCGCCCGGATGGGCGCCACGTCCCCCGCCTTGGCGGGGGGCTGGGCCGAGAGTTGGGCTGGCCCAGTACTGTGCGTTGCACAGTGTTTGCAAGGGGGTTTTCTTCCTCTTCTTCGTTTTCCTCTTCTATTTAAGTGCTTATACCGCCTCCATCTTCCTCTTCTGGCGCTTCCAACCCTGGGGACTTCTACAGAGGAATCATATGCAACCCTCCTTCATTTTCATCAGCAAAGAGATGGGTTTTAGAGGCTTCATCACCATCATCTTCTCCATGAAGCAAGCACCACCATTGTTGCAGTTTGTGAACCTCCCCGTCGCGTTTCAGTGCGAAAATTCCCCTGGACTCATTTCTTAGAGTTTTGAGCTCATTTTTGGTTCTACGTCTTCACAAGAGGTAAGGCTACAATTTTTGTATTCAACTCTTCCCCAAGATCTCCTGTTTTTACAGAGTTTTAAGGCCATCTTTGGGACCCTTTGTTGCAGCCTGAGATTTTGGGCAATCTGTGGTATTTTGGCCTTTCTGAATTGTAGGAGTGGAATTTTTAGATTATTTTATCGGGAAAATTTCCAGGACTCGAAGATGTAAAATATTGGTAAGTATCATTTTCCCCAGATCTGAGTTTTTATTAGGGTTTATTCTTGATCTTTGGAGCACCTTGCTTCAGTCCTGTACAGATGGAACTTGGTGATAGTTCAAAGTGTTTATGGATTTTCTCCTTCATCCGAGCACGAAAATTGGAGTTCTTTAGCTCAATTTATATCTACTCTCGACAAGGAATCCAAGGGTACCTCTCTTGCAGGATTTGGAGCCCGTTTGATTAGGTAACTTTAATGATCTTTTTAAGTGCGATTATATGGTTTACTGCAGTCCCTGTTTTAGTTTTGATTTGAGCAAGGCACCTTGGAATGCAGATAACTTCGTGGATATAAGGTCTTTTGCAGAAATTCAAGTTGGCACTTCTTATTAACTTCAATGTGAGCAAATTCTCTTTTATGATCTGTGGATAAATCCCTTTGGAAAAGCCCCTAATTAAGCTTGGGAATGCTAGCAAGTTTATGTTAGCAGTTTTGGACAGCATGGTGATATTTGCTTCATTTGAATGTTAAGGGAAATTAATGGTGGATTTTTGGGGACTTGAAGATACTTATATGAAAGAGGAGATCTTTGTTTTACTGTTGGAGACTTCATTTTGAGGTATTTGAGGTTGCACATACTTTTTATTTAACCTTGTTGCACTTGCTGAAATTCTGGAATTTGAGTGCGTAGTGTGCATTGTTTCAGTGATTGCGCCCAATCCGTGAGGCGGATTTGGATGATTTTCACGGCATCGGACTCCTGGGAGGATAAGGATTACTCACGCCAAAATTCAGCCAGATCGGACATCGGATCGTCAAGTTTCAGGTGGGTGGTTGTGCTTTGCCGAAAACGACGATTTACCCACTCGGGCTATTGGTTTCCCTCATGGCATAATTGATTGTTGTTCTCTTCTCCTTGGTATAATATGCTTGGATATCCATGTTCAGATTAAGTTATTTGATCCTTAGCTTATGCATGAGTAAATGATTAGTTGGTTGAAATTACATTATCTCATACGAAGTTGATATTAAGCGACCATCCTTAAACCTATTCTATGTGAGGGTAATTAGGAAACTAATCTTCAACCTACACCTTATGATGAATGGTTAACATAATTATGTGAGAATGATGGTGCTAGTCTCTATGTGAATGGTTGCTTGATTTATGTGTGTGACACCCCCGGAATTTGGATTAGTCCTCTATATAAATGATATAATAGGACTAAATCTCTAACCCGGCTATAGCATTTTGGATGGTAGCAAGATCCAAGAGGAACATGAGAGTTAAGCGTGCTAGAGCTAGAGTAGTTCTAGGATGGGTGACCCCCTGGGAAGTGGGGCGTCACAGTTGGTATCAGAGCCATTCACCAGCCGGAAATGTGAGATGAGTCTCGGCTGAGCCAGGGTTATATAGCGGGTAGAGCGAGCCTCCCCGGCTAATGACCGTTGTGAGTGGAGTGCAGCTCCTCACAAGGTCGGCTAAGGCTAGCGAGACGAGTCTCACATCGCCTGGTGCTTGTGAGTGTGCTTGAGCCTGACGTGGACGTCAGGGCTTAAAGGGGGGAAGAATGTGACACCCCCGGAATTTGGATTAGTCCTCTATATAAATGATATAATAGGACTAAATCTCTAACCCGGCTATAGCATTTTGGATGGTAGCAAGATCCAAGAGGAACATGAGAGTTAAGCGTGCTAGAGCTAGAGTAGTTCTAGGATGGGTGACCCCCTGGGAAGTGGGGCGTCACAATGTGAGGACTTGATGGGGTTATGTGAGAAGTGCTTGGTTGCTTATGTGAGAAGGACTTGGTTGATTTATTTGTGAATGGCTCATATGAGAGTAGTTGGTTTTGATGATCCTTAACCTACAATGGATGATGCTGGGCATAGATGTTGATTCATGACCTATCTATGTGAGAATAATGAGTTGATTGATCTTTGGTCTAGTTTATGTGAAAATGGGTGTTGATGTTGGTTATTGATCTAGTCGATGTGAGAATGACCTATGCTTTTGATTTCTCATTCATTCATGATAAGATGGATATCATTGTGAGTTGAGGCCCATTCCTTATGAGACTAAGCATTGTTTATGACTCCTATTACCTCTGAATAAGATTGGATGTTGTTGGTAGATTCTATGTTCATCCTATGTGAGATCAATAAAAGTTGTGGGGCTTTAGGCTATTCATTGGTGATACATGATTGAATGTCTATGATTATGTAATGTTAAATGATCCTAGGAATATTCATGTACAAATGCGAGGTTTGACAAGCGTTGTATCACTTTATGTGATGTTGATTATGAGTGACACCTGGGTTAGAATGTTGATTGCGCATCGGGGATAAAATTGCAGGCTTGGTTGAGATCAAAGCATATCATGTTAGAGAGAAAAGGCCAATTCATACCTGTGAGCATCGTGTATGTGGTATAGGCAGGCATAGGCTATGTTGCACTTAATGTTCTTATGCAATTATCTATATTTTGGAATAGCATGCTCTAATAAATGTAAGGACATCGGCACCTGTTTTCTTTTTATCATCTTGGGACATTTGCATGCTTGTATGGTCATTTAGATAGGCCGCCTTTTTCTGCTACACTATCATGTTGGATTTGACTTAGGAGAAACCATGTTTCTTGCTTTTCTCCTTTCATACTAGGCTCAGGGTATTTATAGCTCGTGCGCGAGCAGGGGGTTTTGGATAGTGTAGACAGATATTGGGGATTTGGGACAGGCAGGCCGATTTGGGACAGGCAGGCTTTGATGGCAGGGTATTGCGGCAACCGCGAATTTTGGGCGGTTGACCGGACAGTTGTTATTGCATCGGATTGGTGGAGAGGGATCGAGGGATCAGGCTTACTTTAGTGGATGGGATTTTCCCACTTTGATCAGTGTCATGATCCAGTCCTGCTAGTTTTCATACCTTTTTACTTCCTCGTGTGGGTCGCTCCCCTCGAGGGCCACTCCGGAGTGTGCAATATACAGACTTTGAGTCCTTGAGACTCCTATCCCCTATCGGTGTTATGCGTAGGCTGGCATACCCGATTTGGCAGGCACGGCAGGCAGTGCCAGTTCTTACTGGGTCATTGATTGGGTTTATTCGGGCAGGCAGGTTAGATACTATTTTCTGATGCATACTTTCAGCTATCCTTATTAGCTCGGCATTTAGAGGCATTTTAGTGGTAGCTTTCTTTTATCAGTAGTTCTGTTTATAGCTTACCACCTCTCTTATTCCTTTTCTTGCCTTTGGTAGACTTAGTGGGTACGTCGAGGTTTGAGGCTTTACCCACAGGGGGGAGGCTGCTGGTTTTACTAGTGGTTCTCACCCCCATTGTTGTTTTTCCCCTTTTTTCCCTTTGTTTTGCAGTGTCTGCTGCGGGAGTTGCGGATCTTTCTGTTGACGGTTCGAGGCGAGGGAGTCGCGAGATAGATCCCTACCAGCGTTGATTTCTTCAGAGGGATAGATGTACCAACCCGGATTGTGGGTTTCACTGTACACAGTTGTATTTTATTATTTCAGTTTATCTCCCTTTTTGGATTTGTAGATGATGTATAGGTGGCTTTTACTTGTATTACTGTTTCGGTGGACCGGATTATTGTATTTCTATTTCTGGGAGATGGATATTGTACTTTTTTTTTGTTGTACAGTGATTCAGATTTTTATTACAGTAGATTTTCTTCAGCTCTGATATCTGTTTAGTTGTTAGATGATACTATTGCAGGTTGGACGCTTCGCCTATGCGGGGTTTCGCATAGGTGGCGGATCTGTTGGCGAGCCCGGGTCGCAGTTTTGACCCCGGGGCGTGACAGGCTGAGGTCGCAATATCGTTTCATGTTCTAACCGAGGCGGCTACGGTCGCAGTTTCGTTTTATATGCTCATATTGCTTACACGCACACCGGCGGTTTGGCCACCGCACAGGGTGTATTTTTCTGGAAAGATGGTAAGGATTACCCGTGTACCCCACGACTCGTGATGATGGGGATCCCTCAAGGAGAGGCGACTGCTACTTGGGCAGTGGAGGGGACTGGAGGGACCAAGAAAGTGAGCACGGTATCTGGGGTTGGCGCCCAATATATATATGTTATAAATCTGGGGTTGGTGCCCAGCTTATTTTGTGACAGGGATTTAGCGGTACATGAGTGGGAAGTAAATTCTCCGGTGTATCGGTTTGACTTTTCAGTTATTGCATTTACTATTTATATCTACTTTATCAGTCACTGACTACCGACACTGTGACAGGTCCGAGCAGGGGTGGAAACCGGAACGACGGTGAGGCAACGGTAGAGGACCCTAGCCCTTGAGGCTATTAAACTTTATTGTTTTATGGTTGTCTTTTATTGTGTTTGGTTAGTCTAGCTGTAATTACTTATGCATGGTTTATCGTGGATGTTGGATTGAGGACTTAGTGTAGGAATGTCTTTTCATATCTGTGAATGTTGTGATACATGAATGCGGCTCGTTTTCAAATACAAACATGGTTTCAAAAGCATTTTCAAACCAAGTGTCGTGTGGGCACTGATTTCTAAACCCGTGGATTTATCCTTTCAAGTAATGTGGCCGCTTAAAAGAGTTTGCGAAAATATTTTGGAAAACCGGGTGTCGAGTGGACACCAACTTTCAAACCTATGGGTTTATGGTGTAGTTTCAATATGATAAATGAGATTATATGGTTAAGTATAGTCTCTCCTCATTGTCGTTCATTGTTTGCATCGTTAAAGTGTTTGTCGTGCTCGGAACACCGTGCATATACAAAGGAGGCTCCGCCCGTTTGGGGAGTGAATTGGTATATGTGGCGGGTCTGGTGCGCACCGGAGGCGAGGTTCATTTAAGAAAAAAAAAAAGGGATACGTTTTCCGCTCTTTTAGAACCTCCGGGGCGTGACAGATTATATGGTATCAGAGAAAACGACTTTAACCACTGCAGCCAGTGTCCAACATCCATAGAGTGTAGTACCACAAGTAACTAACCAAATTGATAACCAAGGTGTAGGTGTGTAATGTACGAACGTGAGTGCGGGGAAAAAGGGATAGAGTCCCAGTGTTTGTAGTTCAAGGTGCTAGACCAATTAAGTTTAGGACTAACTTGGTTTCTTTGTATACACGGTTAATGGCCCGAAACTACTCTTCAATCGATGGCGCAGAAGTGGATACGACAGTTCCGGCAACAGTGGAGAATCGGCTACTCCAACAACGGGTATGCGACATGGCTGAGCGCTTTCCCTTTTCGTTAGGAAAGTCGAACCCCACACGGCCCGCCTTCACAAGGAAAGTCTACGGAACGACACTTTTCAGGTAATACCGATGGTGGGTTTACCCGCTTCCGAGGAGTAATCGGCAGGACCACCGTGGTGGGGCGGGAATAGGCCATTCCACGCACCCGGCAGAAGGATCATGAGCCTGCCGGGGGCCGAAAACGACCCCAGCCATAACCCGGGAATTACTTTCCCAATGGGAGCCGACCACCCTAGTATCCGAAAACGCGGCAAGGGACCTGAAACACATCAGACAAGGGAACCAATACGCCATGGAGTATCAACGAGAATTCATAAGGCTGGCCAATTGTGTTCCCTTTGCCATAAGGGATGAAGCTCACAAAGCCCGCCTCTTCGTCGATGGAGTGCGGAGTGATATTTTCGAAGTTGTGCAAGCAGCGGATCTTCACACCTTTCAGAAAGTGGTGGATAGGGCCACCATAGTGGAGTACTACCCTATTTTTGCGCTCGACTACACCATTCTGTTGAGGTGTATAGGGTGCAGAGAATTCATGTTTTATGCCATTGGAAGTGCAAAAATCAATGAATTTTGAATTTATAAATTCTCCACCTCTATCACTTCGATCACGAACGATCTTTTCATTTTTCTCAATCATAGCACGATGACATATCTCATGAAAAGAATCGAAAGTATTCGCTTTCTCTTTTAAAAATGTTACCCATGAATATCTAGAGAAATTATCAACCAAAAGAAAAATGTACCATTTACCTCCCAAATTTGGTTGACGAGTCGGCCCCATTAAGTCCATGTGAAGTAATTCTAATGGCCGTTTGGTTCCCACGTGGGTCAAGTTCTTGTGCGCGGCCCTTGGTTGTTTTCCCTTTTGACAACCTCCACACACAATGTTTTCTTTAAAAGATAATTTAGGAACTCCCTTAACCACGTCTTTATTAGAAATCCTTGCTAGTTCCTTAAAATTTATGTGACCTAGTCTTTCATGCCAAAGAGTTTCGTTATCAAGTGAATCTAGGTTACAATGTTCAAAAATTTTGTTTGGAACTACATAGCAATTATTTTCAGACCTAACCCCTTTCAAAAAGAATAAATGGTCCTTATCAGTTACAATGCATTCTGCTGAAGAAAAATTAACTGAAAAGCCATTATCACATAATTGACTAATGCTAATGAGATTAGTCTTAAGGCCTTCAACAAATAAAATATTATTCAAAACCGGGCCTTCTGGAATAGTGATTGTCCCTTTTCCAACAATTTTTGAAGAACGACCGTCTCCGAAAACTACAAGTCCTCCAGAGGTTTTCTCTAAAGTTTGAAAATAATTTTTGTCACCGGTCATATGACGGGAACACCCACTATCCAGATACCAAGACGAGTTGTCGTAAGCATGCAAAGAAGTATGAAGAACAAGACAACGGAAGATTTCACCTTTGCGCACCCAAACCTTTTTGGAATGCGTCAGCAATGATTGTGAAGTTATTCTCCTTGGTGAAAGCGTCTTGTTTGATTGATTGCTTTTCTTTGATGACGTCGTCTTGTTAGGTGAACTACAACGGTTCTTTACCTTTGAAAAATTCTCCTTTGATTTCCGGGGGATGAACTCGTTGGTAGTTGTTGCAAGAGGCGCTTGATTTGATCGTTTTGCTCCAAGCTTGCAATCTTTTCTTATGTGCCCGGCAAAACCATAACGGAAACATACCTTTATACCTGTTGGACCCGAAGTAGGTGAGGTAGGCTTGTTGTCGTTGAATGCGTTGAATTCCGTCGTCGGAGGAGGAGGCACCGACTGGGGCACAAAAATTGTTTCGCTCGAACTAGAATTGTCTCCAGTTCGATTGTATCCAAGGCCCATACGGTTCGTTTGACCAAGACCAAGCAATTTATCCAACTTGCTCCTTCCTGAAGAGAATCGCTTCAAATCATCCTTAAGTTGAAAAATGGTCTTCGTCGTCTCAATCTTCTCTTGTCGAGCCTCGGAGTAGAGCTTCAAGAAGTAATTGGCTTTATCCACCAGATTGATGTGTTCCTTCTCGAAATGCTCATTCTTCTCTTGAAGGGAAACATTTGCTTTGATCAACTTATCCCTTTCCACTTCAAGAGCGTTTGAGAGAGAAGTTGCCCTTTTTGCTTCTTCTTCGAGATCCTGCAATCTTCTTCTCAAACCCTTGTTTTGCTTTGCCAATTTCTTTGAATCCTTTAGTAGTTTATGGTAGGCAAAAGCAAAGTCTTCACCTTAGGAATTACTCGATTCATCGTCCGTTGCATTCTTTTCAACTTGGGAGGAGTTGGACAATGAATCGGATGTACGTACTTGCCATAAAGCACACGTAAGGTGAAGTTGTGGACGCGTGGAATGCCGTTGCGTTGTTTTCTTCATCACTGGAAGATGACTCATTGGACGTTGAGGTGTCATCCCAAGTGACGGCTTGCATTGCCTTCTTCTTTGACGGATTCTTATTGGGATACTCCATTGAGATGTGACCATAGCCTCGGCACTTGAAGCATTGGATTTGTCCCTCCGAGTTTTTCTTGTCCTTTGAAAAACTCTCTTGCTTTCTTGACTTAAAGCTTGAAGTTCCTTTGCCTTTCTTCGACTTTACGAAGGATGAAGTTTTGCTTGAGTTACCCCTTCGAAAGTTTCGGCGAAATTTCCTCGTCAAGAGTGCAAGTTGCTTCTCGAAATCCTCCATTAAAAGATTCTCATCATCGTCTGAGGAGGATGAATCCGCGTCTTCTTCTTTTGTTGTTTTCAACGCAAAACCTGAAGACTTAGAAGAAGATGGCTTTCCAGAAGAATAATTAGTAGGAAATGTCATTTCATAAGTTTGAAGTGCACCGACTAATTCTTCTACACGGATTTCGTCCGGGTGTTTAACTGTTTCAATGGCTGCAACCTTTGGGCGAAATCTTTCAGGAAGAGTCCTTAAAATCTTTCTTACAACTTTAGATTCTGGAATTTTCTCTCCCAAGTTAGCACATGTATTTACGATATCTTGCAATCGTGTATAGTAATCTGTGAAAGATTCATTTTCTGCCATAAAAATTGAGTCAAATTTGCTCGTAAGCAATTGCAGTTTTTGAATCTTCACAAGGCTTGTTACCTCATGTGTAACTTGTAGAATATCCCAGATTTCTTTCACGGTCTCACATGCCGAGACGCGAGAGAATTCAGTTTGCGATAAAGAATTAAATAAGGCGTTAATTCCTTTGCCATTGTAAGAAGATGCATCAATTTCTTCCTTGGTCCATTTCGACCTAGGTTTGATGGTGCGAACATCAACAATAATTTCAGTCGGATTTGACCATCCAAACTCGATTGATTGCCACACCCGTTCATCGATGGAAATTAAAAATGCTCTCATCCGTACTTTCCAGTAGGCATAATTTGTTCCATCGAAGAACAGTGGTCTGTTGATGTTTCCACCTTCAACCATTGTTTACAACCCTATTCCCTCTCTGATACCACTTGTGGGTTATGACTATATGGATCTGAACAGGGAAAAAAACACCTAGAGGGGGGTGAATAGGTGTAAACAATAAACACTCCAAAATCTTTGCGTAAAAATAACCCAATGCGGAAAAGTAAATAACACGCAGAGATTTTACGTGGAAAACTCAAACCAGGAGTAAAAAACCACGGGACCGATCACACGGTGAAATCAACTAAGATTAAACATGTACAAAGGTGATATATCGTACTCTCACACGACTCAACCTTTTTCCATACGCTCCGAGTTGATCTTCTCCGCTCGCTCCGCAATGCGCCTCGAATCCACGATTTGCGTCCAACGCCGAATCCACGGCGTCCAACGTTGAATCCACGACGTCTGACCGAATCCACGGTCTCCACCAAGTAGTACGTCTCGATCACACGAACGTACCTTGTGACACCCCCGGAATTTGGATTAGTCTTCTATATAAATGATATAATAGGACTAAATCTCTAACCCGGCTATAGCATTTTGGATGGTAGCAAGATCCAAGAGGAACATGAGAGTTAAGCGTGCTAGAGCTAGAGTAGTTCTAGGATGGGTGACCCCCTGGGAAGTGGGGCGTCACAGTTGGTATCAGAGCCATTCACCAGCCGGAAATGTGAGATGAGTCTCGGCTGAGCCAGGGTTATATAGCGGGTAGAGCGAGGCTCCCCGGCTAATGACCGTTGTGAGTGGAGTGCAGCTCCTCACAAGGTCGGCTAAGGCTAGCGAGACGAGTCTCACATCGCCTGGTGCTTGTGAGTGTGCTTGAGCCTGACGTGGACGTCAGGGCTTAAAGGGGGGGAAGAATGTGACACCCCCGGAATTTGGATTAGTCTTCTATATAAATGATATAATAGGACTAAATCTCTAACCCGGCTATGGCATTTTGGATGGTAGCAAGATCCAAGAGGAACATGAGAGTTAAGCGTGCTAGAGCTAGAGTAGTTCTAGGATGGGTGACCCCCTGGGAAGTTGGGCGTCAAATACCTCGCTCCGAATCCACGAGAGCGGTAGCACCTTAAATCCACAAGGCCACGCGAATCCACGCGCCGATTTTTGGGAAAATCGTTGTTTTGTTGGTGGTGAAAATCCACCGAATACTTAGATCAAAGATAGATTGGAAATACCATCTAAGTATTCATTAATTTAATTCTACTCAAGATCTGAGTTTGAAATCCTAGAATCAAATTAATCAATATAGATGAAGAAACATAGAATAGATCTAGTTATTTTCTTTCTTCTCTATATGTGGATTTCTAAGTTTTTCTCCGTTAATTTTTCTCGTTCAGTTACGGAATACAAAACTTATTTTTTGGATTACCCTAAAAGATGAAATTAGGGTTTACTTATAGGTTAGAAACCATTAAAAGTGGATAAGAATCAAAAATTGACTGTAACAGATTTTTTCCCGCACGACGGTCCGGAATGGATTTGGCTTGATCCGGACTGTCGTTGTTTTTCAGAGAATTCCTGAAAAAACAGTGTTCGGGGTCCGGACTGAAATAACCACGGTCCGGACCGTTCATGCGATTTCTGCAAAATCCACGTTCGGGGTCCGGACTGAACCAAGGGCGTTCCGGACTGGATTTCCGCATGAACCTACCTACGTTCGGGGTCCGATCTGGAATACTCTGATCCGGATCCTAAATATATAACAGTCCAGTTTTCTGATTTTTATGCAATTAAAAACCCATCCAAGTGTTTCTACACAATAAGAAGTATTCGGATCACCAAAATTATTTAATTAAACGTACCTGATCCTTTTGAATTCTTCTTTCTTGAGATTGAGGTATATGATCCAAACATCTTCATCTTCAATCTTCAAGACTTAAATACTTTCACGAAATATGCCAATACAAATTCCATAACATGTTCAACATTTCCCGAGCCCTATCACCGAAAAATACCTGCGAGTACCAATTCAGAACTTCAAAAGTCGCTAATAAAATATACTCTTAAAGTTTAAGATTGTAAAAAGTCAAGGACACTACAACCAGGGAATGAGAAAGGGAAAGAAAGAGAGAAGCAGTGAGAGTGAGGAAGAGAGGAGCTAGCAGATTGAGTTCTTGGTGGAGTTCTTCTTCGCGCTGAAGCTTCGAGTTCCGTTGGTGAGCACAGCTGGGAGCTTGTCCTGTTGGGGAAAACTTGTTGGAGCTCGCGCGCGCAGACGCGGCATTAGAGGTGAGTACGGTGCTTTCCGAGTTTTCATGGTTTTCTCAGATTTTTGGATTTTGAGCTGTGAATGGGTTTCTTTTCCATCTTTTTCTTCTTCCCTGCATTGAGTGGAGCAGCGGAGCGTTGCGCGTGCCGCGGAGGAGCGTGCGTGAGTGCCCGGCGCACTGTGCGGAGCCGCGGAGGAGCGTGGGCTGGGTGCGCAGTGACTTGGCGGAGTTGGCTGCGGTTTGGATAGAGCACAGAGGAGGCCTTGCTTGATGTTTTGGAGCTTGCAGTGAGTTCCTGGAGGTTCCTTTGGGCTGCGGCAGAGGTGCGCGCGACCGAGAGACGAGGGGCTGTTCCGGCGGATTTTGACAGAGAGCGAGTCCGCGCTTCACCGATTTCAGCGTTGCCTGTGGAAAGCGATCCAGGTGGGTTGAAAATTCCTCAAGATGTATGGAATGCCTTCTAATGCTATTGTATGCATGTATAGCATGTCTAGCTTATCTGTTATTATAACTGGTAAATCTGATAGTTGCCTAGAAAACTACAGAAAGACAACCTTGAGCCCCAGATATTTTTTAGCATGATCTAGAGATGATTTGACACTAGACTGCATATTTTCTTGACGTTCGGGATGCATCTGGACATCCATAAAATTTCTGTAACTGGTTTTAAGTTAAACTCTTATTTTAAAGTGTTTTAAAATATCAAGAGCATTATGGATGGTCCAGGTAGTTCAGGATGTATGTATCCTCGTGCCAGGGGGCCGAGCGAATTTTTAGAGCTCTGTGGGATGAGTTTCTAGTGTCATGAGAGATTGAGCATTTTTTTCACTTCGAGGGCGGAAGCTACGGGCGGCTGTGCCTGCAGCCTGTTCTTGTTTGATTTGGGTTGTAGGCGTCAGTCTTTCGAAATTTTCGGACCTTTTATGTGAGAGATTGAGGACTGATTCCTTTGTTGGGTCGAAAGCTACGGGCGGCTGTGCCTGCGGCCTGTTCTTGTTTGATTTTGGTTGTAAGTGTCAGTCTTTCGGAATATTCGGCCCTTCATGGAAGTCGATTGGTTTATTCTAGATCATGGGTTGGGGATTAGCAGATTGAGTCGTGGAGGGTTCTTCGACTTAGCTATGTTATTTGGGCTTTATCAGATTGAGTCGTGGAGGGTTCTCCGACTTAGCTATGTTATTTGGGCATCGTTAGATTGAGTCGTGGAGGGTTCTCCGATTGAGTTATGGTTATTTGGGTATTCGAGTTTTCGATCTATTTGATCGTGGATTATAGCCTGCAGATGCCTCTTCTTTTTATTCCAGATGAGACACGCTTGAGCTCGGTGGGGTCGCTCCCCTCGAGTTACGCTCCGGATGCGATGATGATGCGCCTAGTTGATACACTAGAGGTCGCTTTGCGTGGTACTGAGATAGTCCGATGGGACGCCCTAGTTGATACTGTTGGGTTATATATAATTGGATCTAAATAGGGAAAAAAATACCTAGAGGGGGGTGAATAGGTGTAAACAATAAACACTCAAAAATCTTTGCGATATAAAACCCAATGCGGAAAAATAAATAACACGCAGAGATTTTTACGTGGAAAACTCCAAACCGGAGTAAAAAACCACGGGACCGATAACACGGTGAAATCCACTAGAATTATAACACGTACAAAGGTGATATACCGTACTCACAGACGACTCAACCTTTTTCCATACGCTCCTAGTTGATCTTCTCCGCTCGCTCCGCAACGCTTCTCGAATCCACGATCTGCGTCCAACGCCGAATCCACGACGTCCAACGTCGACTCCACGACGTCCGACCGAATCCACGGTCTTCACCCAGTAGCACGCTTCGAATCCACGAACGTACCTCGCTCCGAATCTACGAGAGCGATTGCACCTTGAATCCACAAGGCCACGCGAGTCCACGCACCGATTTTGGGAAAATCGTTGTTTTTGGGTGGTGATGATCCGCCGAATACTTAGATTAGAAATAGATCGAAAATACCGTCTAAGTATTCATTAATTTGATTCTACTCAAAATCTGAGTTTGGAAAACCTAGAATCAAATTAATAATATAGATGAAGAAACATAGAATTAAATCTAGTATTTCCTTTCTTCTCTATATGTGGATTTTTCTATTTCGGTCGTATTTTTCGCTTTTTGCGTCGTACCCTAAAAGATGAATTAAAGGGTCTATATATAGGTTAGAAACCGTTGGAAGAGGATAAGAATCAAAAACTAACCTTTTCTGGAATTTTTCAGGACGGCGATCCGGATCGGATTTCGGCGATCCGGATTGCAGTAACGAGACAGGCAGTTTCCAAAAAAACAAAGGTTCGGGATCCGGATCGAAGTGCCTGATCCGGATCGTTCATACAATTCACCAAACACCAATGTTCGGGATCCGGATTGAAATGCCTGATCCGGATCGTTCATATATTTTGGTAAAAACCAGTGTTCGGGATCCGGATCAAAAGAGGCTATGATCCGGATTGAATTTGCGTATGAACTAACATCCTTCGGGATCCGGATCGAAGTGCCTGATCCGGATCCTGAACATGTCCCATGTCCAGTTTTTGATTTTTAAGCAATTAAAAATTCATCCAAGTGTTTCTACACTATAAGAAGTATTCGGATCACCAAAAATAATTAGTTAAACATACCTGATCCTTTTGAATTCTTCTTTCTTGAGATTGAGTTATATGATCCAACCTTCTTTATCTTCAATCTTCAAGACTTAACCGAATTCACGAAATACGCCAACTCAAATTCCGTAACAGATACACTAGGGGGCGCAGACTTGACTGGACCCGATGCGGCAGACACTAAGATTGGGTTATGTGAGCACCTCGTGAGCGAGTGGATGCATAGCATGTTCTTAGTTCAGTTTTTCCTTTGAGCATGATACTTGAGGCATATTAGCTGTAGTTTCATTCTAGCTTTCATATTATCTATCTGCATACCTATTTGTTTTTCCTCTAGTAAACTTAGCGGGCATACCGTGGATATTGGTGACGATACCCACTGGGAACTACCTATTGCAGTAGTTCTCACACCCGTTGCGGTGACAGGTTTCCAGAGGTTGCTGTTCGGCTTCAGTTCGTGCGGAGACAGCAGATCGAGGTAAGGGCGTGGCCGAGTAGCTTCCTTACCCATTTTACTTGAGAGTCAAAGGTAGATGTACCATGTATTTTTCTGATTCCACTTTTGTACTGGACAGTCTGAGAGATCTGTATTTACATTTATTTACATAGCGGGAGAGACTATGTATTGAGGATTTATTTTATTCAGATGTTCAGTTTATGATTCTATAGCTACTAGTTTTATTTCAACTCTGATACATGTTTAGCTATAGATCTTACTTGCACGGTAGATGCTTCGTCTGTGCGGGATTTTTCGTACCGATGGCGGATCTGTTGGCTAGTCCGGGTCGCAGTTTCAACCCCGTGGCGTGACTAACCCGGTTCCGGCAAACCGGCCTATGAGAGATGAACTAGTTCACGAAGTGTTCTCCCGTAGGGTGCGCAGAGGCAGACCAGACCGGCCTTCAAGGTCTGGTCCCCGAAAGTTTTTGACTATTATATCATGCGGGGAAGGTTCGTACCTTCCCTTTGGAGTTCAGACTCAACAACCATGGATCGATTCGCGGGAGATGGACTAGTCCCATGAGCAAACCCCCAACTTCGAAAATTTTTGAATTTCTATATTTTTGCTCCTCGGAGTTCAAACTCTCTTCTAATTATTTCGATACTCTCGGAACACCATTCGGATCATGTCAAGACCACTCCTCATTATACTTTACCCAATTTAGCCAAAATTGAGTATAGTGATCTAAAGATGCTCAGTTTTAACAAAAACTAAACCACCAAGTTGGTTAAAGAAAATACATAATGGAGAGGTACGAGATGGTTAGAGACATAAAGCAAATTAGATAAACTTGTAACTAATGACATAGTGGCATCTTATATATTTGAGGCATTGTAGTTATAATACAATTATTGCATTTCTATTATTGAAATATATGTTTTTTATTATTATTATTTATTAATGCCTCCTTTGGATACAGTAAATGTGGAGCGACGTCATTTCGGTGATTGTACTTATTAGAAATTTAACTGAAGTTCTCATCTCTTTGTTATTTATCTTTTTCTCATAGCTTACGATCATCGGTGAGACATGTGACCGCGGCAAGGATGTCGCAAAGTAGCGGACCTTGAGAGATATTTAATTAGTTGTACCCTCTTATGAACAAGAAAATATTTATAATATTTTGAGATGATACTATGTATTGTAAACTTTAAATTTAAAGTAGTATTGGCTTTAGTTTATTAGTATTCATTCTAATACTTTATTCGTGCATGTTATTGTACATGTTGGTATGTGTTTTCATTTCGTGCGGGTTGGAAATATCTTGCTCGTGCAGTAGTTTGTTGCACTTGTTTGAGTGGGCTCGGCCAATTGGCGAGCATGATATATATATAGAACTTGAACTATAAATTATTTTAATTTAGTTATTTAGCATTTTAAAATTTTGATCTTACTATCCAACTTTTTAATTTGCTTAATTTGAGTCGGTCATCGACACTTTACCTTCAAAATATAAGCTAATTATTTAGTTTTATAAATTTATAGTTGTAGGAATTATATAAAGCATACGTTAATTATTTAATTTAATAAATTTATAGTTTTGAGACTTATACGAAGTATATTTTTTAAATCTATAAAAATAAATGATACATTCAAATTTTTAAATCAAAATATCGTTAATAAACTCAAATCAAATAAATTAAAAAGTTGGATAGTAAAATCAAAATTTTAAAATATTACATAGTTAATTCAAAATGATTCATATTTTAGATAAGTTATGTATATTTTTACCTTTCGAGTTTGATTCCTATTTAAAACCAAATATATCCTAAGATTAATGCTTTGGTATGCCTAATTATATAATGTTTATAAAAGGTTTTAGCAAAATAGGGTTGTGTTGAATGCTTTTCTAGAAACAACTAGACTCAGCCATAAAGAGTAGATGAAGCAAGACTATGCAAGTTCTGCACTCTACTAGCGCTTGTAGCTCCAGTGGCAGAATAAAGTACAAAACAATATTGTCAAGACATTCTCGATCCTTTTCGCCCTTACGGGTGGATCAAAACCCTCGTATTCTGTGTACAGATCTCTTTAACACGTACGTCCTAAGTTCTAGCTTACGTGTTAATTTATTTTTCTCCTATCTCGCTCACGTACAACTTAATGAGGATCGATCTCTCATTCTGATTTTTTCTGCTGCAATCGATTTTCTTTAGAAAAAAGTTTTAGCAGTGAGAAAATGACATTAATTTTTATCTGCTTAATTAATTATATTCCACTACATTATATTCTAGTGTTATTTTCATTTGCTATATTGCATAATTACTTTTCTAAGATACATGTATTATTGTATTGCAGCCATCTTTACATTGTATTTTTCAATCTTGTGCTATTTTCATTTCTCATAGATATCACTAAATTTTTTTTTCCCAATCACTATATATGTTACTATTGAAAAATATATTATTTTAAACAAAATTTAACAACTTTATTAAGATATACAAATTAAATAGTAAAAAAATATAAAATAAATTTTCATGATAGACTTGTTATTTTTAATTATTTTTTATTATATTTATGCATTTTATTAATTTTTATGTTAAAATAAGTTGAATATATATATTAATTTTTCACTTTTAACCGGTATTTTTTAACAACTTTTATATAAAATTATAGATTTGTTGCTTATAGTGTTAAAATTAAAAAATTAAAAGAATAGTTGAGTGATTTCTTTGCACCAAAAATATTACAACATAGGAAGCGAAAAAAATATATAAATTGTAGTATAGTATAGTATAATTAAGCCATTCATATATATCTCAAAAAGTTTATCATTAGAGTGAATGCTTTTAAGATTGTTTTATTGTGAAATTTAGTAAGATTCCCAAGGAGATCATGATAGACACTTTGGGTGCTCCACTTATAGTTGCATTAAGTGATGATGTGCAAGTAACTAGCTAGTAGAGAGAACAATATTGTTAAACAAATAGAAGGACAAATGAAACCCCAACCACTTATCTTAAATTCTTGTCCCAGAAATTCAGGTGAGAACATTCATTTCAATGAAAGTATTGTACCCCCTTTGGAGAAAAAAAGGACAACTCTCATTAGTTCAAGTTGATGATAGAGATCAATGGCTCTAAAATTGATGCCACCTTTTACGGGTGATCGATGTGTACGGTTAACTAACAACATGATTAAAACTGGAAAGAAATTAATTAGCTCGTCACATATCAAATGTGCTGATGATGCAGAAAGAGAAAAAAGAATTAAATAGCAAACTAATTGTATAAGCTTATTAACGAGATGGAACATGGCAAGAGAAAAAGATGGTTTCAATGGTCCAACAAAACCTATTAGTTATTGATGTAGGTTCAAGCATATAATGCCATTGTAAGAGAATTATTTTTTAGGAGGTTCATGTTTTTGATAAAGGAAAAGAAGCATATGCAGTTGAATAATTAAATTTGATTACATCAAACAAGTTTTAATAAGCCCAACAAAGGCCGCTGCTTCTCGTGGGTAGGCCTTGATGTTGTTGGATATTGAATTACTAAACAGTATGCTTAACTTGGGGCCGGGCCATCGAAAGTTTAAAGGCCTAATATTCTCTTTTAACCCCTATGGTGTCTCTCGTCATGGACCAACCTTCAAAGAATAAAAAGTTGCATATATTTTAAGATGTGAGAGATTAAGTTAAGATCTATTATTAGTTTGAATATTCATTACAACTATTTGAGTTGTTTGACTTGTATGTATAAACTAGTGCTTTAAAACTCGGTTCCAACCGGCCGATTGGACTGATTCGATGGTGAACCGGTACCTAAGCCGATTCGGGTTAATCTAGAAATCCGATAAAGAGAAACAACAACAGATGGTTGAATCAGTAAACAAGTGAACCGTTTCGGTTTTTAATGAACCGGCCGGGTTTACTTCCCACTTCAAAATCCATACTCTCTTTTTTAGATGTTCATTACCCATTGCAAGACTCCTCCAAAGTTCAACGGCGGCCCCTCGGCGCCGACGCTCCGCTCGATGGAGTTTCAGCGCGGACGCGCCTCTCTACAGACCGCCTCATACCTTACAGATCACGTACGGTTGCTCATTGCCAGTTGCCTAGATTATGAACCTTTTCTTTTTTTTTGGTGATTGGAGAACATCTTTTTGTTTGGATAATCAAACGGTGAAAGAGGAGGGTAACATTATAATAGAATATTGTATATTTTCGCATTTGGAATATTAGACTAAATTTTGTTTAATCATCATTGAAATCTGTTGGTATTTTTGAGCGTTTTAGAAATCCATATAATTGGTACGCTAATCTTTCCTTTACCCTCTTTCTTTTATCATGTGTTACTATGTCGCTACATTAAATTTTTCCAAAGATTTATCATTGATTATTAATTAGTATTTTTATTTAATTTGATAAAGTGATGTTTTGAGTCAGATATTGAATTACTGTTAGTACGTTCACGGCTATAATAATTATAAGAAGGTCTGGAAAACCTTCAAAATAAAATTTTACATTATTTTACTCTATTTTTTATAATTTTTTTTTTTTTTTTTTAGTTGGCCCACATTTGGATGATCTAACAACGTATTTGGATGAAATATTTTTTTTTAAAAAAAAAAAAATTCACGGCAAAAAAATATTTTCTATTTCTGCGTATCACTTCTCGCTTGCCCTCTTTCACATTTCATCCTATTTTAAAATTTTAAAATTAAAAATTAAAAATTTAAATTTAAAATTTGAAACTAAAAAATTTAAAAATAAAATCTAAATTTAAATTTTAAAATTTAAAATTTAAAATTCTAAATTATAATATTAAAATTTATTCTATTAAAATTAAAATTTATAATTTTAAAATTAAAATTTGTTATTTTAAAATTAATTTTATTATTTTAAAATAATAAAATTTTATGTTTAAAATTTAAAATTAATATTATACAATTTTAAATTTCGAAATTTTATATTTTAAATTTAAATTTAAAGTATCAATTTTTAATTTTAATTTTAATTTTAATTTTAATTTTAATTTTTAATTATTAATTTTTAATTTGAAATTTAAAATTTAAAATTTCACATTCAAATTTTAAAATTTTAAAATTCAAATTTAATTTTAAAATTTTAAAATTTGAAATTTAAATCCTAATTTTAAAATTTTAAAATTAAAAATTTATATTTTTATATTTAATTTTTTTATTGAAAGTTTAAATTTAAAATAGAATTTTTTAAAAAAAAATCACAAAACCAAACAGTAAAAAATAAAATAATATTTTCTCAGAATATTAAAATTTTGAAAATATCAAATATATTGTAAAATAAAATTTTATTTTATTTTTTTAATGATTGTCAATATGCCTTAAAGTCTAGAATACTTTAGCAAATAATATCCTCTTAAATCTTTATTTGTATTTTAGTGGATTTTTGTCCGTTTTTCTTATTTGTCTTGTTAAACTTGTATCCTCTCGATGCACTGCTATCTTATAACTAATTTTGCTACGTTTGGTTCGGATATAAACGAAAACTAGTTATTCGAGAAATATGTATAAGTGCAGATACAAGTAGGAACTAAAATAATTTTGTATTTGCTTGAATATAAGAGTTGTACCGGAAATAAAAAAAATTATGTTTGGTAAATTAAAGAGGAATAAGAATTATAAAGAGGATTAAATTTTTAATTTAAGATAAAAATTTGTATGGTATGATTTTAAATATTTAATTGAAAATATTTATTAAAAAAAATTATTAAAATTTATATTTTACTTATGTATAAAATAAATTATTAAAAACATTTTGGTTTTTGAAATTTTATAATTTTTTAAAAATATAAAATTTTGTATATAAAAATTGGTATAAATTTTAAATTTTAAAAATTTTAAAAATTTGGTATAAATTTACTAAAAATTGAAATTAAAAATTTAAAAATTTGTATAAATTTAAAAAATAATAAATTTTATAAATTTGTAAATTTATTAAAAATTAAAGTTAAAAATTTTAAAAGATATAAAATTTAAAAATTTTCAAAAGTTAAAAATTTTAATTTTAATTGTCTCAAAAAATTACAAAAGTGGAAGCAAAAAATTTAATTTTAAAATTAATATAAATTTAAAAAATTTGTATAAAATTAAAAATTCTAAAATTAATGAATTTCAAAAAAATAAAAAAAAATTAAATTTTTAGATTTATTTAAAAGTAAGTTAAAAATTTTAAAATTTATAAAATACAAAAAAATAAATTTTAAATTTTATAAATTTAAATATCTTATAATTTAAAATTTTTTAATTTAAAAAAAAAAAAAAAAAAAAAAGGTGCAACAACGGGGCGTGAAACAGCTGTTCTCAAGATTGGGGGGAACAGCTGTTCCCCCAATCCTTTTTTTCGTTTGCATATAAAGAAGGAATAACCTCCTCATCCCTCCCTTATTCCATATTCCAAAGGAAGCCTTTAAGACCCCGTTTGGTATCTAGAACTAGGGGGGATAACCCCTAGTTCCAGATACTTATACCCAAACAATTCCCATCCCGAGGTGGAACAACTCCACAACTCCGCTGGTGGAGTTGTTCCACTTGCAGTTTTTTTTTTTTTTTTTTTTTTTTCCTTTCTTCTTTTAAATTAAAAAATTTTAAATTATAAGATAATTAAATTTATAAAATTTAAAATTTATTTTTTAAATTTTAAAATTTTTAACTTACTTTTTAATAAATCTAAAAATATATTTTTTTTATATTTTCTAAAAAATTTATTAATTTTAAATTTTTTAAATTTATGCAAATTTTTTTATAAATTTTTTTAATTATATACTAATTTTAAAATTAAAATTTTTGCTTCTACTTTTGTAATTTTTTGAGATAATTAAAATTAAAATTTTTATCATTTATAAATTTTAGAAGTTTAAATTTTATAGCTTTTAAAATTTGTAACTTTAATTTTTAATAAATTTATCAATTTATAAAAATTTAAATTTTATCAATTTTACAATTTATATAAATTATTAAATTTTTAATTTTAATTTTTAATAAATAATTCACCAAATTTTTAAAATTTTTAAATTTATAAATTTATACCTATTTTTATATACAAAATTTTGAATTTTAAAAAAATTATAAATTTTAATTATATCATAAAGGATAAAATAGTCAATAAAAATTTATATCCCCTCTAACTTTCTTTTTTCTTTTTAATTTACCAAACACAATTTTCTTTATACCCGGTATAACTCTTATACTCACCCAAACATAAATTAACATTAGTTCCTGCTAATACCATAACTTATAACTATCCCCGGTATAACCAAATTTTTCTTATACCCGAACCAAACACAGATTTATTAATAGAATAACAAGGGTTTATAATTTTTTTTATCAACTAAAATGAATAATTATTTAATTATGACATCATGCTAATAATATATGTCACTTGTTCAACTAGTTGGACCACTGATTGAACTAGTGAACCTGGAACCGGTTGATAATTTCAGTTCGTTTTTTATTAGAAGTTTTAAATCACGACAAGCGCAAGTAAAACGAAATTAATAGATGATCATCACACAAAAATAAATTTCAAAATACACGATAAATTAAGAACATACAGATTTTACGTGAAATTTTTTTTTGCAGACAAAAAAATTACGGGCGAATAAGGAGAGTTTTAATATGTGAAATAATATATATATATACAAAAGTTCAGATACATTGCTCGATTTTTCTAGGGTAAACGAAAATAAAACAATATTTTTAACGAATTTTTCTTAGCCCTCCGCTTCCACCTCAGACAACTAATTTAATTTTTCCAAAATTTTACCAAATTTTGTCGTCGCACCGCGAAGTCGTCGGCGAACTGGAAACATAATATCGAAGTGATTTTTAATTTCGAAGTCACATCTAACAAATCTCTACCTTGACTCAAAATTCTCTTTAAATAAAGCATCAATAATAACTCTCTACCTTCTCCACATGCCCCTAAGGGAAGTCCAATCAATAAATAATACTAATCAAATCAAAGCAGTGCTTGAACTTGAAAGGAGGAAGAGGCTTCGTCAATATATCAGCTGGATTCTCCAAAGTGTTAATCTTTTTCTCCGTAATGTTACCTTGAGCAAGAACTTCACGAACAAAGTGATGCTTGATGTCAATATACTTTGTTCTCTCATGGAACATTTGGTCCTTTGTCAAATAAATAGCACTCTGACTATCGCAAAACACTGAAACTTTCTGAATTTTTTTGCTTAATTCATTGAATAAGCCTCTCAACCATATACCTTCCTTCACAGCCTCTGTAATTGCCATGTACTGAGCCTCCGTCATAGATAATGCAATAGTGGGTTGTAAGCAAGCTCGCCAACTAACTGCACATCCACCAAGTGAGTAGACATAACCTATAAGTGATCTTCTTTTATCAAGATCCTATGCATAATCTGAATCTACAGAACCGGTTAAGCTTGCTTCAGACTTCCCAAATTCCAAACATATATCTGTAGTACCTCGCAAATACCTCAAAATCCATTTCATAGCTTGCCAATGTTGTTTTCCTTGATTTGACTTGTATCTTCTTACCACACTAACAACATGTGCAAAGTCTGGTCTCGTACAGACCATAGCTGTCACGCCCCATGGTCGAAACTGCGACCCGGGCCCGCCAACAGATCCACCGCCCATACAGAAAGCTCCGTATAGACGAAGCGTTTAACCTGCAAAAGATAATACTACAGCTATACAGATATCAGAGCTGAAAAGTATACTACTGAAATAAGATAATACATCTCCAAATAGTACCAGTTTGAACCTCACAATACATAAGTCTCTCAAAAATAAAACTCTCAAAAGTAACTAACAATTAAAATTCAGCAGACTGTACTAGAAAGCTCCAAAAAGGGTACCACTATACTCCAAGGATGGGTAGGGAACTAGCTCGCGACTCCCTCGCCTCGATCAACAACAGAAGGATCAGCAACACCCGCAGAAGATTCAGCAAAAAAAAAGGAGAGGAAAGAGGAAAGGGGGGGGGGGGGGAGAGAACCCCCAGCGGGTGTGAGAACTACACCAACACGTAGTTCTCAGTGGGTATCGCCACCAAGCCCGACGGTCTGCCCACTAAGTCTACTAGAGGCATAAGATAACAGGAAAACTGTAATAATGTAAAGATAAACTGGAAAGAGTCTACAGCTATCATGCCTCTATCTACAATGCTCAATGGGTGATACAGATGAAAATGATGCATCGACTTTAACCCGAAATACTCAATCAACCCAATCACAGTGACTGCCACATATGGTCCAGTCAAACCTGCGCCCACCTACTGTCATTACATCCATGGAGGACTGGACTTACGTAGGGGGTCCGTGACTGCCTAAAAAAGGCCCAGCCAGAGTGTCACGCCCCGGGGTCGAAACTGCGACCCGGACCCGCCAACAGATCCGCCGCCCATACGGGAAGCCCCGTATAGATGAAGCGTCTAACCTGCAAGAGATAATACTACAGCTATACAGATATCAGAGCTGAAAAGTAAACTACTGAAATAAGATAATATATCTCCAAATAGTACAAGTCTGAACCTCATAATACATAAGTCTCTCAAAAATGAAACTCTCAACAGTAACTATCTACGAAAATCCAGCAGACTGTACTACAAAACTCCAAAAAGGTACCACTATACTCCAAGGACGGGTAGGGAACTAGCTCGCGACTCCCTCGCCTCAATCAGCAACAGAAGGATCAGCAACACCCGCAGAAGACTCTGCAAAACAAAGGAGAGAAAAGAGGAAGGGGAGGCGGGAAAAACCCCCAGCGGGTGTGAGAACTACACCAACACGTAGTTCTCAGTGGGTACCGTCACCAAGCCCGATGGTCTGCCCACTAAGTCTACTGGAGGCATAAAGATAACAGGAAAACTGTACTAATGTAAAGATAAGCTGGCAAGAAATCTACAGCTATCATGCCTCTATCTACAATGCTCAAAGGGTGATGCAGATGAAAATAATGCATCGACTCTAACCCGAAATACTCAATCAACCCAATCACAGTGACGGCCACATAGGGTCCAATCAAATCTACGCCCACCTACTACCATTATATCCACGGAGGACTGGACTTACGTAGGGCGTCCGTGACTGCCTAAAAAAGGCCCAGCCAGAGGGACTGCGTCGACAAGTCGCAATAGCAAAGTAACAGGCCCAGCTCCGGAGCGGCACTCGAGGGGCACGACCCCACCGAGGAAAGTATCCGCGCATCTCTATCGAGCTCAATATAGCTCATGCAGGCTATAATCCAAATCAATGATCAACAAGATCAATAGTGCCCAAATCACATCTCTAACTCACTAACTGGAAATACTCGAACAGTCAGGACCGCTGTCAACCCAACGGCTCCCCAAAATAGAACATCAACCCAACATGCTAACTCACTAGCAGGAGATACACCACACCCGACGACAACGAAGGGTCTGAAAACCCCGAAAGACTAGAACCTACAACCCAAATCAAACAAGAACAGGCTCTAGGCCTAGCCTCTCCTTGTTTTCGACCCAAAGAAAAAGACAGCCCTTAGAATCCAGATCACTCGAGCTCTCACTCGGGTGAAGAAGTTTACAGAAAAGGTGACATTTATTACCGAAAACCATTTTCATTCGAGCCCACGCGGGGTGAGGACTAAAAGTAGTTCTTTTTTGTAAAACGATCTTGATTTAAGAAACCCATTTTAATGAATTTTAGCTATTTTAGGAAAATCAGTTAGAAACAAGTTTTATTCCCAAACCCCGAAAGGCTGATGCCTTCGCCCAATCAGACAAGAACAGACTCCGGCGACCCTTCGATATTTGGAAGAAAAAAATATTGGTTTTCTGAAATCATGTGTGTCCAAAAAGATTCTGAATTCAAGGTCCTGCTATCACTGGTACACCACTGCCACAAACACAGTGGCGATAATTAAATCGAAGAACCCGACAACCCGGGACCACCGTTTACCCAAATGGCTCCCGCTACTGGTACAAGACTAGCTACATCTACCAGACTCCACTCGGCCCTAAAGCACGAGTGTAACATGCTTCCTACACTAAGAGAAATCCCGACCACTCGGCCCACTACCCGGGCGAGGAAAACACTATGTCCAGGGATAGAATGTACAGTGTGGATGTCTAAAACATAAATAATCCTAGCACAAGTGAGAGTTCTCTACTAATCTGGTTTACACATGCAAACATATGACAGGGTGCTAGGTCAAAGTTCCAATAATAGTGTTTAGTTCAACTAGAACATAAATAGGGAACACTATCAGACATGATCTCAATAACAACACAAGGAAAATGTCATTTCTTTCCCTAGCATGCTTCCTAACACAACTCACAATCATGCTTGCTTGCAATTCCATAGAATTAGAGAACCGTCCACCGGTTTTGGAGACGAAGCAACCCACCTAAAAATGCGCGTCGATCCAAGGTCCAACTGAACATGGATAATCCTCTGGTTCGCAAGATTCCAACAAGTCCAAGAACACCCAATCTGCGAACCACTGCAAAAAGTATCGCATTTAGCATCAACGGTAGCAGCTCCAAAAACAGCACTTGCTGTTTTCCAAAAACAGCACAGAAAATGAGGGATTTAACCTATGCACAGTCCTCATATAAATCCAGAAAAATCACCGTTACTTTCCTCGCGAAGTGTAGATACGAATCGAATACTTATACGCCTCATTCCGATACTCGTAGGCCGAGAAAATCCATGATTACTCCGCCGCTGTCAAAAAATCGCCGCAAAAAAAAGGGGCTTAAATAAGCTCCAGAAAAACCAGTAAAACCTCAAAATGGGTGAAAGTGGTATATACAAGAAAAGTAGCCCTACATGTTGTGGAGACAATGCCGTATGAATCACTCAAAAAGTCCCTTGGGGTAGCCCAAGGGAGCCCGCGGACCGAAATGCGACGGAAAAAAACACCGGAAGAAGAACGTCGTAGTGCGCCGAATCGCAGAAATCGCCGATGTCGAGATCTCCAAAAATCATCAAATCTCTGTAGGAGATGGAGCACAGGTGGTAGAAGTCACGACCAAAAGGGCTCAGCTCGAAATCCTCAAAAAGAAAGAAAGGAGAGGGAGAGAGAGGCCATTTATAAGGGCTAAAGGGGGGGAGGAAATACCCCTTTGGGGTGCGTTTTCGGGCGCTCGAAATATTCGGGTGCCGAACAGCGCACCCCCGCACTCCATCCACGCAGCGCCCGGATTGTCCCGGGCGCGACGCGTGTCCCGAACACGGGACAGCGGTGCCTGGCCAACCGGGCGCTGCCGCGTGGCCCGACAGCAGGACGAGGCCGGGCAGCGGCCGCGAATGGCGGGGCGCCACGTGGCGCCCCCACGTGGGCGCCATGACGCCCGTGCCTGCCCCGCACCTACCCCGCCAATCACACAGCAACACGCGTCCACTGCCTGCGTTCGCTGCACCCAGCGCACGGGCCAAGCCCATGGACCGCGCACCCGCTGCGCCGCGTGGACCGAGCCGCGTGAGCCGGCCAATCCGGTGCTACCACGTGGCTCCATCCTGGTCCACGGCTCCCCGCGCGTGCCCCCATGGACCGCACGCGCGTGAGCCGGCCAATCCCGGGCTGCCACGTGTCCTCCATTCGGTCCACAGCTCCCCCCATGCACCAAAACGCGCAGAAAACATCCGGGGGCCTTTTTGGGCATCCGGACTCCAAAAAAAACAAGTAATAACCGATTTTTGCCGTTTTTCCGCGCTGAATCCAAATCCGACCTCGCCTTAGCCTGAAACCCTTTCTAAATTTTGGCGAAAGCAATCGAAAGATAGGCTAGATCCAGAAACCTCACTAAGTCCGTCCAACGTGTCCATTTGACGCGTTGCGGGTCCGACACACCAACAATAGATGTTCCACAATAAGGATCATGGGGAAAAGCTGCACGGGGATCGGGGCCACTACACAGAGGGACTGCGTCGACAAGTCGCGATAGCAAAATAACAGGCCTAGCTCCAGAGCGGCACTCGAGGGGCGCGACCCCACCGAGGAAAGTATCTACGCATCTCTGTAGAGCTCAATATGGCTCATGCAGGCTATAATCCAAATTAATGATCAACAAGATCAACAGCGCCCAAATCACATCTCTAACTCACTAACTGGAAATACTCGAATAGTCAGGACCGCTGTCAACCCAACGGCTCCCCAAATAGGACATCAACTCAACATGCAAACTCACAAGCTGGGTATACTCCATAGCCGACAACAATTAAGGGTCCGAAAACCCCGAAAGACTAGAACCTACAACCCAAATCAAACCAGAACAGGCTCTAGGCATAGCCTCTCGTTGTTTTCGACCCAATGAAAAAGGCAACCCTTAAAATCCAGATCACTCGAACTCTCTTGGGTGAAGAAATTTACAAAAAATGTGACATTTGTTATCGAAAACCATTTTCACTCGAACCCACGCGGGGTAAGGACTAAAAGTAGTTCCTTTCTTTTTTTGGTAAAACCATCTTGATTTAAGAAAACCCATTTTAATGAATTTTGGCTATTTTAGAAAAATCAGTTAGAAAACAAGTTTTATTCCCAAATCCCGAAAAACTAATGCGTTCGCCCAATCAAACAAGAACAGACTCTGGCGACCCTTCGACTTTTGGAAGAAAAATATTGGTTTACTGAAATCATGTGTGTCCAAAAAGATTCTGGATTCAAGGTCCTGCTATCGCTAGTACACTACTGCCATGAATACAGCGACGACAACTAAAACGAAGAACTCGAAAACCGGGGACCACCGTTTACCCAAACGGCTCCCGCCACAGGTACAAGACTAGCTACATCTACCAGACTCCACTCTGCCCCCAAGCACGAGTGTAACCTGCATCCCACACTATCAATATATAATTATAATAAAAATAATAATTATTATAATAAAATTATTTTTATTATAATTATAAGTATTATTATTATTAAATAATTATTTTTATTATAATTATTTATTAATACGTAACATTTTATAAAAGCGGTGAATGGTTCACCGTTTTTATAAGATTATATTAAATTTTATGAATGCGGTGAACCATTCACTGTTTTTTAAGAAAGCGGTAAATGATTCACCGAATTTAGATACCCGAGCGATAAATCTATTTCTGCAAATAATTTTTTAAGAGGCCTAATTTTATCAAAATCTTTGTTACAAATAGGGGTGACAATCCAGCTTGCTGTTCGCGAGCTAGCTCGTGTTCGGTTCGAAATGAGCTCGAGATCGAATCGCTCATTTAGTAAACGAGTCGAACATGAGCCGAATTTTTCAGCTTGTTTAATAAACGAGCCGAACACGAGCTGGGTCAGCTTGCTCGTGTTCGGCTCGATAACCGCTCGAATATATATATATATATATATATATATATATATATATATATATATATATATATATTTTACTATTTAGATTTTAGGCCATCAATTTTTTATGGATTTTAATTATTGGATTAAAATTTTAATTTTTTAATTTTCTTTCAATTTTACATCTAACAATGAAAATTAAATTTATTGTTCGCGAGCCCGCTCGTATTCAACTTGTTTAATAAACGAGCCGAACATGAGTCAAATTTTTCAAAAAAGATTAGATTTGTAAATAACCTATCTCTCTCTCTCTCTCTCTCTCTCTCTATATATATATATATATATATATATATATATATATATATATATATATATATATATATATATATATATATATATATATATATATATGCTCACGCTCACGGGAGGCTGTTCTATCAGCTTTGGAATAAAGATTAACCGTCGAGACGAGAGAGAACCCATGGGGGGATTTTTTAAAAATAACCCTCCCAAACTTTCAAATTTGCAAACTAACCCTATGAAAATTTTTTTTGCAAAACTAACCCTACTTTTGCCACCTCGGCGCCACGCTGGGCAGACAACGTGAAGGCGCTGAAGCGGTTAGCGCCTTCACAATATTCCTATGAAGGCGCTGAACCCCTCAGCGCCTTCATGCCAATGTGAAGGCGCTGAATGGATCAGCGCCTTCATAGGAATATTATGAAGGCGCTGATCGCTTCAGCGCCTTCATGATATATGCTGAAGGCGCTGGTTCATTCAGCGCCTTCAGCATATACTATAACCGCGTCGAGGACTTAGTCATTTTTCGTGGAAAAATGGCTAAGTCCTCAGTGTAAGCCAAATATGGCTTCTCTGTAAAGACGCTGAGTGCCTCAACGCCTTTAGTGTAAAAGAGTAAAGGCGCTGAGTGGCTCAGCGCCGTTAGTGTAAAACATTAAAGGCGCTGAGCGGTTCAGCGGGTTTTAACTTAATGTTAAAGACGCTGATCGAATCAGCGCCTTTAACTTAATGTTAAAGGCGCTGACCGCTTCAGCGTCTTCTTCACCGCAATAACCCCGCGCGGGCAGCAGTGTGCGGCACTTCATCTTCTTCATCTTCTTCATCCCGCAGACCCGCAGAGAGCTCGTGCCGATCTCGCCGTCGCATTGCCCCTCGCCGTCGCCGTCGCCTTCGCCGTCGCCGCCTTCGCCGTCGCCGCCTTCGCCTTCGCCGTCGCATTGCTCCTCTCTCACTGTGAACTGTGAGTTCTCTCTCTCTCTCTCTCTCTTTCTTTCTCTCACTGTGAGAGCTTCACTCTCTCACTGTGAGAGTGATCTCTCACAGTGAGAGAGCTTGATCTCTCACTGTGAGAGAGATTGATCTCTCACTGTGAGAGATCAAGATCTCTCACAGTGAGAGATTAGAGTTATCTCTCACTGTGAGAGATCTTGATCTCTCACTGTGAGAGTGATCTCTCACAGTGAGAGAGCTTGATCTCTCACTGTGAGAGATCAAGATCTCTCATAGTGAGAGATTAGAGTTATCTCTCACAGTGAGAGAGCTTGATCTCTCACTGTGAGAGCTTCACTCTCTCACTGTGAGAGTGATCTCTCACAGTGAGAGAGCTTGATCTCTCACTGTGAGAGAGCTTAGCTCTCTCACTGATTAACCCCCCCAAAAAAATAAAAATTTAAACGATAAGAACACAACTTATAATTTTGCTGCAAAGTCTATTTAAACAATACTGTAATTTAGGGCTAGAAGCACTGTGAACTCACTATGAGCTCACTGTGAGAGAGTAAACATCACTCTCTCACAGTGAGAGAGCTTCCCCTCACAGTAGTGAGAGATCGCTCACTGTGAGAGATCCCCTCACAGTGAGAAGTTAAAAGTAGTATTTTGAAGTGGTTAAATTTTGTTTTGTAGTTGAAATGGCTACTAATCGCATGCCCATAAGTGTTCATTGGGATGGACAATTAGTTATCGATGGGAATGGTCCACGATATATCGGCGGAAAATTTTGAACCGCAAGGTTATTACACGAGTATGCTCCACAATTATATTGATTTGGGTCATTCCGCCAATGTAATGAGTGATCAACATATTCCACACGAAGGTGGTGTCAGAATGACAAGGTTAGAACAACAACCTAATAATTTTGTCATTTTGTCATTTAGCATATTATTTAAATGGACTTAAATATTATATACATTGCAGAGAAAGTGAGTATGACCCGATTGAGAGTGTTGTACCTTGCTCGTTTAGTAGTGTGCCACCAACAACCACATGTGTGGCACCTACGACCACACACACGCAAGCCACGACCTCATGCGGACACACGCAAGCCACGACCTCACGCGGACACCGCACGCATGCCACGACATCACGCGAACAATGCACGACCTCCCGTATTGAACCAAGGATGTCTCATTTACAACTAGAACCTTCTGATTGGGGGTAAGTACAAATATAAATTAAATGTTAAGTTTTAAATTAATAGCAATGTTGGAATTTTAGGTTTACCAAATTTACAGGTTATCTAATTCCTATGAACATTGGAATCCACCTGCTATTAATGAATTTGATACGAATGTTGAGGAAGGAGGTGATAATGTTGACAGGGGTGGTGATAGTGATATTAATCATGAGGATTCACCAATCCATGATGATCTGAATAGTAGTGAGGATGACGAACCGGATGTTCCATTTTCAGATATAGATGAAAATCATGATGGAGGGTTAAATGATCTTGCAAATGCAATTTACACTCAAGTGGACAACCCACAAATCAGCAATGATTACGTAGACAATCCTGACGAGGAAAATGAATTTATTGATCATCCGGATCGTTTTCTTTCCGATACTAATTGGATTAATCAGTATGTTGTAGATCATACAGATCTTAATATTCGACAAATCAATACTGGTCGACCTAGCATCGACGAGAGTTGGGCTGGACGTGTCTTTCAAGATAAGCCATCTTTATTGGATGCACTAGACCGGTGGCATATTGAGCATAATGTACAAATGAAAGTTTTGAAATCTACAAAAACGACGTACACTGTCAAATGCTTAGTAGAGGAATGTTCTTGGAGATTACATGCTTCAGTACCCAAAAATACGACATATTTTAGGGTAAAAACATATGCTGGTCCACACACATGTGTAATTCCAATACTGAATGCGGCGAACCGTAACTGTAATTCCACCCTTATATGTCAATTGATCCTTCCGGTGTTAAAAGCTAGACTTAATTTAAGGCCAAAAGAAATTCGAGATATGGTGCAAGCAGAGTTCCATACTGACATAACATATTGGAAGGCTTGGCAATCAAAGATGAAAGCATTACAAATTATTTACGGGAGCTGGGAGCAATCGCACACTGACTTACCTCGTTACCTTTCAATGGTAAAGAATTATAATCCTGGTACTCAATGGCATCTGGATCATATGTGGCCGCGAGATGGCATTTTTCCCTTTCATCGTGTTTTTTGGTCATTTGGACCTTCGATCCATGGATTCGCAAATTGTCGGCTGTTGGTTAGTATTGATGCCACACATTTATACGGCAAATACGAAGGTCATGCTTTGATAGCGACGGCTGTAGATGCAAATGATGGATTATATCCTTTGGCATTTGCAATTTGTGAGGGAGAGAATGCCGGGAGTTGGCGATGGTTTTTGCATAACTTGCATCGCTATGTTACCCGTGATAGAGAGATTTGTTTAATATCTGATCGATTTCCTGGATTGAAGGAAATAGTTGCTGATATCTATCGTCCAGCACGAGGGCACGCGCATCGTTGGTGTCTTCGACATATGAAAGCAAACATGAAAAAGCGCTTCAAGACCGACATATTGTTAAGTAAATTCTGGGAAATCGGAAAGGCTGCAACACCGACGGAATATAATCAGCTGAAGGAAGAATTAAAGGTGTTGGATAACGATGCATGGGAGTGGGTCCATAATCTAGACAGATATAAAGAGTACTGGGCAAGAGCATTTGATGGAGGCAGACGGTTTGGAATGTTGACTACAAATCTTTCTGAATCCTTAAATGGGGTTCTTAAGGACACCCGTGGTTTGCCTATCACAGCTTTTGTTGCGTCTACTTTTTATAAGCTTAATACCTATTTCTGCCAGCGCCGTGAGGACGGTGAACTTTGGACTCACGCTTTTGTCAGTAAAGTAAAAAATCATATTACTGCAAATTTAGATAGGGCGCGGGCACATGATATTGTAAGATTTGGACTCACCGAATTTGAAGTTAAAACTGAAGATTTCGACTACAAAGTGATCGTCAATGGTTCAAATGTCGAATGCTCATGTTGTGAATTATATCTAACAGGAATACCTTGCTCGCATGTCTTAGCAGTTTGTAGTACATCACAAATGAGATTACCATACGAGAATTTTACTTCACACTGGTATAGTACAGACTGCTATCGTGCGACGTACGCACCACAATTACATTCTGTTCCTGATAGACGCCACTGGCCACGACCCCAAGGTCCCCCGATTGTACCGCCCCCTTTACGAAGGAAGAAAGGTCGTCCACGATCTACACGTATTCGTAATGTAATGGACGAGGGGGGTGGCCGACGAGGGAAATGCTCCATTTGTAAGCAGGAAGGCCATTATAGGAGCACTTGTCCACAAAATACAGCAATAGTGCAACAAGGACGTCGGCGTATGATTTACACAATTATATTTATCTTGTCTTAATATTTAATTATTTCTAGCTATCATGTTACTAATATGTAGATTGCTTATTGCAGATGGCAGATCACGAGGACGCGGGGCCGGTTGATGCTACTGTCTTGGTAGACCAGCTTCGTCATAGGTCGGCCTTTATCAGGACTGAGGTAAGAGCTATCCTTTTTTATTTTTTTCAAATATTATAAATAATCTGACTATATTTTATATGTAAGAGCTAACTATATTTTTTTTTGCATTACAGGATTATCGTCCCGTCCCGTTCGCAGAGCACGGCCGCAAGATGAACCAGTGGGAGCTTGATCATCCAGGGGTACTCGACCTGCTTCGCCAGTCGGGATTCTACGGGTTATCCCGACTGCGACGGTTGGTACTGGATCAAGCTCTACTGGGCGCTCTTGCCGAGAGGTGGAGACTGGAGACCCAGACCTTCCATTTCCGCCACGGTGAGATGACCGTCACACTCCAGGATGTGGCGGTCATCTCGGGTCTCCGTGTGCATGGTGCACTGGTCTCTGGTTCCACCCTCCACGACTGGAGGGCTCTGTGTATGGACTTATTGGGGGCGCTACCCGATAACATCCAGAGGTATCAGGTTTCACTTGATTGGTTATATCAACATTTTCATAATATACCTCTGGATGCCCCCGCCGGATTAGTCGCAGCTACCGCCCGTGCTTATATGCTATATCAGATCGGGGGTAGTCTGTTTCCAAACCCCAGCGGATACAGAGTTCATCTAAAGTGGCTACCACTTTTAGCGGACTTTGATATATGCGGCGCTTATGCGTGGGGTGCCGCGACTCTCGCATATCTATATCGGGCACTAGCAGATGCCGCGGTGAACGGGAAGGCCGAATGCTGTTGTTTTGCTACCCTATTGCAGGTATAAAATCTGATTTCTGGATTTCAGATTTATCTTTATATTGGTAATATATATTTGTTTAATTAATTTAACCTGTTGGCGTGAATTTACAGATCTGGGCTTGGGACCATCTTCACATCGGCCGACCTACGCGCATCCTAGATCAGCCCGAGATAGTCGATCGACCCCTGGGTTGCCGGTAAGATATTTTTTTCATAAAGTAGATTTTTGTATTTCAATTATAAATGCAACTAATATATGTTTTTTATAATCTAGATGGGGCAACACTGGAGGGCTGCGTTACGGAACCAAAGTCAAGACGTGTGACATTGAGTTCTACAGAGACGAGCTGGATCAGCAGCGAGAGGCGCAGGTATGTAGATCTTTTATTAAATACTTTAAGTATGTAGATGTTTTATTCAACACTAATCATTTTGTCGATTAACAGGTTATATGGATGCCCTACACAGATCAGGTTATAGAGACATTACCTGATTTTTGTGTGCATGGCTCAGCGGTCTGGCGTGCACGGACAGTCCTGATATGCTTTCATATCGTGGAGATGCACGTGCCAGACCGAGTCATGCGGCAGTTCGGTCTTCTGCAGCATATACCTGTCAATGTGGAGTCAATCCCACGCATCACAGTACGTGGGCGTGCGGATGAGGACTGGATAGCATTTCATGCTGCCCACATTGAGAGGTGGTCCGAGAGGCTTGATCACATTTTTGATCAAGCCCCGGTTGCTGGTGAGGACCCACTGCAAGCGACATCCATATACATGCAGTGGTACTGGAGCATTACACGACGATGGATTTCTCATCCAGTACAGCGTCCTCCGCTGACTTTCCACCCTCGTGGGCATGTCGAGAGATCACTGGTATTAAAATTTATATATATAAATTTACTGTATTCAACTTTCCTCATATAAATTTAATTTTAATTTCTAATTTATAATGCAGGCCGACACACTACGACATGTTCAAACCATTGTCGACCAGATAGTGCAGGACCCACCGCCGACTGATACTATTATTCAAACTTTGAGACAAATGAGCGGCAATATTCGGATGGTACTACAGCATGTACCATCTGACCCTACGGCCAGAGAGGCAACCCGACCTTCCGATGAGGGAGCGACTTCGAGTCATCAGGTACCATTTAGCATAGAATTCAAATTAAGTTTTCAAATTCATATTAACCCACCGCCGACTGATACTATTCTTCAGACTTTGAGAGAAATGGGCGGCAATATTCAGATGGTACTACAGGATGTACCATCTGAACCTACGGCCAGAGAGGCAACCCGACCTTCCGATGAGGGAGCGACTTCGAGTCATCAGGTACCATTTAGCATAGAATTCAAATTAAGTTTTCAAATTCATATTAACAAACTATTTACACTCTTTCAGGTGCCACGATCTCCATCTCCTACCATTCAGGCACCGATGACATTTCCTTCGACGTCAGCATCGCTCCCGCCGCCAGTCTCACGGACATCTTTTGCATCGACATATTCACGCCGTCGTCCAAGATCATCATCGCCACAGGAGCGCGAGCATATTGCGTCACAGGATGAGGGTGGTATCATCGAGGAGCTCGATCAGTCGGCAGCAGTCGAGCTTCTCGATGATATACCTATCATCGAGCTTGCTGTTCCCCGTGGGCGAGGGCGAGGGCGAGGGCGAGGGCGTGGACGTGGGCGTGGGCGAGGACGTCGAGGTCGAGGACGTGCTCAAAATTGAGCTTTTGAGTTCAATTTTTGTAAATTTTATTTTTTGATGTTACTCAAGCCTCAATTTTTCTAAATTTTATTTTTTGATGCTATGAAATGATTGTTGGTTGATCAATTGCTGTTTGTGAATGTAGTTTTTACTTTTTCAATGTTATTTGTCAATGTTTGAACTTGTTGTACAAATTTGGGATTTTTTTAAGGTGATGTTAAGTATTGTTAGTAGCTGCAGGTAAAGGCGCTGAGCCAGTCAGCGCCTTTAACATTAAGTTAAAGGCGCTGAACCGCTCAGCGCCTTTAGTGTTTTACACTAAAGGCGCTGAGCCACTTAGCGCCTTTAGTGTTTTACACTAAAGGCGCTGATCTATTCAGCGCCTTTAATGTTTTACACTAAATGCGCTGAGCTACTCAGCGCCTTCAGTGCAGAACACTAAAGACGCTGATTAGCTCAGCGCCTCTACAGGGAATTTTCGCTTACACTGCGGACTTAGTCAATTTTCGCGGCGAAAAATGCCCAAGTCCTCGACACCTTATAACGCTGAAGGCGCTGAAGCGGTCAGCGCCTTCACAATATTCCTCTGAAGGCGCTGAGGGGTTCAGCGCCTTCAACAGTAGGCATGAAGGCGCTGAGGGGTTCAGCGCCTTCATAGGAATATTGTGAAGGCGCTGCCCGCTTCAGCGCCTTCACTACGTGGCGCCGACGTGGCAAAAGGAGGGTTAGTTTTACAATTTTTTTTTTGAGAGGGTTATTTTGCAAAATATGAAAAGTGACAGGGTCATTTTTAAAAAATCCCCACCCATGGCAATACCGTGATAGGGGAAAAAAAACGAAGCAGCAGCGACGCAGTAGCTCTTTTGTTGATCTCCTGATCCATGGCTCCACTCGGTAGGGCCCAGATATTCCTTCGTCGCTCCTTCTCCGTCCGACTTGTCTTCTCTCCTTCCAACTTCCCCCTCCTCAAGAAACCCTGTGCCGCTTCGGTCGGTAACGTCTTCTGGCTAGACAATCCGATCAGATTCAAAGCTTTGAACTTTGTGGGAAGAGCCGGCCCTAACCAAACCCCAGTTCACTCGCTCTCCGACGACGGGAGAGGTTCATTTGATGACGACCGGAGGCCTCCCTTCGATCTCAACCTGGCCGTCGTGCTCGCTGGGTTTGCTTTCGAAGCCTACACTAGCCCTCCGGTTAGCTTCTCTGCCGCCTCTCTTCTCTGGAATTTCGTTTCATAATTCCGTCGGGGCTTTATTTTTTGTTGTGTGTTTACTTTTCTTCTCTCTTGATAGGAAAATGTTGGGTGGCTCGAGGTCGATGCAGCTGATTGCCAGACGGTTTTCCTCTCAGAGTAAGTTCGGAATTGCCATTAGTTATCGTCATCTCCGTTCATTGCTTTTCTGACCATTACGTTGATGAGTTGTTGCCCTTTATTTCTGTGGATTAAGGAATATGTCTTGGTTGTGTTAGGATTGTTTTTTTTAACTTTAGAAAAATTTATGATCTTTTCGGCCCTGCTTCTTAATTTTGCTTGCTTTCATCTGCATTATTGATGGAGTATTTGAAAACTAGGGGTGGAAAGCAAAAATATAACTTTGAGGCATAAAAGCTGGAGTTTTAAATTTCATCTTCTAATTTTGCTACATAAAGACTGTCGGAAGACTGGCATTAAAAAAAGGAAGCATAGGATTGGATCATCCTTTCTTTTAATTGTTTGGTTAAATCACCAATCGGGATGCGCCTACTAGAGATCATGCCACAATTCCACTGCTCAAAAGCTTCTTGATCATCAAAGTAGGGAAAAGAGAGAGGAGACAAAGGATTGAGAGATTGGGGATGTGAAATTATTGTAATTTTCCACATATACATGATGAGATGGGAACGTTGTTGTAACCGTTCCCTCTCACCCACGTTCTAATTCAAATAAGTGCCCTATTGGGCTAATGGGTTCTGGTCGGCCGCTACGGGCGCCCAACACGAGAACATTAATTAACATCTCCTTCTTGCACATAGCGGGAAGACAATCCTCAATTCCCACCGACTATTCTTCATACGAGCTAATGAGCAGTGCGACCGATGAGCAACTATAAGAATAGGGAGTTCTATACTAGAAGTTTAAGTAGGCCAGTGTAGAGATCGAGACATTAACTCTTTAGTGCCTCGTTGTGCCTCGGATTCAATTAGAACACACCGTATCAAGCATCTTCAATCCTTCATAATGTCACGTTCCGAGACCACCAATTTGGTCGGTACAGGCGCGCCAACAGACCCGCCAATCGGGCATGATCTCTCTATACCCGAAAGGAACGGAAAACCATCTCAATCATACAATGTGGATACAATGAGATACACATAAATATCAGAGTAAATTTAAACTAAACATTTAACTTTAAACATAAAAACATTTGCATAAAGTTGAACTACAAAATACGAGAATGAACATTTAAGTACATTTTTTATTACAAATTTTATTTTCTCTTTCCTTACCCAAAAGTGCAATGTTCACTCGACACTCAAAACAGTGAAAGTACGAGACTCTCTAGATCTACTACTCAACTGGGTTCTTGCCCTTATCACGAGCCTCACCGGTTCTACCTGGATTTGCAAAAGTGAAAACCATGGGGTGTGAGAATTACGAATAGTTCCCAGTGGGTTCATCCACTGAGAAACATGCTCTACACCTCTTGGTCTAATGGAAGCATTAATAGCAAGATAACAAGGAAAGCAGTAAATACTACACTAGTATGCAGGTATAAAAAGTTCTACACTACTAGTCCATGCACATGCCATCATGATACTAAACCATGCCACACTAGGCTATTATACCACTCGGCCACTATGCCGCTACACAAGGGTTGCTACTAACCCGACCGCAACTGGTCACCCTAATCACATTCGATTTAGATTTCATATAAGATGCTTCGTAGAGAATCGACTTATGCGCGGAACCCTCTCTACTCGACGGTTGCTTGGGCCTCTTTTGAGTTCTCTTGTTTTACTCGATTCTCACTATTGACCCTAAGTTCAAGACTCTAAGGTCCAAGATGCCCCAAGGATACCAACTAGCTCATACCATGCCACTCTAACCTAGAGTTTAATGACTCTATGTTGAGACTATCTTTTTCACCTTTGGTTTTCCCCCAAGTTCAATGCCACTCTGTTTGACCTAGATTTTTCCTAGGTTCCATGTCATACATGACCAACCTACAACTAGGTTTTGTTTACTCATAGATTTGTAGGGCTAAAGCCGCTAAACCTTAGTTTTCCTCTTTTTCTACATTTCTTAGGGCTAAATCCTAATCTACTCATGAACCATTGCATCTCTATAGAACTACATTTACAACAATACTTCTAGGTCATAAAAGCAAAGGAAAAAGAGATGAGTTCACCCTTTTTGGTGAAATCACCCAACTTGTGATCTCTTTGCAAAGAGAAGGGTGCTTGATCTCTCAAATCTCCAAGAAAATCCCTAAAATAAGGTTTACAAACCAAAAGAGATCATTGATGTATATTTTGGGATGTTGCGAAAAATCTCTTTAACCAAATGGCTTCGTGCACAGCCACAGAGCATTTTGTAAATTCAGCCTCCATGGTGGAAAGTGCTATTCAGGATTGTTTCTTACTACACGTGATGGCGTTATGAGAGAACTAGAACAAATAGCCATATGTTGATTTTCGCTTGTGCAAATCTTTTGCCCAATTTGTATCTATATATCCATTTAAATGCAAATCACCACCTTGATAGTAAAGCATATAATAAGAAGTCCCATGTGGATAACGTTGTATTCTTTTTACGGCTTGCAGTGGGTGATTTTGGGGTTCGTTTGATATTGGCTAACCAAGCCACCCGCTAACAGATATCTAGACCGGTAAACATGATAGTTTACATCAAGCTACCGACGACGCTCGCATAATGAACATTGGCCATCTTCTCTTTCTCTCTCTCTAATACTTTGGACGCATTTCAAGGCTAAGTTGCTCCCCTTTACTGACCAAAGTGTCAATTGGCTTGGAGTTACGCATTCTAAATTGTTTCAAAATTTTGTCGATATATGTCTCTTGGGACAAACTCAAAAACCCTTTTGAATGATCTCTATAACTTTATACCCCTAGCACAAAGCTAGCTTCTCCTAAATCTTTCATCTCAAAATTGAAAGGAAGCCATTCTTTTGTAGGCTTTATCAAGTCCATGTTGTTCTCAGCCAGTAATATTATCAACATATAATGACAAAATAATAAAATTTTTTCTTGACTGCTTTGTATTAACACAATGATTCTCATGAATCATTTCAAAACCATCTAAGGTAATAGCACAATGGAACTTCAAATACTATTGTCGAAAGGATTGCTTTAGGCCATAAATAGAGAGATGTGGTTTATAAACTTTACGCTCCTAACCTTTAGCAACAAAATCGATGGGCTGTTCCATATAGATTTCCTCATCTATTTCACCCAAGGAATTAAGTATCAACCCGTACCTTACGGCACGGGGCGATACGTATCGTGCCACCAATTAGGGGAACGGTACAGAGGGGGTCTCTCTTGGTTCCCCTGTGCCGCGATACTCTCTGAGTATCGAACGAGACAGAGCGATACCCAAAGGGTATTACGACACGTGTCGCTGCGTGCCCACGTAGGCACACTGTTTTTTATTTTATTTTTTACTTCGACCTTTTTTTTTTGGGTTTCTTGCATAGACTTTTATCACTCTCTCATCTCATCTCTTCTCTTCACTTCTATTTTTTCTTCTCTTCTGCGCTCTCCTTTCTTTCCTTTCACTTCTTTTCACTATTTTTTTCCTACCTTTTTTTGATAATTTTTTCTTTAATTTCTTCTTTCAATCTCTTATTAATCTTTGATCATTTCGATCTTAAAAGAAAAAGTACAGAAATAGCAAAATCGGAGATCTACTTATTAGTTAAGTCAAGAAATTTACAATTTAATTTTTTTTGCATATATTTGGAATATATTTAATTTGTAAAGTTTTTTTTGTGAAGAAATATGAAATTATACAAATTTTTATTAACAATTTACCAAAATCTGAAAATATATCCACATGATTTAGTCATTATATGATTCATTTTAAATTTTCTTGAATGGATTTAGCATTTTGTGCGAGATTTAAGATATTTTTAACTTTGAAAATTTTATTATTGGATTTAGAAATATATAAATTCTAATAAAATCGAAAACTAAATAGAAACAATTGATATTTAAATTTGCTTAATGTATATGTCATATGGTTTATTGTTAAATTTTCATAAATAGATCTCACAAGTTTTCTTATTTAAATTTAAGAAAAAGTACTTTTCTTGGATGAATCTTTCAAATTTTGCATAATTTATTTTTTTTAAAATTTCTGCGATTTATATTTTATAATTTTTAAAATTCTAAAAAATAAAAGATAAATAAAAAAAAATTAAAAATTAATCAATTTTTATTATAAACTTTCTTAGTTTATTCATTGTATGGTTTATTATTAAATTTTTATGGACAAATCTTACAATTTTTTTAAAATTTTTAGAAAAAATATTTTTTTTTCAAATTTTTTATAAATATTTTTAAAAAATTTGAAAAAAAAAGGGAACTATCAGCACACTTGCGGTCCTATTCTAATCTAGTCTAGTCATCATACGGTCTTTCAACGAATCAATATGAATGGATCTTACAAATTTTTATAAAATAATTATCTCTATGAGCTATAGTTGTATTTTACTTCACATATAAAGAAGACTACTACTATATTAAGCTATTAACTAGTAAGTTAATAAGTTATTATTGACATTAGATCAAGACAAATCAATACATAGCAAAAATTTATAATTATAACTCAAAAACTTTTAAAATAACATTATAAAGCCTTATTGGACAAAAAAAAACTAAAAAAAGATCGTACCAAAGTGTGCCATTAGGAGGTTGTGCGTGCCTGTCGACACGTAAGCGTGCCATGTGTTGGCACGCAAGTGTGCCTGTGCCGTACCGTGCTAGACAACGGCCGACACACCCCCGTGCAACGACACTTTAATCCTTGATTTCACCATTCAAAAAAGCAGTCTTTATATCCATTTGGAAAAGTTTTAAATCTAGGTGAGCAACTAGATCCAAAATCAGATGAACAGAGGCAAACCTAACTAACTATAGGAGAAAACGCCTTCTCCTAATTTATACCTTTCGTTTGGGTGAACCTTTTTGCCGCTAAATGGGCTTTATATCTTTCAATAGACCTATCTGCCTTACGCTTCACTTTCAAGACCTATTTATTCCCGATGGCCTTGCGCCAGGTGAAAAGATCAATCTAGTCCTAGAGATGGTTTGTTTTCATGAAGTCCATTTCTTCATTCATTGCTGGCAAAAGATGCTAGAGCCTCTTGAAATGTTGTCACGCCTCGGGGTCCTAGCGGAAAGCCTACTCGGATGCATGCACAGATCCACTGTGTGCACAAGGACACCCCATGGTACACATAAGGCGCCTACAATTAACAATAATATCAACCAAGATATGGTATACACATCCTAAACATGGATAATTAGAGCATATGACATAAACTAAAACTAGTTTAAACATTTATATACAATCATCACCTGGATACATGGATCTAAACTACTCATATCTCCAACAGGAAATAACCTCCACATAGGACACCCTCTGGTACACATAAGGCGTCTACAATCAACAATAATATCAACCAAGATATGATATACACATCCTAAACATGGATAATTAGAGCATATGACATAAACTAAAACTAGTTTAAACATTTATATACAGTCATCACATGGATACATGGATCTAAACTACTCATATTTCCAACAGGAAATAACCTCCACATACATCAACTCACAATGAGTGCATCTCAAAATTGGATACAACTCCAATAGATTACCAATATATTACAATAGACCTCATAAATTGTCACGCCCCGAGTCGCAATGTTCAGCAGTTGGACCTTCGAATAAATGCCAGGTCGAAGGCCCTGCTCGAAGCATCGCGCCTTATCCTACTCACTGCGCACGACGGTGGGAAGGCAGCTGACGATGCGGGAGAACTCGCACTCATACTCCTGCACCGTGCGGCTCCCCTGCCTCAAGTTCTTGAAATCTTCCTTCATTTGCTGCTTGGCGCAGTCGGGAAAGTATGTAGCAAAAAGGAGTCCTTTAAACTCCTCCCACGTCGGTGCAGGCAAGGCGGCCTCAGTCCGCCCCTCGAGCTTCGTCTTCCACCAACGGTGTGCCATCTTGTTGAGGAGGGGGACCGCCAACATGACACGGTCCCGATCAGGCACCCGCAGGTTCAGGAACAGCTTCTCCACGGAGTCAGCCCAGGACTCTACTATCATAGGGTTGGAACTATCTCCGCTGAAAATAGGCAGGTGAAATTTCTGGAAATTGGCGAGGCTCTCCATCGCCCGATCCTGTTCTGCCTTCTGGGTCGCGTACTCGGCATCAGACGCCTCCGAGTCGGCCTGCTGGGGCATCTCCCTAGTGACCCCAATGGATGGTGCAGGGCGCGCCACCATAGGCTCGGCCGCCACTGCCACCCACTCCGCTGTCGCCCCCACTTGAGGCGATGCCGTGCACTCATGCGCCGTCTGCGCAGCCTCAGCCTGCTGCGCCATCATCTCTTGGAGCCTCTCTATCTGCTCCGCCTGTTGCCTTTACGCCTCCTCTTGGTGCCGGAATGCTTCCTCCTGCCTACGGGAAGCCTCCTTCTGACGGCGGGAAGCCTCCTCCTGTCGTAGAGAGGCCTTCGCCTACTGTTGGATTACGCCGATAAGCGCTGCCATCTGCTCCCGTAAATCACGTACTTTATTTGACTCGAGCTCTCACCCGGCTCGAGTCGCGTCAAACGGGTCTCTCTTCATGGTGCCATTACTATCTGCACACAACAACGAAACATTAGTCCAAATTTAATAACTCGGACAATTTTGCGTAATTGAATGCCAAACAAATAAAAGAAGTGTCCGTCAACCCAATCATGCGAAAGTAAATGAGGGATACTTCCTCTCACTCCTGACGTTATGTTGTCAGCCGCTCAACATATCGTTAGCCAGTGAAAGTCCATTTCCCTTGATCCATTCCCAATATCCTTCTGGGGAACCACAACGCCCAAGCAAGTACTTTCACCCAAAGATCCACACACTCTCTCATGCCTAATCCCTAGGGTCTCCCTAAGGTTCGCTAGCCACCTAGAACCACTTCTACGCTCTGATACCAAACTAATCTGTCACGCCCCGAGACCACCGATTTGGATAGTTCGGGCATGCCAACAGACCGGCCAATCGGGCATGACCTCTCTATACCCGAAAGGAACGGTCACATCCATATCAACACAAATGAGCGTATGCGGAAGAGTAAGAATCAGAGTATAAAAACTAACCACTAAAACTTCCATTCATTTAAACAAAAAGTTTAACATGCAATAAAAGTAAATACATGAGTGAACCTCCAAAATATAAAGTAAATTACATCTTTCATTCAATAAACTTTAAAACAACTATTAAATATTTACATCATCTTTCCTCACATACAAGTTGACTCAAAATAACTCAAAATAGTGCTGACGATGCTAGACCCGCTAGGTCGCTAAACTGCTGGGCTCTTGTCCCTATCCCGTGCCTCGCCGGCGCTGCCTGGATATGTAAAAATGGTCACCCAAGGTTATGAGAATTACGAATAGTTCCCAGTGGGTTCAACCACCGAGAAAACATGTTCTACACCACTTGGTCCAATAGAAGCAATATAGCAGGTAATATATGATAAATAAAACTGCAGATGCTAACTAACACGCTCATGTAGTATAATACTTTGCCATGACACAGCCACTATGCCGCTATAAAAAGGTTCGCATCTATCCCGGCCAACTTGGCCGCTTTACTTTTCCTTTAATTCTTGAGCCACTTTACACTTTCAATTAGTTATTTGGCCCTTTGGAAGTACCTCGTCCCATTGGGTTCCAACTCTAGTAGTCATGCTACTGTTCGACGAGTCTCAAATCCAAAGTGCCCCCTTTTCACTTTAGGTACTCTTGTTATACCGTTTGGAAGTACCTCGTCGACAACGGGCCTATGCTCGGACAGATGGCTATCGCTCTCACACTCCCGCACGAGTTCCAACAACCGAGGGTGCCATTTTTCATTTTTCAATTCTCTTTAGCTTTTAGCTTTATTTGCTTTCTAACTTTTGCCTTTTCATTCATTTATCTTTTATCCTAGGTCATTTACTCAAGGATAGCTAGAAGGTTCCTGGGACCAACAATTGGGTTGAAGTTATTACATTTGTTCATTTTGCACCTTCAACCTAAGACCAAAGCTCTAGGGTTGATACTTGTTATAAAACTCACTAGCCTCAACCGGAGCACATAAATCTTAGAGTTTTGACTCTATGTTGAACACTCTATCATACAACCTTAGGTTAACCCCTAAGACAATGCCACACATTCTTGCTTGGGATTATCTTCTACGTTTTAATGCTACTTATTTTTGAACTCTTACCCTAGGTCTCCTCCTAGTTCAAATATCATCATTTAACAATATAAGCAACTTATATTAGGTTTTAACAATAATTTCTCTTTTAGGGCTAAACCCTAATTAATCACATTCATAAACTCAATACACTACTAAGCCTACTAACATGCTTCTAATTCAAAAAGCAAAGGAAAAAGAGAGAGATCACCCTTTTTCGAAAGTATCCCCCACTTTCTTGTATGATTCCTTGAAAAAAGATGGTTTGATCTCTTGATCTTCAAGAAAACCCCTAAAATATGGGTTAAAAACCAAAAGAGCTCATTAAAACCCTCTTTGGAGCTTAAAAACCCAAAACCCCCCAAAACCCTAAAAACCTTAAAAACTCACCTATTAATTTCTTACTCATGAGAGGTTGGGAGAAGTTCTTTTTCCTCCTAGGATACTCTCCTAGTGCTCCTCCTCCGATTCGTGGCCTCGAAAGAGATCAAACCCACCAAATCCCTCTTCTCCAAGCTTGGGTTCTTCTCTTTGCAAGAGAGAGAAAGAGAGGAGAGAGTGAGAGAAAGTGGAAGAGAAATGTGTTCTTTGGTTTGGGGGAAGTACCCAAGCTTATATACATGGCCCCCTTCGAAATATTACGAAACTGCCATTCTCTCGCTGACAGGCCCGCGACGGTCCAGACTGTTTCGGGAAAACGGTCCGGACCCCGAACGTCCCAAACCCTGTGCGCGGAGAAAGTCCGGACTGTCCCAAAACGGTCCGGATTTCGAAACGGGATCTATTCACCAGCTCTCTGTAAGTCGTAATGTTCAGCAGCTGGACCTTCGAATAAATACCAGGTCGAAGGCCCTGCTCGAAGCATCGATCTCTTTCACTGCGCACGATGGTGGGAAGGCAGCTGACGATGCGGGAGAACTCGCACTCATACTCCTGCACCGTGCGACTCCCCTGCCTCAAGTTCTTGAAATCTTCCTCCATTTGCTGCTTGGCGCAGTCGGAAAAGTATGTAGCAAAAAGGAGTCTTTTAAACTCCTCCCATGTCGGTGCAGGCAAGCTGGCCTCAGTTCGCCCCTCGAGCTCCGTCTTCCACCAACGGTGTGCCATCTTGTCGAGGAGGGGGACCGCCAACATGACACGGTCCCGATCAGGCACACGCAGGTTCAGGAACAGCTTCTCCATGGAGTCAACCCAGGACTCCACTATCATAGGGTCGGAACTATCGCCGCTAAAAATAGGCGGGTGAAATTTTTGGAAATTGGCGATGTCACGCCCCGGGCCCCAGCGGAAGCCTACCGGTACGTGCACAGACCCGCCATGTGCACAAGGTACCCCCCGGTACACACAAGGCGTCTACAATAACAAAGCGGAAAGGAAGCAACATACACATCCTACTAGTAATCAGAGCACAACACAGCTAAACTAAGCATAAAAGAGAAGAAGAGTAGATAACAACTGTCATACAAAAAGTTAAAATCCAATATACAAAAGTAGTTCCTCTCAAGTACAACCTATCCAAATATATAGGTGGTCTCTATAACAAAATACATCAATACCTCTCATAAAAAGTAAAAGAAAAGGCGCCCTATAACCACCTCAAGTGGCGCGACGGGGACAAGCTAGCTAAGCGACAACCCTTTGCCACGGTCCCGAGCTCCTCCTGCCACGGATGGCTCTGAAAAACAACCACCCAAAATGGGGGTGAGAACTATTAATTAATAGTTCCCAGTAGGTATGTCGCTGAGAGAAGCGAGATACACCACTAGGTCAACTGAGGATAGTATAACTGCTGAAATGAAATACAGATAATGACCAACTGAAGTAAAGTACTCTACTACTATCATGCCTCTATGTTCATGTACAAGGTGATATTGATATGAATCTATCATGCTATCATAATGACTAACTACAATAAGTAGTATCATCTACGTGATGTCCAATGTCAAGTTTACTATCATGTATGTCCAACTACCATGAATGTATCATCTATGTGATATTCAATGTCAAGTTTACTATCATGTATGTCTAACTACCATGAATGTATCATCTATGTGATATTCAATGTCAAGTTTACTATCATGTATGTCCAACTACCATGAATGTATCATCTATGTGATATTCAATGTCAAGTTTAGTTAACTTTAATCATTTTCTCTTAAAGACTTTCTTTGAGTCTAAGCTTGAGCCACGCCTCATGGTCCCGTGGTGGCACCCCCCAACGGAGCTATGCCAATCCAACGGCGTCCCAATTGGCACCCAATCCCGCACGGCGATCATGATGTCGCAAATGACCAACTCCGGAGTGCCGGCTTGGAGGGAGCGACCCTACCAAGCATGTGCGAATGAGCACAAACGGCAAGCAAGCAAGTCTCGATCATCGTGTCTAAAACACGGAATAGTCATCATCGAGTCTAAAACACGGAATAGTCGTCATCGTGTCTAAAACACGGAATAGTCATCATCGACCTTTAGGTCGGGACATAATACCTCGAGTGTCAAAGTTTCTTGTACAATATTAGCATTATCTTGCATAATGAAAGAGTAAAGCATTTACAAGGTGTCCTCATGTCTTAAACATGGAATCTTACTATTTAGCTTAATTGTAACAAGTTTAGAAGTTTTATACTTGTATCTCAACACACTAGATGGCACTAGTGTCATAATGTCCACTTGAACATGATCATGTATAACATGTTCCCATATTTCTAATACATGTATAGATGTTCTTTATTCATATCAAAGAGCTCAAGTTCATGAAATTTTCCTATTTAAACCCCTCTTAAAGTGCCCATGCACATATAATGTTTACCTCCACTACATAGAGTATTAAAATTTTCTACACATGAAGGGGTTCAAATGCATGATCATAAATCATGATAAATCAAACGATGCATGTTTAATATAACAATGATACCCTAAAAGTCTATAGAAGACATAGGGGAAGTTCACCTATTTCGGTGAGAGCGAACCCACTAGATAGTGGCCAAACCCTTGCGAAGGAACCCATCCGAGTTGCCCGCTTTTCCTCTTATACTCCAAGAGAAGTTTCCAAAGGGGCAAAACATCATAAAAAAACTAATCACGAAATTCCTTACCTTAGCCTCCAAGCACTCCTAGCTCTACTCGAATAATAGCTTGTATTTCCCTTCTCTCCAACCTCCTTCCAAGCTTGATCTCCTCCACACAAGCTTTCCTCTAAGCTTCTCTTGTTGGAGAAGTGTTCCCACAAGAGAGAAAAAGAAAGAGAAAAAGAAAGAGAAAGAGAGAGGTATGCGTGGAGAAGAAAAGAAAAATTTTCTTTCATACTCAAGTGTTCTTACATCCATGTCCTCTCAATGTCCCATCAAGGTCCCATCAAGGTCCTATCAATAGTGCCAAACACTAATCCTTCACACAAAAATCCACAAGAAAGAGAAAAGAAAAAGGAGTAATCCCAATCTCTTTTAAGCTCAAATTCCACCTTGGAAGTACAAGGGATAGGAACTAGGGCTCCAACTCTCCGGAAACCTTCTAGAACCTTCCGGAAGCTTACAAAAACATCCGAAGGGTATCATTCAACCCTTCACACACTAGAACTTCACAATTTGCTAAAGTTCAGTGTACTACAGGCGAGGCTCTCCATCGCTTGATCCTGTTCCGCCTTCTGGGCCGTGTACTCGGCATCAGACGCTTCCGAGTCGGCCCGCTGGGGCATCTCCCTAGTCACCCCAATGGACGGTGTAGGGCGCGCCACCACAGGCTCGGCCGCCACTGCCACCCTCTCCGCTGTTGCCCCCACCTGAGGCGATGCCGTGCGCTCATGCGCCGTCTGCGCAACCTCAGCCTGCTGCGCCATCATCTTTTGGAGCCTCTCTATCTGCTCCGCCTGTCGCCTCGACGCCTCCTCTTGGCGCCGGAATGCTTCCTCCTGCCTACGGGAAGCCTCCTCTTGTCATAGATAGGCCTTCGCCTACTGCTGGACCACGCCGATAAGCGCAACCATCTGCTCCCGTAAATCGTGTACTTCATTTGACTCGGAGCCCTCACCCGGCTCGAGTCGCGTTAAACGGGTCTCCCTTCGTGGTGCCATTACTATCTGCACACAACAACGAAACATTAGTCCAAATTTAATAACTCGGACAATTTTGCGTAATTGAATGCCAAACAAATAAAAGAAGTGTCTGTCAGCCCAATCATGCGAAAGTAAATCAGGGATACTTCCTCTCACTCCTGACGTTATGTTGTCGGCCGCCCAACATATCGTCCGGACTGTCCCAAAACGGTCCGGACCCCAAAAGTAAAAGCCCTAAAATCACTTCGTCTAAAAAAATGTGTTTTCATCCTACGAGGCCCTAGACTCCATGGAATCATTCTGACGTGCTCGAAATTCATTCTTTAGCATGCCCACAGCCACCTTGACTGTTCCAAGGTCGATTTTTATTCAATTTCCATTCCGGAACTTATTTTAAATTCCGGTTTCAACCCACTTTTAGCCCGAACGCTTTTTGCTTCGAACCAAACTTGCTCTAACTCTTCTTAAACGTATTTTTAAACACGTTCAGGGCGTCTTATCCGCACTTTGCCATTTTAGCAAAAGCCAGAGCACCACATCGCCAATTTGGACCGTTCGGGCACTCCAACAGACCTGCCAAACGTGCATGGCCTCTCTATACCCGAATGGAACGGAACAACCATCTCAAGTAATACAAGGAGTATAACGAGATACAATATCAGAGTAAACTGCTACTAAACTGAGCATTCAACTTTAAATATAATCACAATTGAATAAAGCTGAAATACAATGTTGGAATGAACATTTAATATATAACAATTAGTTACAAATTTTTCCTTTGCTTATCCTCACCAAATACATTGTTCACTCCAAAATACAAAATGGTAATAAACCGCTAGACCCTCTAGGTCTCTATGCTGCCGGACCCTTGCCCTTGCCCTTGTCGTATGCCTCACCGGCTGTACCTAGACCTATAAAAATGGTAACCAACAGGGTGTGAGAGCTACGAATAGTTCCCAGTGGGTTCATCCACCGAGAAACATGCTCTACACCTCTTGGTCCAATGGAAGCATTAGTAGCAAGATAATAGGAAATCTATAAATTCTATACTAGCATGCTGATTTAATAATCGCTACACTACTAGTGCATGCTCAATGTCATACTACTACCATGTTATGCCATACTAGGCCACTATACCATGACTCGGCCACTATGACGCTATAAAAAGGCTACAACTAACTCGACCGCACCCGGTCACACCAATCATATTATGATTTAAATTTCATAATTATGCTTCGTAGAGAGTCGGCTTATGCGCGGAACCCTCTCTACTAGGCGGTTGCTTTAGCTCCTTTAGAGCCCTCTTTTCCACTGAGATCCGACTCTTGCTCGTACAATCTCTTTTAGAGCCATCTTTCCACGGAGAGCTGAGTCTTGCTCACACACTCTCCCCTTTTGCCTTGAATGAGTTTAAAGCACCTTGGCACTCATTTACTCGGGAAAGCTGAGTCTTGCTCACATACTTCCCCCGGGAGTCGAAATATGCTCACCCCCTCTCGTTGGCACTTCTACCTTCACTTCTATTTCCACCGAGAGCTGAGTCTTGCTCACACATTTTCATTTCCATTTGTCTCAAATGAGTTTAAAGCACCTTGACACTCATTCACTCGGGAAAGCTGAGTCTTGCTCACACACTTCTCCCGGGCGTCGAAATATGCTCAACCCCTCCCGTTGGCACTTTTGCCTTCATGCTTTCGTTTCCACCGAGAGCTGAGTCTTGCTCACACCCTCTTATTTCCATTTGTCTCGAATGAGTTTAAAGCACCTTGGCACTCATTCACTCGGGAAAGCTGAGTCTTGCTCACACACTTTCCCCGGGAGTTGAAATATGCTCAACCCCTCCCGTTGGCACTTTTGCCTTCACGCTTCCGGAAGCTTACATTTCCTCTTTTATCCTAGGTTATTTACTCTAGAATAGCCTAGGTGCCCCTAGGACACCAATTTAAGTTAGAGTTTCTTGTTTATTCACCATTTCACAATTAACCCGAAGTTCTTACTCTAGGGCCTCAATCATGCCTCTTGGGCGCTAATTTGCCTGCTAATTGCTTTTAATCCTTTCGGAAGTATCTCATCCGATGGGTCTCTACCCAAGGAGTCGCGCTCCCAATTGACGAGTCTCAAATCCGAAGGTGTCAATTCCCTCCCATTACTTCCATTACTCCCATTCAAGAATTTAAGTGTCGTGGCACGGGGTCGTGTCGAAAACTTGCCGGCACGGTATGGCACGGTGCGTGCCGAGCCGTGCCGTTGAGTGCCGGTCACAAAAAATACATGCGTGCCGACACATATTGGCATGAAATATTTAATTTCTTTAGCAACAATTTTTTTTAATTGCTTATTATGTATCTTTATCAAATATTTTGAACTTTATTAAGAAAATTACTTAATAATTTTAAGAAAAAAAGGCTTTTGAACAGTGCCATCGGCACGGGAGCTGTATCGTGCCGGTATCTTGTTGGCACGGTATGACACTGTAGATACGGTCTGTGCCGATGGATACTTAAATCCTTGCTCCCATTACTCTTTTATCCTAGGTTACTTACTCTAGGATAGCTTGGATGCCCCAAGGACATCATTTTAAGTTAGAGTTATTTCCTTTACTCACTTTGCCCATTCAACCCTAAATTGTTACTCTAGGGTTACAAAATGTTCCGCAGACTCCAACTTATACTTATTCATTTACCCTATGTTCACAACCTTAGGGTGCCACGATGTCCCAAGGACATCAATTGTTCAAATCACATTAGCCTAGAGTTCATTAACTCTATGTTCTTATTTCACTTTTTACTTAGAGTTCATTAACTCTGTGTTCTCATTTCATATTTTAGCGTGGAGTTCCTTGACTCTATGTCATATTTCATACTTAACCTAGAGTTCATTGACTCTATGTTTCCAAGTTAGAATTTATACTCTACACGCTTGCCTTAGGTTATCTTTTCGTAAGTTCAATGCCACACGATTCATGACTTAGATTCTTCCTAAGTCCAACGACACACAATTCAACCTAGGTTTTCTCCTAAGTTCCATTTCACACAATGTATGACCTAGGTTTCTCCTAAGTCCATTTTCATGCAAAGGGTAACCTTCATCTAGGTTTTCTTGATCATATATATATGCAAGACTAAATCTTGATATTCATTTTACCTCTTAGGGTTAAAATCCTAAATTTCGTACATGTACTCTTGCACTAAATACATCTATTCTTACACCATGTTTCTAAATCATAGAAAAACAAAGGAAAAGAGAAAAATAGTTCATCATTTTCGGTGAAATCCTCCATCTTTGTGTTCCTCTTGCAAGAGCTCGGGTTTGATCTACTTCCTCTCCAAGAAAATCCCTAAAAACGGGAATAGAACTCATAAGAGATCATTTTATCTCTTTTAAATCCATAAAAGTCTGAAAATACTTGAACCCTAGAACCTCATCTTTTGTTCTTGCTCCAAAACGTGGAGAAGAGGGCTCCTTCCAGCTCCAAGAAACTCCTTTGGAAGCTTTCTTCAAGTCTCTTGCCCTTCAAGAGATCAATCCCTTCACCCCTTCAAGCTAGGGTTTCCTCTCCCAAGCTTCTAGAGAGAGAAAGAAAAGAGAGAAATGGAGGGGAGAGGTGTGTGAGTGTGTTTGGCTATGAGGGGGAGGGGTTTAAGCCACACTAACCCCAACTAAACCTCCCATTTAACCATGGTTCACCAACTCTGCACGTGCTGTCAGGGGCTTGGAGTACCGGTACCAAGGATTAAAGTGTCGTTGCACGGGGGTGTGCCGGCCGTTGCCTGGCACGATACGGCACAGGCACGCTTGCGTGCCGACACATGGCACGCTTGTGTGCCGACGAGCACGCACAACCTTCTAGTGGCACGCTTTGGCGCACGGTCTTATTTTAGTTTTTTCTATCCAATAAGGCTTTAGAATGTTATTTTTAAAAGTTTAAGAGTAATATTTATAAATTTTGGCTATATATTGATTTGTGTTGATCTAATGTCAATAATAGCTTACTAATTACTACTTAGTAGCTTAATATAGTAGTAGTCTTCTTTATAGGTGAAGTTAAATACAACTACAACTCATAGAAAATTATTTTTTCTTTAAATTTTTATAAAAATTTGCAAGACCCATTCGTATTGATTCGATGAAGGATCATATGATGACTAGACTAACCTAGAATGAGACCCCAAGTGCACTGATAGTTTCTTTTCATTTTCAAATTTTTATAAAATATTTATGAAAAATTAAAGAAATTTATTTTTCCTAAACTTTTTTAAAAAATTATAAAATATGTCCATAAAAATTTAATAATAAACCATACTATAAATAAATTAAGCAATAATAAAAACTGATTAACTTTTAAATTTTTTTTGATTTATCTTTTATTTTTTAGAATTTTAAAAATTATAAAATATAAATCCGAGAAAATTAATTTTTTAAAAATTTTTATGAAAAATTTGCAAGTTCATCCAAGAAAATTAATTTTTCTTAAATTTAAATAAGAAAACTTGTGCAATTTATTTATGAAAATTTAATACTAAATCATATGACATATACATTAAGCAAATTTAAATATCAATTGCTTCTATTTAGTTTTCGATTTTATTAGAATTCTTCTATTTCTAAATCTAATAATAAAATTTTCGAAGTTAAGAATATTTTAAATCTCGCACAAAATACTAAATCCGTACAAAAAAATTAAAAATGAACCATATAATGATTAAATCAAGTGGATATATTTTAAGATTTTTGTAAATTGTTAATAAAAATTTGTATAATTTCATATTTCTTTACAAAAGAAACTTTACAAGTTAAATGTATTCTAAATGTATGGAAAAAAATTGAAGTTGTAAATTTCTTGACTTACCTAATAAGTAGATCTTCGATTTTACTATTATTTTACTTTTTCTTTTAAGATCGAAGTGATCAAAAAATAATAAGAGATTGAAAGGAAAATTGATTAAAAAAAAATTATGAGAAAAAAGGAAAGAAAAAAATAGAAAGAAAAAAAATAGAGCAAGAGATGTGAGAGGAAAGAAAAGAAAGTGCAGAATAGAAGAAAATAGATGAGAGAGGGATAAAGGTCTATGCAAGAAATCAAAAAATACATAAGGTCGAAGTAAAAAAAATAAAATAAAAACACTGTGCCTGTGTGGGCACGCAGCGGCATGTACCGTGATACTCTTTGGGTATCGCTCTGTCTCGTTCGATACTCAGAGGGTATCGCGGCACAGGAAGACCAAGAGAGACCATTTTTGTACCGTGCCGCCTAATTGGTGGCACGATATGTATTGCTCCGTGCCGTAAGACACGGATGGATACTTAATTCCTTTACCGGTACACGGGCTGGGGTATCGGTACGCGGGTTGGGGTATCGGTACCCGGGTTCAGGTTCTGGTACGCCAGCACTTGGAAACTCTAACCCGAGAGCTCGGTTTTTTTCTGCTTTTTACAGGGTACCGGTACGCGCCTTGGGGTTCCGGTACACCAACACTTAGTCTGAAATTTTGCAGATTCCAACTTTGCGAGCTTGCTTTTCAACTCAACTTTGATCTGAAAGACTCTTGCTTCGAACCAACATGCTCCAAACTCATCTTACCCATATTTTAGACATGTTTATGGTCTCTTGTCCGCACTTTGCCACTTTAGCGAAAGCCGGAGCACTACATAAATGGTCTCTATCTAAAATATATACATCATCTCTCACAAAATACTCCCCAAAATGAAAGGTACACTAGGTCTACCTCTATGTGGCCCAAGTCGAGACGGCTCTAGCTAGAAGCGATACCCATGCAGCGATCGCGGGCCTCTCCCGTGCTAGAAGGCTTTGAAAATAAAAACAACAATCCAATGGAAGTGAGAACTATAAAATATAATTTCTAGTGGTACTGCCGTCAAGAGGGGCATACTATTTTACTAGGTCAACTGAGGCATGAATAATATAATCTGCTAGAAGATAAATAACTGAAATGAAAGAGCGATAATGAAATGCTAATACCATGCTTTCAAGAGAGTGAAGTACTATCATGAGAGTCCAACTACCATGTATGCATTAACTATGAGTGATGTTCAATTTACCAAGTTTTACTAAGTTTTATTCAATTTCTCGAGGACTTACATAAAGTCCTAGCATGCGCCGTGCCTTATGGTCAAGGATTTAAGAGTCGTGGCACAGAGTCGTGCCGAAAACTTGCCGGCACCGTACGACATGGTGCGTGCCGGGTCGTGCCGATAAAAAAAAATACATGTGTGCCGACACATAATGGCATGAAATATTTATTTTCTTAGCAACAAAATTTTCTAATTGCTTATTATGTATTTTTATCAAATATTTTGAACTTTATTGAGAAAATTATTTAGTAATTTAAAGAAAAAACGGTTTTGAGCCGTGCCATCGGCACGGCGTGCCATCGGCACGGAGGCTGTTTCGTGCCGGTATCTTGTTGGTACGATACGACACAGTGGATCGGCCCATGCCGATGGATACTTAAATCCTTGCTTGTGGTACCGTAGTACTGACACCTCCACCCTAGAGATGAGCCTCCCTTATGACGTTCCACTCGGCGCTCAATCAAGTTTGGCGCGATGGCAGTACCACCGGATGGCCTTGGCTTGGAAGGAGCGACCCTCTCAAGTATTCGCGAGTGAGCATAGTTAGCTCTTGCAAGCTTAAGTTTCATGCATCATGTTTAAGAACATAATCTCAATATTTGATCCTTTGGTCGCATGCGTTTTTCACTTTACTCTTTCATGTCTCAACTTGCTTATAAGGAGGAGTAACACAAGTACCACCATCATATATCAACTATAAAGAATAATATGCATCTCAACTCAACTATAACATGTATAGGAGATAAACTACATATGTCTCAACCAAATGAGTGGGACTCTACTAATTGTCATGGGACTCTTGAATTGAAAAACAAAAGAGACACGTATATTCATGTATATTGCAAATTCAGTTGCAATATGGCATCTAGCAATTACTCTCATTTGATATGTATTGGCCGTTAGTGATATCCTCATACCGGCAAAGGATCTAATTTTAGAAGTAATATCTTCAATGAACTTTCAAACTAACACTATTTGCAGAAAATTACAACCATTGTTGCTGAAAATCTTCCAAAGTTCCTCAATTATATTGAGAAAGTAGATGCTATTTAAGATAATTCTTTTTCTTTTCACTAGTTTCTTTCATTTATACCTCTCCATGGAAAATTTATGAAAGAACTTCTATTATCACATGTTTGAATGGGACAACACTAAATTTTCATTAGTGTTCAGAAGGCTCATTTGTTTGATAATTGACACATATCCTAATTTTTTTTGCAAACAAAAAAAAAAAGAATTGTCGAAGATTTCATCTTGAGAACACAATTTATCTGAATGTTCACAAGGAAACTTTGAGGTAAATCAGTAAAGAACTATAAGCTTGTTTGTAGCTATAAACTGCTAAATGTCTGTACTTTTATCGTTCTCCTTGTTCTTTTTTTCTGCTTATGAATTTGCTCTAGCAATTGTTGATGAATTTCTTATTATTGAGAAAAATGAAAAGGATATTGAAAGGGTAATTACACAAGGAAGGAAAGATATCTTAAATGGAAATGTATCTGGCCATATTTTCATTATCCCAATGATGCTTTTTGAATAATGTCTGACTCTTGCATTTAAAGATATGTCATTCCAAATCACATAACGTTATTGGAGGTGTAGCTCTCTTTGAAAAGTGTATGATGAGATTTTATTTTTTCCTTTTTTTTCCTGATCTTTTGGGTTTTGGTTGTGCTGATTTAATGGTATGGTATTTTGCAGTGATTGAATAGGCTGAATCATTTGTTTTGTAAAATCAACAAAACACAGAAAAGAATTTAATGAATAAAACTTTTGGTTTGATTTTTATGTATTGTAAGTGTTTAGATTGTGAACATTTTTTATTATTTTTTTCCTTCCTTCATCAAACAAAGTATGATTTTGAACATTACTTGGTCAGCTGCAGCACTTAGTGCTATTGCAGGAAAATGGAACAAATTAATTACTCTTAGTATAGTGTCCTATGCAATTTCTCCTTTTCATTGATTTTCCTCCTCAAAAACTTTTGGTTTTCTTGCTAAACCCATCTGTGTATGTCTTTAGGGATATTGACATGGCAATTTTACAGGAAGTTTCTTCATGAAATATATGATGGACAACTATTCATAAAGTTAAGGAAAGGAATAGATCTTCCTGCGATGGATCCATGGGTATGATCTATAAATTGAGTTTATATTGTACGTATATTCACAATGTGTTTTGTTTATGAGATTCATTGATTTATAAATTAAGGCTTCGTTTGTTACTACTGCCATTTTTTTTTAAAACACTAATTTTATATAATTTGATATACCAGTAGAAGGACTTTCTTCTTGTTTTTATGATTGGTTAGCTTGCAATACAACCCAGCTATGTGATGGATGGCAACTTTTTAAAAAAATCTTAGAAGCAAAAAAAAGTTTCTACCACTCTTTTATTTATTTATTTATTTTGCCAAACAAACACATTGGATGTAAGGATTGCAAGCAATCCACCAGCCCCTTGCATACTATTTCAGGAAGAAATTCTATTTTAGTAAAAGTAAAAAAGGCAACAATAACAAACGTGGTCTCAACTTTCCATTTCGTTCATCCTTCTCTTTTAAGTGTTTGAAGAATGAAATGTTTGCAGATTACATTTCTTACTATTGGGTAAAATGTCTTATTTGAAGGATTGTTCCCCTTTCACTGTCTTTCTTATTTTTGCTTATTTACAGCTGATTTCGTCATTAAACTTATGCAAGCAAAACTTGGTTATGATCAACATATTATTTTATCTCTCTTTCTTGACTGAATTGCCGGGAAACCAAGCTTAAAGAGGATTAGAGGAAAGATCAAGATTTGTTCACATCTTGACCAACTGGATCCATTATCCATTAATAGAGTTCTCTATTTTGTCGGTGTGCAGAAGGGTTAATTTACTATTTTCGATGCATATTGGTTGAGAAGCATTTCTCATAAATTAGCATTAAATCATTGACTTTTTTATCACCCATTGTCAACCTGACAGAAAAACTCAAGAAATTGCTTTTTGATCAAAATGAAATTAGTGTGTAATAGGACTTGCAATTTAATCTAGAAGGCCAATCAACAGTTTGAGTTATTTTCATTTTTGATTACACTTTAGACCCAAGAAATCAATAGCTTCTATGGATTCGGACTGGTCTTCTTAGTGACCTGACCCTGAACTGTGCCTAATTCATGAGCTGCGTCTTAGTTGTGTCTATTTATATTTGGGCTATGAAGAACATATGTGCGCAAGAATTTGAGAAGTGTCAGCGCAACTGAGTTACAAGACAATTATTTGAAATCTCTCTGTCACTCTCTCTGTAAATAATGAAAAATAAAGCAAAGTTTGGTAGCACACATCTATTCTTTTCTCTGTGAATTTACTTATTACATTCATGTTTGAAAAGATGGATAAATTTTCAGGGCACAAGCGATCCTTATGTTGTTTTTCAATTGGATGGTCAAATTGCAAAGAGCAAGATAAAATGGGCGTAAGTAGCTTTCTTCTTATTTCATGTTAATATGAGAGATGTAATGTTATTTCATTAACTAGCAGATTGTTAGTGGTAATTAAAAATGTTGCTGATTTGACCTACTAAATGCACTTTAATTTCGGTAATTTCTAGCATACGGCTATCTAACATTTAATTGATTGGAGTTGGTGAATATTAGTTTCATTTATGTATTTGAAAAATACATTTTCTGTCAGGAGTTTTATTACCTAATCATGGGCTTCTCTGTATACTGATGGATCTGAGACAGCACTAACAACATCATCTTGCACTAGCTTCTAAGCCATTTAATAAGTTTTTGCAATTCTCGGTGTGATTATAGAAATCTTGTTGAACACATAAAATTCTTCTATGCCACTTAAAAGAAACTTACACATGAACCAACTATCTTTATCTTTCGTAATGCTTCTAAAAGAAGGACATATTTACAGTAAATCAAATTGGTTTCTTAACCGGAAATTCACATTAAAAGCATAACCATTTCTTCTTTTTGATTTCTACTTTATTCCAATGTTATTTTCTCCGTCATTTATTGCTGCAGGGTGCACAAATCTATATGAGCTTCTTTTCAATCAATGTAGGACAAAGGAGCCCGTGTGGAATGAAGATTTTAGCTTCAATATAAAGCTAAGTCGAGCAAAACTTCTTCAGGTGAAAATTTATGAGTAATAGAACTTTTTGCCGTCTACAAGAATTGTAAATTCTTCCTGTCCTGTTTATGTTTTCCCCTACATCAGAGAGTCATGTTGTCACCTGGAGTAGTAGTTCCAAGGTTTTTTTTAACGTGGTTTGGTTAGAACTTAGAGCAGGTATACCTGAGCTTTCTTTGTTGCATTTTCCATAATAAAGGAGATAATTTCTCGTCTCTCTTTGTTGCTTTTGTTTTTGATCAATCAAGCTACTTACTGTTGTGATATTCAATTAACTAAATTTGAAGTTGATTGATCGACTTTTTTGATTGGTTAAGTTACATATCTACTAAAATTTCAGCTAATGGAGTAGCAAAAGAAATTGTGTGATTTCATCAATTAAAAGTTCACAGATTTTTAACGGTTAGAATCTGGGTGAAGTGCACTTTTAGCCTCTGAACTTCAAGTCAAGTTTCAGTTTGATCCTCAAACTTCTAATTTCGACATTTGAGGCGCTGAACTTTTCTATAAGGTTTCCTTTTAGTCCCTGAAATTTCACCCGAGTTTCATTTTAGTCCTTTAATAGTGTAAATTATTGCTTGCTCCTAGTTAATTTGTATGTTGGTAGACCACAAATTTATTATTTCTTCATTTATTCACCTATCCAATTTTTATAGAGAGAATTATAACTTAATGGGTGGTAGGGTTGACAGATGAAAAAGAGTTGATAAATGCATGATATATAGTTGTACGAATGCATTGGGTGTAGGCAGTAATTTGCCCTCTAATAGTAAATACCCACAAGGACTAAAATGAAACTCTTTAAAGAGTTTAGGTACCACTAATGTCAAACTTAACAATTCGTGGACTAAAATGAAACTTGGCGGAAATTCCGGGACGAGTGCAATTTACTTGTTATAATATTGTTGAATCATTTGAACAGTTTCTCCAACTATCTTACATTGTTTACTCTAGGTGGCAGCTTGGGATGCAAATCTTGTAACTCCACACAAACGTATGGGAAATGCTGGGGTGAACTTACAATCACTTTGTGATGGTGATATTCCTATATCTGTAAAATATTCAAAATAGCTATAATTCATCTCTATATACTCTACCATATGCTACTTTTTATGGTTTTGTCTTCACTAAATTATAAAATTCTCCTTTTCAAACTAAAGCAACTATTTTGTAGGTAGATGTAATGGAAGACTACGATCAACTTATGTGACACCTCAATAGTCCTGCATCAGATGCGAACGCGGCTGTGATTGAAAATATAAGAGATCATAGATCCTAGTTGTAGCGACCTGAACTTTTGCAATGGCGGAGTTCTGGTAAACACTAGCTTGGTGGACTACCCTTGTAGTCCAGGTAAAGTTTCAAGCTTATTGGAGTGTTTTTGTTGCGGGCTCGGCGCAAAAGTAGAATTGGGAAGTAGTAAACTTCAACCAAGTTGGGCAAGAATAGTCAAAAGGCGACTGTGAAAATGTTTGAAAAGAGTTATGATGGTTTTAGAATGATTAGAAGAGAGTTAGAGCTCATAGAGCGAAATTAGAAATATTTAGAAAATGTGTTTTTGGGGTCCTAGGGGCTCAGGGACCGGACCTTGGTGTGAAAGACTAGACCCTGACGTGAGAAGATCGGACCCCATGGGAGAAGACCGGACCGTCCCTGCAATCCCTGAAATCCAAGGTTCGGGGATCGGTTTGTGGATGAGGGATTGGTCCATTCGCGTCAGGAATGCCTAGTGAAAGGGCATTTACATCTTTTGGCTGGGAGCTTTTATAAAAGAAACCCCTATCCCTTTCTTCTCTCTTCGCCCACACCCACGCCCCTCATTCTCTCCCGTTCTCTCACTAGAAACTATGCTGAGGTGGAGATCGAGCATAGAAGGCATGTAGAGATGAGGATCGAACCTTGGCGGACTTTTTTTTAAACTAACCCTCAAATTTTTTAATATTTGCAAAATGACCCTTTGAATTTTTTTTTTGCAAAACTAACCCTGCTTTTGCCAGCAGGGCACCACGGAGCTGAAGGCGCTGAATGATTCAGCGCCTTCACAAAAATCTTGTGAAGACGCTGAATCATTCAGCGTTTTCTGTATATATGCAGAAGGCGCTGAATCATCCAGCGCCTTCTGCATGTACACTGAGGGCTTAGCCAAATTTTGCAAAAATTGGCTAAGTCCTTAGGCCCTGCGGTGTAAGTGTTAAAGCCGCTGAACCATTCAACGCCTTTAACATAAATATTAAAGGCGCTGAATGGTTCAGCGGCTTTAACAACTGTAATACCAACATTTTTTTTTTCAATTAAAAAAAACCAAAATTTGTACTACAAGTTTCATAACAGAATGAAAAAGTACACAACATCCAGATAGTGAGCTAAAACATTCAGAAATTATGTAAAACAATTTCACAATATTCAGAAATAACAGTTAAGTAACAACAAAAAAACATAATCACAAAAATGTCAATAATACACCCTCAAACTCAAAATTGAGCTAAAACTCAATTTTGAGCTCGTCCTCTCCCTCGACGTCCTCGGCCACGCCCTCGCCCACGCCCACGCCCACGCCCACGCCCACGCCCACGCCCACGCCCACGCCCACGAGGAACAGCAAGCTCGATAATTGGTATATCATCAAGATGCTCGACGGCTGCCAACGGATCGAGCTCCTCGATAATACCACCCTCATCATGCTCAGCAACATGCTGGATCTCATGTGGCGATGATGACGAGGGACGACGACGTGAATATGTTGATGCAAAAGATGTCCGTGATACAGGAGGTGGGAGCGACTCTGATGTCGAGAAAAATATCGTAGGGGCCTGAATAGGAGAAGATGGAGATCGTGGCACCTGAAAGGGCGTAAATAGTTAGTTAATTTGAATTTGAAGACTTAATTTGAAATTTCTGGTGATATGAAGGTACCTGATGTCTCGAGGACGATGCGTGAGCATAATCTCCTCGTCCCTTAGAAACTCTGACAGTAGGTACCGACGGTACATTTTGCAGGAGCATATGAATATGCTCGCGCATATCTGTCAGAGTCCCGAATATCCTCGTAGGCGACGGACGATCATGCAATAACTGGCCTATAGAAGTATCTATCTGTCGTAGTGTGTCGGCCTGCATTTCAATTTACAAATTAAATTTATAATAAATATACAAAACATGTTAAATTTATATATATAAATTATTATACCATTGTCCTCTCGATATGCCCATGGGGATGAAAAGTCAGCGGAGTACGCTGTACTGGACGATATATCCATCTCCTCGTATTCGTCCAGTACCATTGCATGTATATGGATGCCGCCTGCAGTGGGTCCTCACCAGCAGCCGGGAGCTGATCAACAATGTGATCTAGCCTCTCAGACCACCTCTCAATGTGTACGGCGTGAAATGCAATCCAATCCTTATTCGGACGCCCACGTGATGTCACGCGTCGGATGGACTCCACATTGAGAGGTATATGCTGGAGAAGACCGAATTGCCGCAGGACTCTGTCTGGTACATGCATCTCTACAATGTGAAAGCAGATGATGACTGTCCTTGAACGCCAGACTTGCGAGCCCTGTACACAGAAGTCTGGTTATGCAGCTAAAATCTTATCTGTGTACGGCATCCATATAACCTGTTAATGACACAAAATGATCAGTTAGTATAAAAAATATTTAGAAAAAAAATATTTAAAGTATTGATTAAAACATCTACATACCTGCGTCTCTCTCTGCTGATCCAACTCATCTCTATAAAACTCAATGTCAGCGGTGCTGACATTGGCTCTGAATCGTAGTCCTCCAGCGTTTGCCCATCTAGATTGTAAAATATATATACTAGTTGCAATTACATTTGAAATACAAAAATTTACTATATTAAATAAATATCTTACCGACAACCCAGAGGGAGATCTACAATGTCGGGTAGCGCTAGGACGCCTGTAGGTCGGCCGATATGAATATGCTTCCAAGCCCAAATCCATATATTAACACAAACGACTTAATATAATAAATAAAATATTAAATACCAATATTAACATAATAATGAAATCAAAATATTAAATATTATACCTGCAATAGCGTCCCAAAACAACAACACTCGGCCTTCCCGTACAGTGAGGCAAGTCCTAGCGCTCGATACATATATGCTAAGGCAGCTGCACCCCATGCATAAGCCCCGCAGAGATCAAAATCAGCCAAAAGTGATAGCCACTTTAGGTGAACTCTGTGTCCACTGGGGTTGGGAAACAAACTACACCCGATTTGATATAACATATATGCACGGGCTGTAGCTGCCACTACTTCTGCAGGGGCATCTAGAGGTATATGGCTGTACTGATGATATAGCCACATTAGGCGTATTTGTGACCCGCTTATTTCGTCGGGCACAGCTCCCAACAATGCCTCGCATATCGGCACCCACTTTTGAAGTGAAGTTCCCGTCACCGGTGGACCGTCGACACGGAGACTTGAAATAACCGCCACATTCTGGAGTGTGACGGTCATCTCGCCATGGCGAAAGTGGAACGTCTGGGTCTTCGGTCTCCACCTCTCGGCAAGGGCGGCTAGTAAAGCCTGATCCAGCTGCACGCGTCTCAGGCGTGCTTCCCCGTAAAATCTAGACTGTCGGAGTAGATCTAGTACAGCTGGATGGTCAAGCTCCCACCGGTTGAGCTTGCGCCCATGCTCTGAGAACTCCACAGCACGATACCCCTGTAATGAGAACTCCACAGCACGATACCCCTGTAATGCCAAAACAAATATAGTTAGCTTTTACACCAATTCAGCATATTTGTATTACGATAAAATATCAAATGAAATTTTATAGCTCTTACCTCAGTCTTGATAAATGTTGACCTATGGAGATGCTGCTTTGATAGGACCGACGGATCAACTGGTCCTGCGTCCTTGTGATCTGCCATCTGCAATATATAATCTACATATTAGTAACATAATAGCTAAAAAAGAGCAAATATTAAGACAAGATAAATAAAATTGTGGAAGTCATACGCCGACGTCCTTGTTGCACTCTTTGTACTTTTTGTGGACAAGTGCTCCTATAATGGCCTGCTTGTTTACAAATGGAGCATGCTCCTCGTCGGCCACCCCCCTCGTCCATTATATTATGAATACGTGTAGATCGTGGACGACCTTTCTTCCTTCGTATAGGAGGCGGTACAATCGGGGGACCTTGGGGTCGTGGCCAGTGCCGTCTATCAGGAACAGGATTAAAATGTGGTGCATACGTCGCACGATAGCAGTCCGTACTATACCAGATTGAACAAAAAATATGATAGTCTAATCTCATATGTGATGTACTACAAACTGCTAAGATATGCGAGCAAGGTATTCCCGTTAGATGAAATTCACCACATGAACATTCTGCATTTGTTACATTCACGATCACTTTGAAGGCGAAATCTCCAGCATTGACTTCAAATTCTGTTAGTTCAAATCGTTCAACCTGATGTCCCCGCGCCGTATCTATATTTTCGGTAATTATTTTTTTTTATTTTAGGAGTTAGCGCGTCCGTCATACTTTCACCGTGAGCACGGCGATCAAAAAAATACTTATTAAGCTTATAAAATGTAGCCGCAACAAAAGCCGTGATAGGCAAACCACGACTGCCCTTAAGTACCCCATTTAACGATTCAGAAAGATTCGTAGTCCTCAATCCAAACCGACGGCCTCCATCAAATGCCTTTGCCCAGTACTCTTTACATATATCAAGATCATGGACCCACTGCCAAGCATCGTGATCCAACGCATCTAATTCTTCTTTCAACTGATTATATTCCGTCGGTGTTGAAGCAATTCCGATCTGCCAAAATTTATCTAACAAAGTTTTGTTTTTGAAGCGCTTATTCATATTTGCTTTCATGTGTCGAAGACACCAACGATGCGAGTGACCCTGTGCTGGAGGATAGATAGTAGCCACTATTTTTCTCAATCCAGGAAATCGATCAGATATAAAACAAATGTCTCTATCGCTGATAACATACTGACGCATGTTTTGCATAAACCATCGCCAACTCCCGCCATTTTCTCCCTCACAAATTGCAAATGCCAAAGGATATAGTCCATTATTTGCATCTACAGCCGTCGCTATCAAAGCATGACCTTCGTATTTGCCGTACATATGTGTGGCATCAATACTCACTACCGGCCGACATTGTGCGAATCCACGAATCGAAGGTCCAAATGACAAAAAAACACGACCAAAGCGAGAAATCCCATCAGCAGGCCACCTATGTTCCAGACGCCATAAAGTACCACGATTAGATTCCTTCACCATAGTAAGGTAATGAGGCAAGTCTGTATATGACTGCTCCCAGCTCCCGTAAATAAGCTGTAATGCTTTACTACTTGATTGCCAAGCCTTCCAATATGTTATGTCAACATGGTAAGTCTCTCGCACCGTTTCTTGAATTTCTTTTGGCGTCATATTAAGTCTAGCCTTTAATGTCGGGAGAATCAATTTACATATAAGGCTCGAATTACAATTACGGTGTGCCGCGTTCAGCATTGGAATTACACATGTGTGTGGACCGGCATATGTTTTTACCCTAAAGTACGTCGTATCTTTAGGTACCGAAGCATGTAATCTCCATGCACATCCCTCTACGAAGCATTTGACAGTGTAAGTCGTTCTAGTAGATTTCAATACTTTCATTTGTACATTATGATCAATATGCCACCGATCTAGAGCATTCAATAAAGATGCCTTATCACGAAAGACGCGCCCAACCGAAGTCCCGTCAATGCTAGGGAGACCAATATTGATTTGTCGAATATCACCCTCTGTAGGACCTACAACATACTGATTTATCCAATTATTATCTGTAGGAAAATGTTCCGGATGATCAACAAATTCAATTTTCTCTTCAGGATTGTCAACATATTCGTTGCTTATTTTTGGGTTGTCCATTTCATTGAAAATGGTATTTGCAAGATAATTTAACCCTCCATCATGATCATCATCTATATCAAATGATGGATCATTCAAATCGTCATCCTTACTACTATTGTGATCATTATTGATTGGTGAATCCTCATGATTAATATCACTATCACCACCCCCGTCAACATTAGCATTTCCATCAATATTATTACCTTCTTCGTCAACATTAGTATCGAAATCATTAATAGCAGGATTATTCCAATGTTCATAGGAAGTAGATCACCTGCACATTTGGTAAAAATAAAGTTCCAACATTACCACCTCCACATCCCATTAATTTAAAAATTAATTTGATTTGTACTTACCCCTAATCATAAGGTTCTAGTTGTAAATGAGACAACCTAGGTTCTAGACGGGAAGTCGTGCATTGTCCACGTGAGGTTGTGGCTTGCGTGTGTGTGGTCGTAGGTGGCACACATGTGGTCGTTGGTGGCACACTAACCGAGCAAGGTACAACACTCTCAATAGGTGAATACTCACTTTCTCTGCAGTATATATAATGATTAAGTCCATTTAAAGAAAATTACAAATCACCATTTTATTATGTTATTTTACTAACCTTGTCATTCTTACACCACCTTCGCTTGGAATATTTTGATCACCCATTACATTGGCGGAAGGACCCGCATCAATATAATTGTGGAGCATTCTCATGTAATAACCTTGCGGTTCAAAATTTTCCGACAGGTGTAGCTCATTCTCAATGTATACCGTCACAAAACCATAATGTTCACATAATCCAATCATTCCCTCCAATGATTCATCATCTACTGTTTCGTGAGCTAAATATTCATTACCGACAGTGGGGCAACGAATAGTAAATTTTAAACGAAATTCTTCTCTTGTACAATTTGTTAAACGATACATTCTCGTCTCGAAACTAGTATATGTAGAATCAGAACGTATCGCGATTAATTTTTTTCTACCGCCGATATATTTTGGACCATTCTCATCGATAACTAACTGTACATCCCAATGAACACTTAGCGACATGCGACGATTAGCCATTTTAACTACAAAAAAAATTAAGCACTTCAAAATACTAATTTGAACTTCACAGTGAGAGAGCGACAGTGAAACCTCTCACTGTGAGTTCTCGCAAGGTAATGCTAAGGGCGACAGTGAGCGATCTCGCGCAGACACTGTAAAACCTCTCTCACAATGAGAGATCCCTCACTGTGAGAGACTCACAGTGAGGGATCACAGTGAGCACAGTGAGGGATCTCTCACTGTGAGAGCACAGTGAGGAATCTCTCACCGTGAGAGAGTTCTCTCACAGTGAGCGAACTCTCTCATTGTGAGAGATCCCTCTCACAGTGAGGGATCCCTCACAGTGAGGGATCGAGAGACTCACAGTGAGGGGATCGCTCACTGTGAGGGGATCTCTCACAGTGAGCAATCTCACTGTGAGAGAGATCTCTCACTGTGAGAGTGAGAGAGAGAGAGAGAGAGAGAGAGAGAGAGAGAGAGAGAGAGAGGCTCACAGTGAGAGATCTAGAGAGCGAGAGAGACGGTGACGGCGACAATGGGCTTCCTCTGGGCGACGGCGATGGCGACAATGGGCTTCCTCTCGGCGACGGCGACGACGACAATGGGCTTCCTCTCGGCGACGGCGAGAGAGGGGGAGAGAACTCTGCTTCGGCACTGTGCGGGAGAGGGGGAGAGAACTTGCGGGATTGAAGAGAGAAAGTGAGGGCACTGTAGCCCGAGCGGGGGGTTTTAGTGGAGAAGAAGGCGCTGAACCATTCAGCGCCTTTAACATTGATGCTAAAGGCGCTGAACCATTCAGTGCCTTTAGCACTTATATCTGAGGACTTAGCCAATTTTCGCAAAAATTGGCTAAATCCTCAGCCCCTTCAGCATATGTGCAGAAGGTGCTGAATCATTCAGCGCCTTCACAGGGTTTTTGTGAAGGCACTGAATGATTCAGCGCCTTCAGCAAATACACTTCAGATGGTCTCGCCTCCGTGGCGCCTTGCTGGCAAAAGTAGGGTTAGTTTTGCAATTTTTTTTTTCAAAGGGTCATTTTACAAATTTTAAAAATTTTCAGGGTTATTTTTAAAAAAAGTCCAACCTTGGCTTGCGTAGAAGCTTGGGGAGCCTCGGTGCCGAGGTGAGTTTTTGGATTTTAGGTATAAGATTTTTGTTAAATCCTTTGGAGTTGAGGGTTTTGGGGTCCTTAGGAGATTCTAACCTAGATTCATCCAAAAACACTTTGGATTTTGAGGTGTTCTTGAGGGAATTGAAAATCTAGGGTTAGGATTGGAAATTTTAGGGTTTTTGGGTTTTGATCTACAATAACCCTATTTTTCTTTAATTAAAGGTTAGAAGAGTACGCCTAGCAACTTTGATTGGATATCGAAGCGCGCTTGGTGATCAAATTTGAGAAACGAACCGAACCGTGGCGGCGTTAGTTGTACGAGCTCGAAAGAGGGACGTTTAGCTGTGGGAGCCTGATTGACAATGTCTGCAAGCAATTAGGAGCGTTTGAGGTGGGTTGTGTTGCATCGAAGTGACTTGGTCACCTCTTATGTCTAGAGATATTTTTATATAAAAATATTAATGCATGAAATAGTGGTACAAATTGTAGATATGGATCGTATACTATGTAGACGAATCAACTACCATTGGACATTAGAAAAAATGTGTAAACCTATATATGTATATATGTATATACCTATGTTGTGGACTAAAATTAGGTTGGCATTCTCCAGGGGTTTAGAGAACTCAACATTGGATTAGAAAACATAGTGCCATGGGACATAAGTTGGATAACCTAGTGGTAGGACAATCACTTGGACTGTGTGACAATGGAACTTAGAAATGATTGATAAATAGGTGAAATATAGAAACCCTTAGTGTTATGATTAAGGTGAGATGAATCTTAATGTAAATGTGACTCGAGAACATAATTGTGAACCTAGTGCCATCTAACATAGGTTGAAAACCTCGGATGTATCGATTGAGTCGATCTGTGACATGGTTGTCGGTTGGTAGTAGGTGTCTTGTTGAGTATTATGCATATGACCAAAGCTTGCAGGGGCCAAATGAGCTCCTTTAGCATTCGCTCTTGGGGGTCGCTACCCCTGGTCCTGGTCCTCTAGAGGTACACCGCGCGAGCACGCTTGCTCTTGTTATTAGAGTGCTGATTGGGTGATGGATGCGATGCATAACCTCGGATGATGGATGCATAGCACAATCCAATAGGGTGATGGATGCATAGCACAATCCAATAGGGTGATGGATGCTGGACACGACCTATGAGGCGCGACGCAGGTTGGGATTATACCTAGTGTGAGTCCCAGAGTTGATTGGGTATATGGTTGCATTCGAATAACTTGAACCGAATCGACGTATAGTCAAACTTGAGATATGCCCCTTTCTACCTTGTGTGGGTCTAGTTGTTATGTATAGTATGGATTCACATGCTTAGAGTATTGACAAATTTCATTACCGCATGTATAGAGAGACATAGCATACTAATTTCTTTTTATGCACATATTATAGATTTACTTAGTTGATTACAGTTATTCCATTTGCTTATGCTATATTGTCTCCTTTGGACATGGTGGTTCGAGCTTTTTCCTTGGGTGACGTGATTACAATTATTCCATTTTCTGTACTATCCTAACGCAATTGTTGTATAAACTCCATTCCTATTTGGAATGCATTGATTTGTACTGGTTGTGACGCCTTGGGCGGACAGGAAAAACTCTCTCCATTCAGCGGATCTGTGCGCATGCCCGAACCAACCAAAGAGACGGTCCCGGGGCGTGACACTAGTAATAATAAGTAGGCTTAGATAGGTGGTTTGGACCCAACGAGTTATTAGTGCTAGTTGGCCAGGTCTTTACATTTGGTATCAGTGCAGTTTTCAATCACAAATCAACCACTGTTGAATCTCGGTGTGTTGAGTCAAGTCGACGATAATCTTAATTTGACTGTAACATTTTTTTCTCAGAATATGCTGCATACGAGAGATGCCACCAGGGGCAGAGGTGGCCGGCGGTTTGGTGCTCAAGCGCTAAGAGATGCAGACCATTTTAGATGGCTCAAGAACCATGTGGCTGTGCTGATCGGCCTAGTCCTACAGGTTGTGCAGCAGCAGGTCTGTCACACCCCTAGGCTCTTTTGTAAAATCTCGATACCGGGCTCCTTTGTAAAACCTTTTGTAAAGAAAATAATGAAAACATACTTTTTTTTGGAACCAAAAGTCTGTCCCGGACATGAACAGATATGCCACATGGGCAGAGTCTTTTTTGTCCAAACGGACAGTGTCCCCTGTATACGCACGGCGTAAGGACAGAGTACAATATTCAACTATCACATCAACCATAACAGTAACAACAACAACGCCAACTAATAGATAATGGACTAATCGGATGAATAGAAAAACAGATACTGTAAAGAGATATTAATACTGAAAACCGAAAGAAGCTACCTGAAAATACCAAAAACACCAATCCACAGCTACTAACATGAATAATAAATAAATAATAGGAGTTTAAAACAAACGAGGTAAAACTGAATTTCGAAGTTACTACTAGGGGTCTCGTCTATCTAATAGTGCCTTTATGCACCGTCTCGAACCTCACCTTCAGTGTTACCTGTGAAAAACAGGAGGTGAGAAAACAAGTACACATGTTTTCCAGTATATATTGCAAGCCATTGAAGGCAAGCTGTACTCATTGGTCAATAAAAGAGTGAGAAAGTAAATACGTCAGATATAAACAGATATAACTAATATAGTAGCAAAAAGTAAAACAAGAAAGGACGCATGCGACTAAATATCTGAAATAATATCGCTACTGCAACAAGATAAGCAAATGATATATGCATAAGCCAGACAAATAGTCCAATATCTAAATACCGTCGTACTAGTCTAAAGACCTCAAATAATGCCATATATGTGCTCAGTCACTGGGCATATAACTTGTCATGCCTCGAGACCGCCAATTTGGAACAGTTCGGGCACGCCAACAGACCCGCCAATCGGGCATGACCTCTCTATACCCGAAAGGAACGGAACAACCATCTCAAGCAATATAATGAGTATAATGAGATACAATATTAGAGTAAAACTACTGCTAAACTGAGCATTCTACTTTAAACATAAATACAACTGCATAAAGCTGAAATACAATGCTGGAATGAACATTAACTATATCACAATTAATTACAACTTTTTCTCTTGTTTATCCTTACCAAAATACAATGTTCACTCCATAATACAAAAGGGTATAATACCGCTAGACCCTCTAGGTCTCTAAGCTGCTTGGCCCCTGTCGTGTGCCTCACCGGCTGTACCTGGATCTGTAAAAATGGTAACCAACAGGGTGTGAGAACTACGAATAATTTCCAGTGGGTTCATCCACCGAGAAACATGCTCTACACCTCTTGGTCCAATGGAAGTATTAGTAGCAAGATAATAGGAAAGCTATAAATACTATACTAGCATGCTAATGTAATAATCATTACACTACTAGTGCATACTCAATGTCATAATGCTATCATGCTATGCCATACTAGGCCACTATACCACAACCCGACCACTATGTCGCTATAAGGGTTATACTTAATCCGACCACATTCGGTCACTTTTATTTTTATTTTCTCTTTACTTTTAGCTTTTCGAAAATACCTCGCCAATGGGCCCGTGCCCTAGGAGTCATGCTCTCAATATCGAGTTTCAAATTTGAAGGCGCCATATACAATATATTTTATCTTTAACCTTTTGGAAGTATCTCGCCTAAAGGGGGCCCATGCCCGGGTAGACGACATCAGCTCACATCTCCTAAATTTACGAGTCCCAAATCCGAAGGTGCATTTACATTACTTTTCCTTTTTTCCTTTTTAAACCTCTTTGCAATATATTTTATCTTGAAACCATTCGGAAGTACCTCGCCTAAAGGGCTCGATGCCCGGGTAGATGGCATCAGCTCACATCTCCCAAATTACGAGTTCCAAATCCGAAGGTGCATTTACATTCTCTTTTGTCTTTACTTTTAGCCTTTCGAAAGTATCTCGTCCGATGGGCCCATACCCTAGGAGCCGCTATGCGCGTTACCCCCAAATGACGAGTACCAAATTCGAAGGCACCATTTGCAATATCTTTTCTTTTTAAATCTTTCGGAAGTACCTCGCCCGATAGGCCCATGCCCTAGGAGAAGCTATACGCGCTACCCCCAAATGACGAGTCTCAAATCCGAAGGTGCATTTACATTACTTCTTTCGTTTACATTTAAACCTTACGGAAGTACCTCGTCCGATGGTCCTATACTCCTATGCCCTAGGAGCTGCTATACGTGCTACCCCCAAATGACGAGTCTCAAATCTGAAGGTGCCGTTTACGTTCTCTTTTGCTTCTCTCTTTTACCCTAGGTTATTTACTCTAGGATAGCTTGTGTGCCCCTAGGACACCAATTTAGATTAGATATTTCATGTTTGCTCACTATTGCACAATAAACTCTAAGTTCTTTACTCTAGGGTAGCTTGATGTTCCATAGTTAGCAACTCACTTATACTTATTCATTAACCCTATGTTTAAAACCTTAGGGTGCCACGATGTCCCAAGGACACCAATTGTTCAACTCACATTTAGCCTAGAGTTCATTAACTTTATGTTCTCATTTCACATTTAACCTAGAGTTCATTGACTCTATGTTGCATATCACCCTTAACCTAGAGTTCATTGACTTTATGTTGCGTATCACCTTTAACCTAGAGTTCATTGACTCTATGTTTTCAAGTTAGAGTTTATACTCTACATACTTGCCTTAGGTTATCTTTTCCTAAGTTCAATGCCATACAATTCATAACTTAGATTCTTCTTAAGTCCAATGTCACACAATTCAACCTAGGTTTTCTTCTAAGTTTCATATCACACAAAGTCTGACCTAGGTTTCTCCTAAGTCCATTTTCATGCAAAGTTTGACCTATATCTAGGTTTTCTTGATCACATACATGCAAGGCTACATCTTGGAATCCATTTTACCTCTTAGGGCTAAAACCCTAAATCTTATACATGTACTAATGCATCTACTCTTACACTATGCTTCTAGATCATAGAAAAGCAAGGAAAAAAGAGATTAGTTCACCCTTTTCGGTGAAATCCCCCACCTTTGTGTCCTTTTGCAAGAACTTGGGCTTGATCCACTATTTCTCCAAGAAATTCCTTCTTGTTCTTGCTCCAAAAATGTGGAGAAGAGGGCCCCTTCTAGCTTCAAGATCCTCCTTTGGAAGCCTCCTTCAAGTTTCTTGCCCTCCAAGAGATCAATCCCTTCACTCCTTCAAGCTAGGATTTCTCTCCTAAGCTTCTAGAGAGAGAAAGAGAAGAGGGAAATGAGATAGGAGGGTGGAAATGGGTTGTTGTGAGGGAGGGTTGTGTTTTGAGATGGGCTAACCCAACTTAAATGCCCACATATTCTGTTTGTGCTGTCAGGGGCTTGAAGTACCGGTACGCGGGCTTGGGTACCGGTACGCGGATTTTGGTTCCGGTATGCCCCCCTGATTTCTCCAAAAATTCGAGGGCTGGATTTTCTTGATTTCTATAGGGTTCCGATCAAGGATTTAAGTGCCGTGGCACGGGGTCGTGTCGAAAACTTGCCGGCATGGTACGACACGGTGCGTGCCGAGCTGTGCCGATGAGTGCCGGTCACAAAAAATACATGCGTGCCGACACATAATGGCATGAAATATTTATTTTCTTCAATAAATTTTTTTAATTGCTTATTATGTATCTTTATCAAATATTTTGAACTTTATCGAAAAAATTACTTAGTAAATTAAAAAAAAGGGGTTTTGAACTGTGCCATCGGCACAGAGGCTGTATCGTGCCGGTATCTTGTTGGCACGGTGGATACGGCCCGTGCCGATGGATACTTAAATCCTTAATTCCGATACGTGCTTGGGGTACCGGTACTCCATTCAATAATCTGGTGTTTTGTAGATTTTGATCTTTCCAAGCTCGCTTTCCGACTCAACTTTGGTCTGGATGCCCTTTTCTTCGAACCAAACTTGCTTTAGCTCATCTTACCCATATTTTAGACATGTTGGTCTCTTATATGCACTTTGCCACTTTATCGAAAGCCGGAGCACTACATAACTCCACTGCAAAGATACCGCATAGGGCTCACCGGTCCGAACACGATCACTTTTCTAGAAAAGAATACCATTGCAGTGGTCAAATCGCTGGTGTACGTGAAATGCTCTATGAGTGGTGGCGATCGATGTTGTATGCTCAATAGCCAAATCATCGGCAAATAGCTGAGAGAAACAACTAGATAGTCCACCAACCAATAAGGTCAAACAAAATCACAGGAGTAATAGTTAAGTAATGAAATATTTACCGATTTCTAACACCGACCAACTAGGTCAACATCTGCTATATAAACAAGTAATGAAATATCTACCGCTCTACAACTCAAGAACAACCTATATGATGTATCAAGTGATGTAGAGCAACTATGATGATAAGTAAAACAAATATTAGCGACTTTGAGCACTATTTGTCCCTGCAAGTTCTTCTATTTTGTGATTCAAATTTTCCACCTCTTGTTTAGCAAGGACAATGAATTTTTCGACGCGAAATATCATAGCTGTCACTCTCAAGTTTTTCGTACTTAATGAGGTTAGCACAATTTGTTTTGAGGCCATTTTTGTCACATTTCTAACGAATAAACAAAAAATAAGTCATAAGTGCGTAAAGGAAAATTTTGTTGAGTTCATAATCACATTTATATGACCTACAACTTATTTTTCATTATTTAGTTCAGTTGTTTAAAGCAAGGATTTAAGTGTTGTGGCAAGGGGTCGTGCCGAAAACTTGCCTGCATGGTACGGTACGGTGCGTGCCCAGCCGTGCCGATGAGTGTCAGTCACAAAAAATATATGTGTGCCGAAACATAATGACATGAAATATTTATTTTTTTTAGCAACAAAATTTTCTAATTGCTTATTATGTATCTTTATCAAATATTTTGAACTTTATTGAGAAAATTATTTAGTAATTTAAAGAAAAAAAGATTTTGAGCTGTGCCATTGGCACGGGTGCTGTATCGTGCCGGTATTTTGTTGGCACGATACGGCACGGTGGATACGGTCCGTGCCGATGGATACTTAAATCCTTGGTTTAAAGTTATAAAATTAAGGCGCAAAACATACAATTTGCTCTACCAAAAAGAAGCACCTATTAGACTAAGTATGCATTAAAAAAAAACATTATGCCAAAATCTACATCTTTGTCATAAGGTATAATCATTCCAACAAATTTTCAAATGCATGCAATATATGATCATAAAATTGTTTTTTTTTCTTTTTTAATACTTTTATTTTTCATGCCTGTTGCACGTAGCGTGTGGCTGGGCCCACCGGCACACAGTTGGCTCGGCCTCAGCACCTATGCGGGGGCTTACCCGCAGGCCCAGCTCGTTGTGTTATTAGGCTCTTATTGGTTAGTTACTTATTATCCTAATATGATTATAAATTGGATACAAACATAACCGTAGTCCAATTAGATAACCATAGTCTGATTGTGGGCGCACTTGATTTGGTTTGAGCAAATGCCAATAGTACTTGAATGATTAAAGTTCATTAGATTTATTCATTTGGAAGAGAAGCTATATTCAATTTTTTGAATGATTAGTGTTTTTAACTGGAAGGAGCATAGGATATATATGTGTTATGAAATTGTTCTTTTGTGATGTAGGAAATTTGCATGATTTGGCAGTGGAATTGGAGGGCATGGGAGGTGGTGGAAAGATTCATCTAGAGGTAAATGTTCTTTTTATCGTAATTCATAAACAACAATTAAATGGAAGTATTCAGAAGGGCTTTCCTTTTTTGAATTTTTGAATCTTTAATCAAATTAGTTAGTTCTTAATTGTGCCTTATGATTTCTTCTAGCTATCAAAATTAGCAATTTTCCACAATTCAGGAGAAGCATCGGAGCATAATTTTCAAGTCATTGAGAAATCCTTGTAGCATTCTTGAATTTTCTGTTAACAAAATATTCCCGTGAAGTTATTATTATTAATGAAGAGGTATTAACGTTATTGCCAGAATAATGATATATTTACGAGAGTATTTAAAGTAGCGAAGTAGATGTGCAATGTACGTCACACATGATTGAGAGGCGAAAGTATATTTTTTCAAACAAAAGATTTTTTTGATCAATTGGGGATCTAACTATATGCATGAAGATAGATGGAGAGAAACATAAAGAAACAAAGGAACGGAAATAATACTTTTTTATTATTGGAGTGAGGCCCTCTTACCTAAAATCCATTTTGAAATAAGCCCCTCAACTATACTTTTGTTTTATTGACACTTCTTTTTTTAATTTCAGATTTTAATTAAAGTCAAATATTCGGCTAAATTTAATGGTTCTATTTGTTATTAGTTATTAATTATTTCTGCTTATTTACTGGAAAGTAATTAAATCACTAAATATCATAAAATCACTGATAAACTATGGTGCCCTAATAGTTCTATATCGGATGGGAAATTTATTATGATTGAGTAGATAAAAATCAGGGACCACAATACTAATAATTAGAAATAAGCATTTGGCGTCGACGGTTTGAGCAAAACGAGCTATTAGTGCTGGTGGGATGAGTTGTATCATCTAGTTTCAAAGCCATATTGCTAGCTGGAAGTGTGATATGCGTCTCACATTTCATGGCTTCTGTTTTTCCGAAAATGCCAATAAACTCTAATTTAATACCAATTCAGTATTAAGCATCCTATCCGTTGGTCGTGATTAATTTTTATTAGTCTTACACTTGAAAAATACTTTGTCAACAATAATTTTTAGCAATACTTTTGGATGCTCAGATTTGATTGGCGAAAGACAAATAAAGTATATGTCATTTTTTGTTCCCAAAATACCCTACTTTCTTATAGAAAGAATTTAAGAAATTTTATATTATCGCCTACACATTCGCAAAGTTAACGCATGAGAGATTATTATTTAATTCTCTTAATTTTGGAAATTTGTCATCCTATATTCTTTCTCCCATCAAATGTTAAAGTTGATTTATATAAATTTTTTTGGAGTTATTCTGAGCTAACTCAAAACATTTACCGAATTAATATTCGCAAATTTAAAATTACGACTGTAAAAAGTTTTGAATTAAATATAATTATCATATTTGAAATTAAATAATAGAAATAGAATATTCTATTCTTCCTTTTATAAAATCTTAAATTTTGAATTAATACAAAAACTAAAATACTAAAGATAATGAATTATTCTAAGTTTTTTATTTTTCAAGAGAATCACCTATAATTTATAATCATTTGTTATTTATCTCATGAAATTTTAAATTTTGTGTTATGTATATTTTATCTCCTATTCTGATCTATTTCAAATTATCCTAAACTATCACAAAATTTTAAATTCAATAACTCAATAATGACAAATTTAAAATTACCTAAAAGGTTGTTTTGAATTAAATACTATTGGAATAAATGCAAAATTTAGAATCATTTATTTTTATATCTAATTAAACCTAAATTTTAAATTAAAGTTTAACAATGATATCTAATTTGGTCCTACATTGACTTATTACATAGTATTCTTTTCTTCTAAATAATCATATCGAAAATTTTAATTTAGTGTACTAATTTTCGTAGTATGGTTATTATTAATTCACCTCAAATTTGAATACTACACTGGAATCACCAACGATATCTAAACTACTTATTTATACTGTATCTGTCACGCTCCGAGACCGCCAATTTGGACAGTTCGGGCACGCCAACAGACCCGCCAATCGAGCATGACCTCTCTATACCCGAAAGGAACGGTAACATCTAAAAATAATACATCAAGTGTTTGCGGAAGCTCAATATCAGAGTACAAAAAAACCACTACTAATTAAAAACTTTCATTCATTAAACAACCAGTTTAAACTATAAATGAAAGTATACATGAGTGAACCATAATATGAAATTTATTACATTTTCATCTCTCAACTTGAAACTAAACAATTTTACATCTTTTCCTCACAATACATAGTTCACTCAAAATATAAAAGGGATACATCTGCTAGACTCTCTAGGTCTCTATGCTGCTGGGCCCTTGCTCCTGTCGCATGCCTCGCCAGCTGCATCTGAATCTGGAAAAATGGTCACCCGAGGGTGTGAGAACTACTTAAAGTTTCCAGTGGGTTCAACCACCGAAAAGAAATGTTCTACTCCGCTTGGTCCAATGGAAGCAAGATAGTAGCGTAATAACTGGTAAATAACTACAGATGCTAACAAACATGTTTATATACATGTATGAATATATCTACACTATTTGTGTATGTTCATTGTCCCATTTCAATCAATCCTGCCATACTAGGCTACTATCCACAAGCTCGGCCGCTATGCCGCTATAAAAGGGTTACACTAATCCGGCCACCTTGGCTACTCTATAATTTCATTTATTTTCTTATTCACATTCTTGTGCTTCAGTTCAAGTTGTCTTGCCTCTTTCTTTTCACATTGCCTCAAATGAGTTTAAGGCATTTTGGCACTCATTTCCCTCGGGAGTGAAATATGCTGAAACCTCCCGTCTCGAATGAGCTTAAAGCACCTTAGCACTCATTCACTTGGGAGTGATATATGCTCAAACCTCCCATTGGCAACTTGCCCTTTTTTAATCTCTTTAGACACTTAGGCTTCACTTTTAGAACTTATCAATTGCCGGGTCCGGGAGTTCCAAAAGACGGATGCCTACAACCCTAATTAAACAAGAACAGGTTGCAGGCACCGCCTCATGTAGTTCTCGGCCCAAATACATAATCTTTTTCTTTTATTCATTTTAAGCCTTTAGCTTCTTTTGCTTTTTAAGCATTTTCTTTTCACTTTTCATTCAGTTCTTTCTTTTATTCATTTTAAGCCTTTAGCTTCTTTTGCTTTTTAAGCATTTTCTTTTCACTTTTCATTCAGATTAGTTTAAAGCATCTTGGCACTCATCCATCCGGGAGTGAAATATGCTCGACCTCCCGTTAGTACTCATGCCTCAATACTTGCTCGTTTACTTTTCTCTTTTATCCTAGGTTATTTACTCTAGGATAGCTTGGCTGTCTCTAACACTATTTTAGATTTGAACATTTTGTTCATTCACATTTTCACTTAACCTTGCCACTTGGCAATTTCTCAAATTCTTTCATTCTTATCTTTACTTGCTCATTCTCATTCTTTAACCCTATATTCATAACCTTAGGGTTGCACTATGTCACTTTCAATTGCACTCAGCCTAGAGTTTATTAACTCTATTACATTCAACTTAAGCCTAGAGTTGATTAACTCTATTCCAATTTTTCACATTCACATTAAGAGTTCATTGACTCTATTCCATATTTCTCACATTAACCTTGAGTTCATTAACTCTAGACGCATTCCAACCTTTTCCTAGAGTTCATTAACTCTATTTACCTTTTCCTCTTTACTTAGAGTTCATTATCTCTAATTGCATTTCCATCTTTTACCTAGAGTTCATTAACTCTATTTAAATTCCACATCATTCTTACCCTAGAGTTCCTTGACTCTAAGTTCCTTTTTTCATCATCACCTAGAGTTTATTAACTCTATGTTTCCACACTTCACTTAACTTAGAGTTCATAGACTATGTTGAATACTCTATTAGTCAACCTTAGGTTTTTCCTAAGACGATGCCACTCATTCATCTAAGGTTAATTCCTAGGTTTCATGCCACTCGTTTAACCTAATCTAGATTTTCTCCTAATTTTATATCCATGCACTTAGAAAATTAACCTTTCTCTAGGTTCATTCATATCATTTTCTAGGGTTGTACCCTAAACTTGATTTCATCCAACATTTACTCTTTGCTCTTCATACTCATACAAGATCTACCTACAATAGGTTTATCATAATCCCCTTTAGGGCTAAACCCTAATTATCCTCATATAGGATCTTATTAACCTAACACGCTTACTAACATGCTTCAAGGTTCAAAAGCAAAAGACAAAGGGGAGAGATCATCCATTTTCGGAAGAATCCCCCACCTTAAGCTCTTTGCAAGAAGGTTGGATTTGATCTCCTTCTCCTCCAAGAAAATTCCTAAAATAGGAATTAGAACTATAAGAGATTTTTCTATCTCTTTCATACCCTAAAATGATAATCCTAAACAAGATGAAACCATAAAGGAATCACTTCTTGATCTTCCAATATTATAAAACTCTTAAAAAGAAAATTCTAACCTCACTCATGCTTCTCTTGTGGGCTCTTGACCAAAGAGAAGGAAAAGGGCAGAAAATCCCCTTTTCAGGGTGCTCTTACAAAAGAGATGGTTTGATCTCTTTACTTTCATGAGAAAACCCTAAAAATGGGGGAGAACCCCATTTGTGAAGTTTTCCACCCCATTGGAACCCAAAAAGAACTCCAAAAATGAAACCCTAGATTTTTGGTTTACCTCTTTTGGTGCTCTTGCCCAAGAGAAAAGAGAAAAGAGGTGATGGAGAATGATTTGGAACTCTCCTTGATGTTCCCTTCAAGTTCCCCAAGCTCCCAGGTGCGAGAATTCCCCAGCCGCAGGGTTCTCAGCCTCCACTGTCCACCTCTGCTGCTTCTTCTCCTTCTTCTGCTGCTTCTCCCAGGAACAACAAGCACAGAGTGAGAGGAGAGAAATGGGAGAGAGTGAGAGCATGGGAGAGATAGAGTGAGAGAGGGGGTTTTATCAGTGGGTAGTTGGGAGTAGCTGGGTAGGTGAAATGACCAAAATACTCTCACTAAAATCCCCAATTTTCCCTTTACCCACGCGTTTTTCGCCGCGTTTCGGGCGCCCGAAACATTTTGCCGGGCGCTCGGAATTACGGAACACTGTTCCTCCGGGCGGCCCCTTCAGGGCCCACTACTATTCATTTGGGCGCCCCCAGGACATCCCGGGCGCCCGAATCCCTTGGTTCGCTGAAAACTCAGCTCTCGGTCTGGGTTTTCTGTAGCCCGGTTCGTGCGCCCGATTCTGGTCCAACCACCAGAATCAAGCTGGTTGGCCCTTTTTCTTCGCCGTTCCAACTCGCTTTTGATCCGAAAGCTATTTGTTTCGAATCGAACCGTTCCACCTCATTTTAATCATATTTTAAAATATGTTTGAAGTGATTTGACCGCACTTTACTACTCAAGCAAAGTCGGTGCACTACACTATCTCATGAAATTAAATACAAATAAATGGAGTTATAAATTCTTTTAATAAAATTTTAACTTTGATTTTTTTTTAAAACTTTACGGTCTCTAACTAAAATGCTTAAATTTTGAAATTTTCAACTTTCTTATTTATTACTAAATTTTTGATTTTTTATCTAAAAATTTAAAGTCGATGCCATTTAGCGATGGTGTTTGCCTTCTCATCTGTGTTCTTCCCTCTCTGTCTTTTCGTGTATGTAATTGTAGTATTTGTTTTGGTAATATTTTGCAATGTTCAATGTTGTTATTAAATATTTTGATGATAAAAAATACAAGTTATTTATATATATCTTATGTTTAAAAAAAATTAATTTACATTTTCTACATGCATTGCATGTACACTTGACTAGTGTATATATTAACAGTGTCGAATATGAGTGTTTAATTGTGTGGAATAATACAAATTGCTTGAATTTTTGATTGATTTGTTTATTTTTATTAACTAGCATAAATTTTGCAACTTTGATCTTCAATTTAAATTTCCTAATACCTATTTTTAGAATGTTATTTAATTTTCTCTTTATTTACTTAGTGATCAAGCTGTCACGCTCTGAGACCGCCGTTTGGGTCGGCTCGGGCACGCGCACAGAACTGCAGAATAGGCAAGGCCCTCCCTGTCACGCCTCGGGGTCGAAACTGCGACCCGGGCTCGGCAACAGATCCGCCATCTGTACGGAAACACCCGCACAGACGAAGTGTCTACCTTGCAAGTCAGATCTATAGCTAAACATGTATCAGAGCTGAAATAAAACTAGTAGCTACAGAAATCATAAACTGAACATCCGAATAAAAATAAATCCTCAAATACAGTCTCTCTCTCTCCCTATGTAAATAAATACAAATCTCTCAGACATGTCCAGTACAAAAGTGGAATCAGAAAAATACAGGGTACATCTACCTCTGACTCTCAAAATGCTGGTAAGGAACTACTCGGTCACGCCCTTACCTCGATCAGCTGTCTCCGCGCGAACACAAGCCGGAACAGCAACCTCTGGAAACCTGTCACCGCAGCGGGTGTAAGAATTACTGCAGAAGGTAGTTCCCAGTGGGTACCGTCACCAATATCCACGGTATGCCCACTAAGTCTACTGGAGGCAAAACAATAGGTATGCAGATAGATAATATGAAAGCTGGAATGAAACTACAGCTAATATGCCTCAAAGTATCATGCTCAAAGGAAAACTCAACTAAGAACATGCTATGCATCCACTCGCTCACGAGGTGCTCACATAACCCAATCTCAGTGACTGCCACATCGGGTCCAGTCAAGCCTGCGCCCCTTAGTGTATCAACCAGGGCGTCCCATCGGACTATCTCAGTATCACACAAAGCGACCTCTAGTGTATCAACTAGGCGCATCATCATCATCGCATCCGGAGCGTAACTCGAGGGGAGCGACCCCACCGAGCTCAAGCGTGTCTCATCTGGCATAAAAAGCGGTATCTGCAGGCTACAATCCACGATCAAACAGTTCGGAAACTCGAATACCCAAATAACCATAACTCAGTCGGAGAACCCTCCACGACTCAATCCAACAATGCCTAAAGAAACATAGCTAAGTCGGAGAACCCTCCACGACACAATCAGCTAATGCCCAAACCATGATCTAGAGTAAACCAATCGACTTCCATGAAGGGCCGAATATTTCGAAAGACTGACACCTACAACCCAAATCAAACAAGAACAGGCTGCAGGCACAGCCGCCTATAACTTCCGACCCAACAATGGAATCAGTCCTCAATCTCTCACATAAGAGGCCCGAAAATTCCGAAAGACTGACGCCTACAACCCAAATCAAACAAGAACAGGCTGCAGGCACAGCCGCCCGTAGCTTCCGCCCCTGAAGTGAAACAAATGCCCAATCTCTCATGACACTAGAAACTCATCCCACAGAGTTCTAAAAATCCACTCGCCCCCCTGGCACGAGGATATATGCATCCCGAACTACCTGGACCATCCATAATGCTCTCGATATTTTAAAACACTTTAAAATCAGAGTTTAACTTAAAACCGGTTATAGAAATTTTATGAAGGTCCAGATGCATCCCGAATGTCAAGAAAATATGCAGTCTAGTGTCAAATCATCTCTAGATCTTGCAAAAAATATCTGGGGCTCAGGATTGTCTTTTTATAATTTTCTAGGCAACTATCAGATTTACCAACTATAATAACAGATAAACTATACATGCTCAACATGCATACAGAAGCAGTAGAGGGCATTCCACAAAGCTTGGAAGAATTTCCAACCCACCTAGATCGCTTTCCACAGGCAACGCTGAAATCGGTGAAGTGCGGACTCACTGTCAAATTCCGCCGAAAACGGCACCTCGGCTCTCGGTCGCGCGCAACTCCACCGCGTGTCCCAAAATTCACACTGGAGCACTCTGCTCACTTACAAGGCCTCAACCAAGGTCTCCATCTGTACTCGGGTCAAAACCGCCACGCTCCGTCAACCCGCCTGCGCACCCAGCCCGCGCGCCTCCGCGGCTCCGCACAGTGCGCAGGGCCCTCACGCGCGCTCCTCCACGGCACGCGCAACACTCGGCTGCACCACTCAACACAGGGAAGAAGAGGAAGATGGGAAAAACCATTTCCAAGCTCAAAAATCCATTCCTCTGTCCAAATCCGAAAAGCCGAGAAAATCCGAAACTCGGAAAAATCACCGTACTCACCTTCGTACTGTGTCCGCGCGCGTGCGAGCTCCAACCGGGCTTCCTCAACAGGACACGCTCACTCCCGTGCTCACGATCAGCATCCGATGCCTCGGCGCGAAGAAGAACCCACCAAGAAACCCACAGCCACTCCCTCTCTCTCACTCTCAATCTCCATCTTCCTCTCCTTCTTTCTCTCTTTTTTTTCTCTTCCCTGATTCCAGCTGAGAAGACAGGAGGAAGGGTCACTATATAAAGAGAAGAGGGAGTTAATGCAGTCTGCAGGGGTGGGTGGGAAGTGAAAATACGCTTTTACCCTCGTTGTTCCAAGTTCTGGAGGCTGAGTACCGGTACTCGGGTGCTCAGTACCGGTACCCAAGCACAAAAATCCCAACCCGAGAGCCAACTCTGATCAATCCAACATTGGGTACCGGTACCCATCACGATGTTCCGGTACCCGGCCCCGCGTTCCGGTACTCCTCTCCGCGTACCGGTACGCAATGCCTCTCTAGGCTGAATCAAGCTGGGGCTTCCAATTTCGACGCAGCCAACTCACTTTTCAATCAAAAGGCTCCCGCGTCGATCCGAAACATCCCGAACTCAACTGTAATCATATTCTGAACCTGCTGCAGGCGATTTCACCGCACCACGCCATCTTGCGAAGTCGGTGCACTATACGAAGTCCCGGTACTCTACACTCCCCTACCCGAATGAAGCGGTAACAAACATCCATCATGTACAAATTTTGCACAAAACGGATTCATGTAGCATCAGAGTTATACTACTAACATCTAATCTATCTAGTCGAACTTTACACATAAAGTTTACATCATTTAACGTATCTTAAAGTATTACAATTCTCAATGCTTTACAATAGGGCTTTTTCTAGACTTCTTACTTGGTTTATCTACTCCGTGACTTTTTTGTCGCGGTCACGTGCCTTGCCGGCAGCACCTGGATTTGAAAAAGAGGTAACTACAGGGAGTGAGAACTATTGAAAGTTCTCAGTGGGTGCAACCACCAAGAAGGAATGTTCAATACTCACTTACTCCGCAGGAGGCAATAGAAAAGATATGATAATCATAATAACAATCATTTCTAATTTAGATGCGCAGTAAACAAATTTACAGCTATAATGCCTCGTATACCCAAATATTACCTTGCCACTCCTTAGAGGTTTATCCAACTATCCCATGTCTTTAACCATTTACTTCATCAGTTATGTTTTGCACCGGGCCTCATAGAAAGCCGAGAGAGATCATACTACTCTCCACTCGATTGACCTATACACGCACCACTTGGAAAGCTGAGGGATGATAGTATTACTATCCAATCGGTTAACTCGTACACACACCTCATGGAGATCTGATGTCACGCCCCAAGACCGCCAATTTGGTTGGTTCGGGCACGCCAATAGATCCACCAATCGGGTATGACCTCTCTATACCCGAATGGAACGATAACCATCTCAATCACAATGAGTACAATGAGACATACATGAGTATCAGAGTATAACTATGCATTCAACTTTAAAAATAAAAACAACTGAGTAAAGTTGAAATGTAAGTACATGAATGAACATTAATATACTGTTAATTACAAGTTTTCTTTTTATTTTTCCTCTCTCAAAATACAGTGTTCACTCTGTACCAAAAAGAAAGGGGCACTCTAGACTTGCTAGGTCTGCTACTCTGCTGGGCCCTTGCCCCTGTCACGTGCACTGGCGGCACCTGGATCTGCAAAAGGTGGAAACCACGGAGTGTGAGAACTACGAAGTCCTCAGTGGGTTTATCCACCGAGAAATATGCTCTACATTTCTTTGTTCAATGGAAACATTAGTAGCATAAGGTAAGCTGTAAATTCTACACTAGTATATAGGTATAAAAACTTCTACACTACTAGTTCATGCACAATACCACAATGCTACTATGCCATGCCACACTAGGCCACACTACTATCCTCGGCAACTATGCCGCTACTCAAGGGTTACATCTAACCCGACCGCAATCGGTCACTCTAAATATTTTATGATTTAGGTTTCAAAGTAGGTGCTTCATAGAGAGTTGACTTATGCGTGGAACCCTCTCTACTTGGCGGTTGCTTGGGCTCCTTTAGAGCCATTACTATGGAGAGTTGACTTCTGCGCGGAACCCTCACCAACTTGCCATGAATGAGTTTAAGACATCTTGGCACTCATTCGCAATGGAGAGTCGAAATATGCTCGTAATCCTCCTCTCGGGAGTCGAAATATGCTCGTAACCAAGGATTTAAGTCCCGTGGCACAGGATCGTGCCGAAAACTTGCCTGCACGGTACAGCACGGTGCGTGCCGGGCCGTGCCGATGAGTGCCGGTCACGAAAAATATATGTGTGCCGACACATAATGGCATGAAATATTTATTTTCTTTAGCAATAAAATTTTCTAATTGCTTATTATGTATCTTTATCAAATATTTTGAACATTATTGAGAAAATTATTTAATAATTTAAAGAAAAAAGAGTTTTCAGTTGTCCCATCGGTGCGGGGGCTGTATCGTGCCGGTATTTTGTTGACACGATACGGTACGGTGGATACGGCCCGTGCCGATGGATACTTAAATCCTTGCTCGTAACCCTCTCGTTGGCACTTTATCACTTCCGTAAGTTTTCTTATCTTTATTTTTCTCTTTTACCCTAGATTATTAACTTTAGGATAGCCAAGATGTCCCAAGGGCACCAGAATCACATTAAAGTTCTCTTGTTTACCCATTTTACACCTTTGACTCTAAGTTCATAATTCTAGGGTTCAAAATGCCCTAAGGATACCAACTAACTCATACCATGTCACTGTAACCTAGTTCAATGACTCTATGTTGAGACTCTATCATTCCCACTTTAGGTTTTTCCCTAAGTTCGATGCCACACCTTTTGACCTATATTCTTCCTAGATTCCATGCCACACATAAACAATCCTACAACTAGGTTTTGTTTACACATAGGTTTTTTATAGGGCTAAAAGCCTAAAACCCTAGTTTTCCCTCTTTTTACATTACTTAGGGCTGAACCCTATTTCCATGCCGCACATAAACATGCGCGTCGAAAGCTTGATCCGAAGCTTCTACGCGATCCCTGAGCTCGAGCTCCACCTTGGCGTCGAGTTTAGAGAGAGAGGGAGAGGCGACAGAGAAGGAGGGAGAGGGCCCCACCCCTCTCGCTCACTGTGAGTGTGTGGGTGTGTGTGTGCTTTAGGTGTGCGTACATGGAAGAAGGAGAGGAGGGTTCCCTTTAAAGGTCCACTATTTTGGAAATTACGAAAATGCCCACATTTTCCATGTGGACGGACTAGTCCTGAGGATCACGGGCCGGTCCCCAAAGGTCACCCCCCCAGGGACTTCACCCACTGATGGACTGGTCCGTTTCCTGCGGTTCGGTACCCGAACCCTTGTCTCTCAGGGTTCGCGGAGAGTGTCTGGACTTCCTCTCAAGGTTCGTTCTCTCCACGGCCATGGTCTGGTCCTTCCTTCAAGGTCCGGACCCTGAACTATTCTTAACCCTGTTTTGCTTTGTCGGAAAATTTTCAATTTTGCTCATTGGGATTCCAACACTCTACTAACTATCCCGAAACCCTCAGAACACTCTACTAACTATCCCGAAACCCTCGAAACCCTTAGAAGCGAAGAGGACTCGTAAGGGTTCAACTCTGTAAAAGGGGGCTCCAAGGCAAACTCCAAAAAAACCAGAAATGAAGGAGGGAGGGGCCAATTTATAGAAAATCTGGAAAAAATCGACTTTCGGGTTCAGGGCCAAACTTTCGGGCGCCTGAAATCGCATAGTGGCGTGCTCGGGCACGCGGCAGGCATCCGCGCAGCGCCTGAATCGCCTATCACGCACCACATGTCCCCGTCCGACCGGTGGTTGGCGCCGGCCAATCGGAGCCTGCCACGTGGAAAGGCGGGGCGCACGGCGGGGTGTACGCGGCGTTGACTGCGCTGGGTCTACCGCGCCCGCACGCCCGGCCAATGCCGCTGCGCCACGTGGCTCCGCCCGCGCCAACTGCGGCGCGACGCGTGGAAAGAGGCCCGGTTCAGCGGCTACAGTACTCCAACTTTTCGGGCGCCTGGATCCAGCTTCTAGGCGCCCGAATCCACAGAAAAAACTTAAAAAACAGTGTTTTGATCGTTTTTTCGCGCTGAGTCCGTTTCTCGCGTCCGTTTGACGCGCAAACGCACTTGACACACAAAAATAGGTGTCTCAAAGCCGCTGACCACGTCGCCAAGCATCACAGGGATCCGGGACTCCATACCTAGGCTGCGTGCTGACGGATCGGTCTCTTTCCCGAGGTCCCATCCTCGAACGCAGACTTATTAGGATCGCGACCACGGTCCGGACTCCTCTTCTTGGGTCCGATCTTATCCGCCAAGGTCCGGACTCCCAACCCAAGGTCCGGACTCGGAGAGCTATTTGCTCAATTTTTCTTCGTCTCGAAGTGCATGTTTTCGCTTTCTTCGTCTCGAAGTGCATGTTTTCGCTCCACGAAACTTTAATCCTCTTCTAATCATTTCGACATGCTCGGAATATATTTCTTAATACGCGCCATCTTTTTGACTATTCCGGGCTCTTTTTGAGCTGAAGTTCATTACGATATTTTCTTCAAAACTTATTTTCGCACTGAACTCGCGTCGAAAACACTCGAATGAGCTTCGAACTTCGCCCAAATCATAGAGATGGTTTCTCCAAGCCATTTTCCACCAGACTTCGCTATTTCGTAGGAGCCCGGTTCATTACATCCCCCCTCCTTATAGGAGTTTCGTTTGCGAAACTAAAAATTGCCATACCTCAACTTGGTTCTCTGAATAGATGAGGATAACGCTTCCGCATTGTGCTTTCGAGCTCCCAGGTAGCCTTTCCCTCATCATGGTTGGTCTATAATACCTTCACATAAGGGATTGAGCGATTCCTCAACTTTTTCTCCTGTCGGTCGACGATTTCCCACGAATATTCATTGTAACTCAAATCTCCCGCAAATCCAGTGGCGGGTAATTAATAATATGAGCCGAGTCGTAAACATATTTGTGGAGTAGAAACATATGGAAGGCATCATGTACTCCCTCCAAATCTGGAGGCAATGCTACTCGATATGCTACAGGGTCGATCCGCTCCAATACCTCAAAGGGACCAATAAAGCGAGGACTCAACTTTCCCTGCATTCCAAATTGCACCACGCCTTTGGTAGGTGATATCTTTAAGAATACATGATCCCCAACGCTAAAAGTCAAATCGCGTCGCTTTTTGTCGGAATAGTTCTTTCGCCGACTTTGCCCAGATTATAGTCTTCTATTTCATACCATCCTTATCCTTATAATGTTGCAGTCCATATGCCGATACAGGTGACTGTTGTCCATTATATCCACGATCTAGCTGCATATGTAGCTTACATACGAGGATACAATGAGATGTACCAGCAATATATGATTTTCTCACAATACCAGCAATACCTATACCAAAATTGTCAAATAAATCTTGTATCTGTAGATGACAGTATGCCATATGATCCACTGCGACGATTTATGTGGAACTAAGCAACCATCTCTCTGTAAAGATGTATATTTAAATAATTATTGTACTTGTGAATTGTATTATTATATTTTATTCCTATTCTCTATGAGGTATAGTTGTACTTTATATATAAGAAAACTTACCAGTACGTTAATTGGTGAGTATAGTAAACTATATATATAGCCAATATTCATAATTATTTAACTAAACCTTTCAAAATAATATTATAAGAGCTTATTGGTAACAAAAATATTTTAAAAAAATTGTGCCAGAGCGTGCCGCTGGGAGGTCATGCGTATTCATCAGTATGGAAGAGTATTACGTGTCGGTACGGAAGCGTGCTTGTGTCGTATTGTGCCAGGCGAACATCGGCACGCCCCCGTGCCACGACACTTTAATCCTTGGTTTTAAAGTTTTTTATATGTAAAGTATAACTATACCTCATAGAGAATAGAAATTAAAATACGATAACAAAATTTACAAGTACAATAATTATTTAAATTTATATCTTTACATAGAGATGACTGCTTAGTTCTACATAGATCACCGTGGTGGATCATATGACATATTGTCACTTGCAGATCAAGGATTTAAGTATCCATCGACACAGTCTGTATCCACCGTGCCGTATCGTGCCAACAAGATACTGGCACGGTACAGCCTCTGTGCTAATGGCACAGCTAAAAATCCTATTTTCTTTAAATTTCTAAGTAATTTTCATAATAAAGTTAAAAAGATTTGATATAGATAAATAATAAGTACTTAAAAAATTTTGTTGCTAAAGGAAATAAATGTTTCATGCCATTATGTGTAGGCACATATGTATTTTTTGTGACCGGCACTCATCGGCATCACTCGGCAAGTGCCGTGCTGTATCGTGCCGGTAAGTTTTCGGCACTACCCCGTGCCATGACACTTAAATCCTTGCTGCAGATACAAAATTTATTTGACAATTTTGGTAGATATTGCTGGTATTGTAAAAAATTAATATATTGTTGGTACATCTCATTGTATTGTCATATGTAATCTTCATATGCGACTGGATCGTGGATATAATGGACAACAGTTACCTATACTGGCGTATGGATTGCAACATCATAAGGCAAGGATTTAAGTGCCGTGGTACGGGGTCGTACCGAAAACTTGTCGGTACGGTATGACACGATGCTGTACTGAAGAGTGCCGGTCACAAAAAATACATGTGTGCCGACACATAATGGCATGAAATATTTATTTTCTTTAGCAACAAAATTTTCTAATTGCTTATTTTATTTTTTTATCAAATATTTTAAATTTTATTGAGAAAATTACTTAGTAATTTAAAGAAAAAAAGGTTTTGAAATGTGCCATCGGCACAGGGGCTGTATCGTGTCGGTATCTTGTTGGCACGATACGGCACGGTGAATACGGCCTGTGCCGTTGGATACTTAAATCCTTATCATAAGAATAAGGATTGTATGGAATAGAAGAACTGTAATGTGGGTAGGGATGGCAATCCAGCTCGCTGTTCGCGAGCCAACTCGTGTTCGGCTCGAAGTGAGCTCGAGATCGAATCGTTCGTTTATTAAACGAGTCAAACACGAGCCGAATTTTCCAGCTCGTTTAATAAACGAGCCGAACACGAGCTGGGGTCAGCTCGCTCGTGTTCGGCTCGATAATAGCTCGAATATATATATATATATATATATATATATATATATATATATATATATATATATATATATATATATATATATATATATATATTACTATTTAGGTTTTAAACTATCAATTTTTTGTGAATTTTAATTGTTAGATTAAAATTTTAATTTTTTAATTTTTTTCAACTTTACACCTAATAGTAGGAATGAAAATCAAACTTGTTGTTCGCGAGCCAGCTCGTGGCCGACCCCAGCTCGCTCATGTTCGGCTTGTTGACACCCCTAAATGTGGGTATGCCGTGTAAAGTGTAAACACCATGTTATAAATTTTTTTACCTACCTAATAAGTAGATTTTCGATTAGCTATTTCTTTGTCTTTTTTTTAAGATCGAAAAAGAAAGAGAACGGAGTAAAAAATAGGAAGAGAAAAAAAATAGAGGAAAATATGTAAGAAGGGAAAGAAAGAAAGAAAGAGAGAGAGAGAGCATAGGAGAAGAAAAAGTAGAGGATGAGAGAGAGAATGAGAGAGGCCCACAAAAAAAAAAAAATGCAAAGTGTGCCCGTGTTGGCATAGTGCTGCAATACCCTTTTGGGTATCGCACAGTCTTGTGCGATAGCAGCGATACGTATTGCGACAAAGGGGGGTCACGTGAGACCCTTTAGTACTGTGTACGTGCCGTACGGCATGAGGTGGTACTTCAATCAGTGGTCGTACACCAAGTTGGTAATGTTATAATAAAAGCCAACATGAGTCTGGCTAGAAACATGTGTAATAACTTTAGTGAACATGCTTTCTGATATTCTATACAGTTTATAAATTTGACAATTAGATGACTGAAATGAATAATGGAAATTCATACATGATGAAGAGCCAAAAACATTTTGAGATTTTCCACTTGAGCCATCTAGTTGTTGATAAATGCAGATACCTGGACAAAGATTTTCACTGCATTGCCATTTGTATGTTTTAGATACTGAGGAGGAAAACTTGAAATATATTGAATTTGTTGCTAAACTGTTAATAGGTTTTGTAGATTTTACCCTTAGTAATCAAGATATATTGTTTTCTATTTCTAATATGGTATTTCCGTAAAAAAAGAATGCTTCGTTATGGCAGTCATTTAGCTATCTTTTACAGTTGGATTATATCACTTTTATAGCGAGAGATATTTATGTTAATTTCATGGTATCTGAGGAAATATACACAATAAGCCTAATGGTGAATGCCATAGCAGATAACACGAGGTCCGTTAACTGAACGGACGGAGAATATAAAGCCACTTTGGCCAGAATGACCAAAATTACACTGTTACAATTGTTTATTGTCATCTATTAATTTGGCCAACTATCCTCTTGGTTTTCAATGTGCAATTCTTGCGATCTGCTTTGCAGTGAGTGAAATGTTGCGTTATTTGTGTTTTGCAGTGAGTGGAATGTTGTGTTATTTGTGTTCTTTCACACCGGTTTCATAACCACTCCCATATGATCAAGTTGTTAACGAGCTATCTTTTCTTCCATTTGATTTCTGCAGATTAAATTTAGGAGCTACGATGACATAGAAAGAGACAAACAGTGGTGGAAAATACCTTTAGTCTCTGACTCTCTCCTAAAGAGTAGCTTAGGAAATACTTTTAAAATGGTTCTTGGATCTGACAGTGTAAATGCTAGCCGGTTTGTAAAATCTGCATTTGGGCAGTTAAATTCCTTCACATACGCATACATTCAGAAACCTTCCTCTTCTGATAGTTATAATACCGATAAATCTAAAGAATCAGAAAATTCTACTAATACTTTGGCTGGCCCAGAGGAAGACAGAGGTGATGAATCAACTGTTTTGAATGTTAATGGCAGTGAGAATAGTTCATTTGAAAGAAAGTACAAGTCATCTTCACGATCGGATGAGTACTTTTGGAAAGCATTTACTGACATAGTTAGCAAAAATGTCCTCCAAAGGTTTGGATTTTCTCTTCCTGAGATTAAAATGTGGGATGGATCTGATGTACTTAATAAATTGGGTTTGCAATCAAAACAAATTGCAGAGAAGGAATATGTTGATTGTGGGCTTGCAACCCCAGAAATAATAGAAAATAATGAAAACAAGAATGACCTTTCTTCTACTAAAAATAGCATTCCATCTTCACTTTTAGACATTAAGAAAGTATCTGGTGATGTACTAAGTCAAACAGAGACTGTATTTGGAGCACTGATGGTTCTCACTGGGACCCTTTCACAACAGAAAAAAAACTCATCTACCGTAGGAGAAGAAAAGAATAAAATAGATGCTTCTGTGAATGAAGAACAAGTTCCAGAATATGCCATGAATAATGAAGGTGGTATTGCAATAGAAGAAATGATATTAGATACAAGAAAAGCAGAGGAGATGAGGCGATTGTTTTCAAGTGCAGAGAGTGCTATGGAGGCCTGGGCAATGCTTGCTACTTCATTGGGCCGGAGTAGTTTTATCAAATCTGATTTTGAGAAGATATGTTTTCTTGATAATATTTCTACAGACACACAGGCAAGTTCTTCAATTTCATAACTGTGGCCTTGCAAATGGAGTTATATTATTACTGGGTAAATTGTATAATTGCAACTTGACCCTGAACTACAATTGTGTCTTTTGCTATTTAAAGCATTTGATGCCAACTGACTACTACTGTGACGTGACTGTTTTAACCTTTTTTCAAATAAACTGAAATGCAGTTAGTCAATAAACTGAAACACAATTAGTCATTTCACAGGAGAAGGGTAAAATGATTGCTCAGAAGAAAAATTATGTTTATTGACAGTCAAGGGTGTTAATTACAATATATAAGAAAGTTCGAGGACTGAAGACTTTGATAAAAGTTTTGGGATTAATTGGCTATAACAAGGACTGTCCATACATTTAGGTAAATTAAACCATTAGTCTCTAATCTATTCTGTGAGTTCCACTTTGATCCCTAAAAGTTCTCAAACTTTTAAAATGTTCTATTGTTTAGTTGTGCTGTAAACTATTATCACTCAGGGAGTTGGAATCTAATGTGGCAGGACCACTCACAATTACTAAGATTTTTTCTCATGCGTGTGAGAGAAGACTCCCACCCTCGAATCTCTGAAATGCAAGGGTTTGTATTGGTCACATGGGTAAAAATGCACGTGACTTGGCATTTTGGGTTTTCTTTGGCAAGTGCTTTTTTGTCACATATGATTTACAGTCTTAGGATATATGGCTTGGCATACCACATTAATTTCCATCTCTTTGGGTGGTGGAAGCTGACAGTGGGACAGATTGAATTTTAAGAGTTTGCCGCCCTAATCTAAATTTCACAGATCATAGTGAAATTTGACGCTAGATTTGACTAATGATGTAATTTACAATTACTATTTTCACTGAAAAATATCTAACAAATCTAATGATGAAAGAGCTGCAGGTGGCTATTTGGCGTGATTCTTTGCAGAGAAGGCTTGTGATTGCTTTCAGAGGAACTGAACAAGTGCGTCAACCTTTTAGGAACCCTTCCTGTTAATGAATGGTGAATGGCCAATTATTCAAATAGTTTAAATCCTAGATAACCCGTTATCCTATATTCTTTTGCAGGCTAAGTGGAAGGATTTGCTGACTGATTTAATGCTTGTCCCTGCTGGGTAAAACCTGTTATGTGATTCGATGCTTCCACTTACATGGCTAATTAGAAAAAGCTGACAATTAAATAGACACAGTGCTGCCTGAACTACTTGATAGCATGCATTCTTACCATTTTCCTTGGCATAACCTCTCTGATAGTAGTTGGGGAAAGTTTTCTTCAGATTTAATTCTCAATTTTGTCAATTTCTTCCAAGGATTTAAGTGCCCATCGTCACGGGCCGTATATACCATGCTGTATCGTGCCAATAAGATATCGGCACGATACAGCCTCCGTGCTGATGGCACAACTCAAAACTCTCATTTCTTTAAATTAGTAAGTAATTTTCTAAATAAAATTCAGAAGGTTTGATAAAGATATATAATAAGCAATTAGAATATTTTGTTGCTAAAGAAAATGCATATTTCATGCCATTATGTGCCGACACCAAGGATTGAAGTGCCGCCCGTGCCGGGCGGCACTGGGCGGCACGTACCGTGCCCCTACAATAGGGGCACGGTACGGAGGGGGTATCTACCCCCCATCCCCGTCTCGGCGATACCCATTGGGTATCGCCCGTGCCGTGCCGAGCGTGCCGAGATTTTTTTTTTTTTTTTTTTTTTAACATGGTTTTATAGTAAACATATGGTTAAATACTTATTATACTTGTGAATTTTATTATTATATTATTATTTCTATTTTCTATGATGTATAGTTGTACTTTATATACAAAAAAAGTTATCAATATGTTAATTGGTGAGTATAATAAGCTATATATAGCCAATATTCATAATTTTTTGACTAAATATTTCAAAACAATATTATAAGAGCTTATTGGAAACAAAAAAAATAAAAAAAAATCGTGCCAGAGCGTGCCACTGGGAGGTCATGCGTATCTATCGGCATGCAAGTGTGCCACGTGTCGGCACGGAAGCGTGCCCATACCGTACCGTGCCAGGCGGAGAGCGGCACACCCCCGTGCCACGGCACTTAATTCCTTGGCCGGCACACATGTATTTTTTGTGACCGGTACGTATTGGCACGGTGCGGCGCATTATGCCGTACCGTGCCTGCAAGTTTTCAACACGATTCCGTGCCACACACTTAAATCCTTGCTTTCTTCCTTAATTGTATGGTTAGAATTTTCATTAGTAGTTTACAGGTTGACTCCTTATTTCTTCGAGAAATTCTACTTGTACACCCAAAAAGAGGGGTGTAGATCTTACACCCTCCATCCTAGTGCTCACAAAAACCCAAATGGTTTTTAGTAAAAACAAAAAAAGTTTGATGTGACAAGTAGAGAATTAATGGCCTTTGGATGAAGTGGGGTGTAAGATGTGCACCCTACTTTGGAGTGTACCAGTAGCATTGCTCTTTTGTATCAACATCTGTGAACACTCCTTTCAGAGAGCATGCTAATTTTGTATGAACATCTATGAACACTCATGAGCCACAATAATGTGTGTTGCGAGTAAACTGCGACTAATATGCGTATTCTTGCTATTTAGAGAAGTGAATATAGAGATTAATAGGGTTGCCTTGGGCCTGTTGCCGGTACTAGTAATTTGGTCTGGAGCTTTCTCATCGATGTTGGTAGGCCCACTTACTTGAGCTATGCCTATTGGTGCTAGAAGGTCAATTGAAGCCTAGTATCAGGACACAAACCTAAGGTAGTTTCATATTATGGAACCTTTAGAATACACATGGAACCTTTTGAATACATGCTCAGCTACATTCTTCTAAATGTGTATACTCTCAAAATGATAAGATGCATACAATAAATCTGGAAGTTCCAACTAGAACATTCACCTGACCTAAACTATAGGTGAAGCTATTCAACAAAATGGTTTCTTTATTTCCAAACCTTTTCAATATTCCTTGATGTTCTCTGTTGATATATCATCGATTTCTTCGAGTGACTAAGCTTGATTTTGCCATTTTGCAGACTGAACCCTGAGAGACTGGGTGGTGGCTTTAAACAAGAACTCCAAGTAAGTCATATATGTTTTCCTGTGTGTTTTTTATAGCTCTTGCTAAGCATTTCATTATCTTTTTTCATGTTTTAAGGAAGTTTTCATTTTTGTGCATTCGTCAGGTTCATAGTGGGTTCTTAAATGCCTATGACTCTGCTAGGAATAGAATCATGACACTGATTAAAGTCTTCATTGGGTATCTGTAAGTGTTGCTTTAAAAAGTTTAACTTCATACTGAATTTCTTCTTGGTTTAAATCTGGCTGTAAACCTACAAGAAAATCAAATGTACTGATCATAGGTTATTTCCCTATAGTTTAATGTGAAGATCTTCGCTGATCATAAGTTTTATTTGTCTTGCGGACAGGGATTTTACTAACATGATTGCTTAGCATTTGCTAATATGATTTTTTAACATTTGCAGAACAGACCATTTCACCATGAATTTGAGTTTAGACACTGGAGTCTGGACATATGTTTTTGCATAGTAGCTGTTTAACTTGCTAGTTCTGTAGACTCTGTTAGTTGATTTCTCTAATTTCAAGCCATCAAGAGGCGAAAATTTCATGCAATAAAATTTCGTTGGAAATACGCTAGTGTAACTTCTATATCTACGGGGAAAAATTCTTTGATTCTATTGTGGTAATTATTTGGTAAAATTTTCAACACTGCATGTTTACAAATATATCTGTCAAATATCGCATGTTTTATTTTTATTAATATTTCAGGTTCTATATGTAAAATCCGCTAACTATAAAAAAAGTTTTTTGATCTTAGGGTTAATTAGAAATTTAGAACCCTAACCCTTTCTCTAATTCTCTTCTCTGAAACCCACACAGTATCAGAGCACCAATGAACAGAATAGGGTGAATTAATCTCAAAAGAAGTGGAAAGGTCCAAGCAGGATCTCTTTGCTGGTTGGGCCTCCAAAAATCCTCCCTGCTCACTCCAGTCCCACTCACCTGATTCTGCTCACTCTCCATCATCATTGCCAACCAACCATCATCGCTGCTTGGTGAAGGACATGTGAAGGGCTGCCGCAACCATCCATAGAAGGCACATCGGAAGTGTGAAGGACTTGCAGCAGTAGAAGCGCATGGGTTTTGCATCAGTGTTGTGCTGGATGCTACATGGGCCATATTGTTAGAATATTGCGCAAGATAAAAAGCAGAGGAAAAGAAAATCAAATAAAACTTAATTTCAAAACTTGAGATCCGAACTCAAATAAACCACATAAAATAGGATCCCTCGTGTATTTAAGATTAAAAAGAAAAAGATCGAATCTTCACTTTTGCGTAGAGAGATCTACACCGCAATGTGATGATCATGAAATTTGGTTCTCTTGAAGCCGCATACGCGTCCGGCCTCTACAGGTATACACACGAGATTTCTGATCTGATCGAAATTCTCACCGGGGTGCTAGCTCCCTTGCAGAGAACGTCTTTCTTTGATCGTGGATATTTTGGAAAAGAGAAAGAGTAGGAAAGAGATGACGACTAGGGTTCTAAAATCTCTTGTGCGTATAAAGAGGGATATAATCCCTTTTATAATCATTGAGGATAAGAATAAAATTAGATTTAAGTTTGTTTTATCCCTAATTAGTTCAATTGATTAAATCTTAATTTAATTCGACTTGAACTTAATCCTAATTTGATCAAATCAAATCAATAATGCAATATTTGCACTTAAGTCCTCTCACAACTCACTAACTATTATTGGTAAGCCATCTCTTGCAACATTTGCACTTTAATATTACTAATTTGTAATAATTACAAATTAGTCCAATTATCAACATATTGGCAATTAGGTACTCAAGCTATTCAACAATAGGCTTTATTCTTATGTGTGCCCAAATGTTCTATTCTATCTGATAGTGAGATATATTGTGATCATCATCAACAATATCACTGAAATTTTTTTTCGGTGGGTCGAAACCAAGGATTAAAGTGCCGTGGCACGGAGGTGTGCCGGCCGTTGCCTGGCACGATACGGCACAGGCACGCTTGCGTGCCGACACATGGTACGCTTGCGTGCCCACGGGCACGCACAACCTTTTAGTGGCACGCTTTGTCACGATCTTATTTTAGTTTTTTCCGTCCAATAAGGCTTTAGAATGTTATTTTAAAAATTTTAGAGTAATATTTATAAATTTTGGCTGTGTATTGATTTGTCTTGATCTAATATCAATAATAGTTTACTAACTTACTAGTTAATAGCTTAATATAGTAGTAGTCTTCTTTATAGGTGAAGTTAAATACAACTACAGCTCATGGAGAAAATTATGTTTTTAAAATTTTTTATAAAAATTTGTAAGATCCATTCGTATTGATTCGATGAAAATCATATGATGACTTAGACTAAATTAGAATGAGACCCCAAGTGCACTGATAGTTTTATTTCATTTTTAAATTTTTAAAAAATATTTATGAATTTTTTTTTAAAAAAATTCTAAATTTTTTTAAAAAATTATAAAATATGTCCATGAAAATTTAATAATAAACCATACTATAAATAAATTAAGCAATAATAAAAATTAATTAATTTTTTAAATTTTTTTGATTTATCTTTTATTTTTTAGATTTTTAAAAATTATAAAATATAAATCCGAGAAAAATAATTTTTTTAAAATTTTTATGAAAAATTTGCAAGTTCATCTAAGAAAATTAATTTTTCTTAAATTTAAATAAGAAATCTTGTGCAATTTATTTATGAAAATTTAACACTAAACCATACGATATATACATTAAGCAAATTTAAATATCAATTGCTTCTATTTAGTTTTCAATTTTATTAGAATTCTTATATTTCAAAATCTAATAATAAAATTTTCAAACTTAAAAATATCTTAAATCTCGCATAAAATATTAAATCCGTACAAAAAAAGTAAAAATAGATCATATAATGATTAAATCAAGTGGATATATTTTCAGATTTTTGTAAATTGTTAATAAAAATTTATATAATTTCATATTTCTTTACAAAAGAAACTTTACAAGCTAAATATATTCTAAATGTGAAAAAAAAATTTAAGTTGTAAATTTCTTGACTTATCTAATAAGTAGATCTTCGATTTTACTATTTTTTTACTTTTTCTTTTAAAATCGAAGTGATCAAAAAATAATAAGAGATGGAAAGAAAAAACTGAAAAAAAAAATTATGAGAAAAAAGGGAAGAAAGAAATAGAAAGAAAAAAAATAGAGTAAGAGATGTGAGATGAAAAAACAGAAAGCGCAGAATAGAAGAAAAAGTATAAGTGAAAATAAGAAAATAGATGAGAGGGATAAAAGTCTATGCAAGAAACCAAAAAATACAAAAGGTCGAAATTTTTTTTTTAAAAAAATTAAAAACATTGTGTGCCTGTGTGGGCACGTAGCGGCACGTACCGTGATACTCTCTGGCTATCGCTCTGTCTCGTTCGATACTCAGAGGGTATCGCGGCACGGGAGGGCCAAGAGAGACCCCCCCCCCCCCCCCCCCCCCTGTACCGTGCCGCCTAATTAGTGGCACGATACGTATCGCTCCGTGCCGTAAGGCACGGATGGATACTTAATTCCTTGGTCGAAACAATTCCAACTTAGCCCAATAAGAATCATCGATCATCCAGACAATTCTCGTGAGTCCCATAATCCACCAGTGACGCGGCCAACATGCATCGCAAGGACCCAAATGGCTCGGGACCAAGTGTATGTACAGTGAAACTACATTAAATCCAGTGTGAATAGCCGTGGCACCGCAGGTCAGAGGACCAGTCACACTACTGCAACATCGAGTAAGTCATTGACGAGTGAGTAGACATCCAAGTGACTTCACGTGTTGGTCACGCTCGGTACCCTTGATCTTCAACAACCACCTGCACATTCGCTCCAGTGTCTCTACATTGTTGACTCGAGACTCGTTTATCCTAAAAAGGAAGCGACTTATGCACCAATCTCACCAAATAAATCACTGTTCTTGTGATGATCCATCGATCGGGAGCATTTAGGAAATCACCAATGATACATGTCTCAAATTCTCAACTTTTGAGAATACGTATCATCATCTTATTAATTTCTTGGACAATTTATGGACACATACATAATATGAATGGAAATAAAAATCCAATTACATTCATAATGTAAAAATTCAAATATAAATTTATGTCTTAGAAAGAATACATGTGTCGGCCTGGTTGGCTTCTAGGGCATACATCTAACAATCTCCCACTTGCATTAAAGCCAATCAGCCATATATCTAAGCCCCATCTTCTCAAGGTGGGTTTCAGTCTTCTGCTTGCTTAGTGGTTTAGTCAGTGGGTCTGCCACGTTATTCGTGGAGCCTACTCTCTGCACCTCGACGTACTTCTTCTCGAGGTAGTCGCGTATAATATAAAACCGCCGCTCTATGTGCTTGGACCTCTGATAAGACATGGGCTCCATTGCTAGGGCTATGGCGCCATTGTTGTTGTAATATAGTGGAATGGCATCCGATGGCATCACACCTAGTTCCGCGGCAAACTTCTTGAACCAGAAGGCTTCCTTTGTAGCCTCAGATGCGGCGATATACTCTGCTTTCATAGAAGAGTCAGCAATAATTGGTTGTTTGGAACTCTTCCAATACATCGAACTACCATTGCACATGAACACATACCCCGACGTAGACTTTCTATCGTCAACATAAGACATGAAGTATGAGTCAGTGTATCTTTGTACTTTCAACTCTCCTTCTCCAAAGACCAAAAATATATCCTTAGTTCTTCTCAAGTACTTAAGTATGTTATTCACAGCAGTCCAGTGCTCCTCACTTGGATTGGACTGATACCTACTTGTGACACTCATAGCAAGTGCAATATTAGATCGTGTACACAGCATGGCATACATGAGGCTCCCTATAGCTGAAGTATAAGGGATCTGGCTCATTCGTTGAATCTCTTCAGATGTATTGGTGCACATTTTCTTGGAGAGATAAATTCCATGCCTAAGGGGTGAAAGTCTCATTTTAGAGTTTTTTATGCTGAACTTCTTCAGCACCTCCGCTATGTACATTTTTTGTGAGAGGCCTGGGATCCTCTTAGATCTATCTCTATAGACCTTAATCCTCAAAATATAAGATGCTTCCCCTAAGTCTTTCATAGAGTTCCTTAGAGATAATCACATCTTAACCAAAGTCAGCATTAGAATTTCATTTCCAATTAGGAGAATGTCGCCTACATACAATACGAGGAACGTAACAACACTCCCACTGACTTTCTTATAAACACATGATTCCTCCTCATTCTTAACGAAATCAAACGATTTGATCACATCGTTGAAACGAGTATTCCAACTTCGAAATGCTTGCTTAAGCCCATATATGGACCTTTGCAGCTTGCATACTTTGTGACTTTCATTACTGGAAGTGAAACCCAAAAGCTGCTCCATATAGATAACTTCCTCAAGAAATCTATTTAGGAATGCAGTTTTCACATCCATCTGCCAGATCTCATTATCATGGTATCCTGTAATGACAAGTACTGTTTGAATGGACTTAAGCATGGCCATAGGCGAAAAGATCTCCTGATAGTTAATACTTTCACGTTGACTGTAGCCTTTCGCCACCAGCCTTGCCTTATAGGTCTCTACCTTTCCATCCGAACGTATCTTTCTTTTGTTGATCCATTTACACCTGATAGATACTATACTTTTTTGGTGGATCTACTATGGTCCAGATTTGGTTGGAATACATTGAGTCAATTTCTGACTTCACGGCTTCCAACCACTTCTCGGAGTCGATTTCAGACATCGTCTCGTTGTAGATTTTGGGATCATCTTCATGCTCCCTATCTCCCATGAGGAATATTTTCTCTACATTTTCTGTAAAGATATCTAAGTATCTTTTACTAGGATGGAAGATCCTACTCGATCTACGAGGTGAATGAGGTACTACTTGTACTGACTCAGCATGAATAGGTTCCGTAGATTTTAGGACTCGTGGCTCTTCAGGGACTCTTTTCGAGCTCAATTTTTCTTCCATTTACTGTTTCTTGAATAAACTGTTTTTCCAAGAAGGTAGCATGTCGGCTCACTACTACATTGTGATCCTTTGGGATGTAAAAATAGTAACCTAAAGATTCTTTAGGATATCCTACAAAACGAGCCTTCTCAGACCTAGCCTTTAACTTGTCTGCCTGTAATCACTTGACATGGGCCGAACATTCCCAAATCTTGATATGACCAATACTTGGTTTCTTACCATGTCACATCTCATACAGCGTGGTAGGAACGGATTTAGAGGTAATCCTATTCAATAGGTAGGCTGCGGTAAGCGAAGCATGTCCTCAAAGAAATAAAGGAAGATCAGTGAAACTCATCATGGATCGAACCATATCCAATAAAGTTCGATTTCTCTGTTCTGACACTCTGTTGAGTTGAGGTGTTCTAGGAGGAGTCCACTGTGAGACTATACTGTTTTCCTTAAGATAGCTTAGGAACTCCCCACTAAGGTATTCTTCTCCGTAAGGTTAGTTTCTATTACGAGCAGGTTTGACATACCTTCCGAAGGTGTCTTTCTTCTTGTTCTTTAGGCTCTCCTAGTAAATGGGACAATTCCTTTTCTAGTGGCCGTCGACCTTGCAGTGGAAATATTTTCCTTTGTCAGCGGTCTTCTTCTTAGGAGCTTCCTTTTTTTTGGGCTTGTTCTCCATCTTTTGTTTCTTTGCGGGTTTTTTCTTCCAAGTAGACATTTTTTTGGAAAAGGAGGCCCGCTCCACAGCGAGAATCGAGCCCTTGAACTCTTCAAGGTCCCCTCTATAGTTACCAACATGTTCAATAACTTAGCAAAGATTTATTCCTATGGTAGTTTACAATAAACTGTCCATATGAATTAGGAAGTGATTGCAGGATCAAATCAAGTTACAATTCCTTATCCATTTTCATGCCGAGCTTCTCAAGCTCCTCGTGGTCTTTAATTATTGTCAAACAATGATCATGAACAGACTGCCCTTTGATGAGCTGTTGGACGGTTTGGTAATGTGGGGAGGTCGTGATCAAGAACATAATTGTGCTTCTCGGAACTCAAAACTATTTTTAAGTTCCTCAGCCAGTCTTTATAGTTTGTTTCGGTTAAGCAGTTAGTTTCGAAAATACGAGAAAGAGGATTGAAAGCGAATATCTTGTTTTGTAGAGATTAAAGATTCAAATTAGATATTTGTATTTGTTTTAAAAAATTTATTTTAGAGACTTAAAAACAAACGTTAGCCTCACTATTTTCTCGAGTTTCTTACACTCCTCAGGTAGAGAAACAGAAACCTAACGTGACAAGGGTTTCAAGTCGGTACTGCTGTTCCACCAGTTTAGCGCACCACCTCACCTGACAGATATTGGCGACATGCAAACCAATTGTCCAATGCTTCTTAAGCAAATTACAGTGATCTTCGGTCTCTAAGTCCTGTAGGCCTCACCTGGCAGATATTGGCCTCATTTTCTTAGTTAAGTTAAACCCACCGTTCAAACGCGTAAGCAAAGCCGTCATTGGGTCCCTCACCTGACAGATATTGGGTCGAACCCCTTTTTTACTCTGCAGCATCTCATGCTAATAGAGTGGTTGCGCCTTCCCGATGCAACTAACCACTGTAACTAGTTGTGCCAGTTGACACCAGAAAAGATGACCACACTTCTACAACGACGGAAGACCAATATTTGCGATCGGATTAGCATTTAGGTCTCATATTTAATTTTATTTACTTACATCACATGCAAATAAAAATAATCTGCGCATAAAAATATAATGTAATTGGTGATGATCATGGATCTAAAAAGAGATTCAGGCCCGAGCCATTGAGCCGGGGTCGAGGTCTTAAGGTCAGAAATACAAGCACAAACACGTCATTGGTTTGATCGTCCTCAACTTCTTGATCCAATTCGGAGCTACAACTTGATTCGATCACCATCAACTCCTTGATTCGACCTCCATCAAGTGATCTAGGCTTGTTGTGTACTATCAGCTTGCAACCAATCAACTAATGGCATGCAACCAAACAAAATACAACCTAATAAAAAAATAAAATTACATTAATTACATTCGATAACATTTATCTCTAATCTATTGAGACACACAGGTCTCCGAATAAAATTGGCTAGTGCACGCAGGCACCCAAAACAACCCTAATACAGAGTTCTTAATTTAAACAAATTTAAAATTATAGGATTCTGCACACACGTCATACATCACATGTCGATACAAAATAAATAGTTTGCTATCCATGATCATCACCCATATATATTGCATACATCACAATTATATTAATTAATTTTGGGTATTTCTATTAATCGTTTACCAACCGTTCAGAAAAATAGGTGATCAAATCACCAAACCAGACCGATCTTATCGATCGCAAACAATTTTGATTAAAATTTTAATCCGCAAAAATATCTACTTAATCTCATAAAAAATTCACATTTTATGTGAAAAGTTATATAAATTTTAAAAATAAAATTTCATCTCATCAAATTTTACAATAAATTAAAATTAATAAAATAAAATTGATCTCATCAATATATATATATCAAGGATTTAAGTATCCATCGGCACGGGCCGTATCCACCGTGCCGTATCGTGCCAACAAGATACCGGCACGATACAGCCCCCGTGCCGATGGCACAGTTCAAAACCATTTTTCCTTTAAATTACTAAGTAATTTTCTCAATAAAGTTCAAAATATTTGATAAAGATACATAATAAACAATTAGAAAATTTTGTTGCTAAAGAAAATAAATATTTCATGTCATTATGTGTTGGCACGCATGTATTTTTTGTGACCGGCACTCATCGGCACGGCTCGGTACGCACCGTGCCGTACCGTGCCGGCAAGTTTTCGACACGACCCCGTGCCACGGCACTTAAATCCTTGATATATATATATATATATATATATATATATATATATATATATATATATATATATATATATATATATATATATATATATATATATATATATATATTTAAAAAAATTGTACAGACTGCTACAGTAATACCACATGAACTACTACAATAACACCGTACGGACTGCTATAGTAACACCTGTACAGACTGGCAAAGTAACACCCGTACAGACTGCCACAGTAACACCCGTACAGACTGCTATAGTAAATTATATATATTTTTGAATATAGCGGATTAGAATAATTTCAAATTGATCAAAATTTTATAATTTTTCGAATCTGGTAAAACGATTTATTAGTCATTCAATCAATAAAGAATGATTTAAAAATACCCAAATCTATGATTTTAATCTTAAAAAAAAACATGAGGATGGCTCTGATACCACTTTTAGAATATTGCGCAAGATAAAACGCAGCGGAAAAGAAAATCAAATAAAACTAAATTTCAATACTTGAGATCCAAAGTCAAATAAACCACGCAAAATAGGATCCCTTGTGTAATTAAGATTAAAAGGAAAAGATCTAATCTTCACATTTGCGCAGGAAGATCTACACCGCAATGTGATGATCGTGAAATTTGGTTCTCTTGAAGCCACACACGCGTCCGGCCTCTACAGGTATCCACACGAGGTTGATGATCTAATCGAAATTCTCACCGGGGTGCTACCTCCTTTGCAGAGAACGTCTTTCTTTGATTGTCGATATTTTAAAAAAGAGAAAGAGGAGGAAAGAGCTGACGGCTAGGGTTTTCTAAAAACTCGTGCGTATAAAAAGGGATATAATCTCTTTTATAATCATTAAGGATAAGAATAAAATTAGATTTAAGTTTATCTTATCCCTAATCGGTTTAATCGATTAAATCCTAATTCGACTTGAACTTAATCCTAATTTGATCAAAATCAAATCAATAATGCAATATTTGCACTTAAGTCCTCTCACAACTCACTATCTTTCATATCTTTCAACATTTGCACTTTAATATTACTAATTTGTAATAATTACAAATTAGTCCAGTTATCTACATATTGACAATTAGGTCCTCAAGAGATTCAAAAATCGCAATCCAGCCATCCGATCAGTCACAACTTCTTATGTGTGTGACTCCATAGGTTTTATTCTATCTGGTAGTGAGATATATTGTGATCATCATTGTCATGCCCCGGGGTCGAACTGCGACCTCGGACTCGCCAACAGATCCGCCACCTATACGGGAAATCCCGCATAGGCGCAGCGTCTAATCCGCAAAAGATAGTACTACAGCTATGCAGATATCAGAGCTAAAAAATAAAGTGCTGTAAAAATAAAATCCAATCACTGCACATCCGAAAATAAAATACAATATCCATTTCCCAAATATGAATAACCATCATACATCATCCTCTCTACAGCATCTTTACATCCAAAAAGGAAGGTAAACTACAACAATAATACCTCAGTCTCTCACAAATACAGGAAACCTCTCAAAAGAGTAAAATACACAACATCCAGCTGACTGCACTAAAAAAAGTCTTCAACCAGGGGGTACAACTACACTCCTCGGGCAGGTACGGATCTAGCTCGTGACTCTCCCGACTCGAACAACGACTGAATGATCAGCAACTCCCGCAGAAGACTCTGTAAAACAAAGGGGAGAAAAGGAAAGAGGAGAGGGGGGGGGGGAGAACCCCCCAATGGGTGTGAGAACTACTAGTAAACCAGTAGCCCTTAGTGGGTAAATTCTCGAACTCCGACGTACCCACCAAGTCTACCAGAGGTTAGAAAGGAGGTAAAGTGGTAAAACTGAATAAGTCCGCTGATAAGAAAAACTACCACTAATATGCCTCTAATGCAGTACTGAATAAAGCGACTGTGTAAATATATATATGCATCAGTGAATGAGAACTGCCAAAATAACCCAATCAGATGGACCGGTATAAAACCCGGTACTGTCTGCTCTGCCTTCGAACTCAAGAACCCAGTAACTGATCGGCACACGGCTCGATCTCAAATTAACCAACCGACCGGCACACGGCTCGGTCTCAAAGTAACCAACTGACAGGCACACGGCTCGTTCATAACGCCTACATCCGGAGTGGCACTCGAGGGGAGCGACCCACACGAGTAAAGTAACCATGTCACAAATATCTCAATACAGCAGGGCTTAGTCACGACTATGCTCAAAGTGGGAAACTCCGTTCACTAATGAAAACTCAACCCCAATCTGATGCATAGATCGACATCCGGTCAACCGCCCAATATCCGCGGTTGCCACAACATCCCACAAGTCCACAATCTGGTACAATCTCTCCCAAACTCAATAATCTCGACTACACTATCCCAAACCCTGCTCATAACTCAAGCAATATGAATCACATGACTAAGTAAAAAGGAGAAAAATGAACAATCATGGTTTCTCCTAAGTCAAGTCCCAATATGATAGTGTAGCAGTAAAAGATGGCCTATCTAAATGTCCATACAACCATACATTTGTCCTCATGAAAGATAGAAGGAAGTGTATCAAATAGTAGTTCCACATAGGTATAACCAGCATGTCAAGATTACTAGCCAACTACACATGTCCATAATCCAAGATCCATAATGAGTCATCATAGTGTACCAGTCTCACATAGATGGCTAAGGAACAACCAGAATAATATATTCATGCACGATCTATAATGGGGTGGCGAAACAATAAATTGTATGTCGTGAATCACTCAAATAGTCCTAGTGAGTAAGCCGTAAAAAGAGGTGCTCAACAACCCACCTGGAATGCGTAGATCCGGAATCCGATCGGGCTGAAATTTGGCGTGCGTGTTCCCTCAGCGTCTACGGCTCCAACGAATCCAAGATCTCCCAAAAACTCCTCCCGGATCAGCGGTGGCGAGCAAAACAGTGAGGTGCTGTCCAACAATGCAGTGCAAAAACAGCGGGCGCGCCACAATGGCGTAGATGTGAATTCGAGCACAATTTCTGTCCGGAGCCAAAAAGGAAAAATGCTCACCTTGACTGTGACGAAAAGTCCCAACTTCCCATTTCCTCGCGAAATTCCAAAATTTAGGCGAAAACTGTAATAAGAGCCGAACACTGTAAATTTTAATCCCAGAAATTCTGCATTTGCTGTTTGCACAACAGTCCCAAAAACTGCAATATTTCACTTGCGAAAAGTCCTCCAAAAATTCCAGAAAAATCACGGCTGCGATCCTTGCGAAGTGTAGATGCAAATCGAGTCCTTAAACTCCCAAATCTGATATCTGTAGGCCGAGAAAAAGCAAGAATACTCCACCGCTGTCCAAAACATTGCCGCAGTAAAAAGGGTCAAAAGATGCCTTGAAAACCCCACCAAAAAATTGAAACGGAGCGAAGTGATCAACAGGGAAGTCGAAGGCCTACCTCTCGTGAACACGCTACCGCAAAAATCGGCCAAAAACTCCTTCGGGGCAGCTCAGAGGAGCCCGCGGACGGAACTGCGACGGAAAAAGCCACCAAAAGAGGAATGTCGAAGTGCGCCGAGTCGCTGAAATCGTTGATGTCGCGGCCTCCAAAAATGCCAAGGATCCTTGAAAATGTGGTGGACTTGATGAAGATCATCTCAGCCAAAGGGGGGCCCCAAAATCCTTCCAAAAATCCCAAAAGAGGGGGCTCCAAGGGCCATTTTATAGGCAAAAACCCAAAAAATCCCCTTTAATGGACTTTGGGGTACACTTTCGGACGCCCGAAAAATTCGGGCGCCCGAAAAATTCGGGCGCCGAACAGGGGACACGGTGCAATGCGCCCGGATTGATCCGGGCACGCCACATGTCCCCGAACACGCCGCAACAGGGGCCAGCCATTCGGGCCGCGCCGCGTGGCCCGCTCAACGCGTGCGGGTGGTTGCCAGCCACCCGCCGCCACGTGGCGGCGCGCCCAACTGCGCACCTGCCCCACGCCTGCCTGCTACCTGCCCTCGCCTGCCCGCTCCGCTGCGTGGACCGTGCTGCGTGCGCTGGCCACTCACAAGCTGCCACGCGTCTCCCCCCCCGGTCCACGGCTACCCCCATGCACCCGATTACACTGTAAACTTCCGGTTGTCCGTTTTCGGGTGTCCGGACTCAGAAAATACGTTCAAATAGCCGATTTTGACCGTTTTCGCGCGCTGAATCCAAATTCGATGTCCATTTTGCCAAAATCGACTTCTAAATTTCAACGAAGGCATTCGGAAAGGCAAATCCAAATTTTGCGCTGGGTCCATTTCTTGAGTCCGATTCGCGCGCAACCAACTCTAACAATCAACAAGGGCCTCCACAAGCTGCTGATCAAGCTGGAACTCCTCCAAGGGGATTCGGGTCATCACAACCATCAACAATATCATTGAAATTCTTTTTAGTGGATCGAAACAATTCCAACTCAGCCCAATAAGAATCATCGATCATCCAGATAATTCTCGTGAGTCCCACAATCAACCAGTGACGCCTAGCAGCATGTAGTGGCATTCCAGTAGAATGGAATACTGAACCTCTAGGTGCAGATAACGTGTGATACAGTCCTTCTATCAGGAGTCCCGACTAGACGGAGGTCATAGAATAGCTCGTCAATCCCCATTGACCATCATATATCAAATTTAATCGACCCGAGTTTCTAACATCGGAAACTCTTTCCGTTATTTACTCTGCCTTGACCAAGGTCTTCTAAATTCGGTCTCATAAATCACATAGGACTAACTCTCTTATCTACTAAGAGCGATAGATATCATATAGGTACATACCCTATTCCTATAATGAACCTACTGCGACCAACATGCACCGCAAGGACCCAAATGGCTCGGGACCAAGTGTATGTACAGTGAAACTACATTAAATCCATTATGAATAGCCGAGGCACCGCAGGTCAGAGGACCAGGCACACTACTGCAACATCGAGTAAGTCACTGACGAGTGAGTAGACATCCAAGTGACTTCACATGTTGGTCACACTCGGTACCCTTGATCTTCAACAACCATCTGCACATTCGCTCCAGTGTCTCTACATTGTTGACTCGAGATTCGTTTATCCTAAAAGGGAAGCGACTTGTGCACCAATCTCACCAAATAAATCACTGTTCTTGTGATGATCCGTTGATCAGGAGCATTTAGGAATTAATCACTAATGATACATGTCTCAAATTCTCAACTCTTGAGAATACGTATCATCATCTTATTAATTTTTTGGACAATTTATGGACACATACACAATATGAATGAAAATAAAAATTCAATTACATTCATAATGTAAAAAGTAAAATATAAATTTATGTCCTAAAAAGAATACATGTGTCGGCCTGGTTGGCTTTTAGGCCATACATCTAACACATATCATGTCCCGGGCCCCTTTTCGATAAACATATTTGGAAATCAGTTCTGTTTTGATTTTTTTTTTTTAGAGAATGGTAGCATGCTACCACTTCGTTCATTTTGTTTAAAAATGAACTTAGCTGGAAATGTAAAGCAACTATGTTTTGAACTTACCATCAAGCTCTTTGCCACTTACGTTAAGGATGGTCGGTTTTTGTTTTGAAATGAGAGTATGATGGAAGTTGATTAAAATCATTTAAAATCTTGCCCGGAGCGTGCAAATATCTGCCGCATGAACAATCTTCCTTGTACGTGCATGTCGTCGAAGTACAAAGTAATATACAACAACACAACCGGTACCAGTTGGACAAAACAATGGAAGTATAGTCTCCATGAACTAAACCAAGTTTTACAACTCCCTATTTGTCTAGCTTCATTCAGTTTTTCACTAAAGTAGGCTATTGGATGATTTTCTTGGCTTAAGACCACCTATTCCTACCCCAGAAGCATCGCATGTGTCACGCCTTGCCTTGTTTTCAAAAGGAAGACCTTGGGGGCGCGTGCACCAAACCCGCTGAACGGACAGAGTTTTTCCTGTCTGCCCAAGGCGTCACAACCTGTACAATTCAGCGAGTTCCAACTAGGAGCAATTCATATAGGGATTGCAAAAGGAAAACATCATAAACATAAAACATCTAACTATTACATGCATTCTCGTCACATTCATTACATTTACCTTTTTTTTTTTTTTTCTTTTTCTTTCCAAATACAGTCCAATATGTTACTACAATTTATTCTTTTCTTTTCTATGCCCTTAAGCTACACGCCATCGAGGGCATTTCTATCTTGGCCACAAAATGATAGGGCGCTATCTATTGAGCTACTTCATTTCCTCGTGCCGCCGCTACACCACTCACGTATAGACTTGAAAAACATAGGGGTGAGAATTATAAAAATAGTTTCCTGTAGGTACGACCACTCAAGGGAGAAGCTCAACTCATCAGGTCCAAAGGAGGCATAAAAAACATGAAGTAAATGATAATCTGCTGAAACATAATCTATACTATATGCAAAATCATAACTATGCTCATGCCTCGAATACAAGCGATAATAAAATCTATGCAAGTAGGTTTACCACATCTACTTCTATTTCACTATCTATTTCTATCCAATTCATCCTAAGGTTCTTTTGCCTTAGCCAAGTCACCCAACTCAATCTTGAGTCAATCGTTAGTGGAATACTGCTTTTACCTCGGCATTGGGCGGGGAATCCTCCTACACACACCCTAGTGACGATCCTTCCGATAGGCGGGGTATACACCACAAGCACCTACGGTACATTTTTTCCTATAGAGTGGAATTTCACCTACACACTCCCTCGGATATTTACCCTAGCTCCCAGCAGGGAATTCTCCTACACGCACCGTAGCCACAGGTTATCTGACTAGCGGGAATTCACCACACACACCCTTGGCATATGTCATCCAAGTGGGAGGGGATTTCACCACACGCACACACGGTCATAAACTCATGATTTTGGAATCATTTCTCACAAGGTCTCAAAGGTTCACTGTTCACCCTATATTGTTAACCTTCTAAGTTCACATCCAAGTGGTCATCCTTCCACCAAGGATTCAAGTATCTATCGGCACGATCTGTATCTACCGTGTCGTATCGTGCCGACAAGATACTGGCACCATACAATCCTCGTACCGATGGCACAGTTGAAAACCCTCTTTTCTTTAAATTACAAAGTAATTTTCTTGATAAAGTTCAAAAGATTTGATAAAGATACATAATAAGTAATTAATTTTTTTTTTTTGCTAAAGAAAATAAATATTTCATGCTATTATATGTCGGCACTCTTATATTTTTTGTGACCGACACTCATCGGCATTGCTTGGCACGCACTGTGCCGTACTGTGCTGGCAAGTTTTCGGCATGACCCCGTGCCACGACACTTAAATCCTTGCCTACCACTACGTTCTCCAAGGTCACCTGTGGTTACCCTTATTTTCACCTACATTCTCAACCTTCCTAGGTTTTAATGTCCTCAGGTCCTAGTGGTCATCCTTTCACTATGTTTTTCAATCTATGTTCATTGACACTAGGTTTAATGCGCAATCATGTTCTTTCCTTATCCTAGTTGTCAACACCTAGGATAACATGATCTATTTGACATCTAGTCCTTGTTTTCTTACGCATTGAATTCTCTAATGTCCCTAGAGAAAATCAACCTTTCTCATATCCATACCTAGGCATAATACATATATACTTTCCTATATGTTTTCTTATGCCTAATGTTCCTTGTCCAATGCCTAGTGTTCCTTTTCCTATATGTTTTCTCGGGCTAATGACTTGGTGGTGGAATGTGGCTCCCCACAAAGTTGGCTAAGACTAGAGAAACGAGTCTCCCATCGTCTGGTGCTTGTGAGCATGCCTGAGCCTGACAAGGACGTCAGGACTTAAAGAGGGGAGGAATGTGACACCCCTAGGATTTGAAATAGTTCTATATATAGGATATAATAGGGCTAAATCTCTTAACCAGGATATAGCATTTTGGGCGTTGGTTAGGCCCAAGAGGTTAAGAGGGTTAAGCGTGCTAGAGCTAGAGTAGTTCTATAATGAGTGACCTCCTGGGAAATGAAGCGTCACACTATCAAACCAAGCGGCTCCCCTTGTGGCTCCCTGATTGTGTTAGCGCCAATGAAAGACGACGGGTGGTGAATGTGTATCGACTACCGCGCTCCCAACAAAATCACCATCAACAACAGGTACCCTTTCTTATGGATTGACGATCTCTTGGACCAGCTAAAGCATGGTCGTTACCTCACCAAGCCGGACTTGAGGTTTGGCTATCACTAGGTCCGGATCTGGGAGGATGACACCTGGAAGACTGCTTTCAAGACGCGGCACCTGCCCGACATTGCTTATGCACTCAGTGTAGTAAATAAATACATGCATGATCCCAGATCAACTCACTCGGAGGCTATTGTATCTTGAGTTATTCAAAGTCAGCCCCTGATAGAGGGCTGTTGTTCTCAAGCACTGGTCATTTAAAAGTTAAGGCTTTTATTGATGCTGATTGAGCTGGATGACTTGATGATTGAAGATCATCCTCAGGATACTGTACCTTTGTGGGTGGAAAATTGGTCACTTGGCTGATAAAAAAGCAGACAACAAAGGATGAATTATTAGGGGAGAAATTTGGAATGAAAGATCCTGTGCATAAGCTGAGTATAGAACTATGGCGCATGGAGTCTGCGAATTGTTGTGGCTTGAAAGATTTATGTAGAAATTAGGAATGAAAGATTAAGGCCTCTAATGTTATATTGTGTCAACAAGGCAGCTATTAATATTGCACAACCTTGTGCAGCATGACAGAACTAATTAAGCATGTTGAAGTAGACTGGAACTGTCTTAGGGAGAAGTTGGACAAAGGAAATCATCTGCATTCCTTTTGTGAAATCAAAAGATCAACTTGCGGATATCCTTAGTAAAAGGGCTCAGAAGCATTATATTCAATAACATTTTGTTCAAGATGGGCATGAGAAACATTTATGCTCGTTCTTGAGGGGGAGTGTTAGATATCTCAGTTTTTCAATATATTAATATTTTAGGGTTCTATATGTAAATAAAGTTTTTGGTCTTAAACTTAATTAGAATTCTAACCATTTCTCTAATTTTGTTCACTAAACCCCACAATATATCTTTAACAACTAAAGTTACTACCGGGGTAGATGACTATATTTTGTGTATGACAGTGATGATGATGATGATATGGAAGTCCTGCCTAAATGGCATGTTTATGTCACGGGGCATAGTTTAGGTGGAGCACTTGCTACCCTTCTTGCTCTCGAACTTTCATTAAGCAAATTGGCCAAGTAAGTTGAATTTATCTATTTTTATTTGAATTTTGTGAATACCATTATTCTTAACAAATTTTGATGGATTAATTGCATATTTAGTCCTTGAAATTTGAACTGGTATCAATTTAGTCCTTAAGTTTCAGGTGTAACAATTTTTTCGGTAAAGTTTCAATTTCATCTTGTGTTTTAATTTTGTAGTTGAACTTTGATCTTGATTTCATTCTTGTCTCT